>CM069541.1:31336388-31961111 GCA_035773235.1 Eospalax fontanierii
TAGCTACATGGTGGGCTTCCCTACTGAAACCCTGGGATGTCTGTGTGTTGAGGGCTACTGGGAAGATCAAAAACTCCAGAGCCAAACACAGGTCGGACACTGCAACATTTCCTCTTCTGGACAAATGCCAGGGCAGGGCCCTCTGTGTCTGACATGCCTTTTTCTCTTGCAGGTTGGTACTGCTCATCCTGGGGACCCAGAGCTTGTCACCTTCCATGGTACACACTCCTTTCTTTGCTTACGATTCTCTGGGACACATTCCAGACTCAGTACCTCTCAAGGAGATGCTTTCCATGTGTCGAGTTCTGGGCATAGATGAGGTGGTCATGAAGGGCTGACTGGGTGCAGGGGAGGGGAGGCAGCTGAGCCAAGGCTGTGGGGACACATCTCTGTTTGGCTTTATCATGCACCTGTCTATTCTACACATCCTCGAGCCTCCCAGGTAGCAGGAAGCACTGCATTTGTTCATTCCTTTGTTAATCTGCTCCAGACAGTCGTCAATGCCAGCCCCTTGCTTGTTACTTACTAGCCCATGTTATTCCTGCCTCCCTGGCCCTTAACATCATTTAGGTGGCAATAACCGTCTAAAATTAGTGATAGCACTGGAGAGCTGATTCAGTTGGTAAAGGCAAGTATGAGGTTCTGAGTTCAATCTCTAGAGCCAAAAAAGTTTTTTTTAATTGGGCATGGTAATATGTGCTTGTAATCCCAGAACTGGGGAGGCAGAAACAGATGGAGACAGATGGACGTCTGAGCCTGGCTTGCTGAATTCTAGGCCAGTGAGAGTGTGTGTGGTGGGGGAGTGAGGGGCTGCTGGACAGCATCAGAGGAATGAGAGCTGAGGTTGCCCTCTGGTTCTACACATACCTGCACACATGTATATGCATACCTGCATACACACACATTCACTTACACACACATGTACCTACACACTCACGTAGATACACATACATGCACAAATTACAGCATAGTATACCAAGAGATAATCTAAGGAAGAGCCTACATTCCCCTGGCCTCCGGGTAGGGCGTGTGAGGAATGGTGACTTGCGGAGGAGTTGGGGTTGATTGGTAATTGTAAGCCTGCTCCTGTTCCCTATACCTGGGAACCTCTCTAGGACACGTCAAAGAGGGGCAGGCAGGAGGCAGTGCCTGCCAGAGAGCAGTGGATCTGGATCCTTTCGACCTCCACACCCTGGCACACCCTGTCCTACTTTTGATTTGAAGAACCCCAACACTCTCGGTTTAAACAAGGGAAGGTCTTTCTTTAACCCAGGACACTCACCTGCAGCTCGGCGGTGTCACTTGGCCTGCAGGGTGTGCGGTAGGGGCGTCTCCCTGGTGATGCCTGGCCCTGTGCTTCTTCTCTTTCTCATTTTGGTTGTCAACTCTGGGATATGTTCTAACTCAGTGCTCAGGCTCTATTCAAGGCTCCGTCCCAGCTGGGTGCCAGGTGGCCTTTGGAGTGGAAGGGGAGCTGGGTTTGCTTTTTAAAATCCTCAGTTGTTCCCTGTCTTGTGAGGCTCCCCGGGAGGCAGAGAGGGAGCAGAACCTCCTGAATGTGATCCCCCTGGTGAGAGATCCCACTTCATCAAGTACTTTTGGGTGTTACTCCGCCTCTTAGGGGAGCAGCCCCACCTGGGTGACCCTCTGACTACCTTCTTCTCCATCCCAGCTGGCTGCGGCCTCAGTGGGGACCCATAATCTTGTGCCTGTGCTCTTAGTCTCAGCAGCTCTCCAGCGCTGATGGGGCCTGGGGACATGTGCTCACACCTCCCTGCTGATCCCTAGGCATCATCTTGTCTCTGCCACTCATGGGCCTTCCCCCACACTGAGGAAGTCCTGAACCACAAACCCTGTGAGTCCATCTCTAGGCTAGAGTGCACTGGAAGGTTTAATTGCTGCATTCTTAGGGCTCAGGAACCAGGAGGTCTCATGGCCACTCTTATCCCCATAGAGAGGAAGGGAGGAGATGGCTTCCCTTCCCAAATGCTGTTCTCCTATAAGCCTCCCTCCCGTGTCTCTCTACTATGAGAAGATGGTTGGGTGTGGGAGGCCAGTTCCTCAGAAACCATGCACCTGTGGCTGAGGGTGGCGCGTGACACACAGCGGGTATTTTCTTTCTCAGCTGTGAAGCAGATGACTTAGCATCCTTAGTGCCCGGCCGTCACCCGTGGGAGATCTTTCTGCCCTTCCTAACACCAGGCTGTGCAGGCCCAGGGAAGATGAGACTGGAGGACCGTTTTCAAATCTTCCCAGGGAGTCAACTTCTGCCAGCTCCACCCACTCTGTGTCCCCTCTCTGTGACAAGCCTGTGTTACTGTGAACTAACACACTGAGCTTTTCAACATGGGGAAATGTATCTGATGCAACTACCTCAGCTCTCCCCATCTTTTAGCAAAAAAAAACTTTTTTATCTGTTGACTTCTCAACAGGCCTTGCTGCTCTGAGTGGACTTTGCTAAAGAGGCTTAGTGCAAAAACTTGATTTTCCACTGTCTATTTTTTTTCCTTTTTCTTAAATGTATATGTGTGTTGGTGGCAGGTGTAAAAGGAGAGAAAGGATCTTGGGGTTTTCCTGGCTCAAAAGGAGAAAAAGGTGATCAAGGAGCCCAAGGACCACCAGGTACACAGCCGCTGTTCTAGGACTTTGATTTGCAGTCTTGGGCAAGACTGCTGAGTCAGCACATAAGGCTAAGGCGAATCCCACGGCCACCACAAACTGCTGTGGGTTCTAGTGAGCCACGGTCATGGGCTTCACATGTCCAGAATGGGGAGACCAGGACTGGGGCTGAAGGTAGAACACTCGCAAGCTCAGGACTCTGGCTTCCAGTCCCCAGCATTGAAAAGAGAGAGAAGAAGGAAGAGGAGGGAGGAAGGGAGGGAGGGAAGGAGGAAGGGAAAGAGGAAGGGAGGACTGACTTCCAATATCGTTCATATATAAAACATGGCATATTGAGTGCCATGGAAGTACTTGAAACCCTGTGATAGGAAGTGCCTAGTTATCTGGGCCTGAACTAGAGCTGAAGGTCCCTAAGCCCAGTGTCAACCCTAATAAATCTGGCCCTACTTTCACTAAGATGCAATCATAGTTACCAACTGGAAATTTCTGGAATTATGGTGGTAAACATTAGGAAGCATTTCTTCTTCAGGTCCTGCAGTTGATCCAGCTTACCTGAGACATTTTCTGAACAGCTTGAAGGTGAGTGTTCTTTACCAAGCATTTGGTCTGTTTGCTGTTGCTATAACTGAAAACTATAGACTGGGAAACTTAGAAAGAATAAAGGTTTCTTCGGGTTATGGTTCTGGAAGTCTATATAGGGCTTTTTACTGATGGAGATTCTTCTGAGTCCCAAGACTTCAGAGTCCCACTTGAGGGGCCCACAAGAGGGTCTACTTTGATGATAAAGCCACATGTCTAGATTGCCCACTAGTCTAATCCAGAGTCCTCTGTCAAAATCACCTCCCAAAGATTTTCACCTCTCAATACCATCAGTATGCGAATTTGAGGACTAAGTTTCCAGCACAGGGAATTTGGGGCCCCCAGGAAACCAAAGCAGCCTGTGTTTTAGTTTCCTGGGTTTGCATGGGAGAGAGTTCAAGCCAGTCTTACTGAAATTTTCCATGTTCTGTCTTCCAGGGGGAGAATGGAGACTCAAGGTTCTGGGGAGATGCCAACAGCAACCTCTTTGTCTCTGGGCCTCCAGGCCTGCCTGGACATCCAGGCCTGGTTGTGAGTAGTGACTGCTCCACTCTTTCTGGGGACCTGTGGCTTTTCTGGAAGCCCCCAGGATGAGTAGGTGGGTGGAGAGTCAGAGTCAGCACAGCACACACTGAGACTTGGGAGTGGGCCAGCACACTCACTACTTGTTGATTGGTAAGAGGTTAATAGCCCCCCGAGCTGGCCCAGCCTGTGCACAGTTGCAGAACTCCCAGGCTCCAGCCACATGGCCTTGTTCATATTCATCATGGAAAATTCACTCCACACAAAGAACGATCAGTGGTGAGGAGCTATTTATTGCAAAGGCAGAGTGGAAGGTGTGTAGGCCAGGTCTGTAGACGGACTCCTTGATCCTAAAGTGTTATTAAAGGTGGAGCTTCCTGACAGACTTGGTCTTTGTACAATGAGAGGGTCAGCCACAAGAGATCAAAGTTTGCCTTAGGTTTCTGATGTCGGGGACCACACGGTTGACCTTGGTCCCAGAGACTTTGTTCTACTTCAGGTTGTGTCCCTAGTTTGCATTGTGATTTGAAGAAAGTCCAAGTCTCAGTTCTTCATCTGTGGAGTAGGAAGGCCAGACTAGGAGATCCTCAGGGCCCTCTGGCTGCCTGGTTCTCTGTTATCTTTGAACCTCAAGGCTAGGCTACTGCTCATTGGGGTTGACAGCACCGGGAATGGGCCTGAGATGTGAACAGTGATAACCTTGCAACTTGCTAACTTACCAGTGTCCTCATGAGGGAGCAGGTAGGACTTCTCCATGACTGTGTGTTTGCCACTACAGGGACAGAAGGGAGAGGCTGTTATCGGGCCCCAGGGACCCCCAGGAATTCCAGGTCTTCCTGGGCCACCTGGCTTTGGGAGACCAGGTGCCCCTGGACCACCAGGACCCCCAGGGCCACCAGGACCTCCCGCCATCCTGGGCGCAGGTTAGTGTCGAGTGGTACCTTCGTTCCTGCTGCCTCTGTCTTTCTGCTGAGGGTCACACATATGGGTGGCCTGTCAGCATCCCTGTGTCTAACAGAAGACTTTCCTGGGTGCAGCCCTCCTTCTTCTTTAAAATTTGAGATAGATTTCACATGTCATAACATACATCCATTTAAAGTGCACAACTAGGTAATGTTGAATATATTCACAAGGATATTCAACTATCCCCGCTGCCTAATTCTAGAACATTTTATTACAATAAAAAGAAATTTTGTGGGCTGTGGTCACAGTTCATTGGGAGGTGGGGCATGTATGAATCCTTGAGTTTTATTCCCAGCACCAAAATAATAATAATAATAATAAATTGTAAAATGAGGGCTGGAGAGATGGCAGTGGTTAAGAACACTGGCTGTTCTTACAGAAGACCTGGGTTCAAATCCCAGCATCCACATGGTGGCTAACAACCGTCCATAACTCAAGTTCCAGGGGATGCAATGACCTCTTTTGTCCTCTGAGGTCAAAACATACAGGCAGGCAATATACTCAAATATATAATAAAAAATAAATAATTTTTTTGAAAAAATTATAAGATGAAAGAAAAAAAATTAACATTGGTCAGTTACTTCCTCAGATCATGGCAACCACTAATCAGCCTACTTTCTTTCTCTGGATTCATTTATTCTGGACATTATGCATAAGCAGAATCATATAGTACATAACCTTTTGTGTCTGTTCTCTTCATTCGGTATAATGTTTTCAAGGGTCACCCATGTAGTATGTGTCATTATTTCATTCCCCTTTTCTGGTTAAGTAATATTCCATTATATGAGTATACATTTTATTTATTCATCCATCTATCATGAATATTTGGGTTTCTTCTATGACTACATAATGCTTCTCATGAGCAGTTGTGTCTAATGTTTGTGTAAATATAGCTGTAGTTCTTTTGGGCACATACAGAGTGAAATTGTTGGGTCATATGGTAACTCTGTGTTTAATTCTTTAAGAAACTACCAGACTGTTTCCCAAAGCAGCCCTATCTAGCATTTGCAGTCCTGTCAGTGTGCAGTCCTCATCTTGACCAGTACCTACTGTTATCATCTTTTTTGGTTATAGTCACCATAATGGCTGTGAGGTGTTATCTCATTGTGGTTTCCTTCAGTTTCCCTATGAGTAATAGTGTTGAACATCTTTTCATGAATACTGGAAACTTCTTGGCTGCCTTGTCAATACTTTAGGAATCTGAGGCTTAAGGAGTACTTGATTGTCACTCTCCATGTAAAAAATCTATTTGTCCCTTGGAACCTCTGTGTCTCAAATGCAAAGGGATGAAATTAAAGAAAATGTTCATTCTGGGATGGAGAGATGATTCAGTGGTTAAGAGCATCCACTGCTTTTCCAGAGAGGATTCAAATTCCGTTCCCAGAATCTACCTCAGGCAGCTATTAAGTCCCACCAACAGTACCAGAGCTCAGATCTGTGTAGCTCTAAACAGAATCATGCAGTACATAGTCTTTTGTACTGTTTCGTGTCTGTTTTCTACGCTCTGCCTACTGTGCACATGGTGGGAAATAAGAGGCTGAGCATCCCTACTGCAAAAGGCTCAGCATGTGAAGTACTCCAGAATCTAGAACTCTGTGAGTAGTGGCATGATGCCACAGGTGGGATCTCTGCAACATGAAAGTGTCTAATGCTCAAAATTATTTAGAGCATTGAGGACTGGGGATTTAGCTGAGTGGTAAAGTCCTTGTCTAGCCTGTCTGAGATCCTGGATTCACTCTCCAGCACCACATCAAGATAGATAGATGGATAGATGATAGATAGATAGAAAGAATATAAATTACTTTTAATTTATGTGTATATACTCTATGTAAAACATAAATGAGTCTTGCATTTAGACTTTGATCCTACCTCTAAGATATTTCACATAAATACTCCAATTAAAAAAAATCTGAACTCTGAAACACATCGTACCCCAATCATTCTGGATAAGAGTGCTCATCTGTGGCAGCTGTAACCACTAGAGTATGTGGCTTCTTGCTGACTTGCCGTGTGTGAGCTAGTTGGAGTACAGCTGGGAGAGACCACAAAGTCTGAGGTGTGCTTTACAAGAGGCGACCCTTCAGCTGATTTTGACATAGTTCTCTTAGTTGCAATGGAGAAACGTGTCTCAAAGTAGATCAAGCAAAAGGGAAATGCCTTGGCTGGAAGGAGAGGCTGGACAAGCAATTCATGGGAAAGCAGACAGGCAACTGGACCTCAAGAACAGCCAGCACCCAGGCCTAAACCCTGCAATGGTCCTCTGACCAACCTCTCTCTGCTTCATACTGTGTGCCAGCTTTGTGCTCACTCCCCACAGACCACATCCTCTGCACAGACAGGAAGGCAGTTACTGACGGCTCTCAACTTCTGCTCTGAGCTAGAAATCATGCACTTCTCTTTCAATTTTAGTTTGAAACACCTTATAGTAGGACAGTTCTGGAAAAGGATTTTGATTGGCATGTCTTGAACCAGGTGAGAAACATGAACCAATCACCTACAGCCAGGAGGTAGAATCCTGTGAGAATGTGAAAGCTCTTTCAAGGAAGTAGTTGTAGATATGAAGGGGATGGTCTCAGAAGAAGACCAAGAAGTCACTGAGCCTGCCAAGAACAAAGGTGCTGGCTGGGTTGATAAAACCAGACGTGCCCCCAGGGTCTGGAGGGATGAACAGGAGCTGTAGAATATGGACTACTCCACAGAGTGAGTGCAGGATGCAGAGACTCTGTTATCCACAACTACACAGTAGGGACACTTGGCTATACTGAACAGGGATTACCCCTTATGACAAGTCACAGCATACAAAACACTTGCACTCATCATCCAAGTAATCTTCCCAGCAACACTGAAGGAAGACGCAATGGATATTATAAAACTCACTCCAAGGAGGCTAATGCTGAAGCTCAGAGAGGATATGATAGTTCCTCAAGGTCATACATGCTGGGGCCCAAATCCAAGTCCTCTTCTGACCCTGTATCTACCAGTCACCACCTCTGTACTGATGTTCAAGACCTGTGTCAGAGCTGAAGATTTGCTTGCAGTGACCTGAAGAACTGAACACTAAGACTTAAAAATATATCTTTTCATCTGCCAAAGCTTTGCAGGTTGGGGAGGGGAATCGGCTTAGAAAGGCAGAAGAAAAGCAAAGGGCTAGTCTAATACCTCTATGTTTGTTCAAGGCAAGGACTTTTCAGTTGGGGAATTATGGACTCCAACACACACACACACACACACACACACACACACACACACACCCCACATTTTTTTCTTGGCCAGTTCAGTATCTTTGATCTGACTTTGAAGGATCCTGTGACTCTTTCCGAGTTAAGAAGCTTTGATCAAAAGCGGTTCCGTTTGCAAAGTACATGCCTAGTCTGAACTTCGTGTGATCTTACCACCACCCAGATGCCCACTGACATCTCACAGACAGGTTCCAAGAGCTTACCATTTCCTCAAGACTGCACATCTGGGAACTGATAACACAGGCATCCATGTCTTCTGGCCCCAAGGCCAGCACTTCCCCCAATGCACCAACCTGGCCTCCCCCCACAGCCTAGCCCCTTCTCTTCTGCTTTGTGAGCCCACTTCCTGAATTCAGTGGTCATACGCTTTGTCTCTTGGGTGAAACAAAATGTAAGGGTATTTTTTGATACAGAAAATTCAACTTAAACCAGAATTTACAAATAATATCAGAGGGATTTACTTACCATCCTGAAAAGTTCTGAAGGACTTCATCCAGCACAATGGGAAAGAATCTCAGTGCTTCCCCCAGACTAGTCAGGGTGGCCTTAGTTCCCCACTGGGTTCAGAGCCCTTAGGACACAGTGCAAGATGGATGGCCCATAGCACTGAAAAAGGTTGTGAGCACCTCTCTGGGGAACAGCAGAGACTTGGGGCCTTTTCCAGAGAGTGTGTTTTGTTGTAACTTCTCTTTATGTCTCTTCCCAGCCGTGGCCCTTCCAGGCCCACCTGGCCCTCCCGGACAGCCAGGGCTCCCTGGATCCAGAAACTTGGTCAGTACCTTGCATAGTCCTCACTCCATTTTAAATAGATTTACTTTAGACTCCGACTAGAGTGTTTAGAGGTTAGCATCACTTTTATTTTGGAATTAGAATTTATGACACGGGCTGGGGATGCAGCTGAGTTGGTAGAGTATTTTCCTAACATGCATGAGGCCCTGGGTTCAGTGATTCACCCGTCTCTGTTCTGCTGGAGTTTGGTGTATGTGCATTCACTGCCCCACAATGCGCTGAACTCAGGTATGGCTCCCTGGGATTGTTAGAATACTTGGAGAGATGAACAAATGCCTATCAAAATGTCACAGTCCTAGGAGGCCTCTTTTGATCATTGCTGGATTTTACCCTGAAGAATTGGCTCCAAAAGAAAGAACTGTCTAGCAGATGATGAAATTTCTCTATTTGGTTCCTTTGGGGAGATTCGTAAGCCATTTTGATGAATAAGTTGAAGGTGACGTTTAAGGTGAAGTGAAAAAAATTTTTTTTTGTGTAATTTTTCTCCATTACATTGAAAGCTCTTGGCTGATGGTTCCTTGACATTGTATGCTATTCAGGACATCTTTTACAGCTTCTGAATCTCCTTCTAGTTATGCTTTGTGGTTGCCCATTCTAATCTTGGACTTTTCTTGAGACAGAGAAGTTGCAGGCCCCCATTTTCTATCTCACATTTGATGTTACAACCATCCAGAGAGGCTGAAAACTAAGACTGAGTCCATTTGCCGACTTGCTTTCTTTCCATATCCCAAATGAAAATGAATTTGAAAGTCATTAAGGATTTTGAGATAATGCCATTAGTTGGTGTCGACGCTATAAAACTGCATTTTAAAAAATATAATGTAAGTGGTAAAGATCGCAGTGTACTAATGATTTCATTAAAACCCAAACCCAGCAAAGATAACTCTATTGTTATATCTTTGTACTCACAGGGAATTATCCTTTGTATTTTGATTCATTTGTTGTAATTTAGACTTGTGTTTCAAAGTAATATATGTTCTTCATTTTATGGAAAACAATGCCCTTAGCCAAGTCTGAAATCCCAATACTCAGGAGGCTGAAGCAGAAGGATTACGAATTCAAGGCCTGTCTGGGATACACTGTGAAAACTTGCCTCAAAAAAAGCAAGGACTGAACAGGAAGAGATGGTTTAGTCAGCAAGGTGCCTGCCACACAGGCATGAGGATCTGAGTTTAGATCCCTAGTACCCGCATTCACCAAAGCTAAGCACAGTTGCACGCAACTATACTCCTAGTGCTGGGGGACAGTAGTTGAGACAAGTGGATCCCCAAAGCTCACTGATCAGACAGTGTTAGCCAGTCAGAGAGTACCAGGTTCAGAAAGAGACTTTGACTCAAAAGAAAAGTAGAGACCCTTAATGGAAGATCCCCTTGTCTATCTATCTCATATACACAGAGAGAGAGAGAGAGAGAGAGAGAGAGAGAGAGAGGAGAGACAAACAACCAAGATCTGAGGACTGTAGACTAATGACACAGCACTTTCTAGCATGTGGCATGCGTAGGCCCTGGGTTTGAGCCCCAACACTGCAAAAGGAAAAAAAAAGCCTTTTAGTTACAAGTGAAATATCTCTGTCCAGTGCAGTAAGCCTCCTTATTAAACGTAAGGGCCACTAAACGAGTATGGGTGAGTACATCGCATTTTGCCACTGCTTGGTAACAGCAGGGTTTACTTCAAAATGATCCCACAGGTCACAGCACTCAGTGACATGGGCGACATGCTGCAGAAAGCGCACCTGGTGATAGAAGGGACGTTCATCTACCTGAGGGACAGCGCAGAGTTTTTCATTCGTGTCCGAGATGGTTGGAAAAAATTACAGGTAATTACCTCCCCCCACCCCCAATACCCTCTGATGTAGTAATCCCTTCCTTTGAGTGCCATTTTTTCTATTTTGGAAGCGGGTGAGCAGTTTTTAGTCGCTGTTTCCTTTTCATTGTATTCTTTCCCTTGCAGCTGGGAGAGTTGATCCCCATTCCTGAGGACAGCCCCCCACCTCCCGCGCTTTCCAGCAATGTGAGTGGCCCCTTGCCCTGGACCTGGGGTCTCCATTCTTCAGAGCCTCCTGAGTGCCCCTGGTGCCTAGCACCAAGCCAGCTCCACATGACTTAGCACCTTGGGTGAACCCAGTAATTACCAGTATGGCAACAGAACATTATCACAACAGTGTACAGGGAGAACTAGATCCAGAGGCTGGAGACCTAGTGTTCCTAATTTACCCCTTTGTGAAGCCATTGTTTGGCACAAGCCATCTAGAAGAACCCTTTACTTTATTGTGGTTTTGTTGTTGTTATTACTATTTGTTCGTTTTGAGACAAGGTCTCACTGTGTAACTCCTCAATGGCCTGGAATTCACTATGTAGACCAGGCTGGCTTTGAACTCACGGAGATCTGCCTGTTTCTCCCTCCCTGAGTCTGAGACTAGAGGAGTGCACCACCAGGCCTGGCAAACCATTTACTTTTGATTTTTTTTCTATGTAAGAACATAGGCATCTGGAATTGTTGTTGAATTCTATTGCAACATTTTGAAGTAACCACTATCACCCCCATCTTTTCAGATTATAAAATAGAGGCTTCAGAGAAGTGGATATGCTGACTCTTAAGCCTGAATCCCTTGTTTCTTCCACTCAGGACTCTTCTTAAAGATCTTGAGAGCATCCCTGTCTTTCCTGAGGATAACTGCCTTCATTTTTGTTTTGTTTTGTTGAGAGAGGGTCTCACTGTGTAACCCTGAATGGCCTGAAGCTCACTTTATAGACAAAGATCTGCCAGCTTCTGTCTCCAAAGTGCTGGGACTAATGTTGTGGGTCACCACACCTGGCAAGGATGAGTTTTTCATTCAGCCATGGAACTCTTCCCACTTAAGAGTGACAGTTAATGATGGTGTCAAACTATTTTAAATATAGTGCTGAGGAACACTGAACATGTACCTCATTGTGCTCTGGAGAACAGATTGAATGTGTGTTCATACTTTCCCCTTTCTTCTTTCATGTCACAGCCATACCAGCCCCAGCCTCCTCTGAACCCCATTTTAAGTGCCAATTATGAGAGGCCTGCTGTAAGTACAATTCATGCATTTACTCTGCAAATATTCAGTATGCCTGTATGTGCTAGGGCCTGTGTTTAGTACATAGTTTCTACCATCCAACTGCTTACAGACTAGCAAGAAAGGCATGCACACATGCACACACACACACACACACACACACACACGCACACAGAGTTACATTGTAGTGTGGTAAGTTCATATAGGTGAGGCAAACCCAAGATACTGAGGTTACCAGGAAGATCAAGGAAGTCTACCTGGAAGAGGTGACCTCTAGATTCAGACCTAAAGGACACCTTAGTTCAGGAGTGAATCAGGCAGGCAAAAAAGAGAGTGGAAATACCAGGCAGAGTGAAGATGGAACGGAGGGAGGGAAGAAGCATTGTCCCTATATTGTAAAACTTTGAGACTGGCCAGAGCAATGGACTTCAAAGAAGGGAAAAGATCAGGCTACAGAGGTCAACAAGGGCCAGGGCTAGTTATCAAAGGCCCATAAGCCAAGATAAAGACTTTGACCTTTTCCTGCAGGCAATGGGGAGACTACTGGATATTGGCAGGTTTAACGTAGGATGAGGGTATGGTATGATTGGGATTTCAGAATGACTTTGGTTACAGTGTTAAGTGGATTGAAAACGGCAGGAATAGGGTACGAAGACCAGTTGGGTGGCTCCTGTATTACCTGAACTGAGGCCACAGCAGTGAGCTATAGAAGAAGGTTTGCTGGAGAGGCATGAAGGGACAGGAGAGGCCAATCCAGTCATCAAAGATGGTGCTATGAGAATTTGTGAGTTAGAAAATAAGGCCCACATTCCTGGCCAGTGATCCAGTGACAACAGTCTCCTTTCCTCTTGGAGGATCCAGTGGTCACAGGCTCCTTCTCAGGTATTGTCTGGCATGGCAGGGACTGGAGATTCACCACGTTCCTTCACTGAAATAAATAAAGATGGTGTCTCAATCATTCTGGGGAACTCTGTCACAGGAAGTAAAACCAGGCTGGGAACTCTTGTCCCTGCTCAGTCCTTCCTCGTACAAGTGTCTCTTCCTGTCCCGGTCCCGCCCCACCCATGCACAGACAGATTGTCTATGAGCTTGTACTTGGCTCTGTGTTGCCATAGCACTAATTCAGGCCCTTATTTTCATAACTGCAGGACCCAGTTAATTTGACTCAATTCACAATCTAGGGAGAATCTGCCTTCTTGGATCAAATTGCTCATTTCCACTCTAATAACAGTAGCCAGAAGAATGAGATCAAAGTCTTAAGGCCCTTCAAAGAACAGGACATGAGCCACACAGCCCCTAGAAATATGCTTTCTAGAGTGCTGACACTACCTTGGGTGGAACAGAGTGAGTCTGAGGTGTCTCCAGGACACCCGAGTGAAACTAGGATGGAGTGGGTATGAATGTCTGAACCTGGCTTGAGACACAGGCTCAGGAGTCTTCTAAAAAGCCGTGACTATTGAAATGGGGACGGTAGAGTCCCAAAGAGAACCCACACAGGGACAGAACCAAAAAGGATCTGATGGCAGATGAGAAGCCATGGTCGAGATAAGACTAAACAAGTTACTCTCCGATAGTCAAAGACTGCCAGGAGGACCTAAAAGAACTAAAAAGAAATAAGAAGAATCAAAAAGTATCCTTCGAATTTAGAAGCAAAAACAAGTCATGTCAGTAATCAAGATTCTAGGAAGTAAAAGAATAAATCTCAGGGGAGAGAGAAATGAGTTTAGGTACTTCTTCAAAAAGCCCTAAAGTGGTTGGTAAAGTGGCTAATAGATTTTCAAAGCAGTATTTTGGGGGTTTTATTTTTAAATTATGTGTGCATGTGGTGTGTGTGTGTGTGTGTGTGTGTGTGTGTGTGCTGTGCCATGAAATGTATGTAGAGGTCAGAGGACAACTTTTAGTTGTCCTGAGATGAGCCTGGAGGGCAGGAGGGTGAGCCTTCCTAGGTTAGGGGCTGTTTTTCACGTGGTATAGCAGACAGGGATACCAATGTGTGGAAGGGAACAGGCTTTAGAACGGTTTCAGACTGTTGAACAAGGTGTCAGGAATGAGAGGCTAAAGTTGCTCTCTAACCCTAGTTTCTAGAAGACTCCATCCCATAAGTATCATGTCTTCCTGGCCCCTCCAGTGGTCAGCCCCAGGCCTACTCAAGAGGAAGAAGAAAACAGCAGCCAGTAATAGTTCAGAAAGGTCTGGGACAAAGTTAACTTGAAAGCTGAGCTGGGAACTGAGCTGGGCGAATACCCAAAGCTCTCAAACATGGCCCACCAACCCGAACCAGATCTCCAAAGGGCTGTACTTGGTCCAAGGAGAATTTTCCTTTATTTTTATTTTATTTTATTTTATTTTTGCCACCCCATGGGCTGTTCACAGAATTAAAATGAGCCACTTGGGGGCTGGTGCTATCGTCATGGGGATGGGCAGTTCCCGTGTAGGCAAAGGTTAGCTAGCAGCCTGTGTCACACCTTCCACCCAGAATCCAGGTTCTTCCTTAGAACACTAGGTGGTTGTGGGATTGCTAACTGCTCTGCCTTGCTGGTTTCAGCTGCATCTGGTTGCTCTGAACACACCAGTGGCTGGGGACATCCGAGCTGATTTCCAGTGCTTCCAGCAGGCCAGGGCTACAGGACTGTTGTCTACCTTCCGAGCATTCCTGTCATCCCACTTGCAAGATCTCTCCACAGTTGTGAGGAAGGCAGAGAGATTCAGTCTTCCAATAGTGAACCTCAAGGTAAAGATGAGCCCTGCCCTCACTACCTTCAGGCACATTGGTCCCCACAGAGACCCAAGCACTTATCGCCTTGTGGCATCAACCACAGCTCAAGGCCCAGCCCCTTCCCTCATTAGCAATCACTTTCCTCTCTAGGCTGGGGACAACAACAGAGTGAAGTAACATCTGAACTTTGAAAAATGATTAAAAATCAAGTTTCAGGCCAACGGTATAATAATTCTAATGTGATATTGTTTTCACAGGGCCAAGTACTCTTTAACAATTGGGACTCAATATTTTCTGGTGATGGAGGTCAGTTCAACACACACATTCCGATATACTCCTTTGATGGCCGAGATGTGATGGCTGATCCTTCCTGGTAAGTGCAGCCTGAGGCCCTATTATACAGCATGATAAGGGTTTTAGAAGGTGCCCTAACAATGGGATGCCTTTGTCAGCTGCCTCTCTGGAATATTACCTATGTGAAGCCACAGTGAAGTAGCTGAGGACCATTGAGAAAGCTCTGGCCTTGGAGCCAGAAGACTCAGGTCTAATAGCTCAGTCTGAGACCTTGGACAAGGCACTTCCACTCTCTGAGCCTCGGCTGCATCCGAGATAATGCAGTCATATCTATACTGTAGGATGGTCATGTGACAGATGACTGTAAAAACATACAGCATTCCGTGAACACTGAATAAGTATAAATGATGTGGCTCCTGGTAATCCTGCACCTCTGTCCTGTGAACAGAGCTCTAAATCTATGAAAACACAATCTGTGAAAGCACAATAGTGCACCTACATGGCCCCTATACTTTAAGAGCTCACAGTGTTGGGGGACAGCAGATACAGACTAATTATGCACATGTAGATGGTATTATGGTTTAAAAACAGAGAAACCAGTAAGTCAATAGGAACACAGAGGAAAAACTCATTTTTATTTAAGAGTGAGACTCAAAGGTGGCATCTTACAAGAAGAGACCTCTAAGATAGGAAAGAGTCACAGGTCTGAGTGAAAGGTGTTACTGAAGCACTCACTGGCTTAAAGAGCAGTGGTCCAGATTTACAGAAGCTGAGGATGCCATTGGCATGCCTGCGAGCTGGGTGTGTCTGGATTAGAGTATGTCTAGAAAGATGGAAACAGCCAGAGGGATAGAGAGGGGAATACTGAACTACGCATGGGGAAAGAGCATGACTCAGCTCAGGGTACTTAGACCAACACACCTACCAAGATATAACACAAAGAAATTCTGCTTAAGGGCTGTGGAGCTGGCTCGGTGGGTAAAGTGCTGTGCACCCAGCACCCATGGAAAAGCCAGGTTTGCCAGTGTGTGTTTATAATCCTAGAGCTGAGAGATGGAGACAGGTGGATCCTGGGGGCTCACTGATCATTCAGTCTAGCCAAAATGGTAAGCTCCAGGTTCAGCGAGAGAGCCCGCCCCCAAAACATTAAGTTGAGAATGACTGAGGGCGACTCCTGACATTGACCTCTGGCCTCTGTACATGCGCACACAGAATAGCACACCCCACACACAAATACAGCACACACACATGCACACAAAATAGCAATAAGGAACTTCGTGTTATTTTTTACAACAGAAATTAAAAGTAACATGATGGGGCTGGAGAGATGGCTCAGTGGTTAAGAACATTGGCTGCTCTTGCAGAGAACCTGGGTTTGATTCCCAGCACCCACATGATGGCTAACAACTGTCCATTACTCCAAATCCAGGGGATCCAACACCCTCTTCTGACCTCTGCTGGCATTGCATGACATGGGTGCATTTACACACATGCAGGCAATACACTCACACACATAAAAATAATAAATAAAAAATATTTTTAAAAGTAACATGATAAACTTCCTTTGTAGGCCCCAGAAGGTTGTCTGGCATGGCTCCAACCCTCATGGTGTTCGTCTCGTGGATAAGTACTGTGAAGCGTGGCGAACCACAGACATGGCAGTCACAGGATTCGCCTCCCCACTGAGCTCGGGGAAGATTCTGGACCAGAAAGCATATAGCTGTGCTAATAGGTTAATTGTTCTGTGTATTGAAAACAGTTTCATGACAGACGCTAGGAAGTAATAGCCTTCCCAGGATTCTTAAAGAGTTTTCTAATGTTTTCTTATGTGACGAGCTGACACTGAGATCTAAAACGTTTAAATGTTGTAAATATTACAGTTTTTTTATTACACATTCATCCAAAGAGCAACCAAAGAAAACATACCTCAGTATACTCAAAAGGAAAGACAAAGGACTGAGATCCAAGTCAAATCCAATCCACACATTGGTGCTAGAATCTGCAGGAAGGCTCCGCAGTGTGAACACACCCCAACACAGAGCAAGGGGCAGGCAAGAAACAGAGATCAGAACTCTTGTCCAGTGCATCCTTCAGAAAGTGATTGCTTCTTTTCCGTCATGGTTATTGGGTATAAGATGTCCTTCGTGTTTCCTTACAAAGCCAGCTTTTAGAGACACAACCCTTTCTAAGTTATGTGTGAACCAACTGCTCTGTAATTTCATGCCCACGTACCCATCCAGAGAAACAGAACTGCTCAAAGAACCTAGTCATATTTTATTATATGATCAGGTTTTAATACGGTTTTTCTCCTAAAATATTATGGTCATCATACTGTAGAGTTTTATATGTTTACCTAATCATAGTTTAGTGCGGCATCTGTTTGTGTAATTCTGACTTGCTGGAAAAGTTGAAGCTGTAAATTATCTGAACTTAGAGAAGAAACGGCACATAATTTCTACCTTTTCCTTAGCAGCCCTCCTTGCTGTCCCCCACCTTGACTTTATGATTTCCATTTGGCGATTCTTGAATTACGACTGTAACTGAAACAGGTTCGTAGAGATGAATTTTCTGAGAACTCTGTACCTTCATGCTATAGACTTTGTTTTGAAATGTAAGAACATAAAGACATCTTTTCTGGGTGCTTCTTCTGCTCGGTTCTCCCCGTGTTCTTTATTCCTTACCACTGGTGCGGAAGTGGCCTGGATGGTTTGCTAATCCTGTCACTATCACTGTGCTAGGCCTCAAGTGAAGATTCATTCCAGAGATGATGATCAGAGGGTTTAGGGGGTACACAGCAGAGGATCCTCAGAGCGGGAAACAAGATCTGCTATGGTTGCCCTCATGTCTCAGTGCGTGACTGTGGGCACATCTGCCTCTCTCGAGGAAACTGAGGTAGGCTCAATACATATAATATCAGCTTCACTTAACAGAGGTCACTTATCAGAGGTCCACAAACTCCGCAAAGTGGGTATTTTTTTAAACCTCCACTTTACAAATGAGGCAGGGAGAAAAGTAGAGGCCCAGGCCCTCCCTGGGTCCAGTCACATGGCTGGCATGTGGCAGGGCTGGTTTCAGATTCAGGCACTGTCTCGATCCAGTGCCCAAGGCCTTTCCAGGGCATCACTGGTAAGGCTGCCTATCGGCTCCTTTTTGACTCCAGGTTTTTGCTCTGGAAACATAATCACTGGCCGATAAGCATGCTAGGATACTTCCTCCCATTCAGCTGAAGCCAGCATAGCGAATACATCCTAAGTCCCTGAAGTAGGAAGGAAATTGAGAAGAGAGAAAAACAAAAAACCAGCCCAGAACCTCCACGTAGGCTTCCCAATTGGAAGAGTAGAATCTTTCCAATGAGTCGTGGGCTGCAGATGACCAGAGAGGGAAAGCTCCAACGGCCGAAGCTTGGTGACTGACCAACCACCGACTTCAGGTATATGAAGAGGTGTACTTGGTGTAGACAGCAGTGGCTGGAGAAATGGAAAATGAGGGTCCCAAGTCAGGAAGTGCAGATGACACCCACTTCAATCAGAGGCCACAGGGCCCAAGACCACAGAAAGGAAGGGTGGGACAAGGTTGGGAAGAGAAGACACGAAGAGAGAGTCTAAGTCTACTGACGCCAGAAGAGGGAATGGAGCCTTGTTCCCATCTCATACACTGGAGAAGCATGACACAAACTCCCAGATGGAGTCTTTGAGTCAACCACAGCCCTGTGCACTCTGACCAACCATCACAGCCTTGGACCTGGCTTTCAAGACTCTGCTGAACATTGGCTTCCACGTGGGCTCTCCTGTCACATCCCAAAGGCCTGGTTAGCCTCATGAGCACTTAGACGAGCAGCATGGGCCCCTCTGCTGAGCCCCATCTTAGCAAAATCTTGATCACTAAGTGGCCCTTTCCACTGTGATTGCCTCTGGTCCCTAGACCTGCCTACCTATTATCATTGCTCCCCCTGAACATCCGGTGTGCTTCACACTTGAATTTCTGTCACTTAAAATACAGTGGCTGGAGGGTCTCCAAACCCTCTCAACCTGTTTGCCTAAAAGTCTTGAACATATTGGAAGGCTGGGAAGCCAACTGACACGCAGGACAAACACAGGAGGGACGACTTGGTACACATGACTAATAACTTTCATAAGCTGGAGGGCTTTGAGCTACTTGTTCTGAGTCTGTACCATGGACCCATTGGTCTGAAGCCTCAAGTTTTAGACTTCCGGAGTCTCCATCCACCAATAGAACCAGCAGGACAGAAAAGGCTGCCAAATCTACGTCAGGAGCCAAGCCCTGTGAGGCCAACTTGGGAGGGATGAATGGGCAAAAGGAACTGGGAAGCTTTTGTGGTGGGTTACAGCAAGCACCGAGAAGGTCCAGAGAATTCGATGTGACCACATGGTGTGGCCTGAAACAGACCCACTAAGCGGAAAATAGGTCACAGGACCCACCCTCAGGTTTCCAGTAGCCTCTGGACGCTGTGGCTTGACTGCTGTGTCACTTGAATCTGAAAGGAGAATATAGGCATATTTATGGGAACTGTCAGCAGCCTGGTACAGCTGAGTATTAGTCAAGCTTAAAAAACAACAAAAAAAGGAGGAATGAATTGCTTCATGAGATTAGGAAGAATTACAGAGAATGCAGACTCATTGTGGCACTTGGGTTTGGTATATGTGTGTGCGTGTGTGCCTGTCTTCTCATCTGTCTGTCTGGCTTGCTTCTTCTTTTCTCTATATATGACCCTTTCTCTCCAACCAAAGACAAGCTACCTTCATGTGGCAGAGGTGCTTGCAGACAGCTTCAGCTTGTGTGGTCCTCTATTAACCCACCATCCACCCCCGAGCATGGCCATAGGGAAAAGGGAGGCTTCCTCTTCCCTTTGAGATTACATCAGTTCCTAAAAACAACCCCTGTTGGTTCCACTTGAGTTGTATGATCAGGACTGTGACTGGAATCACCAGCAGAGATGACCTGCACAGAAGAAATACTTCCTCTACCCAAAGTGCCTATTGGTTTGAAATGACCAGAACAACTGGGCACAGAACATTGAGAAGACCAAAAACCACATCCAGCATACCCAGCAGCAGGGATGAACTGAGATGCTGGAAGTGGAGCAACAGGCAGAAATGAGATTATTGCCAGCCTTGCATTCTACGATGACACATTTAGACTTTACCTTACAATGGGTGAGGCACACTGGGAAGATTTTAAGATGAGGACAGATAGGATCAGATCCATGTTTGAGAGTGCTCAAGTAGGTCTTTGATTTATTTGTTCATCCATTCGGTAATATTTATGTATCATTATTTTCCACTCAGTATGAAGGCACAAAGATAAATGATATCCCCATCTTTCAAGTCCACCAAGTCGTTTCTAATGCCACAGACTGTTCCAGATTTCATATGTCTCACCTCCAGCCATATAGCCACACTCAGAAACCCCACAGTAGGGACAAGCGTATGTGTCCAGGTCTTGCTTAATGTAGCAGTTGGAAAAAGACCTTTCTGGTTATTTCTGCAGCTTCTGAGCACCATGGAGCCTCTGTAAAGCCCTCTGGTAGCCAGCGGCTGGTTTCTTCCTCTTGGCTTCCATCTTGTCCTTCAATTCATGTGACTGTCAAGGGAAAAGCAGTCTCTGTCTGGGTTTGAATTTTGGCTCTGCCATTTTCTAGCCATGTCATCGCAGGCAAGTTTCTGAAAATCTCCACATTATTAAAAATAATCCCTGAACTTCCCTTCACTTAACCCTCCTCTATAGTTCAGTTGTTTTTATCTGCCAAATAGGGAGGCATGATTGGATGAGTTCACTGGTACCGCATCATCAGTGTTGCCCAAACTTGGCCTGCCCAGGGGTCTTCAGTAGGAACGGGGGCTCTTCCCCCATCTGTGCTGGATGATATCTTTCAATACACCTGAATTTTCCACCCACCCTCAAGCCCAGAGCTGTGATTCAGCATGTCCTTACTGGTACGACTCTACCTGCCGTCGGTGAGCATTCACTGTCCCAGGTCCAAATACTCCGGCTGCCCTGCCTGCTGCTCCCTTTTCCATAATTCAACAACTAAAATGTTTTCATCAACTGGCCCAGTAGGGGATCCAGGACTCAGCAACAATACCAGGGCTGCATTCCTTCTGGCTGACAGGAACACATGCCGCCTTGGTTGTTAAATAGACTTCACATCCCCTGCACAAGCCTGGCTGAGGCCCTGAGATCCAAGAAGGAACCAGTGTGCCCTGTCATCTGACACTGGTAGAAACTGCCTGCTTCCCTGTCCTTCTGGACTGGCTCTTTCTTTCAGTGAATGACACCACAATTCAGTTAAGGATTCTGGTGTCTTTTATTTACTCATTTGTCAAGAAATATTTATTCAGATAATTTTTAATTGACACAAGGAAACTGTACATACGTAAGGGTACAGGGTGGCATTTGAATACAATGTGTAATAATCAGATCGGAATAACTGACATCTCATCTTTTCAGATATTTATCATTTCTTTTGTGTTGGGAACATTTAGAATTCTCTTTACCAGCTATTTGGTTCAGCAGTGATTGATTTGTCTCTTCAGTAGTAACAAGGAGACACTGTAAGTGCTAAGAACTTTGGTGCTGTGTTTGACTATGAAATGTCCCCCCACAGGCTCATGATTTGGATATTCAATCCGCAGTCTGTGGCACTATTTTGAGGGTTGTGGAACCTTTAGGAGGTGGGGTCTGGCTGGCAGAAGGAGGCTCCTAGAGCCTGGACTTTGAAGGCTGTTCTCACCTCTAAGCCATGTGAATAGGCTCTGTCACATGCTCCTGCTGCCACAGATAGAGCCTCTCCCACCACCAGGCGTTCACCACCATGGACTGAAATCTCTCTGAGAGTGTGAGATAGAGCAAACCTTTCCTCCTTTAAGTTGTTTTTGTTGGGTATTTTCTCACAGCAACAAGAAGAGTCATAAATATTCAACAAAGTAGATATTTGCATTATGTTCATGTTGTTTTCTTCTTTAAAGATTTATTTTATTTTCAATATGTGTATGCATGTGTGTCTGTGCATGGGAATATGCACATATGTACAGGTGTTCATGAAGGCCAGAAGAGAGCATCAGATCACCTAGGCACCTCCCCCTCAAATCCTCCAGGACTCCATCTTCTGTCCGCCAGTTCATTCTCCACACCAAGAAAGAGACTTTTCCAAAATACCTGCTATGCTAGGGCAGAGTTTGATTTGGGCATCTCTTTAGAAGGGGAGTCATTGGTCAAACATTTCTTTTAATCTTTTTTTATGCAGGGTCTCCCTGTAGTCCCAGCTGGGCTGGAACTCCCTATGTAGACCAGGCTGGCCTTGAAACTCATAGAGATTCGCCTGCCTCTGCCTCCTGAGTGCTGGGATTAAAGGCATGTGCCACCACACCCAACGCATTAGCAAACATCTTATAAAGGGGGATGCTCCCTGGAAAGCCCTGAGATACGGAACAGGGGAGGGATGACAGAGTGTGAAGAGAGCACCTAGGCTATTGTCGTGGGTGGCTAGCTCACACGCTCCTCTTAAGATCTCTGGGACTGTGCCTTCCAGTACCTCAGAGTTTCCACAGGACAATGGTGCTGTGGTATTTATATATTTGTGGATTTGGCTTGACATGACTACAGCCATTTTGAGTCATAGCCACCATGACTGCCTCAAGTAACCGTAGTCAGTTTTTCCTGCATAACTTCCCAGAAAACTATAAAGGATGGTTCCATTCTGGTCATGTATGGAGCTTTACAACTGGACCCTGGTTCCAGAGATGCTCCTGATGCTTCCATTGACCCTAAGAAAATCCAGGTACATTCCACTCAGGATAAAGTTATCTTTGTCCTAACCCATAAATCCACTGTCTTTCTGACCCAAATTCTGAGACTCCAACTGGTCATGTGGCTAGTCTTCCAATCATGAACTTAATTGGATAATAAATTTCACTCCTTAGATTTGTCTGCCTGTCTTTCTTCTGTCTCCCAGCACATTAGGGACAGACTAGGGCTGGGATGGAACAATGTACCAACTCCCATCAGTCATTGAAAAATGGGAAAGGAGGGCACCGCATCAGATTCCAGCTGTCCACACAAACAGAGAAGGTACAGATGGGATGGCTGGAGGAAGCTCTCAGGTAAAGCCTTGTAGGTGCAGGAATATGGAGATTTTATGGATGGTGAACACAGAGCCTGTTATGTCATGCTCAGTCTGACAGGAAACTACTCAGGTTTGATCTCAAGATAACACGGTGAGTTTCCAGCAACTTCTTAGAATCTTATTGAGATGAGAAGACTGAAGAGGAGGTGAAGGAGAAGGAGGAGGAAGAGAAGAAGAATGCAGGTGTGGTAGAGCAGGAGGACGTGGAAGAAGGAGAAGGATGATGAGGATGACGGCAGATTAAGGGGAGTCAACCATCTCTGTCAGGGATTACTGATGGAAAAACAAATGCATCGACAGGACCAAAACCCTGAGTGCTTCCCCTGAGGGGCATGAACCAGGTGTGAATTTGACAACCAGCAGACTTGGGTGCCAATGGTGCTGTGACTGCTGGACTGTACAAGCCAGGGCTAAAGGCAAAGACACTCTGGGGAAGATCTGGGGACTGTCAAGACACCTATGCCAGCGCCCACAGCCCCAGCAGGACTACTGATCCTCATCTGTAGATTTTCATATTCATGAACACCAGCAACAACAAGCCCCAGTCAGTCAGTCATCTGAGGCGAGGCGTTCCAGCAGTCCCCAAAACAGGAACTAGCAGGTGGACCAGAGCCAACAGCGTCTATTTAAAAAGAATGATTACAATAATCAGGAGACAATTTTTAAAATTCAAATTTGTGTTTTCAGTGAAATGTTAAAGGATAAGAAATTAAATAAATTTGGGAGGCTAAGAAAAAGTCCTTCAAAATAAGAAATGAATAAAATAAAGAGCCCATGAAATGGCTCAGCTTGTAAAAACACTTGCCAAGCAAGCCTGATGACCTGAATTTTATTCCTGGACCCATGGTAGAAAGAGAACTAACTCCCCAAAGTTGTCCTCTGCACACCCATATCATGTACACACACACACACACACACACACATAATAAATAAGAAATTTTAAATATTTAAAATAAAATTAAACAATGTTGAATTTAGTGAATTCTTTGATAAAATCAGAAGACTTACAACACAAAGATAATATAAGCAGATGAAAGAGAAAGAAGATATATATGTATATATATATATATATATATATATATATATATATAATGTTCCAATCTTTATATATAGTGGGAGTCAGAGAATAAGAAAGAATGGACAGAAGAGAAATATGCACTGACTAAATAATGAAAAAAAATATCTGAATTGAGGACTTTTCATCTATGGATTTAAATGGTTCACTAAGTCCGGGCCAGAACTGTTGCCAAAAACTCACCCAAAGATGTAGCTGGGGAAATTCCTGAATCTAAATAATAATGTAAGAATGTATAAACTTCTGTACAGAAAGTAACTCAGACTGATATTGGAGTTTTCTTTTGCAATATAAAAAAAATGAGAGTAGAAGGGAGCAATGAGCAAGTCATCCTGTGGATTAACAGTTACCATGTTACAGGCCAGCAAGATGGCACATGAGGTAGATGTTCCTGCCAAGCAAGCCTGCAAACCTGAGTTCCCCACATAAAGTTGGAGAGAATCATAAAGCTGTTCTTTGACCTACACACATACAATAGTTTTTAAAATTTATTATTTTTTATTTTATGTGTATGTGTGTATTGCTTGCATGTATGTAAGTGCAACTGTGTCATGCAATCCCTGTGGAGGACAGAAGAAGATGTCAGAGCTCCTGGAACTGACAGTTGTTAGCTGCCATGTGGGTGCTGGGACTTGAACCCAGATAGATCTTCTGCAAGAATAGCCAGTGCCCAGTAAGCTTAACAGCTGAGCTGTCTCTCCATCCCCTCAATAATAAATTTTTAAAGAAGAATTATGTTGTTGCCATGAATGGTGTTGTATGACTATAATCTCAGGACTTGGGAGGCCGGGGCCCAAGTTTAAGGCCAGTCTGAGTTACACAGTAAGACTGATTAAAACCAAAGGGACAAGAACTCACCAAGAATTATGATGTTAAAAATTCCACAGGCAACCGGAGTTCATGTATGAAAATAAAACAAAAACACTTTCAGGAATGTCAAGATTCTAGACTAAGGAAATGGTTCGGTGGGTAAGAATGCTTGCTATGTAGTCAAGAGGACCGGAGTTCAAATCTCCACATAAAAATCCAGGCATGGCTACTCTCACACCCATAACCCCAGTGCTGTGGGATACAAAGACAGAAGGAACACTGGGGCTTATTGGCTTCCAGCCTAGCTCTAAGAGAAAGACCCTGTCTCAAAGGAATAAGTCAGAGAGTGATGGAGCAGGTGACCCAACATCCTCCTGTGGGCTCTGTACATGCAGAAGTGAATGCAAACACACCCAAATGTGCTCATAGCACACACAAACACAGAGAAAGAGAGAGACAGACAGAAAGACACATGCACCAGGGATCAAAATCATAGTATACAGGTACCCATTCGAGAAACAAACTTTTTAAAAAATTATTTTTTATTTTAAATTATGAATGTATGTGTATGTACGTATGTATATACGTATGTACTTATGAGTTCAGGTGCCTATGGAGGCCAGAGAGGGCATCAGATTCCCTAAGATTGGAGTTATAGGAATTTGTAAGTCACCCAATATGGGTGCTAGGAACTGGTCTCTGGTCTTCTGCAATAGTAGCAAGTGCTTTTAACTCTGAGCAATCTCTCCTGTCTCTGAAAAACAAACTTTGTGAAAAATTGTAACCAAATAGAAATTAATAAAGATGTAAGATTTCACAAAGTATGGACATAATACCATACTAGACATTTAATAAGGGGAAAAAGGTCTGAATAATTTATAGTTATATTCAAACCACTGGTTTCTGATGTGTTAACATGTACTGCATCTGGACTGAGGTGACTTTCACTTTAACAGTTATAATTTATTTTTGAGATGTATTAGAAAAATGTAGGTAGACATCAAATTCATAATTTCACATTTATTTTTACTTAATATGAAGTTAAAATGGATACTTATGTTGATTGAAATAAAGACATCAAGTAACCAATGGCACAGACAGTCTATTATTAGAATAGTATTGTCAGCCGTGTAGGCAAAAGACTCAGTTTGAGGGGCTAAATGATTGTTGATAATGTGGTTGTCAAGTATGTTTCAGCCTTTACCAAACTGTGATGATTAAACAAATTCATCCTTTTTTAAAATCATAAATTTCAAGTCTGATTCCTCTAGGTGCCAAATTAGCATAACATTCAGTCACTTACAAATTCCTCCCTCAGGCATTTCCCAGGAAACAGCTCCAATTCCTTATTTATCCATGGGTACCTTCTAGGAGCCCAGTGCTCAGGGATGCCCTGTAGCCAGATCACTTCCAAGATATCAATGCTCCTCTGGTTTGTAGAGAGCTGGAATTAAGAGATCTTTTGAGTCACTGTGGGAAGAGAAGGAGTATGTTACAGTTTGAATGTGAAATGCTTCCCACACCTCACATGTTTACACATTTCGGTCCTCAGCTAATGGCATTGTTTTGGGAGTAAAACCTTTTAGGCAGAAGTAGATCACTAGGTTTAGTCTTGAAGGTTTTATTCACTACTCACTTCTGAATCTAGGTTTTCTCTGAATCCTGGTCCATGTCGTGTGAACAAGTGGCTGCTGTGTGTTCCTGCTGCCAATGACAGAGCTGTTGCTCCTGCCTTCTCCACTACAAATGACTGAATTCCTGCTGAAACTTTGAACCCAAATAAATCTTACCATCTTAAGTTGGTTTATAATAGGGATGAGAAAAGAAACTAATACAGAGTATGACATAGTTACCCTGTCCTGGTCCTGTCACTCAAGTCACCCAAGGGGCCACCAATACAGGTCTCTGTCAGTTGATACCTCAGTGCTTCTTCTTGGTTCAAGGAAGGTCACTTGTCAGTGTTATGCTCTTAAAGGAACCACAACAAAACTGCCTGATCTCACTGTAACAGTTCCCAAGTATAGCATTTTCTGTTAGTTTATGCATGTAGTTCTTTTCTTCAAGGCATTCCTACAAGCAGGAGTAGCCTTGGACGTCAAGTCCTGCCATATAATCCTACTCTGTTCATCCACATCAAGCACTTCCCAGACTGTGGTGATGAGTGTTTCACAAAGTACAGGCCAAGACAAGGACTTGGACAAGGAATCCCAGGAACCAGAGTGAGGAAATGGGGAGACACAGGCAGGGGAGGAGGAAAAGTCTATCTATAGATACATTACTGAGGTCACCACTGTCAGTCCCAGGAGCTGGGTTCCACCAGGACCTCTGAAGAAGATGCAGCATTATCTCCCTAAAGTGTCCACAAGATGGAGAAGAGGCTAGAGCACTTCAGAGTTGTCAACAGGTGTTAACTCTTCTGCACTTCTGTTTCTTGCCAAGTGGGGTGTGCCTTGGTTGCAAATGAAGTGGGCCTTGAGATGAAACCCTAGCAGCAACAGATTTCTGAGCCATCTATCACAGCTATGGATGTGATAAGGGGGCTGATGCTGGCACAGGAGGCATCTGCTGCAGCCTCCTCAGCAGGTTACTCCCGCCCCTACCATCAGGGGCCCAGGCACCACCTTGTCCTATGCAGTAAACTTTAGCAGGGTTTGCTATGCAGTTTACATTATCCATGGTCATCTATCACCCAGAAATAGTAAATGGAAAATCCCAGGATAAACTGTTCTTAAGTTTTACATTGCACACTATTCTGCACAGTGTGCTGCAGCGTCACACTGTCTGGCTGTGTCCCCCCAGGGGGTCCCTCTCACTAGCACATTATAGTGGTATACTGGTCACTTAGCCATCCCAGTTATGAGAGCAATTGTTAGAATATTCACTAACTTCTGTTTTGTTTAATAAAGGTCCCCAAAGTGAAAGAGACCTCCCTCAAGTCTGGTAAAAGGAAGAAAAACATATATACAGTAATTTATAATGAAGGCTATAAACCACTGACACAGAAGCTATGTTAGAATATAAAAGATTCTATGTACAGTTTACAAATGTGAATTTTAAAATGAAGTTACAGGGGCTGGAGATGTGGCTTAGAGGTTAAGACCCCTTCCTTTTCTTCCAAAGGACCTGAGTTCAGTTTCTGACATCATGTAAAACAACTCAAAATTGCTTGTAACTCTAGCTCTGGATGATCTGACATCTTCTTCTGGCCTCTATGAGCACACACACACACACACACACACACACACACACACACATAAATAAATTTAAAATAAAATACAAATACAGTCTATAATATGTTATGAAAATGTAATGACCAAAACTGGCACAAAAATATATAAACTAGAGGCTGAAGAGATGGTTCAGTGGTTAAGAGCACTGGCTGCTCTTGCAGAGTACCTGGGTTCAGTTTCCAGCACCCACATGGCAGCTAGCAACCAACCATAACTACAGTTCCAGGGGATCTGACACCCTCTTCTGGCCTCTGCAGGCATTACCTTACCTTACCTACATGCAGACAATACACTCATACACATGAAATGAAATGATAAATATTAAAATATATATATAATCAGAATGCTTTACTAACTGTAAATTAAATTTAAAAGAATAGAAATATCTGCTCACTTTCTCCCATTCCACATGCTTAGTTTTACAGATGACATAAGAGAATTTCCTCAGAGAAAGGAAGATGCTACAGAAACAAAAATGAAATGACAATTAAAACTGCCCACTGAGGCTCAGAATGTAGTGATTGGTAGAGATCTTCCTTAACATCTGATCACCAGCACCACATAAACCAGCACTGGTAGCAGGAATGGTAGCACAGGCCTGGAATCCAAGTACTCGGGAGGTAGAGGCAGGAGGATCGGTTGAAGGTTATCCTTAGCTACATAAGCCTGAGGTCAGCCTGGGCTACATGAGACTCCATCTCAGAGAAAATATTTAAAAAGCTGTCGATCCCATCTTTTTCCTGTGTTAAACACAATGCACCCATGCAAACGTCCTCATATACAATTTCAAGAATGTTTTAACTTACATAAAACAAAAAAGATTCACTGCCTCCTTAAGCCAATGTGACATCAAGCTATCCAGGCTAGCTGTAACTCCAGGGTCTCTGGTGACGTGTACTCCTTTTAATCAGGTGCTGATGCTGATTGGTCAGTTATTAACGAGATATTAGTTCCACTGAAAAAGGGCAACTGTCCTCCAGGATTTATATTCCGGTGGAGCAGGTGTAATAAATACAAACAGATAGATGTGGTAAATTCAGACAGTACTGAAAACTTGGAAAACACAAGCTAATGGGACTGAGTGGGTTTGAGGGAGAATGTGCTGTCTTCACTGATATGCAGGGACACTGGGAAAAGATGGCATTTGGGTTGACATGCTTGCAATCGGCTTATCAAGGTGTATTGGTTAAGGTGTAAGTACAGCCAGTGCTGTCCCCAACTCTGCTCTCTTTAGATCACAATCTCCTACAGCAAACTTTTAAAAACCTCTGGGAAAGTATGTTGGCTACGGCCCATCCCAAAGCCAAAAGGCAGTCTAAGTAATTGAAACAGAGGGACTCTGATACAGACAATTCATTACACGAGTGGTGGAAAAGCCAAGAAATGATTTTCTGTCCAGGTATTATCAAAAGATGGGAATGGCAAAGGATGCAGTGGGCGAGCTTGGAGGATCGAGACACAGCAGTTGGCTGGTGGTAAGCCTGGAGTCAGAAGGACAGCCACAGCCAAAGTGCTGCTGGAAGCAGAGGGTGGAGGTGGAACTCCTGGTTGTCTTCTGCTTCCTCACTCATCTGTGCCTGCTTTTAACCAAGCTAGAGGTCAGCCTCACCAGCATCTTGGACCACTTAGCCTGTGGGGAGCAAGTGTCAGGACAGGCATAGGAAGATGATGTCACTTCCTGGTTCTTAAGTGTCCACGCTCCTATAAGACTTCAAGCTCATACCACCTCACTGTGGCTCTCCTTGGCCCACCCTCACATACAGCTCTCTGGAGCTGGGATCCTATTAGGAAGGTAGGAAAGGTATGTGATCTGTGTCTGAAAGACCATCTCTACTTCCCTCTCTGGCTCACTTCCTCTCCCATGTCTGAGGAAGGCCAAACAGGAAGAAACCAGACGAGTGTGTCTACGTGTCTGGCTACAGCCACCGTCCTCTCTGGGATGCTATCACTGCTTCTCTCACTGGTGCAAACCACTGATGCCCTCACTCTGATGGACATTCAAATACTGGGGAGTCCCCCGGAGGACTTGTAGGCTCAAGCTCCACCTCTTTATGCTAGAGCCACTGGGTCCAGCCAGAATCTCCTCCGTTCTTAACACTGGAGCATCCACTGGGACATTGGGGCATAGGAAATCCCTTTCGGCCTCCATCCCCACCTTGATATAAGGCCAATTATCTCTCACCTCAGCCCAAGGGCAAATAGAAAGTAATATCCAATTAAGGAACAGCATGCCAACTCCCCTTTCTGCCAGAGACCCCTCATCTCTGGCAGATTCTTTAGAATCTCACCAATATTTAGCTTGGTGGGAAAGTCACCTCTTATCACAAACTCCAGGGCCTTCACAAGGCAGACAACTGTGACTTTACCTAACCCTTTAATCCCCTCCCAGTCATCTCATGGAGATGGGGACAGTAAGCCCTGTGACAGGGAGGGACACCCTCATTGGGCAGCTGTTTTAGTTCTTTTCTTACTATTGTTTCTTGTTGATGCAAACAAATACCTGACAGAAGCAAGCCAAAGGCTGAGAGGATTATTGGGGCCCAGACTTTCTGAGGTGGAGAAGACAAGGCTGCTGGAAGACTCCATGTGTAGTGGCGGAAACCTAGGGAGCCAGGGAGGCAGTTCCTCACGTCTTGGTGTATTGGGAAGCAGAGACCTCTAACCAGAAGCAGAAGCAGTTGTCACCTTCAAAGCCTACCTCAGCAACCCGTTTCTGCTAGCCAGGACACAGGACACAGAGGTTCCACAGCCTCTCCAAACAGCACCAGCGGCTGGTGACTAAGTGTTCAAACACATGAACTTGCGAGGGGCATTTCAGAGCCAAACCATAACAGTGGCTCTCTTGAAAAGGTTTTATGCTCCAGCCTTTTTGTCTTGACACTGAACTTTAGCTGGAATTCCCAGACAACAGGAAAAGTTCAGTGGAACATCCTGTTACTTTTGAACAATGGGAAGGAGGCAGGTTCACTCCAGAGTGCTCTAAGGAGCTGCTGGAAGTAGCTTTTGTAATTGAACTGATTTTTTAAAAGGATTTTTAAAATGTCTGTGGATGTCACTTGTGTGCAGGTGCTTGTGAGAGTTGAGATGGTACAGGATCCCCTGCAGCTGAATCACCCTACAGGTGATTGTGAGTCACTCAACTTGGGTGGTGGGAACTGAGCTCTGTAAGTGTTTTTAACTGCTGGGCTATCTCCCCGGCCCCTCGACTCTTGTTTTGTTTTGTTTGCAATAGTGAGAATTGAACTAGAGCTTCATTTATGCTAGGCAAGAACTCTACCACTGGGCTACAGTCTCAGCGATCTCTTTTTTTTTTTTTTTAAGTTTTGAAATAGGATCTTAGTAAGTTGCCTAGGATAACCTTGAGTTTGCTATGTAGTCCAGGATGACCCCTGAATTTGTGAAATCCTTGCCTCAGACTCTCAAGGAACTAAGATTATAGGAATTGTCACCAGACTTGACTTCATTTTATTTATTTGAGTTTTTTTAGTCAGAAGATTATATAACTGATTGCATCATAATTTCTCTCCTTCCCTCCCTCCCCCTCCTCTCTCCCTCTCCTTTTCCCTCTCTGAGAGAGGATCTCATGTAGCCCAAGATGGCCTTGAGCTCACTGTGTAGCTGAGAGGATAACCTTAAACTCCTGCTCGTCCTGCCTCCACCCCACAAGCGCAGGAATTCCAAGTGTACACCACCACACTCAGCTCATCAAGACATTTTCTATTGTCAGAAAAAACTAATCTACTGCACACATCTACTGAACACACCTACTGTGACTGACATTACTTTTATTTCTGAGACAAATCATCAGGTCTACTTGCTTACTCTCTGTGGATCTGTTAGATTTAGTAGGTAGTAGGATAGGAAATAATGCATATTTGAGATGGTCACTGTGACTTGTGTGTGCTGCTAGACTGTAAGGACAAATGGAGCAATTGATAAATAGTTGCAGTGACTTTCCTGAGAGCTTGAGATGTCCTGGGCTATAGGCAAACAGAGGAAATGAGAGAGGTGGGCAGATTCAGAGTAAAATCAGGAAGAAGAGCCTTGCTGGAAGGGCTGGGTTATGATACAACCATCCCGGGACGCAGGCCTGGCCCGCTGCCTGGGTGAGGCCATTTCCTGGTATGAGAATGACTCCACCAGTGTGGGATTTGTACTTCGTTCTGTTTGTTTTCTTCATTCTCCTATCCCCAGGGTCTGGAAGAGTACCTACAATTAGATGCTGAATAACTAACAGGCAATTGTTTGATATGGATGTAGTTTGTAAGCACTTGCCAGCTAGGACCACACGAGGCACTGAATCAGTCCTTCTGTTTGCCACAATCATTTATAAACAGAGAAAGAACTAAAGTCCGGATGTTATAACTAAGAATCACTGTCCAGTCCTGGACAGGAGCAGCACGAGTCACTTTGCTTATGGAAAAGAAAGCTTCCTGTCCTCTTGTCAGCCTTGCCCCTGGGGACCTTGGGAAAATCCACTGAACAGTGGAAAACTGACTTGCATCGTGGCATGACCTCTGCTCATCCGCCCAGGTCTGGAGGAGTTGCCAGTCACTGACAATCATCTTTTGGCCTAGTTGCCTCAGAGCATCTAGTAAGGAATAAGGTCCACACTGGTCCAGGCTACGATTCAGTCAATGCTGTCTCAAGACCAGGGACTCCTTCACTCCCGAATGTACCTCGTCGCCATCGCAGAGGGTGCTTCTGCAATTCTTGAAGGAGAAAGATCAGCAAACCCTCCACTTTCTTAGAATCCTGCTATTAGGTGGGAGTCTCTTTGTCCACCAGCTGCTCTCTCCTGCTTTCCCCCAGCTCAGCCTCAGTGGGAACATCCTTCTGATTGTCCCTTATTGAAGGATGTGAATAATAAGTAATGTGCCCCAGTCTCCTGACATCATTCAACCTCAGAGCTCTTGAAGCAGCTGGTGGAGGCTTGTCTGGCGGCTTCCTGCAGCTGGGCTGCCAGTTTCTCCACTTAGAAAGGAGGACCCCTGTGTGCTCTCCCATCACCTGACTTGAACCTGCCCCACTTTTTGATCCTATCATAGGTCCATTTATAGATACCACTTTCTGTAGCATTCAAGCTTCTTTAGCTATGGGGCCATGTAATGGTTAAGCTTAGTGGTCCACCTGACTAGATCTGGAATCAACTGAGAGGCAAGCTCCTGGCTGGGCACACCTGTGAGGGATTTTCCTGACTAGGTTAACTGAAGTAGGGAGACAGACCCTAAGTGTGAGTAACATAGTGTCATAGTTTTTGTCAACTTTGACAACTAGACGTACCTGGAAGAGAGAATCTCAACTGATTAATTTCTTCCATCAGATTAACCCGAGGGCTTGTCAGTGGGGCATTTTCTTGATTGCTGATTGATGTGGGAGGGTCCAGCCTACTGTGCAGTACCATCCCTGGATGGGTGGGCCTGGGCTGGAGAGTAAAGGCAGCCAGAGGGAGCAAGCCAGTAACCAGCACTCCTCCGTGGTCTCTGCTTCAGTTTCTGCCTCTAGGTTCCTGCCTTGAGTTCCTATTCTGACTCCTATCAGTGATGGAGTGTGACCTGGGAGTTGTAAAAAGAAATAAACCCTTTCTTCCTTGAGTTATTCTGGCCGGTGTTTTATCACAGCGACACAAGCCACAGCAGGCACCTTCCGGCGGCAGCCCAGGTAGGAGGAAGTTCCAGGGAAAAGCTTTTACATTTTGTCTCCCTCATGCTCACCCACGCTGTCTGAGAGTTCATCTAGCCTGTGGCTGTTACTGTCATCCTTTGCTGACATCAGAACCTATGACTTATAGGCCCTCCAATGTGGATTGAAGACCAGTGGCTCTCCAGGAATCCTCTGGGTCTTCAGTGACAGACGGAGATGGCTAAGGCATCAGCCTCATGGACTGAGATCTCTCAGCCTCTCCAGTGTAAAATTAGACGTTTTTGGACTACCCAGACCAGATGAACAACCTTAAACCTTTTCCTCCCCTTCTCTCCCCTTCTCTCCATCAGTATCTCAGCCTTTCTTTCGCTGTTTGGGTCTCCTTGTCTCTTACCTCTTGAGTCTAAATTCTAGCAGGGGCATGGCGTAGAGAGAGGCAGGATCTCCAAAGTGCCTGGCCTATATTATATAGCTCACTTCTGCCAAAACAGTAAGAAGGCTTCTCTCTTTATGATCCCTGCTTTACTGAATGTAAGTCCGAGCTGAGCAGTCCAGCTTTGATCTGTGTCCTCATTCAATCTTGGTACCTGGGTATGATGCTGTATTTAGGTTCTGTCTATGGCTCCTGGCTTATAACCCAGGGTATAGGAACTGGAATTTCTTTTCTCTGAGATAGGTCATATATTGCAGTCTTGCTCCAAGATTCTGGCTTGAGCTAACTATAAAGAAATTCTCTGGTGGCACCTGGTGATACATACCAGTAATTCCAGCAGTCCAGTGGCAGAGACAGGAGAATCCTGAGTTCCTGACTAATCAGGGGAGAGGGGGAGGGGGAGGACACTACCCTGCCTGACCGAAAATCATAAAACTCCTACTTAAGCAAGGTTCTAATCCATATTTTTCAACGAAAGACGCTGCAGAATCCAGTAGGCAGCACATCACCTTTTTGTTCAGTCCTGTTTCTACATGGTTTTCCGCGCTTCAGTCATATTCATATGATAAAGTCTCTGTGAAAACCCAACAGAACAGAGTTCAGAGAGCTTCCACATAGTTAATCATATGGAGGCTCCTGGAAGTGTTGCTGCCCAAGGTGGGTGGAATGGCAGTTCTGCACGCCTCCCCCACACCCATATACATTCCTTCATTAGCTGCCTTTGGAATATCCTTTACATTATGCCTGTAAGCCTAAGCATTTCCTTGAGGTATGTGAACTGCTCTAGCAAACTAATCAGTTATGAGTAGGTGATTGTGGGGACCCCAATTTATCATCACAGGCAAAAGTGTATAATATATTGTCTAGAGCTTACAACTGCTATCTGAAGGGATAGATGGGGTGCCAGTTTGGGGACCAAGGAATCTAATGCTGTTTCCAGGTAGACAGTAGCAGAATAGAATTGAATTTTTAAAAGCCCTCTTTATTGCTTTGGCTGGATCTGCTGTAGAATTTATTAATCCTTAGAACTTCTGGACTCACAGAGGTGATCTATGTGGTGAGTACACAGTAAAAGAAACTGAGTCTCTGCCGCCAGTTGGTTCTCTACAAGCTCTACAGAGCCAGGCTGGGCTGAGTGCCTGTCTTTGTGACCTAGTTTTAGGAATTTGTGATTGGCCAGTCGCACCCTACTCCTCAGGAGGGGATCTCTGCAGGAAGAAGGTAAAAGATAGCTGTCTTACTAAGATGGGGCAGAAAAGCTCCGCAGGCAAACAGCAGAGAGCTTTCTCTAACAAGTCAGATAGAATGCCAGCATCTAAGAACAAGCAGGCATCTGGGGACTGTTTTTTGATTTTCAAACTTAAGGGAATCAAGTTGGTGGTCAGGAGCTGTAAAGCGGAAGCAACTGTAGGGTGTGGTGGCACAGCCTTAGTCCCAGCACTCAGGAGGCAGAGGCAAGCAAATCTCTGTGAGTTCCAGGCCAGCCTGGTCTACATAGTGAGTTCCAGGCCAGCCAAGGCTACACAATGAGACCCTGTCTGAAACAAACAAAAAGAGAAAGCAACAACAGGGACTTTCTGGTGAGCTGTGTAAGTAGGAAGCTAGGAGGGCAGGCCCTAGCTTTGCCAACCTGGCTCAGGAGGCACTTGAAGAACAGAACCAAATCTCTCCAGGTGGTGACTCAGCATGGTGTGTCACACCTTCCTTAATCCTGCTCTGTCCAATTCTCCAACGCCAAATAAATAGGAAGTGTGGTAGACGACTCTATTTAGTTAGCTGTCCACTTGGGTGTATTTTCATGGGCACGAGTCCACTGGAAAGCAGTTCTTTTCCTTTGTATCTTTGCTGCATCCAGAGAGGCACTTTTAAAGAGAGATTTCAAAGAAACAATATTGCTTGTGCAAAATGAAGTCACACACTCATTGTCAGTCAGTTGGGCTAAATGTCATGACTTGTTCTGATCATAGGATTTATTAGTCTCAGCACACCAGAATCAGAAGGCACCTTGAGACACAGTCAACTCTCTCACCCTCTTAAGACAGAAACCGAAGACCTGATGACAGGGCCTGCAGTGACTTAAAAGACCAGTAAGCTAGAAACAGAGTGAAGACTCGAACCCAGTGAAATTGCTGGTGAGGAATCTTCCATCTAGCTAGTCAGTGCTGCTTACTGAACTCCGTAAATAATGGAGGGTGCTATGAGTTTGCCTCGAAATGTCCTTGAGAGTGTGGGTTGGAAATTTCAAACTGCTGCGAGGGAAATGGCTATATGAACTAGATTCTTGTATACCAAAAATTTTGCTACAAATAAATAGAGATGTACAAATGTTGTTCGGCTTTAAACACAGGGCCTCTGACTTTAGTCATCAAGGTCACAATTTTGCTCAAAGTGCCTGTGCCTTCCCCTGGCTTTCTCAGTTTCTGAATTTCTGAGGTCTGAAGTGTTCTTACCAGAAGCATCTCTGGTCCCCTCTGAGTTTCTCCATCTTGCCTGCTGTGTTAGGATGCTCAGATCTGATCCTTGAGGTTGTTCCTCCTCATCGTCACTGAGTTGGAGGGTCATGTCCTCCTTCACATCACCTTAGCTCTTCACCTCCATCTTGACTCACTCAGAATATCACACAAGTTTCCTTGGCTTCTGGGTCAATTCAGCCAACTCCTTTGAGATGGGAGGGAGGAGCGTGAACTCGGAATATATATTTTCCAACTCTCTCTCTATGGGACCTCCAGGGGCTGGCTGTATCCCTCCAATGAACACTGTGACTCCTATCAAGCAGCCTCAAGATCACAGCAGCTTTCCCTCCTGTCCTAGCAGCCCCAAACCTGTACCCACTCCAGCCAAGGGCCGGTAGCCCCATCTGTTGAAGCTGGTGCTTTGATGAGCCCTTTGGGACTCCGCATTCTCCCCTGTGTCTTCTCTACGTGCTGCCATCCCTTTTGAAAATAATCCCTTTATTAAACTTGCCTCAGATTACCTGGTTTGATTTTGCCACCTGCTCATCTGCTCTGGACGATTAACTAGCTCACTCCAAACCATCTCTGGGGTATACTCTATCCAAAGAGGGAGACTCTTCAGAGGCAACTTTTGCGAGTCATTGTGTCTGCAGGGTCCTTAAACCTGGACTCATCAGTCTTAATAATAAATTCTCACTTTATTCCTAAGAAAGAGACCCTAAGAACTAAGTGGAAGTGTTTCACGTGGATATGATCAGAGGCCTGGAAATCAGACCCTGATTTCTGTGCTGTCGGTCTGAAACAGCTAGGTGTGGTGATACACATCAGTAATATCCCAACCCTTGGGAGCGGAAGCAGGAGAGTCAGGAGTTCAAGGTCATCCTTGGTTATTATATAGAGAACTCCAGGCTAGCCTGGGCTATGAGACTCTGTCTCAACAGCGACAACCAAAGGAGAATAAAAGCAAGAGCAACAAAACACCTGGGGAGGGTGTGCTTGGACCTAGGCACTCAGAACATAGGTAATAACGGCAAGGGGCTGCTTGCAGGATTGAATGGCCCTAGGCAAGGTGATCATAGCCTTCTCCCCCATAGCCCACCAGTTCAAAGTTCTCAGCCCCCGTCGTCAGGCATCCCATGATCTCTTAAGCAGCAAGCCCTGTTTTGACAATGACAAGCTATTCAGCAATAGCCAGGGTCTTTATTTCCATCCCTCATCGTGCTAGACACAAAATATGTTAGATCAAGAATAATTTATAGTCACTTACAACCTGCTTCCTTGAGACTGCCACTTGAGTACAAGACTGTGTGGAATAGCAGTTTCACAGAAGAAATAGACAGTTAGTTGCAAAGATACCCAGAGTGATAATATTATCTCACATTTTTTCAGTGTTTCACAGTTTGTCAGACATTTTCTCATGCATTATGTATATTAGCTGATTCTCATAATAAACCTACTATATATGTGTATATGTATATTATATATGCATATATGTAAATGATATACACACATACAGATATATGTATATTATACATAATGCATCGGAAGAACAAGGCTTCAAAAAAGAAAATGACTTACCCAAGGTCATGTAAGCAGCCAGAAGGAATTGCCTCTTGGTATTTTTTTTTCATTTTTATTTTATATATATGAGTGTTTTGCCTGCATGTATATAAATGCACCTGTGTTGTATAAAGCTCTTCGAGGCTAGCTAGAAGAGGGCATCAGATCCCTAGAACTGGAGTTATGAATGCTTGCTAGCCACCATGTGGGTGCTGGGAATTGAACCCTTGTCCTCTGGAAGAGCAGCCAGTGCTCTTGACTGTTGAGCCATCTCTGCAGACCCTTGGCATTTTTTTTTAATATTTTATTTATGAGCCAGGTATGGTGGCACATGCTTTTAGTCCTATCACATGGGAGGCAGAGGCAGGCAGATCTCTATGAGTTCAAGGTCAACCTGGTCTACCTAGTGAGTTCCAGGCCAGCTGCAGCTACAGAGAGACCAAAATAAATCTATTTATTGTTTTTATTTTTATGTGTATGAATGTATTGCCTACATGCATGTAAGTGCACCCATGTCATGTGATGCCCACCGAGGTCAGGAGAAGGCAGAAGAAGGCATCAGATACCCTGGAACAAGAGTTATGGCTAGTTGCTAGCCACCATGTGAGTGCTGGGAACCAAATTTTGGTCCTCTACAAGAGTAGCCCGTTCTCTTAACCACTGAACCATCTCTCCAGTCCCTGTAATTTTTTTATCTCACAGTATAAAAATTGCTATAAGTTCTGTCTTCCACTTCATTCTGTGAGCTCATTAAGTATAGGGTCCGTGGTTTGTTATAGTTTTTGCTATACACATTGACAGGCATGTCCATGTGTACACCAGGCATCATGAGTAGTTGTGTACACTAAAGCTGCTAGCCTCTATCTCACTGTTTAGATCTGGACATGAAAGGTCATCATTACTGCAATTCTCTTCTTTGTGCCTTCTCTGTCTCACTGTTTCTCTCTCTCAAACCCCTAACTGTTGTTCTGAATCTTCTTTATCACATGATTGCATCCCTAAATATATGGCATTTACCATGTGCATCACTGAACTCTACAGGAACTGGGTATATGACTTATTCTCATTCTCCCCAAGCCCTCCATACACACAGTGTCTCACTTGGTCGGGCTTGAGCTACCTGCTCCCTGTCACTTTCAAGATGTTGAAGATGTCTGGTCAGAGGTTGAAGTTGAGCTCTGGGTGACGGAGCATCTTGGAATGCCCAACTGTGCTGCATGTCCAGTCTGCCACCACAGAGGGGACTTCGTAGCCACAGATCTGGTCTAAAAAGGGGGAAAGTTCTAATGAAATGTCTTAGTATTTGAACCTGCCACCCTGTCGTGAAATTCAGACATTTTCTCTTGCAAGGCCTTCCTTTTGAATCCCCAGTGATCTGTGCCACCCACCCCTGTCCTCTTAGTGACCCTCGAATAACCCAACCTCTGTTTCTTTACATACTTCCCTCTCAAATTCCTGGAGAAACTATGCGACACTTCACAACCATTTCAACAGCAAGCAGTTTACTGAGGGATAGGGGATACTTGTGTAGGGTGTACAGTAGTGTACTACGTATGGGAGACATCTTCGGAGTGTTGGTTATGACCTGTTAGTGAGTTATTGGGTTGTAGATACTTTAATAGGTTCAGAGTAGAATTTTAAAAGAATAGAATTGGGTACAATTTTGCCAAACAGCCAAGACTACAAAAACACCAGAATGAATGTGCTCCTAGCAGCAAGGGGAAAATAATATCTTATGAAAGTTTTGTTTTAGAGATGGTGTGTGTGTGGTCTATGTCACAATATAAAATGTTTCTCTTACTATGGACCATGTCCAAAACTTCTTCACAAGCTACCGCTCAAGAGGAACATCGGAAGGACAGTGGCTGTTTACTCACATACCATCTATTCCCTCTCTCCACCAATGGAGGATGGTCTGTGGTTTGAATGGGCTCCCAAAATGGCCATGGATGACCTATACCAGTTACCATAGTCCCAGATCAGTGGCCACCATCATGGGCTCAGGAATTGGCAATAACCTTGCCAAGACCAACTCAGATATGTCATTCCCCGCCACTGTGAGGAATACACATGACCCAATTAATTTAGATATCCGTCTTTCAGAGAACCCAACCAAATCCTTTCCCAGGCCTGTGAATCTTATAAACACAAGCTTTGGAGAAGCCCAATCCGGTCTGAGACACAGAAAGGCTATTAACTGTGTACCCCACTCCCATCTGAAGGCAGAATTTCTAGGAGAGAGAAGACAAGACCAATAATAAACAAGGAACAGAATAATTTCCAAGTAACATCATCAATAACCCACTTATAAAATAATGGTTTTGCTACCCTCAGGAGAACTTTGTCAGTGACCACAAGTCTCTCTCAGGATTTAGCCCCACAGGAGCAATTTACATTTTGGAAAATCTTAGGTACTTAGGAGGCTGAATTCCTGTGGAGACAGAGGTTTGGGAGTCATCGGCGGGTTCACACCAGGGAAGGCAGAGGAGCATTCGGTTGTTCAGGAAGAGATATAAGCCGGTCATAAATGGTCCCACACTACGGGAAGCAATAGCACTTGAAGATAGGCAGAGGGGAGGGCAGCCAAAGATGTAGACTACTGCACCTGAACTGTTACTTTGTGGGAGGTACCACCGGCCAGTCTTCCCATTTGCTCCTCTCTACCAGCCTGCCAAGACCTGGCCTCGATTCATTACAGTCCTGGGTAGTGGAGAGGTGGAGGGAGATGGCCAACTGTACTAGCAGTGAACAGTGCCTATTTTGAAGGATAGAGTATGGGATAGGTTAGATCACATTTGGAGGTGAAAACCTAAATAAAAACTTCTGAAACCATTAAAAGTTTTATTTTAAACCAGAACTTAGTGAGGGGTCAGTGAGACGGTTGTAAGTGGTCGAGGGAGCGGCTAGCTATGTCAGTACAGTGTTGGGGTAGTAACTGTTTATCGCCATCTGCCTCACTAAAAGATGAGCTCATAAGGGGAAGAGAGAGATGTCTTAACAGTGGGGATATGGGATGTTGGAGGGAGGAAATAAGAACAGATGAATGGAAGAGCTCTTCGATTTATTTGATCCTATCTTTCCAGGGACATCACCTCTCGCCCTTCTCCCTTGCTCTTGAAGACCAAGAGAGAGAAAGCAGTGTACCCAGAGAGACTGCCTCTGCACTGGCTTTATTCCATGTAAGGCTGGCGGACCTCTGCTACCTTTTTTTTCTGCTTCCCTTAACGTCACTGCTAAATTCCTTTGGAAAGTACTCAATGGTCTCAACTGTCTTACTACAAATGAAGAAGGAATTGGGTTACATTCTGGAGCCTGCAGGAAGAGCCAAGAATTGTTCTTTGGGGATTGGGTGTTATGACTTAGAGGCAGAGCTTCAGAGGCGCTGGCACAGGTTGCCCCACCCTAACAGGGTTCATTTATCCCCTAGATACCTTGAAATCTCTCCTAAGAATGTTTCCTGATCTTTGCTTTTGACTCATGAGAGATGCTTCTGAGAATTCTGCTTTCCTGTGACTCATCTGGGTGGCTTAGCCCTGGCCCCATGAACGTGATAGAGCTCTTCAACAAATATCTTGCCTTTCTCTTTTTCTAGGAATCAAAAAATGGCTGGGGTGCTGACGCTCTCAGCTCTTTCCTAGAAATTGCACATTGCCCAGTTCTGATGGGCTCATTTTGTCCCAGATATGGCATGCCCATACATCTTGTCTTCTGGCTCTAGCTTGGTCCAGCAAGTGTCTGACCTGAATCCCAGGGCTGAGTCCAACAAACAATGAGGCCCTTGACAGTTTTGGAGATTTCAGACCATGGAGCACATGGAGAGGTCAAAACACAATAAATCAGGGAGCCTCTGGGCCACAACAAGGCTGCATGTGTCATTTTCTTCTGGATGCTGGAATTAACTGCAGAAGCACTGAGAGGAAGGAGGAATATTCCTTTTCTCTTGAGAGCACTCACTTTCCCCCGAGAGTTGTAGCAATCAACTGTTGGTCTTTTTCTCTGGAGCATCCCTTTTATAATAGGAACTTAGGTATATAATTCATTTGGGAGCAACCTTGATTGACTCCTCCTCAGCCATTGTATCATTGGGTTTGGAAAGTCACCAAACATGACACCCTATTCAGCGTGACTCCACCCAAGAGAAGGCAGACATCTGGGGTTCAGCCAGTCACACTGCCCCCAAGACCCTGGCATTGGTGGGGTTTTTGTGTTTGTTTGTTTTGTCTTTTTGAGACAGGGTCTCCCTACAGCCCCAGCTGGCCTGGAACTCACTATGTTCTCCCTGTAGACCAGGCTGACCTTGAACTCACAGAGATCTGCCTGCCTCTGCTTCCCAAGTACTGGCAGTAGTTTTCAACTTAAGGCAGTATGGTATGCTACTGACCTGGCATTGGAAATGGGAGATGTTTTAGTATTTGTGGTAACTGTTGTCACAATGGTTGTGGTGTGCTCTGAGACTTTAGTGCCTGAGGTGCCAAATATCAGCAACAACAAGAAAATTGTTCTATTCAAAAGATGATGACTAGTTTCTCTATGGAGAAAATCCTAAGCCAAGATGATGGGCTCTTGGTCTTGCTGGGCCAATCCATCTGTTCCTGGAGTTTTGAGACTGTCTGGCAAGAAAGGCATCTCTCTCCGGGTTTCCCAGCTGGGGCAAAGTCTGAAACTACTTGACCATCTCCTCCTACTTCATAAGGCATGCAAGGAAACGTCTGAAGGAGAGAACAAGGCCAACAGCGAGAAGAGGCCAAGATGAGAGATGGAGATGAGCTGTGACGGAGCTAGTGAAATCATCTGCCCTTGTCCTTTTCTGTTATGACAGTCAGTATTAATTTCTTAATTTAAAATTTTAATTTTGATTGAAGCTCTTTTGAGCAGGGTTTCTTTCTCTTGTAACCCAAAAAATCTTGACCAATGTGATGATTCAGAAAGCAATGACCCTCCTCCCGGATGATAAATGGAGGGAACTTGTATTTTATTTTATTTTTAAATATTCTATTTGTTATTTTTATTTTATGTGTATGAGTGTATTGCCTGTATGTATGTGAGTGCACCCATGTCATGCAATGCCCAGGAAGGTCAGAAGAGGGCATCAGATCCCCTGGAACTAGATTTACAGACAGTTGTTAGCTGCCATGTGGGTGCTGGGAATCAAACCCAGGTCCTCAGCAAGAGCAGCCAGTGTTCTTGAGGGCTGAGCCACCTCTCTAGCTTGGGGAGCTCAGATTTTAAAAAGGCAGCTTTAGGGCCTGGAGAGATGGCTCCGTGGTTCAGAGCATTTCTGCTCTTGTAGAAGACCCAGGTTCGGTTCCAGAACTCATATCAGGTGGCTCACAAGTATAACTCTAGTTCCAGGGGATCTGACACCCTCTTCTGACCACACATGCACCTGCACACATGGGGTACACATACATATACTGAGGCATACACATTTATAAAATAAATAATTTTTTTAAAGGAGGCAGTTTTAATTTCTTTCCACATCTCTACTTTCTAAAATTAGGGAAAACAGCCTGGAAAAGGGTCACACAATAAATTAGTGACAAGAGCCAGGTTAGAAGGACTTCAGCACATGTCATTTAATAAGCTGAAATTGAAGCTGTTGTCCCTGGGGAGGGGTGTGACTAATCCTTACTACTCCATCTGGCACTCAGGAGAATGTCAAATTAAGGTCCACTGGGAACTTATAAGCTGGCTAGAGCCACTATGGCTGCCTAGATCTTGTTGCTTTGATTTAAAAAGTAGGATTTTAGATGGAGCCTGTAGCAGAGAGCTGCTCCCTCTGGCTGGGGTTTCCAGGTGAGGTAATATAATGTGTTAAGCAGGGTTCTCCAGGGCAACAGAATTGATAGAGTATATATATTCTAAAAAGCATTTTCTAGAATGGCTTACACTCAATAGGGGCTAGGTCGTTCGGCAATGGCCATCTGCATTCTGCAGAGCCCGAGTACCTGGTAGATGCTCAGACCATGAAGTCCGATGCCTTAGCTTTCCAATCTGATCCTGAAGACCTGGAAGATTCCTGGGAGTCACTGGTCTTCAGTGCATCTTGAAAGGCCCAAGAAGCTGGAGTTTGGTGTCAATGAAGGATGGGTTTGGGAAGCAACAGCGGGGACAGGCATGCTCACTGGCAAAAAGTGAAGGCAGGCACTTGTGTCCCCTTGTGTCTGGTGATATCCGGATCACCTGTCAGATGGTGCCGCCTGCTCTGGGGGAAGGTCTTTAACCCTCAATTAACCCTTTCTGGAATGCCATCACAGACCCACCCAGCGGTTTGCCTCTTAGTTGATTCCAGATTGTCCTCAAAATTGACGATGAAGGTTAGCCATCATGCTGCTCTTTGGGACTCCATTTCCACCAGGAAGCACTTGACTTCTCTCCTTCACCAGAGCATTCCTAGAAGCTCCTTGAGGCCAGACCCTGCTTAGACAAAGGTGGGATCTTTTGCCTGTCCTCTGTTAGGCATCAAAGGCTGGGGCTTGCCTGATTCAGATGTGGAAATGGGGCACCTGATCACCTCTAACTCTCTTCTTGATAGCCAACTATTGGGAACACCTGTCTTCTCTGCAAGGCTCATCATTTACCAACCTGCCCTCTGGTCATGCCCTCCTCTCCTCCCCAAATACAAAGACAAACATCCAAGTGACTGTGAGTTCTGTTGAGGCTGAATAGTTGACTGAGACAGGCAGGGAAGGAAGGGATTCAAGTAAAAGATAATTCGGCACTACATTACAGAGAAATTTCCTTTCTGATTTTTCTAAACTTGACAACAATTGTTCTCAGACATTTTCTACTTTCTCTTTCAAGAAGATTCCTCAAAATGTTTTAGTTGCTTTAAGAAATTTTTTTTGTGTTTTTTTTGACTGTATTATTTTGTTTTCATTTAAAAATTATTACAAATATCCAACTTTGAAATATACCAAGGACAAAGGACTGGCTTCTGGTGGAGGAGTTCTTAATTTATGAGTACTTTTATAAATATTCCATAAGTACCCCCAAACAGAAAAGGACTGCTTTGGGGACACCTGTGAGAGTGTTTATCCATGTATGCACACTGAATCCCAGTAGTTATTTAGTCTTCCTTATTAGTATTATTTTTGCTCAAGTCATCCAGTCATGGTGTGTCTCTACAGTTCCGTTATGTTTCTGCTGAATTTTGTCAGCAAATGTGAAAAACTATTGCGTGGATGTACAGTTCTGAATGTGCACGTGAACCCTGTGTGTGTCTGTGTCTGTGTCTGTGTCTGTGTCTGTGTGCGCACGCGCACACATGAATGAGTGCATGTGTGCTTGTTAAATTAAACTTATGCAGGTCTCTGACAAAGAGGACACATGGACATGCACCTTACCATCTTCCAGCCTGCTCTTCGGCTTTGTGCGTCTTCAGAACATGTGATTGAAGGGGAATTTGAGGCAGAGAAAGGGGTAATCGTAGTCTATTGAAAACTCTCAATTTGTTTTGATCACAAGTGTAACTTCCTGATTGACCAGGAGAAAAGCCAGGCTCGGTGGGAGGGGCCAGGATTATAGAGCAACAAAGCATGTGATCAAGTCAGCAGCAAACAAGACAAGAGTGACAAATGACATACAGGCAGTCGGCCCTGGAGACTCTAACAAGAAAGCAAGATGTTGCCATAGGCAGAGAGCAACATTGATACTCGAAATGCAGAAAGACAAGTACATTAGGTCATGGGTCTGTACAGAGCAGATACTTAGTATCTAGGCTAGATTTGGACCTGAGATTCCTGCCTTGGAACAGGGAATGAAAAGAGGGAGGCTGGGCCAGGATGGGAGGAACTGACAGTCCAGAGAATGGAAATGATAGGTTAAGCCGGGACTTAAGGCAGACACTTGCTCATGAGCCTACTGGAGACTGTGTCAAGGAGAGAGGCTGGGATAGTTGAATGTCCAGAGTTCTGAGGGCAGCACTAATGATATGAGCTCCTGAAGGCAGAGCCCCAGACCACTGATGTGAAACCAGCTCTCAGCAGCATGGAGATACTGCCATCTGTCAGCCTCCTTCTGAGAAGTCCATGTCCCACTTTAGTTCCCAAAGGAGGATGGTGATGTTTCCAGGGACACAGGGAAAGCAGAGGGGAGTAGGTCACTTAGTGCACCTCTGTTTTAGACAGATCAAATAGTAAAAAAAGAAGCAAGAATCAGCTACTAGGATTATACACACACATACACACACACGCACATACACAAATTCACAAGCACAAAGAACAAAGTTCCCTTTTGTTTGCAAGTGTCCATGGAACATTTGTAAAATCAATCTAAATAAAAAATATTCATAGGTCATATTCTTTATCCTCCATGTATTTTAAAATGAGACATTCATAAGAAAAAGCCCAAGTGAAAACAAAACAATACAAGACACAAAACAAAATAAAACAAAACATTTTCCTAAAGTAACCCAAGCATTTGGAGAACCAGCTTGAAAGCCGGGGGTGGGGATAGACAGCCTGTGAGCATATTTCTAATGTTAGAGAAGTGGAGAGACAATGCCAGACACAGAATTTCTCTGGTGTTCTATTGGCAAAATTGTTTTTGTTTCAGGCTTCTTGGATCTCTGCAGCAACTACAACTGTATTCTGCTGTAACAGAGTAATTGATAATGACTTTTAATTTGTCTGTGTGATGCAGGAGGATACATAGTAGGAATTTTGTTCCTTAGTGATTGCCCTTTCCATAGAAAGGTAAAAAAAAAATAATTTGCACCCCCAACCAAAGTCACTGAAAATGAAGGGGAAATAGACCTTCTTAACTGTGTTTATGAATTAGCAAAGAGTAAGAGATTCTGGGGCCAAAATACTAAGTGAAAGAAGGAATTCAGCAGCCAATTGGAATGCACAGCTAGCCAGCTATGCAATGCTTTGAGGGTATGTATTGAGCCACATTTATTGAGCTTCTGCTGTCTGGTCTCATTGGGCAGCAAGAACAAGAGACAAAGATCAGGGGACATCCAAGGCCCCTGGATACTTCACCCAGAAAGGTAAAGCCACCAGTGAAAAGCATGAACCAGAAATAGATGCTAACTCCCATCAACCCAGGTAATTTCAAAAACCTAGGGTCCGGAAAAAAAAAAAAAAGGCAAAATAATGGGATCACTGGGAATTTGAAGCCACAAACTGTCTCTCAGGTAGCTTAATGCCCAAATTCACATTATTTGTACAGTCCTAACAGTGAACAAATGAAAAACTCAAGCCAATAATTTTTCTTTTGTTTTGCTTTTTATTTTTTCAATATATATTTTTATGAATTTTTTGTGCATTTCATACACTACATCTTAATCATATTTAGACCCACTCCCCTCTCTGCATCTCACCAGAGCCCCCCCCCACCACAGTTCTATCAAGTCAAGTTTGTGTCTCCAGAGGTCCGTTGGTGCTAGTTCATCCACTGGAGCCTGGTCAGCCTGTCTAGTGACACTCCGTTAAAGAAGACCAACTGTTCCTTACCCAGCAGTGATCAGCTGCCAATAGTTCCTCCACTAATGTTGAGGCCTCTTACTGAAGTCCTATGCTGGGTCTTTGCCTGGTTTGAGTTTGTATGGGTCTTGTGCATGCTGTCACCATTGCTGTGAGTTCATATGAGCAAGTTCCCAGAAGCCTGGAAAACTCTGTTTTCTTGTGGTCATCCATACCCCTGGTTCTTACAATCTTTTGCCCTCTTCCACAGTTGTTCCTGAGCCTTGGGAGGGTGATATTTAACATAGAAGTCCTATCCAGGAACACACACTCTACAGTTTCTTAGTCTTTACGTTTTGGCCAGTTGTGGTTAAGCCAACAATTTAAATTGCAGTCATCAGGGATTGGCAGTGTCCTGGGGGCAAAAATAAATGCAAAGTCTTGATATAAGACCTTACCTCTTTGTATGAGACCTCAAAGAATCAAAAAAGTTGGGAAGTTTTTGATTTATAAAACTGACACAGAGACACCATGAATGAGAAACAATAGACAGCACAAAGAATCAATTTGAGAAACAGCAGCACCAAGAGCTATAATGGGGAAAAAAATGTGTTTGGCAGAGATCCAAATAGAACTTGTATACATTTAAAAAATACAATAATTGAAATTGAAACATCATGGAAATAGGAAAGAAAATTTAAAAAGAAGTCTCATTTACAAATTTATTTCTAGGCTAAAAATTACTTAAGAATAAATGTAACAGATGTCATAAAAGTCTTCCACAACTAGGAACTTCAAAACATTATTGAGAGAAACTAAAGACCTGAGATATTTGATGTTCATGAATGACAAGGTTCAATATTATAAAAATATCAGGTTTGATTTAGAGATTCAATACAATTCCAATAGAAATCTTAAAAAGGTGTTTTTTTTTAGATATTGACAGTCTGTCACTAAAATTTACTTAGAACAGCAAATATTTTAGAATAAGCAAAACAATGTTGAAGAGCAAAGTTAGGTTTGTTCTAACTGATTTTAAGATTTATCTCAAAATGCAGTAATCATGACCATGACAGTAAGAAAGATAAATGGTCCAATAGAAAAGAAAGTCCAGAAATAGATGCACAAATATATAATTTTTGTATATGCATGTGTGTAGTATGCATGCATGCTTGCATGCTTGTGTATGAGTCCCCATTGCCACAAAGATGGAGTTCCTTCCAGGTAATCTTCCCTTCCATTTAGGGCAGAAATGCATATAAATGGTTGTAGGGAGTAGTTAAAATTTCAGGAGAGGATCTAATGACACCCCTACTCCCTCCTTCTCTGAGGGAACAAGCCCACTGGAGGTGGTCTCTTGCAAGCAAGCCTAGCTGATCTGATGCAAATGGTGGCTATTTTGCTTAGAGAACTGGGTTCTACATCATCATGAATGAACCCAATAAAAACTGAGTTGATTATGTGTCAATGCAGGTTCATTGACTATAACAAATGTACCATTCTGGTGTAGGCCATGGAGTGAGGCTATATGTGGGTGAGGGCAGGAACACAGGAACTCTGTGTAATTTCAACTCAGTTTTCCTTTGAATCAAAAAACCAGTCTAAAGAGTAAAGTCAATGACTTGGAATGTAGCTCAGTTGGTAGAGTGGGTTGCCTATCATGCACAAAGCTCTGAGTTAGTGCCATAGCACTGTACAAACTAGGAGCAGTGGCATATGCCTGTAAACCTGGAATTTGGGAGTTAGAGGCAGGAGGATCATTAGTTCAAGATCATTGTTAGCACATGGGGAACTGAGGACAGCCTGGGGTACAGGGGACCCTGTCTCAATAAATAAATGAAAGAAATAAAAATGAAGTATTAAGAATAAGAAAAAAAAAGTCAGAAAAGAAAGAATGACTGCCTACAAAAGAGAAACTTTTAGACTATTATGATTTCACAGCAACAACAATGGAAGGCAGAGCCACTTCAATCCTTGAAAGAAAACAATGGTCAACCTAGAATTCTATATCCAGTGAAAACATTGTTCAACAATGAAGATTATTGCCATTTATAGCAAACCAAAGTTAAGACGGTTTGCTCCTAGTCAACTCAGAATGATATACTTCAGGCAAAATGGAAGTCATGTGAGAAGGAAGTCAGAGAGAACAATACATAAAGATCAGAAAAGAGTCACTTTGTAACGTGACTTTGCAGCTCTTCATTTTTATTAAATAATTGAGTCTTACCGTTGAGGAGGAAAAAAAAAAAACGTGCTGCCTCAGTCTTCTACCATGCTGGTCTTTAAAAAATGATTATCTTATTTTGAATCTTGGGTATGTGTGTTTGTGTGTGGATATATGCATGTGAGTGAGGATGCCTGGGAGGAGGGAGGTCTGGGTGTGTGTATTGGGAACTGAACTCGGGTCCTCTGTACGAGCAGTACACTCCTTTCACCTTTGAGTCATCTCTCCAGTCTCCCATCTTCTACTGTGCGCTTACAACACAATGCTTTTGATACTAGATTGGCATGAGGGTTTCTCCATACACCAACAACTCTTCATCTCTGCAGTGGACAACAGATGAGAGACTTCCAATTCCATTCTGATATCACATCCTAGGAGTTCGAGTTGGATCCCATAACTGCCACAAGCCACCAAAGCAAGTCACAGTTCCCAGCTTGTTGACTTAATGCTTTTGACCAACTGATTCAATTAGCTTGCCAGAGCAGCTCGCAGATCTCAGAGAAACACTTACATTTGCTGATTTCTTATGAAGAATATTCCAAAGGCTTCAGATGAAGAGATGCATAGGACCAGTTATGGAGGTGGAACACAGTGTCCATGAGCTTGCAGGAGCATCACCTTCCAGGAGCCTCCACATGTCCAGCTATGCAGAAACATTTCCAGCCTTGCTCTATTGGGTTTTCATGGAGACTTCATTGCATAGGCATGGTTGAAGCATGGATACCCATGTAAAATCATGACTGGACAAAAAGGGTATGTTCTGGCCCACATAGGGCAGCTCAATCAGAGGCAGCCTGTGTGATTTTGTAGCATCATTTGCTTGAGCGTATGGAATAGGACCCTTTTTCATTATGATTTACTGTCACGCAGGGTAGATAGATTTCTTTATGGCCAATACCTCCAACGTAGAAAATGGGAGGGAGGGCTAATTTCTATGAACAGTTTCAGGGAAGAAATATTCTAGTTGCTGAGGCCTACCTTGATGGTGAAAAAGAGGGCAGGACCACGGATAAAAACCCCTCTGTCTCTGTCTTTGTATTTGTCTCTGTCTCTGTCTGTACATACTGTGATTCACTTCCACACTTCTGACTTTGGTCTGAGCTTAGTTCATGCCAAACTGGTGGGGTGGGGCAGAAGTGAGTCTAATGATGTTCTAGCTCTAAACTTAAAAGTCTGGCCGTCTTGCACACTTTCTCTCATTATCTTGGATCTCTGAACCAGCATATTAACAAGCCCAGACTAGGCTGGTGGGGGCTGAAAAGCTACCTGGAGGAGCTGATTGAGGCCTTCTGGACCTGCTCAGCCGCTAGTTGAGCTGACAGCATGCTCATGTCAGAGCTCAGTTGAGATCAGCTTAAATTGGCCTACACCAGAGAAACTGTTCTGCCTACTCACAGTCTCATGGACAACATGTGGTTATGATTCCAAGCCACTAAGTTTTGAGGTAGATTGTTATTCAGTTAGGCACAGCAAGAGTTAGCAACAGCTAATAGTAACATAAACCAATACTGTATTATAGGTTCGAAAACAAGAGAGAAATAACATAAGCCATAACAGAAGGGGCATATGAGCAGAAATAGACTGTTCTAAGCTTTTAAAAGGCTTATTTTTCCTCATATGATAAGAAATCAGTAGGCATTTTAAAGCTGATGTAGTTACCAAGGACTTTTATCAGGACCCATTTTCCTTTCTGTTACACCTAGTTTGTGCCATCACTATAATGTTTACAAAAAGCCACTGTATCTTTGGGGGTTGTAACTATGTTCCAGGAGAAAATAAAGTAAGAATGTGATGTGTGTTTGTCTTGTTTAAATGGAGATGCAAACTGCACTGTGTAGAAAACAGATTTTTGCTCCTGTCTTGTTGGACAGAACTCTGTCCCATGCTCATGCCTGAATACCTAGGTATTGAGAGCTTTTTCTCTTCATTTGCCTTCTCTTCTGCCCTCCCTCCACCTCTAAGGTGATTCTGTTACCAAGAAAATCTAGGAATGGATAATAGATGAGGGGAGCGACTAGCAGCCTCTGATCCCTATTTTGGAGAAAACTTCTTACCCAAGAGAATCTTCCAAAGAGAAAACAACCAATGTATACTCAGTGTAAAGACTGAGAAGTTGCACTGGGCAGAAGACAAGGCTTTGGAGTAAGTCTCCCCGTCCCAGTTCTGCAGCTGACTTGCTGGTGAATGACCCACCCTCTTTTTCTTCCCTTCAAATCAAGACATTAGAGGGAACAACTGATAAGCCTTTTGAGAACCAGTAGAGACTAAGATGGGAATGAAAGTTTATGAGAGATCTCCCATGTTCAAAAACTGCTCATTAGGACTCACAGCAAAACCATTTGTAGGTGGCATTATCCTACTTGACCAGTAGGGTGGGTGGGTGGGAAGCAAGGGTAGGATGTGTAGGGTGCGTGAGTGTTGGAGCTCCGGGATTTGGTAGAGATCAGACATGTCACAGACCCATATTCAGAGAATGTTTGTAGGTCCTCCTCCAGAGCCAGTGGCTTTTTTCCATGGCCCAACCTTTCTCAAAAGGCAAGTGAGTCCATTCATTTAACTGTGTTTTAAGTAAATCAGTGTCTTTAAAAAAATTATTTTAAGCTGGTCATGATGGCAACTGCCTTAATTCCAGCCCTCAGGAGGCAGAGGCAGGCAGATCTCTGTGAGATGGATGCCAGCCTGGTCTACATAGTGAATTCTAGGTCGGCCGTGGTTACGTGGAGACTCTGTCTCAAAAAGACCAAAACACATTTAAAAATTTTATGTATATGAGTGTTTTGTCTGCATGTATATTAGTGTACCCATGTGTGCAATTCCTGTGGAGGCCAGAAGATGTGTCAGATTCCCTGGAACTGGAGTTATGGACAGCTGTTAGCTGCCATGTGGTTGCTTGGAAAGGTTGCTTGCAAAAGCAGCCAGTACTCTTAATCACTGAGCCATCCCTCCAGCCCCAAGTTCGTGTCTTTTGAAGTGGGCCAGGTGCCCCCATTCAGCAGAACAACATGAGATATTTATTATCAATGTAGACTTTAGACAGCCTCCAGAGGTACTGAAGCAGAGGTCCAAGACCCAAACCCAGACATCTGCACCGGAAAATCTCTGCAGGTACGTTGGGGTCACTTCAAGTTTGACAGTCACGGTTTTAAATGAACATTTTATTCCATTCGAACACAGTTTATTTTCAAATCTGTAGCTCATGGAAAAATTTCTCCTGCTATCAGGAAGATCAAATTTAAAAATAGTCTGTTTTTTCTTCCTGTTCCTCAGTTTCCTAGTGGACACACTTAGTTCCATGGAAAATGTTACAGACCTGGAAGTGTGCTTCAGAAGAGATCCTCGAGTTCATAAGCACAGGCTTTATAAGGTGTAGACACTAGGTAAAATCAAGGTGAACGTTGGTTAGCATCATGAAGAGTTGAGAAGAGTGGGTAGAGGAACTGGCATTAATTAAATATTTACTATGTGTCAGACACTGTTCTAGACACATTATGTCACTAAAACACCCTAGACATGTGATTCAGTTCCTTTCATTTATAAATGGGATTGGTACTATTATTATTTGGTATTTATTAAAGATGGCCAGAGAAAAGCACTTTGAGATGAATCATTTATTCATACAATAAAAATCTCTTGAGATCCTACGTAAAACACAGAATACAGCAAGAAAAGGAAGGGGGTACAGTGCTATACATCTGTAATCCCAGCCTTCCAGGGGCTGGGACTGGAGAATCACACAAGTTCCAGCCCAGCTTGGTTTGCATAGTGAGATCCTGTCTTTAAAAACCAAGGGCTGGGGATATAGCTCAATGTTAGAACGCTTGCCTAGATGGATCAAGCCTCAGCACTGGAGACTTCAGGTGTGACAAGGCAAATGCAGCCCAGAGCAGACTGGGTGGGTCTGGAACCCAGACTCCGTCTGGGCTGCCTCTGTGCGCGTGGGTAGGAGAAAGTTGGTGCTGATGGCTTTGGAGCCCCAGCGAGCAGGCCCTATAACGTCAGTCTGTTCAGGCTCCGGAAGGTTGCTTGAGTGTGTCCTAGAAGGAGCAGAATGGGCCAGGCTCAGACCCCCAGCCCTAACCACCATCGTTCCATGAGGAAGTCTTCCCTAGCTGGATAAACTAAGCGAGTAGCTCTAAAGCAATTTATCAATCAATATTAGAGGCCGGTTGATTCCTACTCCCGAGCTTTATTTAATTCCGAGTTTAAATCACAGAGAAAATAAAATTTTCCCCTTAAAAGGTTCTGCGGAAAAATGTTGTCTGTGCCATGCGGCAGTGTTTGTGTCTGAAGAAAGGACTAGTCTGACAGGAAGAATTACAAATCTGTAGCTCATTTTGGAGTCCCAGAGGGAAGGTGGGTGGAGCGTCTCACTGCAAATTAGGAATTCAGAATGAAAACCGAGCTGAGTTTATTTGGGTTTTTAGTGACACCTTGGAATTATTACACAGACAGCTCAAAGTAACGATGACTGCTCCCGCTCCGCCCCGGGGAGCGGGATGCTCAGGAGAGGAATCCCCCTCCTCCGCCGGGTGGGCTCCTCCGGTTTCAAGCCGGGTCAGGCAGGGTCGCGGGGGGAAGGAGGGCGGCCCGATCCCACGTCTGAGCTGGAGAGCCGCAGAGGCCACTTGGGGGTGTGTCTGAGCGCCGCGTCGGGAATCCCGAGGTGGGATCTGAGGACTTCGGGACTGCAATTTGGGGAGGGGACAACAAGGTCTGGACGTACGCCGGGAGCAAGAAGAAACTGGGTTGCACGTGAAGAACACCGTGCAAAGGGCTGGGGAAGGATGCTGAGAGTTGGGGCGTAGGTCTGGGGAGGGGAAGTTGAACCGCGGACCCGACAGAGGACCTAGGTGGCGAGAGTTGGGGTTTGCGGGTACAGAGCTGTGCAAGGGAGGTCAGGGTGGGGTTGTGGTAGAAGAAAAGAGCGTGGAGTGGTCCGGCTCTTTTCCAGAGCGACTCGCACCGACACACCCAGCTCTTAGCTTAGGGGGATGCAGGCTGAAGGCACCGGGGCAGACCAGACCCCGCCCCCAGCCGCCTGTAGAGCGCCAGCCGCTCGCGCACGGGCTGGGGTCCGGGCGCGCGGCGGTCCGGGGGCGTGGCCAGAGCTCCAGCAGTGCGGGGGCGTGGCCAGCGGTCGGAGCCTGCGGCCCTGTATTGGCCACCCGGAGGCCCCGCGGGCGGGGCTCGCGGCTGGGTCCCGCTCGGGCGCTCTCTGGCGGCGGGGGGCGGGGCCGGCGGGAGCCCGGCAGCCAATGGGCGCGCGTCCCCCGAGCAGTTACAAAGGGCCGGAGCGAGGCCGCCGCGGCGACGGGGAGGTGGGGCGAGGCGAGGCTTGCTGAGGCGAAGCGGCGGCCGGGCCGGGCCGGGCCACAGGCGGTGGCGGCGGGACCATGGAGGCGGCGGCCGCGGCTCCACGTCGCCAGCTGCTTCTCGTCGTGTTGGTGGCGGTAGCGACGCTGCTCCCGGGGGCGACGGGTGAGCGGCGGCGGCGGCGGCGGGCGGCTTCGGGGCGCGCGGGCCGGGCCCGGCCTCTGGCTCGCTCCTGCTCTTTCTCAAACATGGCGCGGGGCCGGGGGCGCAGGTGGCGGCGCGGGGCCGGGCCGGGCTTTCCTGACCCGGCGGGCGCCACGCGAGCCGGGGCGGGGAGGAGAGGCGGGGCGGGGGCGGTGTCCGGCGCGGGTGGCGGTGTCCGGGAGCGGAGGCCAGCCCCGGGGGCGGCAGCGGGCGGGTGGCCCGAGGTCGGGGGCTGCGGTCAGGGGCGCCAGGCGGGCGGGGACCGTGGCCTGGCTCCGCACGTCCTCTCCCCGACTGCGCAGAGGCTGGGGCTTGCCTGGGCGCGGGCCGGGCGGCGACCTGAGTGGGCTTCCCCGGCGGTGGGAGCCGGGCGCCGGTTGGCCGAGACCCTGGGACGGCGCTGCCCTGGGCGTCGGCGCTCGGCGGGCGCGACCCTTCTCCAACCCCGGGGGGCTTTGTGTGATGAGCAGGCGCGAAGATGCGCGGAATGTTTCTTCTTTCGTGCGTCTGGAAAGTATTGAAGTGAGTCTAGTAACCAGAAGGCTTACGGGTTGTCTTGCTAGTAGAAACTTAAATGTTTGCTCACTCTGCAGTTTCGGAACGTTTGAATGGGCACGATCCTGTAGAATTGATCAAAAGCTTAAATTTCTTCGAAAGGAGCATCACTTGGGATGTTTCTTTTCCTCAAGTGGACGCAGTTAAAAAACCAAGCGTCTGTGTAGCTAGTTTTGGGGAGGGAACTTGCACTGTTTTCCCAAATACTAAATCAGGTGGTGATAAATGGTTGTCACCCCGGTGGAAGCAGGAATGAAAAACTTTGTTAGTGACCGAATTGAAACAGAAAAAAAAAGTATAATACCGAGCCTCGGCATCAGCAACTGAAATACATTTTAAAGAAACCAACAAAACAAAAACCCTTCCAGACTGGATGCTACTTACTATCTGAATAGTTTCTGTTTTTTTTAGGAGCTTACTATAATGCAGATGCAAAATGTACACCACAGTACATTATCAGATTCCCCGTAATTGAACCCTCTGGGCTAGTGGCATTTGCACTGTAAGTGGATGTGAAAACTGGAGGTGCAGGTTAAATTCTTATCCTAAGTGCACTTAGGCCTTTAAGTTTTCAAAATCTGTATACCTTATAGACACACACCAAAGTAGCATAGCGCATTTTCTGACTTGTCTAAGGAGCAGTTGATATATATTACAACTTAAGTATCATTTGGCTTTTCTGTTCCGTTAACATTCCTGAGTCCCTTCACATAGGCCTAAAGTAGATGAAACAATGGATTTTTGGTATTGGCCTATGGCTGAAGATAACTGTGTGGGCAAGTGGAAAGATTGTTATAACTCTGCATCAAATATAAGTGACCACTGGTCTAAACTTGAATAAAGTAGTACATTGTTTTCGATCTGGGATGATGCAGGAAGTGTTCGTGTATTTAACAGTATTGGATGTTTGGAACATTGTTCCGTCTATGCTCCGAAGGAATTTCTAGCCTACATTGCCATGAATGTAATACCAAACTAGTGTAGAAGCTTATATTAACTCAGAGTTAATATAGTCCTAGACTAGGACTTTTAAAAGCTTTTCCACTTTCCACACCCCTTTTTGCTCAAGAATTTTTTGTAACCGAGGACATATAGGTTTAAAAAGCTGGTATACAAATCAAACATACTGTTACTCATACAATTATTCTTTAAAAATTCCTTGCCTGGTTTGGTGGCCCATTCCTTTAATCTCAGCATGGTCTATATCACTAGTCCCAGGTCAGCGGGACCTACTGAGAGACCCTGTCAAAAAGATTTTTTTTCTTTGGGAAATACAGTTTTGTCATTTAGCAAAGAGTTGCATAGTAACAAAATGGATAGGTTCACTTATTTTTACATAAAGAATTAACTCTTGGCTGAATAGTTGGTGTTACAGGATATAGAGCATCTACAGTGTTTCTGAGTTGACTGATATTTTGATTTTCTAGTTAACTTGTGCATTTGCACGTAAATATGTGTGTTAAGGGCCATTTCAAAAATTGTTGGAAATTCTGTTCTAATCATAAAATTTATTTAGCAATTTTTAAAATGAAACAAATCAGCTTAAAACAGCAATTTTAAAAATCAAACGTTCCAACACAGTACATTTCAAAGATACATTACCTTGATATTTACATGCTGAAGAATGGCAGTAACAATATTAAAAGTCTTTTCTGTAGTGAGTCATGTTTCTGTAAGAGTATTTTGTGTGTACCACTGTAAACATTGAAATTTACAACATAAAATAATGGTCTCGTATCCATTTGTTAGCACTGCATTGGGGCATTGACAGCATGTTGTGTGTTCAAAATCAAGGCTGCAGTGAAATTGTATGAAGCAGCACCAGGCAAGCACTGCCAGAAACACCTCGGATTCATTACTCGTTTAGTTTTGAGTTGTTTTTTGGGTGTTGTACATCAGAGGCCTTTAACTGTTGCCAGATTTTCATGTCTCCCTCCATGCCCCTCCCCCCATACAGTTGCACACCTCTCTGTGGAGTTGTGACTCAGTTTAAGAAGCTGTGGCCTAGATAATGTCACCTTGTCTACTTGCCCTCCTTGATTATGTTGCAGTTTCAGTACATTCCTTTATACATTCTGAAGATGCTCACATGTCTGTTCATAATTTAGCTTCTCTTGAGACTTTTAAGTTGCTCCTAACTGTATATTATTTATACTTCTCTGCCCATTTTGTTTTCTGCAGCACAGATTGCTGTGGGGAAGTTTGTTCCTTGTCCCTGGTACAGTTTAGTGTTACTGTGTTTATACCTGTACCTTACGTTAGAGTGCAGTCCCTGTCTGCCATTTCAGGTGTTTTGCTTGGAAAACATGCCTAACATTCTATTCTTCCAGCTCCTCTGCTGTGTAGCCATCAGTTTAATCTTGCATGTTTATCCCTCACATCTAGTTGCTTTCTAATGTTCCTCTCACTGAGGCTGCTGCAATGACTCCTGCAAGCTGTCCTGGGCCATCCAGGAAAATTTGAAGTTTTCACATTTGTAGTAAGGACCCAGAGCAACATTGAGACTTATAACTAGGACCATCTCAGAGATAGCTGCTTTTCCTCTCACTGTCCCTGACTCTTCAGCCTTTTCACCGTATGTTTAATTTTGTCCCTTTGTGCACGTGTGAATGTGAAGGGAATAACTCTTGGTTCTGCCATCCTGTGTAGGGTTAGTTTAGTTCTCTTTGAACTCTGTGTCTCCTTGAATTGTGTAGCACCTACACTTTGTGTTATCCATTTCTACCATGTTAACTGTATTTGAATATATTTTATGTATCTAGAAGGTGAATCCTGCCTTTCATATATATCCTCCAAACCTAGCACTGTGCTTTATATTTTGTTGTACATGTTTGTTGATTAAGTGGATTTCTATTTGAGCAGCACTATATTGTTTAAGTACAGAGTGTGCTATACTTGTAATTCTCCATGTGTGTATAATGAAGAAAGTTGTGTGATATAAAAGAAGCAGCTACTTATTTTGGTTGTTAGTCTCAGCGTCAAAAACGGTGTTAAAGTTTGAAGTTGCTATTTTATATTGCTAGTAATAAGAATGGGCTGATGTTCAACCAGCAAATCCCACTAGGCTGCGTGTGTTTTGATTGGTTAAATGTCTTTTCTGATTAGTTAGTGCCCTTGTAGTGCCAGTTGTGAAATATTTTTAATATCACCTTTGTGGAGAGGCACATTAGTATTTGAAGAGGAAGTAATTGGTAGAAGTTAAGTGACTGAGGAAGGCTTCCTAGACAATTTCAGACCTAAACTGACTTTGGAGGGGATCTAGAATTCAGACTGGCAGAGAGGAGGATTTGATGTTAAAGTTCTTTGTCTTTGCCTTCCCAATTACTGCAGGGCAAGAATCAAAGCTTTTGCTGACTGGTTGCAAAGTTACTATTTAGAGTCAACTTCCTTATTTTATACAGTGGGGTTTGTAGGTATTAACTTGCCCGCCTCCCCCAAAAAAACCATGGTATGTGTGTGGCTGGAAATGAAACTGAATCATAATATCATTGGGTAGAATGAAAGACAGTAACATAATGGGATGCCTACCAGGGCTAGGCATTCTAATAGTGAAAATCAAAGCTGTATCAATTTAGTTTTATCCTCAGAAAAACGTTGGATGAAATGAATTTCTCAGGGCTACCCTGGGCCAAACTGAGAAAGTAACTTTGATTTCCTGATTCCAAATCTTGTGTCCTGTCTTGTGCTTTAAAAATAAAGGACTTGAAAATAGGGGTTAAGTGGGTGGGCTAGGCAGGGTTAGTGGTGATTTTCCTAGGTAAAGTTGATCTTGAATTACTGGACTTAGGAAAAGTGAGTTGTACAGGTAGGAGGGAGGATGTTTATAGGGAAAAGTCTTCCAGGGAAAGGTCAGTATGTTTTTATTGTTCATTAAAGGACTTGATATAGTACTTACTGATTGGGAAGTAGTTTTGAATTTGTCTTGGTTAAGAAAGATGTAGTTGATTTAGGTGTAATCATAGAACCTCCTACAAATTGCAGCAACTGTGAACCCTTTGCTGTTCTTTCTTGGTCATGGCTTACATAATTCCACGTTCTCTGAACAGATGGACTGTAGTTTAATATCATGTGATTGGGACATATCCTTACTTCCTGCTTCTGGAATTAAGGGCAGATGCTGGCATGTTTTTCAAATTTTCTCCTCCTTCCCTCTTCCCCTCTTCCCCCCATAACACTGGCTATAAGAACATTTTGAAGTCTCAGATTTATAGTCAGCCTGACCCAGTTTACCTGCAGGGCTTAAGGCAATACTGTATGTACCCCTCCCCGCCCCCTCCTTTTTTTTTTTTTTTTTTGAGAAAGGGTCCTGTGCAGCTCAGGATGTCTTCAAACTCACTATGTAGCCAAGGATGACCTTAAATTTCTAAATATCCTGCTGTGTCCACCTGCCATGAGTGCTGGGATAATAAACCTCTACCATCATACCAAATTTTTTGATGCAGTGCTGAGGCTTGAACCCAGGGTTTTTATTTTACATGCTAAGTGAGCACTCTCCCTACTGAATTAAATCCTCAGAGCTTGAATACTGAACTCAATTTTCTCAATGACAGATCTGAGCATTTTACACACACACACACACACACACACACACACACACATACACACACAATTGTTGCTGCTCTAAAGTAGATCCTTTTTTTTTTTTTTTAACTGTGTAGTTGGCTTTTGATTAAGACAATGGAAGTGGGTTTCTGGTGACTCTTCTTCATTATCATGGTTTTTCCCTCCCTTCTGTCCATTTCTTAAACACTGGTCTAGTAACCTTGATTATGTGGGCCCAATTTGTAAATCAGATCTGACCTTTGATAAAACTGCTCCCTCATTTGGAAGTCTGACCGCAATACATGTACAAATGATTTCTGACTTTAAAAAACAATTATAACTTACAGGTGCTTTAACATTTCTTGAAAGAATGTGCTACTAAAATGTGCCAGGCATTTTACTCACCTTGTGTCCTTTACCCTTACAGCCAGCCCCCGAGTGCTGGTTATATAGTAGCAAAAGGGGGGCAGCTTTGTGTTGACATGCCCATTACTTCCCAGAAGACTTTCTGTGGTGCTACAAAACCAACCCAGGATCTTGAATATCCTAGGCACCTGTTCTCTCACCAGGCTACAACCCTGACCCCGTAGAAAGACTCCTTCTTACAGTCCATTTGTTCCAGATCCAGGTGAGCAGTGCTCATCAGGTACTGTGGGGTTTGATGACATGAATCCTTTCAGCACTCCTTAACATTAACTGTAGATACTGATATTTTGTCTTTGATCTTTCAGTCATAAATGCTTTTAATAAGACCCTACTTCAGTTAGAACTGCTGTGGACAACTACTGAGACACAAATGATTGTGTGTTACTGCTAACCCCTTCTACCTGGGTAGACAGAGCTGACAGGAGGTTTTTTGAATTGGGACCCAGTCTATATCTGTGAAGATGTATAAATAAAAGAGCATCTGGGCTTCATTTCACAAAGTCACACTGTTAATGAGTGGTGAAGCTTGCATTGAGCACTCTAGTGTAGTGCCCTTTTCTGTATGTTGTACTGCTTTCATGTGCAATAAACATGTTGTTAAAGTTACTTCAGCAGGAAGCCCTCCCTGCTTCTCTTCCTCTCTCCTTTCCTACAATAAGAATTTGCTTCACTTTTTATTATTTTTCTATTTTAAAAAAGATTGTATATTTGTAGGTGGATCACAGAGGCCAGGAGAGGGTGTCAGGTATTCTCTATCACTCTCTGTCTATTCCTTTCAGGCAGGATCTCTCTCTGTGTTTTCTTAGGTATGCTGAGAAAATCCTCCCATCTCTGCTTCCCTCAGAGCTGGGATTACAGGCATTTGTAGGAAGTCCAGCTATTACATGGGTGCTGGGATCTGAACTTTGGTCATCATGATTGTATGGCCAGTGATCTTAACACTGAGCCATCTCCCTAGCCCCTAATTTCAAAAACATTTATTTTTTGAAACATGGTCTGGGTATAGAGCTCTTGCTGGCCACTATGTAGCCCAGACTGGCCTGGAGCTTGAGGCCATCTTCCTTCCTCAGCCCCCTTGAGTACTAGAACTACAGGCATGCACTACTGTGCCCTGTTGCTTCAGTTTGTCTTAATTGCAGCTTGGCATTGCAACTGCAATTTACTCAAGAGTACAGTCTTTCCTTGAAGTTGTATTTTTGATAATTTGAGTATTACTGATGAGTCCAGTGATGGTTGATCACTTAACTCTTAGTATCAATTTAAATAGTTCCTAGCAAATTCTTTGCCTCTAAAAGTAAGGCAAATACAGAAGTGAAAACATCTGAAAATATGGGTTAGAGAAAAGGAAAGAAAAAAAACTGCTACCGTTAGCCCTCATTAAAATATGGTTTTTGTATTCCTGTGCGTTAAAAAAAAACTCTTGTTTTGCAATGAATTTTTATTTTATGTGGATATATTCCCCTGCGTGTGTGCAGATGTGTACTTCTGGTGATGTCAGGTGTCTTCCTCTATTACTCTCCACAGGGTCTCTCACTGAACCTGGAGCTTGCTCCTCTCTCTGGCTATTACTGTCTAGCTTAGAAATCTAGGACTCTGCCTCTCTCTCTCTCTTATCCTCTCCCCTAGTACTGGCCTTACAGATGTGCATCACCATGCTCAGCTTTTTATATGGGTGTTGGGGACTTTAACTCAGGCTCTCATTATTGTGTTGAGAACTGAACCCACTGAACCATTTCCCCAGCTTCTGAAAATATGCTTTAATCGTTGTTTTTTTAGCAGTTTATCAAAGCTAATAAAAGTGATTTGAGTTGGCAAAGAGCTTGAGGTTATAGAAGAATAGCCAGTTTTTTCTTAGCAAATATTTAGTAATGATCAAGATGGGATATAGAAAACCTAGGTGGTAGGTTTTCATTTAAGAATTATAGTGCTGAGAAACAGTGAGTCCAGATGCAGTAATAGCAGCCTAAGAGGGAATGGTACAGCATTAGCTCTGTGCCTTGTAGGGTGTAGAGGGAAGGAGAGTAGGAAAGGAAGCATTCCTCAACTGGGGAAGATGGCACCTGTGGAGCAGGATCAGGCTAAGTTTTAAGAATTTGAAGGAAGGGTAAAGTTTATCATACAAAGGGAGAGGGATAAGATTGTGAAAATTGGGCTGGTGGTTTTACTGTGGAAAAGAACGTTTAATTGCACCTCAGAGGAAGTGGATCGGGAGGGCTGCTGAGGGAGACTTTGGAGTTGGTTTGATGATACTGGGAATGGAGTGGAAGAGTGATTCTGTGGCATTATCCAGCAGAAATCGGAAGAGTGAAGTCTGCTCCCTTGTGTGAATGCTACTCCTCTGTCTGTCTGCATGGCCTCCTCTTAACAATCTGCTCACATGTCCCTTTTTCTCAGTGAGGATTGCCTTGACCACTGTTATCCTAGCCTGACTTGTCTTTTTTGTAACCCTTCTCACATTCTGTATTTGTGTACATACTACATATACTTTCCATGTTTTCTCTTTGTCTTCATGAAAGCAGGTACCTTTTTGTGTTGTTTTTGGCTGATGTATGCCAAATCTATAGAAAGTATTTGATGCATCATAGGCATCCAGTATTTGTTAAAAGGAAGTATTTATAAATTTATAAAAAGGCAGAGTGCAGATATTAAGGACTCTTCGAAAAGGAAGAAAAAGATGACTGAGACTTTTACACCTGGAAATGTCCTTAGTAAGCAATTTGAAAAGAGAAAGATGGAGGAGAGACGAAATGAATTATGACTTAAGCAGGTTGAATTTGAGGTAAAAGTAGCCAAGTACAGTTGTTCAGTAGGCAGCAAAGATAGCAGACCCTAAGCAAAGAAAAGACTTGCCACTGTCCTGCTTGGCAGCACTTTTTTTCCTTGTAGCCTAAAAAGCCACCATAAGTGCACTGAGTATTCTAACCCTAAAGGCCTAGCTTAGATCTGGATCCTGCACAGTTCACTGGATGCTCTCCTCTCCTATGTTACAAATCCATACTTTGTATACCCCCCCCCACGCCTAACAGACCAAAGATATGTCAGTTCAAAATGTGATCTACTGTTAACAGAGCTAAATAAAATGTCTGGTCTCTTAGGATTTTATTGTTGTTCTGCCTGAGATAGAAAGTAGAAAGCTTCCTGTTTGAAACTTGGGTTTATACTATTGGTCTCAGGCTATGGTTGCTGATGTTTCGGGTATCTTTCTCTTGGAGTTTCCTGATGCCTGTTTTTACTCATGAATTAAGCATTGGTGCTGGGGATGGAGAGATACCTCAATGGTCAGGAGCGTACACTGTTCTTGGAGAGGACCCAAGTTCAGTTCCCAACATCCATGGTGGGTGGCTCTCAACTGCCTTTAATGCTTGTTGAGTTTCAACATAATGTAATCAATAAATGCAATACACCATATAAATACACTAAAGGACAGAAACCACATAACCATCTCAATTGATACCCAAAAACATTTGACAAAGTTCAACTTAGCTTCATACTATAAGTCCTGGACACATTAGGAATAGGTAGAGCATACCTCAAAACAATAAAGGATATATACAACAAACCTAGACCTAACATTATATTAAATGGAGACTATGCTGTACAGCTTTAGTTGTCAACTTGACACACCTGGGAGGAGGGAACCTCAGCTAGGGAATTGTCTCTATTGGTTTGACCTGAGGGCATGTCTGTGAGGTATTTTCTTGATTGTAGAGTGATGTGGGAGGGCCCAGCCCTCCGTGGGTGGTGCCTCCCTTGGGTAGGTGGTCCTGAGTTGTGTAAGAAAGCAGGGTTAGCACAGGCCTGAGGAGCAAGCCAGTAAGGGGTGTTCTCTGTAGCCTGTGCTGCCTCCAGGTTCCATCCCTGTCTTCCCTTACGGATAAACTACAAATAACCCTTTCCTCCTCAAGCTGTTTCTGGATATGGTGCTTCTCACAGCAGTAGAAAGCTAAATGAGACAAATGTACTGAGAGCGTTTCTCCTAAAAGCAAGAATGAGACCAGGATGCCCTCTCTGCTTCTCTAGTATTTAATACAGTGCTCATGGTCTTGGCTTTAGCAGTTAGACAAGAGAAAGGTATAAAGGATAAAAATAGGAGAGGAAGAAGTCAAACTATCCTTATTTGTAGATGACATGATTCTGTACTTAAGACAGACAACTAGAAAATTCCTAGATATAATAAACAGTAAAGTTTAGGGTACAAAATCAATATGATAAAACAGAAGCCTCCTTAGATCTCGTCATATTCGCAGAGGATGAAATTAGGAAAGCCATTCAAAATAGCTTTATTTTTTTAAGAAACCCTAGAAAACAATTATCTATACTTTAGCTGAGGGAAACTTTGGCATTTGCTTACAACACATACTTACCTCTTCGTTTGCTAGCAGCAAGGGCAAATAAGGAAATATGAGAGTTTGCATAATCTACTATTGAGAATTCGTAAGAGCCCTCCATCTTTCTTAAAACACTGAGATTGCAATGCTCAGAGACTCTGCAAGGGATAAAAGATGTTGCTGAATCTGGCAATCCTCATTCTTGTTCTCAGACTTCCTTAATACTTTTCTAGGGTTCAGTTTAGTACAACTGCCACCATCTTTCCTTACAGTTTAAAGCTCTGATCCAAGTGTGGACATTTGAGTCCTTGATGCCAGTGGAACAGCTGATGTAAAGCTGGGGCATTCAAATCAAGCTTTGTAGAAGCTAGAGGATAATGAACAGAGAATAACATGAAACTGTTAAGGATGGCTTACAGAGACATTTCCTGATGGCCTTAAATCAGCCTGTATCTATTTGGCAGACATCATCCAAAGAATTACCACCACTACAGGTGAACAGAATGAGACACTATTTACTTCATATGGGTCCAGGTAGACCAGACAGAGAAAGTCTTTGCTTGGGTTTCTTATTTGAAAAGGGATTTCTGGGTGATGGATATTGGGAATAATGACTTTAGGAAAGAACACACCTAAAGTGGATGGCATCACTGTACCAGTCTTACAGAAACCTCCAAACAGCATGTACATTCGCTTGAGGGACATTTCATAGTCATTCATATTTTCATATTCACTCTCTCTCTATCTCTTTCTGTGTGTTTTTGTCTCTCTCTGTCTCTTTCTCTTTCTCCCTTTCCATATAGCCCCAGATGACCTGGATCTCACAGAGATACTCCACCCTCTGATTTCCTGAGTGCTGAGATTAAAGCTGTGCATCACCATGCCCAGTACATCCTCTACTTTAAGGCATTCTAGCTGCTGCTTAACAGAATCTGTATAGGGGCCACTAGAAAATGAACAATTTGTGTGTTACTTTTCATGATTTACAAGAATAGTTCCTTTATTTGCCTTTGGCTTCTCTAGGTCCAGTTTCCTTGATCTCACCAACAGAGCAAACCTAAAGTTCATCTTATTTTTGTTCACTTGCTTCAGTATAACCATTCCATTTAGTGTTCTTAGATGTGAACCTCACTGGTTACATAATAGTGTATATTTATAGTTCTAGGACACCTTGTCCAGGCATCCTGTTACATTTCTACACTATAAGATCCTTAAATATGCATTGAAATACAAATAGATCCCATGACAAAAGCAAAAACAAATGACTTTTTCTTCTTGAAGCTAGGACTCATATTTGAGAGCACTGAGCTTGAAGGATGTAGCTAAATCTAAACCTGAACAAGAATTAGCGGTAGAAAAGTAACAACTGTGGCTTTTCCTGTGTATGCATGTATATATAGGTATCTTTTTTACTTGATTTATTCATTTCCAAATTGAACTATAATGTGCTCTAATTGAGTCTCTTTGTTTCAGCATATGGCTGTTGATTTGAGTATTCTCCAGTTAAGAAACTGACATTTTAATTTTGTTATTCAGCTTGCAACAGATTTAAATAAAACATCAAGATGGTGTATTGTAGATTCCTTCAACAATAATTATATGTAATTATTTTACCAAAATAAACAAGTTAAAGTAGTTTTAGTTATTTTATCTCATTTTACATTTGAAAAATAAAATTGTAAACCAGGAATCAGTTTGCTTGTGTTTCTCAATGAAGAAAGGTAATCTGATTGCAAATGTCACTAAAATCTTGTGAAATAGGGCCTAGTGCTGATAATTAAAAATATAACACAACACATGAATTTCTTTTTTTGTTCTCTATACTGCAGATTGAACCTAGACTCTTGTGTGTGCTTGGCAAGTGCTTCACTACTGAGCTTCACCTATCCTCAGCTCAGATATAGCCATTCTTCCTTTTACTTTTTATTTTGAGACAGGGCCTTGCTCAGTTGCCCAGCCTGGTCTTGAACTTGTGATCCTCCTGCTTCAGCCTCCCAAGTAGCTGGGACCTGTAACTGGCTTGTGGATTGCTTTTCTCTGAACAAATTCTCTCTTACTTTGCTCTTCCATTATTTTGATTTCTTTATTGTCTTTATGCATGCATAAGCCTGAATCTTTGTTGTCATAACTCATGATCACAATTGTGTCTTTATCTTATTGAAGAAAAAAGGGCACTGTAAATATTTTAGCTAGCTCTCATCTATCATTTAAAGTTCTTTTCAGATCCAGCTTGCCCTTATCTTACTATGGGAAGTAGAAAAGAGGAATGCATCTGGCAGAAATACCCTTTGTGGACCTACTGTGTCAGAATTAGCTGTGTATTGCAAGTAGTGTGACCTGAGGAAATAGTTGGCCCTAAGCAACTGTGTGCTTTCATCTAATTTAACTTGGAGTCCCTGAAACTGGGAAAGGAATCTCATGAAACAAATGGGTATAATCACCTGTGATCCATCCTAAACCATGGATAAAGCCTAGGAATTGTTGGCTTGTATATAAATATCATAATTTTGTAAGAAGAGTCTTCGATGCTGTGTCTTCACTTCTTCAAGAACTAAATGACAGCAAGGCCTTTATGCCTTTGATCTTGGCAGATCTATCTCTTTCCCCCCACCATGACAGCCTTACTTCAATAACCAGTTGTTACCAACAGTTGAAAACCCACAATACTTCTGCCAAGTCTCTGGACATCTAGATATAGAGGTCTGAAAATTTGCTAGCATCCCAGGCTTTCTTTTGCACATAATTTAGGCGTAAAGAGCAAGGAGTTCAGTTACTGCTAGATGCCCCAAGGCAGTCAATGATTCAGTGGTCTGAAATATCTTTAAATATTTCTGATGACTTAAAAAAAACAAGCAAACAAACAAACAAAAAACTTTCTTGTTTTGTAGTTTGAGCTCTGTTCTTCTAGAAAAGTCCATAACTACTTTAAACATTTTGTTTGCAAGGGAGATGAACGTCTCAGACGAGAGAAGGCAAGATCATTAAAGCTTGTTATGTTGAGATCCCTAAGTTTTCATAATTTCTAATCATGCCTACCATCTTTTTGTTGTTGTTGTTAGGCTTGGTAAATTTATCATTCTTCTGCCAAGGATTAGGAGTTAAATAAAGTTAAATACAGAATCAATTAAGAGTAGAATGTATTTGCTTCTGAAGAGAAGGAAATAGGAATGGTTGAATGGTAAAAGTACCTTTTTGTTCTTATAGTAAAAGTCTTGTAAAACTATTTAACACCATAAACTCTGAACATAAATAACTTTTAAAAAATCTAATTATATGACACTTACAAGCCTATGAATGCTTAGTAAATCTGAAAAGTTAAATTCTTCTGAAAATTTTCTTAGATTGAATTAATGCACACAGAAGCTTGCAAATCTCTTTTTTCCAGGAAATGCTTAAAATGCCACTGAAACTTAAAAATAATGTAATAAAAAGGCAAATCTGATAACAAGAAAAGGTAACTGTAGTAAGATTAATACCAGACAAAATAAAAGTCAAGGTCAAGGCATTAAGGGAAAAGGAAATAGTTTTATCTTCATAAGAGATAGCATTCCTCCAGACACATTATTAATCTTCATGTAGATAGTAAAATGACCGTCCAAATATATGACTAAAACTTAGAAATATAAGAAGACATTAAAAATCCACTGGAAAGCAAGATTTAAAATACACAGTAAAGATTTAATGAGCTCCAATTTTGTAATCGTGAACAGTATTCTTTCAGAATACCTCTGGAATTTTCCAGGAAATTGGCCATTTGGAGGTCAATAAAGAACACATTAGAAATTAAAATAATATATTTACTTGGAAAATTTGTATTATTCTTTTCAGTAATCCTTTGATTAAAGAAAACCTAGGTATAGACCATCTAGAAATGAAGAGGAGTCTTACATTTTAAAATTAGTGGTAGTTTACTAACATAGTCCTAAAGGAAAATTTGAAGGCAAAAAATTTGAAAATCAAGCTGGGGAGAGAACATCTCAATAAATAGGAAATAGAAATGTATGAAAAAATAGATTTGATCAGTAAACTACTTTTTAAAAAATGGAAATAGATATTTTGGTAAGTCTAAAAAAGGGAGCCCATGTTGTATTAGTAACTTTTCTGTTGCTGTGATAAACACCATAACCAAAGGCAGCTTCTGGAAGAGTTTATTTTGGCTTATGGTTCATGGTTCCAGAGTGATGAATTGAGGTAGGGAGGCGAGCAGGTGGCAGGCATGATGGCTAGAGCAGGTGAGAGCTTACTTCTGTAGCCACAGACAGGAGCCAGAGAGTAAACTAGAAGTAGGACAAGGTTGTGAACTGTAGAAGGGTCCCCCACCAGTGACCCACTCCCTCTAGTAGGCAGGCCTGTATTTCCCAAAGATTCTGTGACCTCCAGTGGTGGCATCAGCTAAGGACAGTGTTCAGATTCTTGAGCCTGTGAGGGCATTCATTTTCTGCTACCACACAGAAATAGAAAAATGACAAAAGAGAATGTGTCTTTTAGTGTACTCTGGGGTAGTTCTTCCTAAGGTTGGTGCTTTTTAAGTGCTATTTGATTTATCGTTCTGAATCCAAATGTCTTAAATTTTTCCATGTTCTTATGTCTTGTTTTAGCTTTTTTATTGAGATGTACAGGTCACCTGGAATAATTATTGTGTAGTAAGTGATAACATTTTTTTCTGTCTTTAAAATAGGGATATATTGGGGTCAGGGAGGTGAGTTATCAGGTAGAAGTATTTGCTGCCAGGTGTAACAACCTGAGTTTAATTAGTCCTTGGGACCTGTGATGGAAAAAGAGAAACCTTTGTCCTCTGACATCCACATGTGTGTGCTCCCACCCACCACATAAAATAAATGAATAAATTTAATTTTTAAAAAGTAAAGTATCAGTTGATCCAGAACAATTTAATGTTAATACCTTCTTGTGATTTACTATGATGTCACCATTTTCATAAATCAAGTGGTTGTTTATACAAGGGTCGGTCTCTAGAGTCTCTATCTTTCTGTGCTTAAATCACAAGATATTATAGGTCTTGATTATTTAATATGCCTTCTAAAAAGCATTGTTCTTCAATATTGTTATGGCTATTTTAGATTGTTATTTTTACACATAAAATTTGACATCTGCTTCTAACAACCCTCCCCCCCCAAAAAAAACCCCCACAACTCAGCAGTGATTTTGATCAATTTTGTTGAGTCCACAGATCACTTTGTAGAATATTAAAACCTTTACAGTATTATCTTCCAGTTAGATACTTGACACATTCCTCCATTTATAAACAAAATTTAAAATTTTACTTTATCTCCCTTGTAATTCTATAAAATAATGCTTCAGAGCTTCCATTGTGGAAATCATAGGGAACTTTTGTTCAATTTATTATTATTTTGGGGTTTTTGAAACAGTCTCCCTGTAGTCCCAGCTGGCCTGGAACTTACTGTGTAGACCAGGCTCACCTTGATCATTGATCTGCCTGCCTCTACCTCCTGAATGTTGGGATTAAAGGTATGTGCCACCACACCTGGCCTGATTTAGTAATTTTTTGTATTCTTGAATTTTTATTCTGTATTGGTATTTTTTTTTAAAGGCTGATTTGGGGGCTGAAGAGATGACTCAGTGGTTAGGAACACTTGATTGCTCTTGGAGAGGACACAGATTTGGTTTCCAGAACCCACATGGTCTCTAACAACTGTCTGTAACTCCAGTTCCAGAGGATCCTGAAAGACCAGAAGAAGGCATCAGATTCCCCTGGAATTGGAATTACAGATGGTCATTAGCAGTCATGTGGGTGCTGGGAACTGAACCCAGGTCCTCTGCAAGAGGAACCAGTGCTCTTAACTGCTGAGCCTTTTCTCTAGGTCCCTCACCCCTCAAAAAACCGCTCCTCTAAAAATGGTTTTGCCTTTTTTTTTTGAGTAATTGATTTTTTAATTTTATGTTCATGACTATTTGGCCTGTGTGTGTGTGAGTATACATATACTGTGCTCATCAGAAGGCCAGAAGAGGGCATCAGATCTCCTGGAACTGTAGTTATAGATGATTGAAAGATCTGCCTGCCTCTCCCTCAAGTGCTGGGATTAAAGGTGTGCCCAGGCTTCGAGTTCTTCTATTCCTGTGTCTAAGTGTAATGCAGGGGTTTATTGCCTCTTCAAATGTTTTTCTTTTCATTGGCTGTCCTTAAATCTTAGTGTAGGTGTTTCCTTTAGAGAGCTGTCTTCTCTATACCCTGTCTGCACTGTGCATTGCCAATTTTCAGTGGTCTGTTTGTTCTTTGTATTGTGAACTAGCAGGCAAGAATCTCTTCCTACACAGTCTCCCTGAGGTTTTCTCTCTCTCTCTGTGCAGGTTACATACATTTTTATCTGGGGAAAGGTATTTGGGTCATTTGCTCTGCTTCTAAGTTAGAAACCACATAGCACTACTAACTCATTTCTTCAGATGAGTCCAGTGGGACATTTGTTGTTTGTCTGCCCAGGTGTTGTTTCCTGTGCCCCAAGTCAAAGGCAGCTGGATGGTGGTTATAACTTCCTTCTTGGTTATTTCATACCTCAGGCTTGAGCCCAAGGCATTCTATCACTTTATGTTCATCATTCTCTCCATCCACATGCCAAGGTCATATGTCCCACTCTTGCTTTCCAAAGAGAAAGAATCATGGAGTCCTTTGTCTTGCTGTACTTCAGTGAGAACACCATAGGTTTTCTAATCTTTTCTTTTTTCTGTGCTTACAGAATTCATCTAAATTTGTTGTTGCACCTCTTCTTTATCTGGAAAATAATGGGCTAGTTATCATGTTCAAGCGTGAACATTTCATGGTTAACAAGCTATGATGTGAATTTAATTACTAGTTAGGAGTATTGCATATAAATGTATACCCAATATATGTTGGGTTGGAACTGAAGATGTGCTTTCTGTAGATACATGTGACTACACATGTGAAACTCTTGGGCCAGCCTTGTTCAGTTATACTACTGAAAAACTGCATGAGTATCTGTGAATGGAGAGATAATAGCTCTTCTGAATGATTTTTGGCATATGTACCTACAGTTTACATTGTGTTCTGGTCAGTGTCACTTCTAACAACTGTTCTAAAGATTAACTTTATTTGTGCAGCTTCTAAAATGGGTGGCAGAGTGTTAGTAGGAGCTCTACAGAAACATCTGTTGAATGAGTGCTTAAACAAATTTGGATTATTAGGTGCTTTGAGTTCTGTGCTGAGTTTTAACCCTCAAATCTGACATCAGTATTGTTACAGGAAATAAGTCAAGAAATTTAGGTTCAAATAAATTAGTGACTTCAGAATTTATGGTTGGCTAATAGAGTTGGAATTCATTATAACTCTTTTGGTCTCTGAATTCCATATGCTCAACCATTCTATTCTTACAATACCAACTAATCAAATTAAAATCTGCTGAGCAACAGTAGAAGAGCCTGTTTAGGAGAAAATAAGTTAATTTATTGTTTCAGAGTACAGCAGCTTGCTTTAAGCATACCCTCTAGGCTTATGGACTAAGAACAAAACCAAGAAGGTCACTTGACAGAGTTATTAGTTGTAATTATACCATATGAAGCTTTACTTCTTGCCTTCTGTTTATTTAATAACACAATCATTTTCTGTCCTTAAACATACTGTTAAAATCAGTTTTCATGGCTATATAGTCTTCCATATCTGATTGTGTTATAGTTAACACTATTATACTGTAAGTCATACAAATTTTCAGTCAACATATTGATGAACATTAAGTTCACATTCTTGGATCTTTAGACTAAATTCTAAGAAGTGGAATGAATGGGTTAAAAGGTAACTTAAAAAAAATTTTAGTAGATATTGACAAATTATTTTCCAGAAGGAACATAAAATGTTAAAATTGGCATGAAGTGACAGTAATCCCTAGACTAGATATGCTGAAGTAGAATATTCAAGAGGGCATTATAGGGAGCATCTTAATTTTCTTTACAACCTCAGATAGGTAGAGTATACTCTCTTTTTGAAGTTTGCACAGCTTTCTAAATATAAATGGATGTATAGTGAAGTCTTCCTTCACTCCTGGGCCCCTAGCTCTTTTCCTTGGATGCTGATGTTACTTAGGGCCTTGTTTTAAATTTTTTAAATAGGTGTCATTTATTATTATATATGTTATGCATAATGGGGGGCGTGTCGTGGCACAAGTGTGGAGGTCAGAGGACAACTTTGTGAAATTCATTTTCTCCTCCCTCATGTGGGTTTAGGGGCTCTAACTCAGGACCCCGGACTTATATCACAAGTACCTTTGCCTGCTGAGCTGTCTTACTGGGACCGCTTATTTCTTTTGTATTCTTTCACCATGATACATTGGAACATACAGTACAGTCTACAGTATATAAGCCATTACTATATTCCTTTTGTTTTTAAAAAGCCACAGTGTTGCTGTATCACAAAGATTCTTGAATGCAGTTTTTACTTTAATACATATTAGGAATCAGTCTACCTTAGTATATAAAGAGCATCGCTGCTTGGCTCTTAAATATATGCAGGGTTTTCCATTTTATTTATTATTTAAATTTTTATTGTGTATGGTATGTGCACCATCATGGGTGCACATGCATGTGGGTGGAGGCCAGAGGTTGACATTAGGTGTCTTCCTCAGTCTTTCTCCTCCATCTTATTTTTGAAGCAGGGTCTCTTTCTGAACCTGAAGCTTACCAAGTCGGCTAGAGATACAGAAAATGCTAATCTAACTTTGTCCTGAAGAACCTCACAAGTTAATGAAGCTTAGTAGAGAGACACACAATTACAACGTAAAGAGTACCACTGTAACTGCTCTAGGTGGAAGACAGGAACTTAAGTTGAATTGGTCATAAAAATGAAAACTTGTATGACTTGATTAACTTGTAAGTAGACTCTTAACTAATGTAAGGATTGTCACCTTTTAGACCAGCCTTTCTTCCTTGCCTTATCCTTAACTATTGCTCATTGAGCCTCTGCTTGTGGATTCTTAATGAAAAAGAAGTCTAATTCTGTTGCATGAATGAACTACTCTTGTTAGGAAATGAGTTTTTAAATGTATTACTTTTATTTTATGTGTATGAGTGTATTGCTTGCATGTGTTTAAGTGCACCCATGTCATGCACTGCCTCGGGAGGTCAGAAAAGGGCATTGAATCCCCTGGAACTAGAGTTATGGACAGTTGTTAGTTGCCATGTTGGTGCTGGGAATCAAACTCCGGTCCTCTGGAAGAGCAGCCAGTGCTCTTAGCCTGTAAGCCATCTCTCCAGCCCCAGAAAATGATTTTTTATGAGAAAATCTCTTAGCTTTTGATGTCACAGGTGACTTGGTATTGTAGTGAAATGGACTCTTGGCTATGTTTATAAAATGAGGGCTTTGTCTCCATGACTAGCGTACTTTCTGTTCTTATTTTAATTTGATTCTGTAATAGATTTATATTCAAGTGATATATGTAGAGATACAGTTAACAGTAAATATTCTTTTGGAATTTGTTAAACAAATTCCCCAAATCTCCTAATCAAATCTTTATCTAGTACTTGTGTAATTTATCCCATTTTAAATTTAAAGGGAAGTCTTTGTATTAATCTCTTTGGATAAATGTCATCTTGTCATTGGACAGCCTATCTTAGTGCTTTTTTTTTCTCTTGCTAGTCTATATAGTGAGGTTCCAAGCCAGCCATTGCTGCATATTGAGGTCCTATCTCAAAAACAAAACAAAAAACCAACCAAATAAATAAAAAGAACAAATTCAAGGCAGTGTCCTGGAGGGATAAGGTGGTCAATCCTGTGCCTAACTATAGAGATTAGCAGCATATTGTAGAAGAGGTTTAGGGAGAAAGGAAAAAAGTCCTCTCAAGAGAGGATGCATGGCATTGAGAGTAGAGAAAAGGAAGAAAGAAGGTAGATGACTCATGAGAAGTGGAGTAGGGGAGTAGGTTGGATAGAAAGGGCCAGCCTTAGTATTTGAAAGGATTTGTCAGGTAGTGACTTTGGATTTCACCTTTGACTACAGTATGTAATCTTACACTCTTAGCTTGAGATAAGTATAAGACTAACTAGGTAAGTAAGTAGGCAGTGTGCATACTTGAACTTTTACATCCTGATTGGTGTTTATCTGTAACATTTGGAAATGTTCTCACTGGCAAGTGAAGTGTAATAGTTCAGTCGGGGAAGGGAACTATGAGGACAATTGCTTGTAAAGTCCTAATGGTAAAAAGTTGTAGTTTAGTCTTGGATGAGAGGAATCTTCTGCTTCCTTTTAAAGATTAATTTTTATTTGTGTGTGTGTGTGTGTGTGTGTGTGTGTGTGTGTGTGTGTGTGTATACCCTCGAAATTAGAAGAGGACACCAGAGCTGGAATTACAGGTGGTTGTAACCCACCAAATGTAGATCCTAGGAACTGAACTTGGGTCCTCTGCAAGAGCAGCAAGTGCTCCTAACTGCTGAGCTGTCTCTTCAGCCCCAAAGATAGATTTTTGATACTAATTTTTCTTTAGAAAGTGATAGTAATGTCTATTGTAAATGCAGGCTGTCTACCTTTCCACCTCCCTCTCTAGACTGATATATAGGTCTATAAATCAGCCCTTGGTAGCCGTGGCAAATCTGTAGAAATAATGATTCCATATGTAACCTGCAGATACACTGAAATGAGGTAACCATGGAATTTTTTATAGTTTAGGATGAAGAGTCATTCAGTTAATATGGGCTGCTGAATTGAACAGTTTGCAAAAGAAAACATTACAAAGGGCAAATATTTGAGTAATGTTTGAGAAACTGTTCAACAGCCATAGCTATCTAGAAAATACAAATTAAAACTGTTTTGAGATTCCTTCTCACCCCAGTTGAATAACGATCTTCAAGAAAACATGACAGGGTGTGAGGAAGGGGGATGTAAATAGTGCACCTACTTGGAAGTCAGTGTGGAGGTTTCTCAAAAAAACTAAAAATAAAACTACTGTGTATGATCCAGCCATACCATTCCTATGCATACACCCAAAGAACTCACAGATACTTGCACATCCATGTTTTTAGCTCTATTATTCACAGTAGCCAGGAAATCTCATCAACTTAGGTATCCAGCAAATGAATGAATAAAAATGTGGTCCATGTACACAATGGAGTTTTGTTTATAAAGAAAAATGAAGTTATGACATTTGTAAGAATAGAACTGGCTTTGCAATGTGCCAGACAATTGCTTTACCACTAACGTCTCTAGCCATTAGGTTTTTCAGTCTTTCTGTATTGCTCAGGCTAACTGGGAATTGGTGATCCTCTTGCCCATCCTTTTGAATGCTGGAATTGCAGATGTATACCCACCACCACACTCAGCTTATTTAGTTGGAACTTTTACGAAGTGAGAATTAAAGATAATGTGTTCGTGGGAATCTTTTAAGTTTCTGTTTTAATTTTTCCTAAATTATTATACTATGTTGTATAATAGTAATGTATTCAATCATCTGAAAACAGAATTTTTTAATACCCTCAAGAGATGTCCTTGACTCCTTAAGAATTGTGTTACAGCATGGTTGCTACCGATGATAACTCCAGTCCCAGGGGATCTGACTCCCTCTTCTGACCTCCTTGAGTATTGCATGACAGGGGCACTTACACACATACACACACATACACACTCATACACATAAAATAAAAAATACACATTTAAAAAAAGAACTCTGTTACAGGATGTTTATATTATCTGGAGACCTGTTGTTGAAAGAATAATAAGAGATCAGATGCCTTTTAGCATGGTATTTTCAAATAATGATGTCTTTCAAAGGGAAAGTTCAGAATGTATTTTTCATGTTGTTTCCATAAATTGTATTGACATAAAACTAGAAATAAAACCCTTATGTTTCTGACTTGATTACAATTATAAACCAAATCTGTAAATTAAATACAAAGACTACATAAAAACAAAATTCAAATTAATACACTTATTCAGCATGACAGATGATGTTTATATTTCATTATAAAAAATAGCCTTAGGTCTTATTGCATTTTAAGTCTATTTCAGTGTTTTTCACTCCAGTGATAATAAAAGCTGAGCCAGCCTTTTCTCACCAGTAATATGCAAGATAGTATTAATGACCATTAGGACTTTGCTGGTAAGTTCAGGATAATGATATCTCATACCTAACTAAAACACTTGCTAGCATGCATTCCTGAAATACCAGTTTTAATAGATGCCAGCTGTTTTGTTTACTGGAAGATAGGGTTAACATATTATTCAAGTCTTTATTAGATGGTTTTCTAAACCAATTATTGCTGAAAGTGAGAATGGAAAATGTTACTGAATATTATGCTCATACTTGCTACTAATGCACATTTGCAAGTTATATTGCAAGGAAGGACTTTAGTAAGGCTTACATTAAAAAAAATTTTTTTTTATGTGTATGAATGTATTACCTGAATGTGTATAAGGTCAGAAGTGGGCATTGGATCCCCTGGAACTGGAGTTAAGGATGGTTGTTAGCCACCGTGTTGGTGCTAGGAATCGAACCTAGGTCCTCTGCAAGAGCAGTCAGTGCTCTTAACCGCTGAGCCATCTCTCCAGCACAAGGCTTACATATATTACTGTACATATGTGGTATTGGCTCTTTAGCTATATTGGATATACCAGGTCTGTGTTGCCAAATGCTCCTAAGATTTAGGTTTTACTTGTATGTCTTACTGTTGCAAATACTATATAACTGGTTGTATATAAAGTATGCCACAAGGACATTTGACCTCAATGAGTTTTTAACGCAGCTGTGGAAACAGCAGTGGCAGCTTAGCAGTGTTTATTTAGATGGTGGTTGCTCAAGATTCAGAGTGTTTATCATTGTTTATAGATTATCTTTGAAATGAAAATGTGTACATAATTTTTAGACTTCTCTTCCTTCCCTGGTGTTTGTGATCTCTTGTGTGGAAAACAGTGTTTTAGCAAATATTTTTATTATCACTAGGTGTCCAAGATTCAGATATGAAATAAACAAAACATCTAAACATGGCCCTTCCTAAAGCAACACTAACTACAAAGTATAAATAGATTTGCAGGTATCTTCAAGGTATGCAGAGGTACATGGGAACATATTGAAAAGGACCCCTGTTATCAGAAGGGGAGGAGTTAAGATCACATATGGAAAAGATCTTTGTTTGAATAGGATCTTGACAGGAGAGGGTAGGTTTAAAGTCAGTAGAGAGACTGTGTGAAAACCAAGGTCATCATAAAGTGGTAAAACTTTCTTGACCCAGTAAGTATTAATTATTAGACTAAGTGTTAATTTAACCCCATCTTATCTACCTTGGGCAGCCATGACGCTCTTAGAATTGGAAGAATATTCTTGGTAGTTATTTTTAGATATAGCACTTACACACATTGTATTCTAATGTTGCCAATCAGTAGTTATTGAATCTCTTCAAGGGCTGTGACTTTTACTGATTTTATATATTAAGCTTTTGGTAGAGTAACTGATAAAGGTAATAACTCCTGAATAAGGAGATCCATGAGAGTAGCTAACAGCATCTTGAAGTAGTGGCTTTTGTCTTCTACCTGAAAATGCAGATGTGTTCAACATTTGCCCTAGTTTCATGAGGTTTATGTACTCCGTGAATTACTAGCCCAGAATCCCTCCTTGGAAATGATACCCAAGGAGGGAGCTGGAGAGATTGCTCAGTGTTTATGAGCACTTGCCAGAGGACCAGAGTTCCAATCCAGGCACCTAGGTCGAGTCACTCACAAATGCCTGGAACTCATCTCCAAGGAATCTGATATGTTTTCTGACTTCTGCAGATACTAACGTATACATTCAATTAAAACAAAATATTAAAGGAAATGATACCCAAGGAACTAATAACTCTTTGCCAAACATCAACACAAGTAATTGTTTCTCTTCAACAGTGTTTACATAGATATAGTTAAATCCCTTTACTTTCTTGAATTCTCTTCATACTTGGGAACAGTTCATTAAGTCAAATGTTGAACTCTATAAAGAAGGAAAATATTCTTTTAAAATCTTATTTCTGTGTGTGTGGAGATCAGAGGACAAGTTTTTGGGAGTCAGTGCTCTCTTTTGGAGGATTAAACTCCAGTCAGCAGGTTGTGTGGCAAGCACCTTTGCCTCCTGAACCAACTCACTGGATTTTTATGGTGTTTAAAATACACCTTCACTGGTCTGTACAAATGATAGACAAGTATGCATATTGCATCAGCAACCATGAAGCAGCTACTTGAGGAGAACCTGACATTCCCTAGTTTGAGTTTGGCTACCAAGTCAGTTCAGGGCCCTCCAAACACCCGTGGATATGATGGATGTGGTAGAAGGACTCACAGTGAGGCAAGATTGGAAAGGCAGAATTAAGGGGACATAGGAAGAGAAAGAAAGTCAGAAACGCAACTGATAAAAATCAGTATTGCTCCAGAGATAATACTTGTTTTCCAAAGTCATCTCAAGGATGCTAAAAACAACAAACTCTGCTTACTTAGAGCTAGAATGTTTGTGACTGCATCTTCAAACCTAAGCAGTGCATCTTATAAAACCATCTTACAATTTCACTTATAAAAAGAAATTCTCAGCCTGGTCTGATGGCACCATTCGGGGTTGGGGGTGACTCATGTTGTAGGCCTATAATCCCAGCTGTTCTGGAGGCTGACTCATGAAAACAGCAAACTGCAGGCCTGTCTGAGTTAGTTCAATTCCAGCCTAGGTAACTTAGTGAGATTGTGTCTCAGAATTTAAAAATAACAAAGGCTTGGAACTATAACTCAGTTACCCAGTGGTAGTTTGCTTGTCTGGCATAAAGAAGTCCCTGGGTTCAGTCTCCAGCTTAAAAAATAAAAAAGGAAAATCCCCCAATTTATAAACTAGGTCATATAATTTTACTTGATTGTTTTAACTTAAATTTTAAGCTTTGGTTAATCTTTAAACCTTACAAATCACATCCTTGGAACACTGTAACTTAGAATGCCATTCTAGACACACAAGTATGACTCTCTTAAGCCCACATTCACAATTTTGGGGATGTGTCCTGTTCTTTTCTTATGTCTCTCTGCCTAAATAATAAACTCCCTATCTTTGCCTCACTTTGACTTGCCCTGAAAGTCTTTTCTACTTTAAATGAAGTCCCTAAGGCTGTTGGTGACAGTGCTAGGCTGTTTCTCTCTGCTGCTACTAACATAAGACTCGGAAAAGCTGTTTTAATTGTTGCTGACTTACTACAGTGAAAAAATTTAGCTTAAATTCAGCAAAGGGGAGAGGTACCTAGAATGCAGTTTGGGGGAGAAAAGGTGCTCCCAGGAGAGCAGGGCAGATGGCCTTTATTCTCTTACCAGCCATATATAACAGCATGTGCAAAGTGCTGTCAACCAGTAAGCCTTGATTGGTCCAGGGTTTTTACTGATGATCAGTCATCAACCATTGTATTAGAATTTTCATTGCTGTGACAAAATATCTGACAGAAACAAATTAAGGATTTGTCTGGAACACTTAAGAAAGGGTTTATTTTGTTCACGGTTTTATAGTTTTAAGTCCATTAGATTGGGAAGGGTGTGACAGAGCATTTTGCATGGGGTTGGGGCAGACCAACTCTAAGACTTTCTCCTTTTTCCGTTTTACTCTCGTCTAGGTCCTCAGCTTATAGCATGGTTACCATCTACATTCAAGGCAGATTGTCCTGCTTTAATCCTTTTGGAAGTGCCTCAGGTGCACCCAGAGGTGCTCTGTGAATTTCCTAGGTACTTCTCAACCCAATCAAGATGACCTAGATAAACTGTTAGAGTTCTTTAGGCTTGTAATCCACACAATTGACTTCTGCCCTCACCTCAACAATTACATTGTTAATGTAAACTGTCTGGTCAAATTGGTATTGAATGACCCAAAGCCTTAGGCATACAGAAACATTCTTATCAGAGAACATATTCCAGAGTCTCAGAGTTCACATCCCAGGAAACAGTCAAGAACAGTCTTGAATACAGATTCTTGGGAATATGCTGGATTATACAGCTCGTACCTGCTAAGTAAACTTCGCTGTATAGCACACATTCAACATGCAGGAACTTAGGTTTCTTCTGGCCTGCTGTCTGCCTAGCCACTCCTTTTGTAGATTCAGTGAGCCTCCCTGATCTCATCATACCTTGCTGTTACACCTAACTGGACCTTTCCCTTGCCAGTGAATAATTGGAGAATTTTTCTGCCTTGTAGCTTTTTGATCTCACAGTGAAATGTTAGTGTGCCCATTCTGTTATTCAACAAGCAGTTTTTGAATGCTGCTTTCAGACAGTGCTATATGGAGGTTTTTATAGAACAAATATGGTCTGTGGCCTCAAAGAACTTAACATTTTCCTAGAAAAGGGAATACAACAATAGCATTTCTGGCAAGCAATGTATAGTTTAGGGAAGCACCTCATCAGAGATCATGGCTGTGTATGTGGGAAGGTATTGGTGGTAGCAGAACACTTCCATAAAGAGATCATTCCTGGAGTTTAGCCTTGAAGATCAAATAGATAAAAGTGGACATAGAACTAGCTTTCCTACAATTATTTGTGTGACTAGGTTGCCTATGTAGTTGGAATATTTTTGTGTGTGTATGTGATTGCTATATACATAAATTGTTAGTATGTATGGTACTGATACTATATATAGTATATAGTATATATAGCCCTGATACTATATAAAGGATATATATCTTAGGATTTGTACAAAGGTGAATAGAAAGCATCTGACTCAATATGAATCTATTTCCATTACTCCATTACCATAAATCTACTAAAATGGCATTTCAGCCTGTAGTGAGTTTGTGGTAGTGATTTTTACAAATTGCCCCTCAACTGTGTGTGTGTGTGTGTGTGTGTGTGTGTGTTTTGAGTTTGAGTATTTGAGACAGGGAGAAAGAGATTGTGTAATTTAAGGCTTAAAAACAAATATAAACATTCAAATTTAAATGTCTCTTGTTTCAACTGGGAAGACAAATGCTTGCCTTATCTAGATGAAATTTCATGTAATAATTTTTTTTCTGTTCTTGGAAGAAACTTTTTTAGGAAAAAGCCTTGATCTAAATTTCCCTGTTTTACCTTGGACTTCTCATATGATTCTAAGACTAACAAAGAGGCTTGTTCTTTGAACAGTACATGGAAATTGTGTGATGATAGGATCAAGAATGTATTAGTAGAGTAAATGTTAAAGTATTTTTTTTAACCTAACATTGGGAAGTTTTCCTAATTGTTTCTTGTTCTCTTTTTCCAGCACTCCAGTGTTTCTGCCACCTCTGTACAAAAGATAATTTTACCTGCGAGACAGATGGGCTCTGCTTTGTCTCTGTCACCGAGACTACAGACAAAGTTATACACAATAGTATGTGTATAGCTGAAATTGACCTAATTCCTCGGGATAGGCCATTTGTTTGTGCACCATCTTTAAAAACAGGGGCTGTTACTACAACATACTGCTGTAATCAGGACCACTGCAATAAAATAGAACTCCCAACTACTGGTAAGTTGTTGTATTAACATTCTTCCAGCCCTCCTTCCCCAAGGTACAAGAAGAAAAGTTTTTAGACTTTCAGCAAATTTAGAACTGGAGGTTTTGCAGAAATTATTAAACCCAACTCATTGAAAGTAGAGGCAGAAAGTGACCTACCTGTCTACAGTTGTAAAATTATGAGTAGCCAGAATCCCGACTCTTGGGTATGTGTTGTTAGAGAAACTCTCAGTAAGATCAGTTATGCCTATAAGGGCAGCCTCTTGAAAATGAATTCTGGAATCCCATAGATTTTTCCCTATGTTGTCCTCAAAGTAAATTTTTTTTCCTTGTATGATGAACCTACTTCTTTTTTGTGTTTTTTTTATTGTTGTTTGTTTTGATATTTTTATTTCATGTATATGGGTATATTGCCTACATGTATGTAAGTGCACCTGTGTTGTACAATGCCTTCAGAGGTCAGAAGAGAGCTTTGAATACCCTGGATGGTGGTTAGTTGCAATGTGAGTGCTGGGAATTGAATCCAGGTTCTTGGCAAGAGCAACCAACCCTCTTAACCACTGAACCATTTATCCAGTCTGTTGGTTGTTTTGTAAATACAGGGTCTCACGATATAGCTCTGGCTGGTCTGGAAATCCCTGTGTAGACTAGGCTAGCCTTGAACTCCCAGAGATCTACCTTCCTCTACCTCCCAAGGAGTGCTGGAATTCTAAAGGCGGGCGCCACCATGCCCAGTGATGCCCCTACTTAAGGCTTCAGCAGCCCTTTAAAGGGCAGAAATTGAGAGCAGCACTATACAGTGTAGGTGTTTTAATTTTGTGATTTTTTTTTTAACCTTGTGTATAATCTTTATGTATAAATTAATTATATATGCTCTCTAGGTTTTTGTTTTTGTTTGTCTTTTTGAGACAGGGTCTCCCTGTTACCCCAGCCAGCTTGGACTTGTGTAGTTTGGGAAGACCTTAGTCTCACAGGGATCTATCTGCCTCTGCCTCATGAGTTCTGGAATTAAAGATGTGCACCACCATGCCTGACTGATGACTGGATTTTTGACACTAGCCATAGTTAAAACTTAAAATATTATCCTGGTAGAGCCAATAATTTGAAGGCTTCATCAGCTGTCTAAGGGCTGAATAAAATTTAAGGTTCTGAGTTAAGTGGAAATTTGACATTTCTCCAGAGTTCAAGAGAACATAAAATGGGAAAAACCTACATTAGAGCTAGCAGAATTAGTGATAGAATGAATGCCACTTACTTGCCAACATTCCTGAGGAACTTCTTCAGTGTGTGTGTGACACTGAATAAATAATGACATGAGACCACTAAACAGTTGACTAGCCATGCAAGAAAGGTGTAACTAAAAGGAACCTTGCAAAATCCTGCTAGTGCCTTAGGTTTCGGGACTATGAGTAAGTTGCTAGATAGAAAATACTCCTTTAGAAACACCTGGTTCTAGTGCTTGGGTAGATCCCAGTATTCAGTTGGTCCAGTCTTCAGCTCATTGGTTAAAATAGGAAGCACTGCTATAGCTCAGAGGACAAGGCTAGACCTGCCAGGCACAGAAGGGAAGCAGTCTTCCTCATAGTTTTAGCAAGCTAGTGAAACTTCCCATGGTAAAACTCTTCAACTCTGCCAGCCTCTTGTTTCTTTTTTTATATGTAGGCATCTGTAGTTCTAATAGGACAAAGAAAATGATACTTTATGAATTTCAGATTTCTGTTGTTTGCATTTAAAGTACCTAAGTAGAAATATATATAGTCTTGCAGAGAACTACCTCATTTCTAACATTAAACAAACATGAACTCTTTGTTTGCAGCCTCTGGTAAGCAAACAGCAAAACATTAGCTCAGGAAAAGACTCAGTCCATCAAAAGATGTAACTTGAACTGAGTAGATGACAGCCTGTGAAATAAATTTACAACTTGTTAGGAAACAACTTTCAGAAAGTCCAAGACTGTTTTCAGTTATTCACTATAAAATGGGAATGTTTCCCAATTGTTAGATTACTTTGAGAGAAAGCTCAGGTGAAATTCAGTACAGAAAGTGAATAACAAGACAATGCTGACATATTATAGTTCAAGCTTGAGAAATTATATTACAATTTAGTGAATAAAACCAGTTGGTGTACAAATTAAGAGATGTGGAAGATAGATCTAGGTGATCCAGAATGCTCATTTAGAAATCCGGAACATGACACAAGAGCCAGTAGACAGGAATGACGGACAAGAGTAATGAAATACATAAAATGATAAAAGATTTTTTTTTTTACTCTTTGTTTTGAGACAGGGTCTCACTATGTAGCCTCAGCTGGCCTAGAACTGGCTGTGTAGACCAGGCTGGCCCAAATCTCAGAGATTCCCAATGCCTATGTCTTCTGAGTGCTGGGATTAAAGGTGTGCACTAGCACTCCCAACAAGTGTCTTCTTTTAAAAAAAATTTAAAAGTATATGTATTTTGTGTATGTGTGTGTGTGTGTACACATGTGTGCATGCCATTGTGCATGTGTGGATGGAGAGATTGTTTACAGCTCACATCCATACTTTTTCTGTACCACAGAGGCCAGAAGAGGACATTGGATCCCTTGGAACTGGAGTTATGAATAATTGCTAGCTTCCATGTTGGTTGCTGGGAACTGAACCCAGGTTCTCCATAAGAACAGTCAGTGTTCATAACCATTGAACATCTCTTCAGTTCCTTACCTAATAATTTAAAAAAAAATTTTAAGCATTCATTCACTTATTTTGGGTGTGGAGGTGAGAAGACAACTTTCAGGAGTGGGTTCTCCTGCCTTATGGATTCCAGGATCAAACTCAAAGTTGCCAGGCTTCGTAGCAAGCACCTTACCCACTGAGCTATCTTGCTGGCTCATTTTTTTTGCCTCTGTGTGTGTGTGTGTATGTGTATACATGTACACCATAATGCATTTTCGATCAGAGGACATTTTGCAGGAATAGCTTGGCTTTTTCTGACATGTGGGTCCCTGGGACTGAACTCAGATTGTCAGGCGTGGTAACTAGCACGTTTATGTGTTTGAGTATCTCACTGGCCCAGTATCATTTTCATGACTGAAGAAACAAAAATAAGTAGTTAGTGCATTTAAATATTGTTTACCTTAAAAGGAGGAAAATGTTCAGATTTATGCTTTTTTTCAAGTATTGGGGGGCAGTAGAGTATTAAGTATTGTCACCCAAGTTTCTTGTAAGCCAGGATTTTTCATATACAAAGGTAGCAGTTATCTTTACACAGCTAATAAAATATGCAGTATGTAATGATCTTATATATTCTTCCTGAAAGAAATTACTATCAATAGGATTCTGTATGATAAGAAAGTCCGATTGAAGATGTCAAGAATGAAAAAAATGATGGTGAGCAGTGAACCAAGTTAAAAAAAAGGTTTAAGAAAAGTGTGAAATTAAAAGTCCAATTGGTTCCAGATGAATGTCAAAATATAGTTAATATCGTTTATTAATACTAATAAATTAAAAATATTAATTTAATACTAGTACTGATACACATGCTAATTATTAAAAGATTGTAGGTGTTAGAAGGTGGCTCAGCAGTTAAGAGCACCTAGTGCTCTTCAAGAAAACCTTGGTTTGGTTCCTAGTTCCCACATGGCTGCTAACAACCATCTATAACTCCAGTTCCTGGGCATCTGATGCCCTTTTCTGTCCTCCACAGGCATTTCACACATGTGGTATGTTTACATGTATGCAGGCAAAACACTTGTAAAAGAAAAATAAATAAAATCTTTAAAGAAAACCAAACAAATTTTTTTAAAGGATTTTAAGAAAAGGTGTGGAATTTAAAGTCCATTTGGCAAAACTAGTTTTGAAAGAATGTATATGTAGAAACTATTTTAATAACAAGAGTCTTTCTTCCCATTTCTGGAAGGCAAAGGCAAGAGAATTACAGGTTTGAGGCAAGCCTGAATGGTCTACATAGCAGAACCTTGTCAAAAAAAGAGACTAAAAAGGTTTAAAAATAATAAAAGTAAACAGAGGAAATATTTTTGGCTTTAAAAAATTGTGGCAGTGAGTGTCCTAAAATAGAAGCTTTGAGGGGATGATGAGGAAGTAGATAGTATTAAAAACTTTATACATTTTTCCCTTGCTGAAAGCATGTAATAGACTTGGAATAAGAAGAGAAGCAAAAGTACTTCTGAAGCAGGCATTGTTGGCAGTTATTTCAGATTATTTGTTCCTTAACTAGTTGACTTGAGGTGACAGATGAAGAGGGAGGTTGGGGATATTGGTAGCTGCCCTTGTTTGTGAGTGAGGTGACGAGTGGGAGAAAGGAATGCAGAGGAAGAATAAGAGGGTACTGATAGAGCTAATGATCTTAAAAGGGAGGCCAGAGAGAGAATATCAAATGGTGCCCTTGGTCTCACCTTGAGCACTATATGGTGCTGTAATGAGGCTCTTTGGCTAAGTGGTGACAGTGAACATTAGGAAAATATGGAGGGTTGGAGAAACATGGAGGGGTGGGAAAATGTGGGTGCCACTCTCAGTATTTTTGTTGTTGTTGATGATGTTTATTTCATTTGAGGACCTTTTTCAGAAAAGCAGTCACCTGGCCTTGGTCCCGTAGAGCTGGCAGCTGTCATTGCTGGTCCAGTTTGCTTCGTCTGCATTGCACTCATGCTGATGGTCTATATCTGCCATAACCGTACTGTCATTCACCATCGAGTGCCAAATGAAGAGGATCCATCACTAGATCGTCCCTTTATTTCAGAGGGTACCACATTAAAAGATTTAATTTATGATATGACAACATCAGGATCTGGATCAGGTAATGTAATTTTTTCACCTTTTACCTCTTTTTTAAAAAACATTTTTTGAGTTTTTGTGCATTTCATATAATAGATCTTAATCAAATTTAAACCCCTCCCCATACATGCCCTGTCCGTGTCCCCCACCCCACATCCCTGGATTTCATGCATTCTGTCTTATATATTAAGTCTTTTTGTGTCAAGCATTTTTACCCAGATGTCCTTCAGTATAGGTTCATCCACTAGAGTCTAGTCAGCCTTTCTAGAATCTCTTCCTTAAAGATCTACTCTCCCTTAGCCAGCATTAATCATTTACGTATAGCTCCAGGCTAGGGTTGGGGCCTTCTGCCCATTTCCCTTGTTCTGTTAGCCCATGCTAACTTGTGCATGGTGTTACCATTGTTGCAATTTTATATAAGTTCCCAGTGGTCTGAAAGCGTTTCTTTCCTTATGTTCATGCACCAGCCCTGACTCTTGCAGTCTTTCTGCCCCACTTTTCCACAGTGGTCCCTGAGCTGTGGGTGGGTGAGGTTTAACTATAGGGGCCCTATCCAACGACATACACTGTGCAGTCTTTTATTTTGAGGCAATTGTGAATTGATAGGGTTTCCTTGAATGCTTTTTCTGATTGCTTGTCATTGGTATATAGAAAGGCTACTGATTTTTGTACATTGATTTTATAACCTATCAGTTTACTGAAAGTATTAATCATTTCTAGCCGTTTTCTTGTAGAATTTCCTCTGCAAATAGTAATAATTTGACCTCTTTTCCAATTAGTACTTCTTTAATTTCCTCCTTCTGCCTTATTGTTCTAGCAGGAGTTTTAAGTAGTATATGGAAAAGAATTGGAGATAGTGGACAGTCTTCTCTAGTTCCTGATTTTAATGGAATTGCTTTCAGTTGTTCTCCATTTAGAATGATGTTGACTCTGGGTTTGTTGTATATAGCTTTAATTATGTTGAGGTATGTGCCTTCTAAGACTTGAATGGAGGTTGGATTTTGTCAAAGGCCTTTTCTACATCTATTGAGATGATTATGTGGTTTTTGTCTTAGGTATATTGAACCATCCCCATATCCCTGGAATAAAGCTGACTTGATCATGGTGGGTGATCTTTTTGATATGGATCTGTATGTGATTTTTGAATATTTTGTTGAAAATCTTTGTGTCTGTGTTCATTAAGGGTATGAACCTAATATGTATAGACCTGTTTTTTGTTTGGTTTTGATGTATGTTGTTGTTTTTCTTCTTTCACATCTGATTTTGTTAATTCAGAGTTGTTCATTCTTTCTTTTGGTTAACTTTTGGGTCTGTATCATATTTAACTTTTCAAAGAAGCAGCTCTTAGGTTTGTTGATTCTTTGTGTTGTTTGTTTCTATTTCATTAATTTCTACTCTCATTGTCTACTAGGTTTGGGTTTGGTTTGTTCTTGCCTTCTGGAGACTTAAATTGTACTGTTAAGTCATTTATATGTGATCTTTCTGATTTTTTAATGTAGGCGCTTAGAGCTATAAATTTCTCTCTTAGGGCTACTTTTAGAATGTCCTAGAGCTTTTGTTGTGTTGTATTATCATTTTCATTTAATTCCAAGAATACTTTTATTTCTTTCTAAATTTCTTCTTTGACCCCATTCATCATTCAGGAGTATATTGCTTAGTTTCCATGAGTTCATGTGGTTACTACAGTTTCTTTTACTGTTGATTTAGCTTTATTCCAGTGTGCTCTGATAGAATACGTGGAATTATTTCAATTTTTTTGTATATGTTGAGGTTTGTTTTGTGCCTGAGTATGTGGTCAATTTTAGAGAAACTTGCATGGGCTGCTGAGTAGGAAGTGTATTCTTGTTGCCTAGGTGAAGTATCTGTAGATGTCTATTAGGATCATTTGATGTAAGATATTATTTAATTCAGATGACAAAAAGAGAATGCTGCTGTGAGAATGAGTTATGTAGCCTCAGTTAACATGGGAATCAACAAAGGAAAGAGTATGGGCAGCAGAAATTTTGATATGGTGGATTATCCCCATAGGACTAGTGTGTATGGCAGCCATTGCAGGCTTGGGGTGGTTTATAGTAAAATACATAATTAAGGCGAACTTGTCTAAGCAGATGAGATGGATGGGACAAATACAGATGGTGATGGTGCACGCTGGAGACTCCATGGAGGAGGCCATGGCATGCAGGTCCAGTGCAAGATGGCAGTCTCAGGCTGAGGTCTTAGCACAGGAAATTCAAAGTGTGAAAGACGAATTAAATGGAGAGAAAGATGTAAGTCTCGCTTCTTCAATACTAGCTGCTGAGCTTGCTAGCAAATTGGATAAAAGAGAAAAGGAGATGGAGCTTTTAGCCTGCTGCTTTTTCCAGCTAGGAAGTCAAAAAGGAACAAAAACCCAGGTCAGGTTGATAATACAGGACCTATCTTGGGACCCTAAAACCTGGAACCCCTGGGAAGAAGCAAGCAACCCAGAAGGAGCTGAAAGTTCCCCTAAAGGGTTCTCAGCCCAAGATCTGTGGAGCTAGGAATGACATTGAAACAAACCAGGAGGGAACACTTAACTGCCTGGCTTGTAAGGCTGTGGTACATGGGGGCAGATGAGATTATCTTCAATGCTGCAGAAGCTACATAACCACTCATCCCTCCTTGAGATTAAAGCTGCATAACCTGGTACAATACAAGGGAAAACAATCTCTGATGAACTGTCTTGTTTGTGCACGCCACTGGAGACACTTGGTCATCTCTATTGGGAATCCCCATGAATTTCCAGGAGCTGGAGTATGACATAAGAAGGACAGGTGTTGTTAAGAGAACTGGGTATGAGGAAAGCAATATACGTTAGCCCATTCACTGGTCCATAGGACTGTGTTCACTAGGGATTTAATGAAGGACTTCATTGACCTTGACATTGGTATGGAGGCTTAGTGTCCCTACTAGATTCCCTAGTGGGACAAGAGCTTTACAAGGCCGGAGAGGCTTTAACAGATTTAAACAACCCGGACCAGCATGTAAAGTATGTCTGTAGAAAAACAGGACAACCTAAAAGATGTGTAAGGGAGGCAAAACAGAAAGGGAGGTCTGCTTGGATTACTCGTAGACAAATGTGGAGAGACTTGTGTTTAGCCCAAGTTCCTAAAGAAAAGATTGATAAAAAGCCAAATTCTGTGCTAAAGCAGCTCTTGGAGGATTTGAGCCCTGAGAAATTGTTCACAAAAGGTACACAGAGGATGAAGCTTATCCCAGGGGTGGATACTAACCCCCCTCCCAAAGTAAACAGGGTACATTTCTCCCCTGTGACTGGCTATTCGAGGGGTGGAGATAGTTTGCCCGGCCAGGACCTCTCCCAACAGCCAGGTGTGGTCAATGGAGAGACCACAGGTGTGACTAGGGTCAGGAATCAGATCCAGGGTCTCCCTGGCCCTAGGAATCAACAGGTGCAACAGGGGCAAGAGAAGCCTTATTCCTCCTTGGCCCTATGTAGGACCAAGCCAGCACCAATGAGGTTGGCAAGTTGGCCAGTTGACCTGTCTATTGGAGATAGTGGGTTATTAAAGTCACCTGTTGTTACTGAGTTGGAGTTAATCTTTGTTTTATAGTTCTGCAGAACTGTTTTTATGAAATTAGGTGCTCCAGAGTTTGGTACATGTATGTTCATGATTGTAATATCTTCTTGGTCAATTATTTCTTTGATTAGAATGAAGTGGCCTTCTTTATCTCTTCTAATTAGTTTTAATTTGAAGTCTGTTTTGTTAGATAAGATAGTGGAATTGTAACACCTGCTTGCTTATTGGTGTCATTTGCTTGGAATACTTTTTTTCCATCCTTCGACCCTCAGGTAGTGCCTGTCCTTGAAGGTGAGATGAGTTTCATAAGAACAACAAAAAGATAGATTTTTGTTTCTTAATCATTTCTGCTAGCCTGTGTCTTTTGACTGGGGAATTGAGGCCATTGATATTTAGAGTTATTATTGAAATATATGTATTAGTTACTGTGATTTTTATTTTGTGTTCTTGATCCTATTTTGTGTTTCCTAATTATACCTTCCTTTGTTTTCTTTCTGTAACCTCTTGGGTATAATCACTCATTCTTATCTTTGGTCCTTTGTATCACTTTGAGTATTCCCTGTAGGACTGGCTTTATGGGCATGAATTCTTTCAGCCTATTTATGTAATGGAAATTTTTCCGTTCCTCTTTGACTGTGACAGATAGTTGTGCTGGGTAAAGTATTCTGAGTTTACATCCGTGGTCATTTAGAGCTGGGAATACTTTGGTCCAAGCTCTCCTGGCTTTCATAGTTTACATTAAAAAGTTAGCTGTGATTCTGATGGTTTTTCCTTTAGATGCAACTTCTTTTTCCCTAGCAGTGTTCAATTCTCTCTCTTTGTTCTGTACATTTAGTATTTTGCTATGATATGCCATGGGGAGTTTTGGTTCTGGTCCCATCTAATTGTTATTCTGTGCTTCTTGAATCTGAATAGGCATATCTTTCCTTAATTAGGGAAGTTTTCTTTTATAATCCTGTTGAAGATTGGGTCAGTGCCATTGACCTGAGAGTCTTCTTCTTCCTGTATGCCTATGATGCATAGATTTGGTCTGTTTATGGTGTCCCACATTTCCTGTGTATTCCATTCCTGTGTTAAAAAAATTTTTTTTATGTTCTTTGCTTGAGGAGTTCAGTCTTGATATTCTGTTTTAAATTTCATTCATTCTGTTTGTGAAACTTTCTCCTGTTGTTTCAAATTAACTTACTGAGTTTTTTAATTCCATCTTTATTTCAGCCTGGGTTTTCTTTAGTATTTCTATCTCTTTTGTGAATTCACTTTTCAAGTCTTTAATTGTTTTTGTTATTTCATTGAGGCACATATTGTATTTTCTTGAGCTTCGTTCACAAGTTTATGCCTATTCTCTTTGAGTTGAGTTGTTTTTCTGTGTTTATGATTTTTTTTTTAATTCTGTGTCGTGGAGTTCCTCAGAGTGATTCTCATTGTAGTATACTTCTGTGGGACTGTTGGGTTTTGGTGGGGCCGTAGTCTCTTGGTTTTTCATATTATTTGTGTTTTTGCATTGTCATTTGGGCATATGGATATCTTTTGTTGGTTGTGTGTCTTGTGTGTCGGATAGGGGATTCTGTTCTGCCATTATTTAGTTGAAGTTTGTTTCTGTTTCTATTACTGATGTAACTTGGTTACTTTTTGCCCAGGTGTGAAAAGTTAGTTGGTCTGTACTTTGGGTTCTCATAATGTAGTATGCTTGTCTGGGTAGTAGGTAGGTCTGTGGTAGGCAGATCAGGAGGGGGGCCGAGGGCAGGACAGGAGTGGGGACTTCCCCTAGAGGGTCTAAGAAATGAAGCTGTAGAATTGACCTAGTTTGGGTGACAGGGATCAGGATGCAGTGGGCAGGTCTGGACTAAGAGAGGAGTCCAGAGATTGAGGCAGGAGAGCAGGAGCAGTCCTTTGCCCAAGGCTAGAAGGGGGACAGGATGCAGGGAGAGAGTAGAAGTGCTCAGGCTGTCTGTATCCGGTAGACCAGGGGGCCAGGGACAAGGTACAGGTGGGGAGGGTCTAACAAACTATGCTGGAGGATTAAGCTAGTCTGAGTTAGGAAGCTAGTACAGAGATCTGAGGTGGAAGAGCAGGCTATGACTTAGTTTTGTCAAAACTTGTAGTACTGTGAATGGTATTCTAGACTAGAGATCAGTGAAGGTCTTTAAGCTTGGTCTCTGTCTGACTGTGGCTATTTTACTATAGTTAAATTGGTTGGAACTTAATTTTACATTGAAACAAGTAAGTCACTTTTGCAGTCATATAAGTTTCAAAGTGCTTATCTTATCTCTAAAATATCATTTACTTTTCATGAGTATGAGTGGTAGAAAGGAGGGAATGGCCATTCTTAAAAGGTAGGACCACAGTTGCAAAGATGTTAAGACTTTGCAGCTATCTGTTCTATGTAGGACAGTTAGCAGCTTTATTTGTGTGTATGACTATGTACATGTGGAGGGCAACTTCCAGGAATTGGTTCATCATATGAGTCTGTCAGATAGTCTGGCTTGGTGGCAGATGCATTAACCTGATAAACCATCTCACCAGTCCAGTTTTTTGTTTTTCTAATTGATAAAGTATTAGTTATTTTCTTATGTTAAAACACACAACACACACACCCCAAAACAGAAAGAGTAACCATGTTATTAAATACTTTGTGGATACCTAGCTTTTTGATGTTTGTTTTTCTAAGTTTTTTTTTTTTTTTTATGAGCTCAGAAATAGACTGGATAATTGTTGGACTTTAGCATAGTTGTAATTAGTTTTTGAACCAAAGAGAACTACTTCTTACTTTTTATGGCCTACAGTTTATAAGGTGACTAAGAGAAGTCTATCCCTCCCCCCCCCCTGCAATTTTGGAATTTGATAAGTGGTTAAGAATCAACATCTAGATTCTAGTACAAGCTCTGTGACCTTGGTTATCCCTCATTTCTTCTTTGGGCTTCTTTTTCCTTATCAGAACTATAGAACATATGCTGTTGGTAAAAATATTTAGAAGTGGTTTATTAGGGACATAAATGTGATATATTATCCCTTGAAAATTATTAATCAGCTTGCAAGTAAGGCCTCAACTAATGGATATAATAAAGATTTAGAAACAGAATTCTCATGAATGAACATTTTAAAAAGTTGTGACTGAGGAGCTGAGGAATAATAAAGCTCTGAAGCTCGAAAGTCACACTGGCATATGGAAAGCTCACATAATGAGAGAAGTTTTTATCTAAAACATTATTTTTATTTTATGTGTATGAGTGTATTGCCATTCTGTATGTAAATGCACCTGTATTGTGCAATATCTACAGAGTTCAGAAGAGGATGTTGGATTCCCCAGGAACTGGAGTTGTAGATGGTTGTTAGCCACCACATGGGTTCTGGGAATTGAAACCAGGTCCTCTGCAAGAGTAGCCAGTGCTCTTAACTGCTGAGCTATCTTGCCAGCCCCCAGAAGTCTTTATTCTAAAGAAATGAATACATATTGGTGTATATCCATATCTGTTCATTTATTTAAATTGATTAGAAAACTTGATTCTGAATGAAGCCCTTGTAAAATGTAGCAATGTATTTTCAGTAACTGTGTTCTTTCTCTGACTTGCGAGGCCAGAGGAAAGCATTAGATTTCCCTGAAATTGGAGTTAAAGATGGTTGTGATCTGTCATGTGAGTGTTGAGAGCCAAGTGTGAGTTCTCTGAAAGAGTAGTAAGTGCTGTTAACTACTGAGCCATCTCTCCAGCCTCTTATGGATCTATTTTTAATTATCAGTTTCCATGTACACAGAAATGATTTGTTTGTTGTTGCCCTTTTTTAATTTTTAAAAAAATTTATTATTTCTATGTGTTTGAGTGTATTTCCTGCATGTATGTAAGTGTACTAATGTCATGCAGTGCCCAAAGGGGGTACTGGATTCCCCTGGAACTGGAGTTAACAGACAGTTGTTAGTCATCATGTAGGTCTGGGAATTGAACTTAATACTTCTGCAAGAGCAGCCAGTGCTCTTAATTGCTGAGCCATTTCTCCAGTTCTCCTCTCCACCTCCTTTAAATTTTTTTTGTTTTGTTTTTAGAGCAGGGTCTCACTGTGTATACAAGGCTAGTCTTGAAGTCACAGAGTTCCTCCTGCCCGTGCCGGTCCAGTGCTAGGATAAAGGCATGTGTTCATTGCCACACCCGACTACAAACCAATTTTTTAAAATTATAATGAGACTGCTAACTGCTTTTTAGGAGGTAAGCAAAAGAAAGGAAAAAAAATCCCTATGAGAAGCTTAAAGATGGAAAAAGAAGCTTCCAATTGCTTTTAAATCGTGAAACTTTTCATATCAGGACACAAAGAATAGATTATTACTGTCATTGGGTTTATTGAATCTAATAAGTAGCTTTCAATATAGCTTTTAAGTGACACAAAATTTGTATGTACATAGACAGCATAAATAAAATACTAACAGAACATGATATATACATTGGTATTTTACTTGTTAGTGTCAGTATAGTTTAAAATGAAGGTTCCTGGGACTGGGAAGATGACTCAGGATGGTAAAGTACTTTCTTTACAAGCATGTTAGCAAACATGAGAACACAAATTTGATCCCCAGAACCCACATAAAACACTAGGCATTGCAATGTGTGCTTGTAATTCCAGCAAAAGGGAGGCAGAAACTGGTGGCCAGCCAGCCTAGTCTATTGTTAATCCGCAGGTAGGTCCCATTTGAGAGAGATTATCTCCTGGCCTACACACCCAGACAGACAGACATGAATATACTCACTTTCCTAATACACAGCATAAAAATAAAGAAAAAAGCATCAGACATTTCCAGATTCCCTAAGAATACCTGAATCTGACCTCTGAGTGGTAGTGAGCTTTACAAATTGCACCATGCCCATTGTCCTACCTTGGGACCGTCTGAAGCCCTTCTCACTGCTGTAGGACTAGTCTTCTCTGCCCTTTACCAGTTGTCCAGACATCTTTAGCCTTCCTGAGAACGCCTGAATCTGACCTCCACCTAGTGAGCTTTCCAAATTGTGCTGTGCCTGCCCAGATCTTAGAAGAAAACCAGGGAGTATCTGATTGGTACTTGACTTGGGCCTTTGTGGGAACTCCTGAGTAGCTGGTCTAGAGCCATATGGACCCTCCAATATAAAATCAAAAGAGAACCTAAAGCCTAGACCAATCAGCCTTTCATACCTAATAAGAAAACAACCAAAGTTCATAAAGAATACAAACAGAATCAGTCTTCAACTCAACAAAAGAAGTCTTGAGATTCATACCAGAATCACAGACAGCCTCCCAGAACTTGAAGGGTAAATCCCTATTGCTGAAGACAGGACATAGTTGAGAGACTGGATTTGGAGTAATAGAGTTGGAACTTACCTGGAAGCCACTTCTCCTGAAGGCTAGCTCTCATAGCTCTAGAGAGCACTATGTAAGCTGCTAAGGGGAGAACATCAGTCAATGGTCCAACAGCAGCTTTGTGACCAAATAACCACATCAGTGACCTACACAGCATATGACGCTGGCACTATTATCTTGGAGCAATCATTGACTACCTAATTGGACTTAAAGCCCACTCAATGGAAGGAAACTCATGTGTGGTACTGTAATCATAGCCAAATATACATGCCTGTAGAGGATATAAATCTTAGAGAAATCCCCAAGGCTGTCACATCCCTAGACCAATGTAACATCTTACTAGGTGTGAAATATGTACCTTTATATTTATAGTCAGGTATCTCAGTCACCACTCATCAAAGCTTCTGTTGCACCAGACAGAGAATACCACAGAGTACCCCAACTAGTCACAGACATTGTGAATTGCCTAAGCAGAACATCTACAGTGCAACCTCTACTACACCTAAGGCTCATGCAACATGGAAAGGGGTAAAGAGGACACGAATGAATCTCTCAACTCTTATTAATGAAGCTTCCTCATGCAATAGAAAGCCAGAAGCACAAAAGGTCACAAATGGCCAGAGAGTGGAGATTAGTTGTCTGCTGAATGTGGGTTCCTGGACAGGACTCCTACATTAAGCTTCCCTCACCCAGGGCTCATGAACCATTTTGGAAGAGGGGGTGAAAAGATTGTGAGATACAGGGAAGTGGTACATGACAATATGGAAATAAAATCCTGCAAGCTCCTGGGACCCTGTTCATGTGGAACCTGCAGCAATGGTGTCGGCATGCTCAAGACCTGTGCAAACTCGACCAGACAAAAACCCAGCATGGAACTGGGGAAATGAGCAATAAACCCCTATCTTTGCTAAAGAAATATTGGTGGCTGATTACTGTTTGAGGAGGAGCTAGTCTTAAATCGAGGTACCCCAGTAGATGAACTTGTACTGAGGAATGTGTAGGGGCACTAACTTGACAAAATTGGCCTTAACACAAAAGACAGAGTGTATGTATTCCGTATCCGAGGGGGAGGGTTGTGAGAGGTGCCAGTGAGGAAGAGGGTAGAAGAGTGATTAAGATTTGTTGACATGTTCTGTATGCAATACACAAAAATCAATAAAAAATATTATGAATGGAAAAAGCATTTCCTCAGTTGATGAGTGAGATTTGATAATAAGTGAAAGTCCCAAATATAGAAACTCTTAATCAAAAGTTATAAACTACTAAGTGCTTTAAATGAAGTTAGTATAACCATTAAAAAACATATTTTGGAGTAGGTCAAGTTCAATGAGTGAAAAAAGTACAATTACCTTGTTATCAGGGTAAGTCATTTTGTTTTACTTTTTTCACATACTAGTGTTAGGTAGGTAGCCAGCTGAAAGAAAGTAAATTGCTTGCCCTGAAATGATTTCTGTGGCAATATTTAATGATTTATTAAAAGTTAGGTCAGAATTTCTGTTTGTTTTATTCACATTCTTTTCTCCTCCAATAATAAACCTATTACTAGATTCATCTTTCTAAAATTAGATCTAAAAATGATTTTACCCATTCCTGGCTGTTCTTTTAAAATCTTTAATGGGTCCTTTTTTGCCCATAGCCCCTATTGGTCATCATGGAGTTTTGTCTTCAGTAGTCTTCATCTTCTGGTCACAGCTTACCTTTTTTCCCATTGCTCTGACATACACATCCTCTAATTAATCATACTGGTTCCCAAAGATGTACTATTAATTTTTTTCATCTACCTTTGCTGCCTAGTCTACTCATATAAAACACCCATTCCTTCTTTCTCCTTTGGCCCTATTCCTTTTGTATAGGACAAAGTTCAGCTTACTTTAGAGCCTGCCCCAATCTTTTAGGCAGGAATTTCTGGATTCTTTTGTTATATTTACTGTTGTATTTTCTCTTTTCATCAAATTGAGGATAGGAAGGTAAACAGATGTAGTCAGTCTAGCCAAAGAGATGTCAAGTTTCTTAATGGTAAGACTTAAGGGCAATACCTGTGTGAGTCACTCCTTAGTGCCTCTGTGGTGAGGATTTGGGTTGAACACTGTTGAATTTTTTTGTGTGTTTAGGTTTACCATTGCTTGTTCAGAGAACAATTGCCAGAACCATTGTGTTACAAGAAAGCATCGGCAAAGGTCGATTTGGAGAAGTTTGGCGAGGAAAGTGGCGGGGAGAAGAAGTTGCTGTGAAGATATTTTCTTCCAGAGAAGAACGTTCATGGTTCCGTGAAGCAGAGATCTATCAGACTGTGATGTTGCGCCATGAAAACATCCTGGGATTTATAGCAGCAGACAATAAAGGTCAGTCATGTCTCCTTACTCTGTGCGTGCATGTACTCAGGTATGCATGTATTTGGAGGCTGGAGGTTGACTTGAGTGTCTTCCTCAATCATTGGGTGTCTTTTCCTCTCTCTCCACCTTATTTTATGAGATAGGGTCTCACTGAACCTGGAGCTCGCCAATTTGGCTAGACTCACTAGCCAGCTAGCTTCAAGGGTCCTCTTGTTTCCACCTTCCCAGTACATACTAGGCATGTTCTGCCACACCTGATTTTTTTAGGGTTGCTGGGAAGTAGAGAGCCATGAATGCTCCTGTTCAGCTGGGTTTTTGTTTTTTTATGGAGTCAGAGAATGGTGGTATCCACATCCAGGGTGTGTCTTTCCACCACACCCTCAAAGACAGGCCTCTGTGACAGTTAAGTTGGCAGTTAGATTAACCATCACAGAAAGGCAGAATTTGATTGAAATTTTATTGGTTTCCTGAAATACATGGCAACTATGTTGTATATATACTTCCTATTACATCATATCAGGAGGCACATGATGTTTGGGATGTTTGATTACAATAGGGACAGTAAGGACAGTGGTGGGCAGTGATTTTTTAGTAGCTACTAACAATTCAGTATTATTAAATTGAAAAACAAAACAAGCAGCTATCCTTGGTTGTCTTTTCCTCTGCTTTTGACACTATTAGGTCTTTCCCCGTTATCTCTTAAAGTAACATTTTCTTTATTTATATGTATTATGTTTCTTTTGTTCACATCTACCTCCCTACCTACCTTCCTTTCTTCTCCAACCTCCTTTCTTTTTTGTTTTTCCTGTTTTTGAGAGAGCCCCAGCTGACTTTTGTCTTTTTCTTTGGTCTGAGATTATACCATGCCCAACCTATTCTTATTTTTTGTAGTTGTCTTGTTTGCTTAGCCTTATTCTTCTTACTGATTTTTTTTTTTTTAAACTCTAATTCTACAAATAGTAATTGCTCCCTTAAAGAGCTTACCTCAGTTTGTGACTTCAAATTCTACCATGTTGGCGACTCTCGCACCTGCATTTTGAAACAAACATCTTTCAAGCTTGCATTCAGCATATTACAAGTTGTAACACAAAGACAAAAAATGCTGGCCTGCTGCTCCCTGAAGTCTCGTTTGTTCAAGAAGTGGTCAAATGGCTGCATCATCCGGTGGTCGCATGAGAACTTGCTGACCTTGCTGTCTTTTCCCTACCCTTCTTTCTTTTCTTCTTTTTGTTTTTTTTAGACAGAGTCTTACTGTGCATCTGTGACTGTCCTGGACCTCTTTATTTAGACCAGCCTGGCCTTGAACTCACAGAGATCTGCCTGCCTCTGCCTCCCAAGTGCTAGGATTAAAGATATGCACCCAGCACCCTCTTCTTTTTTCTTTATTAGGAGTTAATGGACTTTACTCAGAACCTAGACTTTTCTTCCAAATACTCTTTTCCTTTATCGTCATATTCTTGATTTAACAAATTCTACCTTGGATGGCTCTTTTAAGATTTACTTTTATTATTTTTAATTATGTCTGTGGGTATGTGATTTACCCCACCCTCAGAGCTGCCTGACATGGGTGCTGGGAACCACACTCAGGTTCTTTGCAAGAAAACTATAAGCTTTAACCACTGAGCTCTCTCTCTCTGGCCCCTTGGACAGGTCTCAGCCTCTTACATTCTCTTTCTTTATCTGCCATGTTATTTATTATGGTTTTGATCCTTTCAAACCATATGCTAGTGATGTACCCATTTCAACAAAAATAAAAAGTATAAATTTGGACAGTTTAAAAAGGGGGAAAAAAGCAGCTAGTATCACTAATCTTTTAAGTCCTTTTGGAAATACCAAGAAATTCCCTTCAGAATCAGAAGTTTTATCTCCTTCCTTAATGTCTTCTAATCTAAGTTGCTTTTCTTACACTTATCACTTTGGGTTTTCTTTTGTTCACAGCTAGAGGGAACAGTATTTTTTAAGTTCTCATGTCTCAAGTACTGTATTAACTGCTTTAAGAAGAAAATCTAGTTTTGTATTTACTTAAATCTTGAGTCTTCAAAGTAAGGTATTATTGTTGTATAAGAGAAGAAACAGAGGCCCAGTAAGAAATGTGTCTAAGTTCATGTACTCAATAACATACAGACCCTGGATTCCAGCCTGGGTCAGAATGACTCGAGGGTGCATCTTTTACTCAACTCTGCTGTCTCTTAAAGCCGCAATGCTTTTTTTTTTCTTTGTGATTTTATTAAATGTTTTCCCAGCTACTTTTGGGTTAAAGATGCATCCTCCAGTCTTGCCTAGGAGTTTAGTTAGCATTTTTATCATTTCTCCTATGAGAAAATACATTTCAAATTCATGTATCAACTTACAAAGGGACTTTTAAAACCACATTTCAAGATGTTTAGGTTCCAGATTACCTTATAGACTTATAAGGTTTGGTCCTAGTCTTTTCAGCTTTTTATTTTCCTGACACTTGAGTTCCTGTCCAGCATCAGAAGTCCATACCTTTTGTTTTTCTAAGGTAGCAGCATTGAAATTATAATTATCTCGTCTGGCGTCTTTGTGAACTATAAGCACGGTCTGTCACTAAAGCTTGTCACTTCTTACTGAAGCTCACTTCAGTTTTGTCACATACTGTTCTGTACCCACCAAGACCACTGTGCTCTCTGCCTTCCCCCATCGCCTTCCTTTCCAGGAACAGACAGTGGCCACCTAATCTGACCAGGTATTTTTCTAGGCGCTGAGGAGTCTCAGCCCTGCTATCAGAGGAGGCTGAAGAAAATCAGCGTTGTTGAAATATGATTCCTTTTCTCTTAAATGGGCTTGTTTATCCTTGCTTTATCTCAAAAAAAGGGTTTACTCTGAAGGTCTAAAGGATGTATACATAAAAGTAGAGGAAATACATACAAACATAAGGAGGTATCATGTTGCAGTGATTCAGGATTGATAAGATTGATAGCAAAAAATGGTAACTTTTGAGTAATATAAATGTTCTATTGCTCAAATGAAATATGGTAATTCTGATTTGCAGACAACGGTACATGGACTCAGCTCTGGTTGGTGTCAGATTATCATGAGCATGGATCCCTTTTTGATTACTTGAACAGATACACAGTTACTGTGGAAGGAATGATCAAACTTGCTCTATCCACGGCAAGTGGTCTTGCCCATCTTCACATGGAGATTGTTGGTACCCAAGGTAACACTTTCAACAGTTCTGTTACTTATGCTTTACGTTCTCATAAGTCTAATATGTATTCAAAAGTCAGGCCAACTGGAGATATGTAAAATTTTAAAATTAGAATTTTTCTGTTGAAAATCTCAGAAATCTGGGAATTTGTTTAGATCTTTCATAGTCATTGCAATAACACTGATATTCTTGTAAGAGCCTGAAAGTAGCATTCAGTCTTCTATATAATTCATTCATTTGTTCATTCATTCATTCATGTAGAGGCAGGGCCTTACATAGCTCTGCCTGGTCTTAAAAATCACTAGATAGCCAAGAATGACCTTGAACTCCCGAGTCTCCTGCTTCTACTTCACAGGTACTAGGATTGTAGTCATATACCACTGGCCCAACATCTTTTCTTTATTATATTCTGTAACTACATTTATTCATTTTATTATTCTTTCTTTTTAAAAGAAATGTAACATTTGTTTGTGTGTGTGCCACCACATGTATATGCAGGTGAGAGGACAACTTGCAAGAATTGGTTTCTCTTTCCAGTATGTGGATTCCTGGGATTGAACTCAGGTCATTAGGCTTTACCTGCTGAGCTATCTCACCAGCCCTATTTTTTCTTAATAGTTGCCTTGCTTTTTCAGTTTTACTCTCAGTACTGATTTGTATGATGCTACAGACAAAAATGTTTTGCTTTTCTCTTTATATAGTACAGGATGTCAGGTGCTGATAAACCTCTTTGCCTAGCTGCTATCTGTTAACATTCTGATGATTGCGTTGCTCCCACCCAACACATATGTTTCAGTTCACATACTAGCCAGCTCAATCTATAATTGATTATAGCAGTGTGTTGAATTTCAAGTAGCATACAGTTTCATCCATTTAAAGTGTATAATTCTTGGTGTTTAGTTGTGGCTCTGCCACCATAGTCAATTTTGTAACATTTTTCTCTCCAAAAAGAAACCTTATGGTTATTAACATTTATTCCCTCCATTTCTCCAAACTTCTTAACCTTAGGCAACTAAGAATCTGCTTTCTGCTTGTCTAGTTTTGCTTATTCTGCACATATTTACATTAAGTGGAACTGTACAATATAAAGTCTCTAATGACCTTTTAATAAATTTGTGATTACATGTTTTATTTATTGTGTAGGTGGGGGGAGGGGTGTTTGTGTGCTCAGAGGATAACTTGGGGAGTTGGTTCTCTCCACCATGGGAGTCCCAAGGATTGAACTCAAGTTTTGGGCTTGGTGGCAAATACCTTTGCCTTCTGAGCCATCTCACTGGACCCTGGCTTTTTTCATTTAAATGTTTTCAGGGTTCACCTATGCCGTAGTGCTTATCAGTATTTCTTTTCTTTTATGACCAAATTTCATTGTATGAATATACTTGTATATCTGTCTTCAGTTGATAAACATTTGGGTTGTTTCCCATTTATCTGGGGCATATATACTCAGGAATTGAATATCCAGATCGTGTGGTAACCTTCAGTTGTATGAATGTTCCAAGATTTTTATGTTAGAATTACTTTTAATATCCCTTTTTAGCTATATTAGGGATAATTTGTTTACTTATTACACTCAGGGGATGATAGGAAAGGGAAGTGATTTACATGTTTGGTCTCTGGATTGGAATATTGATCTGTAATAACTAGGGTTCTTGTAAAGAATTTCTGAGACACCAACAAATAAAAAACTTTTTGGCCCTCTGTTTTTTAGCTCTTAGATTTATGTTAAGGATTGTCTTTTGGAGCATCTTGTCTCACTGTTCTTTAAAAAAGGAGTTTCACCACCTTTTGGCATAGTACTTCACTGAGTTAGTAATGGCCTAGGTGTTCTAGTGATACGCCCTCATACTGGGACCAGAGAGGCTTTTGAACCTAAAGATGAGAACTGTGAATGGTATCAATACTTAAGCAGTCAAATTTAATTTTCTTAGGAAAACCAGCTATTGCTCATAGAGATTTGAAATCAAAGAATATCTTGGTGAAGAAGAATGGAACCTGCTGCATTGCAGACTTAGGACTGGCTGTAAGGCACGATTCAGCCACAGATACAATTGATATTGCTCCAAACCACAGAGTGGGAACTAAAAGGTACACTTGTGAATAAATAGTATTTAATAGCTCCTTCTATAAGCATATCTTTTCTGAAACTCAAACTTTTATTAGTGTTCACAAGTAGACACACTTAATTAAGGTCTTTCCTGCTCTGAAGGCAAGCTAAAAATATGCCTGCTAATGAAAGGCAGACCTTCCAGAAAATAGTACCATTAACAAGGTTAATTGTACAAACAATAGTAATCTATAGCCCTCCTTAAATGTTGTGCGATAGTGAGCCCAATATTTTCTGATGCTGAAATTAAGCCGTTCGTCATTAGAACCTTTGTGTATGCTGTGTCCTGAAACTTACCTTCCCCTACTGTTACTTAACTTACATCCCTCATTTTTCACTGGAAACCTTTTTTTGGTCCTCAGGAACATGTTCCTGCTGAGGGCTGTCCCCACACATTGATCTGTGACTGTTGAGGCACTTACCGTTCTGTGTTCTCACATTATGTTCTAACTGTCCTTTTTTGTATGTGTGTGTGTTTTCTGTTGGATTGAGACCGGCCTTGTCCTACTATCCATTACAGTGCCTAATTCACCTTCATAAGAAAGGAGTTCTCGAAAGAACCTGATTAGATAGGTGACATTACCATTAATTCAGATGAGAAAACCACTTTGTGGAGTCTAAATAGCATGATCAACTTCATGTGGATGGAATGCTTGCTGTTTTTATAAATTCCATTGTGACCAACACTTCCTTTTTAAAAAATACTTAATTTATTTTTTTATGTATTGCTGCATGTACGTAAGTGCATCCATGTCATGTAATGCCCTCAGAGGTCAGAAGAGGGTGTCAATCATTCTCCTGGAACTAGAGTTATGGACAGTTGTTAGTTACCATGTGGGTTCTGGGTATCAAACCCAGGTCCTCTGCAAGAGCTGAGCCATCTTTTCAGCCCCCTATCACAACATTTCTAATGCCTTGAATTAGGAGAAAGACAGCAGCATCAGTCATTCTAAATTGTACAGATTGTAGTCTCTGAATTCCATGTTGACTCCCAAAACTCATGAATGGTTAAGAGGACCCAGTAGTGGTCTCTGAAGGTCTTTGGTTCCTGACCTGTAACTGTGTTCAAAAACTTCAGAATCTTGTAATGTAGCATTAATATTAGGACTGACATTGCTTTTTTATCTTTTGGGTTGTCCTTTGTAGTATGTCTATGCCCTTTTTCATTACTGTTTTAGTGAGAAGACTTTTAGATTAAAATATGTGGTCCCTAAATAGTACATTAGGGTGTTTGTAACAGTCACAGCTGTTCAGTGTATATCTTTCATAAACCATGATCAGAAGACAGATGGCATGAAGCTGCCCTTTCAGCATTTCATGGGATTTATTCAGCATCATTAATTTGCAAACCAGTTGAGATATTTAATATTTAGCTTGAGTCTGATGTGATCTCAGTTATGTAATATTTTATGTACGTCTGTGAATAAGGAGATGTCTGAAAGAATTGATGGAAACATTAACTCTGGTGACAAGGGAATGATTTTTCACTTTGTACTTTATGTATAAATTTTGGGGAAATTTTTATAAGAAATGAGAAGAGTTTTTAAAAAACAACAGAACCATAATAAAAGGAGAGAAAGTGAATAGATTCTCCTTCAAAGTAAAAGAAAACCTATGAAACAGTTCATAAATAATATGGGTGTCATTGGGTACAATAAAATGCTGATTTCTTTTTTTAGGTATATGGCCCCTGAAGTTCTAGATGATTCCATAAATATGAAACATTTTGAATCCTTCAAGCGTGCCGACATTTATGCAATGGGCTTAGTGTTCTGGGAAATTGCTCGACGATGTTCCATTGGTGGTAAATTGCTCTTCTTTCTCCTTAGAGTTTGTCATGAGCAGAAGTTATTCAGAAACTGGCTTTTTTTTCCATTGGTTAGAATTCTGCTGTCAACAATTTGACAAGTGATCACTGGGAATGCCTAAGGAACAAAGGAGACTAGATATATCAACACACAGCTTTATCCAGTGTTATCTCCTATTGTCTTTTGATATCAGGCAGGATCAGAATCCAGCCTCTTGTTATGCTGGATATAGTTATTTAGAGTAGACTCTTGCTTTAAAAGGTCCCTTGAGACCTTCATGCTGCTTCTAGCATGAACCTAGTGAAACTTTTTTTTTTCATCTGAGATTATGATTATTTTTCTCCAGTTCGATTGTTGGAGATAAATGTAATGATTACTTCATTAACACTGAGTTATTTTGAGATGTTTTAACTTTTAGGTTTTATAATCTAAAAGCACTTATCTGTGTTTACTCAAAAGGTCATGTCTTAGGCTTAAGGATCTAGGCTTGACTGAGACTTAGGGCCTTAAGTTTTTGAGGCAGTGAGGGATAGAGTATGTTTTGGTATGTAGTAAATAGACATTCATAGGCACAAGTGGAGGAAGGGACTTGTATTTCATGCTTGCCCTGTTGTGTTCATATCTCGTTGATAAATGTGTATATCCTTATATCCAGTGAGTGACTGCAATCACAGCATAAAATCTCATTGTCTGCCTAATAAAGTTATTAGGTGTCAATCTGGTCATCATAGCACAAAGTTAGCCATTATTAAAAATAGCCTTGATAGCCAGGTGTGGTGTCCCATGCCTTTAATCCCAACAGTTGGGTGGCAGAAGGCAGGTGAACTCTGTGAGTTCCAGGCCAGAAGTGAGATTCTCTCTTAAAAAAACAAAACAAAAAATAACCTTTTACCCATTTGATGGCAATATTTAGTTTCAAAATTGTCTTAGTTTTTTCTGCTGTTGCTGTGATAAAAGACTCTGGCAAAAACAACTTAAGGGAGAAAAGATTTCTATTGGCTCACAGATCCAGATTATAGTGTGTCTGAGCAGAGAAATCACAGTGACAGGAGCTTGAGGCAACCTGGTCATATTGCATCTGTAGTCAAGCAGTAGAATACATGCTAGTGTTCAGCTTTCTTCATTTTACACAATCTAGAATCCCCTGCCCGGTGAATGGTCCTGTCCACAATCAAAATGAGTCTTCCCACTTCGAGATATTCCCCCAAAGACATGTTTGAATGCCCATCTCCAAGATCATTCTAGATTCTGTCAAACTGACAGTACTAACCCTCACCAAAGTGCAAGCACAGTGATGTCTCAGATAGGTGGGTTGTTAATGCAGGTGCAAATGAGATAAAGCTTTGAGCCTTCCTTCACCTACCTCATTCAGTGATGAGAAACTGTAATGCTCTCAGTTAGTTAATCCTAATGATGTGGCAGTAGCTTAGATTCTTAAAATGTTTTATTTAATCAATATAGGAATTCATGAAGATTACCAGCTGCCTTATTATGATCTTGTACCTTCTGATCCATCGGTTGAAGAAATGAGAAAAGTAGTTTGTGAACAGAAGTTAAGGCCAAATATTCCAAACAGATGGCAGAGCTGTGAAGTGAGTATTTCTTTTTGATGCTGGGCTGTTTTCTAAACCATTTCTACTCAGTAAGTAGAAATTTGCCACTTTTCTATAAGGAAAAATGCTAGAATTCTGTTTTCTTTCTTTTTCATGGTTTGAATAAAAATAGAGTAATTTGCATTTCATGTTCAGTTTTAAGAACATTAAAAGGACCATGAAACATTTGCAATGGTCAGAGTTGCCAAATGAAGTAAGGCACTTGTCCTAGAAATGACTTCCTCCCTTTAGCCAGTGCAGCCCAGTGTACTATGTATGACAGACACTGGACAGGAATGAGGAGGCCTGTCTGTACCAAGCCTGCATCCCATGTCACATTTGGACTTCAGATGGATCACACCAGTTCTCAGGAACTTAGCATTCCTCTGTAAAGTGAGAGACTTAGAGAAGATCCTGACAAAGACCTTCAGATGGCACTTCAGGACTGTTTGTCAAGGTTTGAGAAAATGTCTTCCAATAGTGTCTGTGTTGTCCTCGAGCCTACAGAATGTTACAAATGCTTTCCTAACTGTAAAGTCATAAGACAAGTTTTATTGAGCATGACCTTCATTGCTATCTGTTACTATTTTGATATTGATGGAACAGGGTGCAACCTCCAAGATTTGAAGCTTCTTAGTATAGGTGGACAAGAAAAAAATTAAGTTGGGGAGTTCTGTGATTTTTATGTTTTAAAATAATTTAGGACTCCACAGAAATATTCACATCAAGAGCTGGTGATTTGCTTAGTTGTAAAATGCCAGCCTATATAACAGAGGCCCAAGGATTGATCTCCAGCACCACTTTTAACTGTTGTGGTTGGCACACAGGCCTGTAATCCAGTACTCTGAAGAGGAAAGCAAGAGAATTGGGAGTCCTAGCTCAGCCTCAGCCTCTCTGATTCCTGGCAGTCCTGGGCTGCATGAGACCCTGTCTCAGAACAACAATAACAACTAAAAAGATCTCTGAATAGGGCCTTGAGGAATTATATACAGGGATAGTATTCTTTGTGATTTCAGGGAAGTCCCTTTTGTAGTGTGGTAACTTTCATAAAGCACTGCTGTGCATTATTGAAAAAAGAAAAGTACCAAATACATGCATTCATAGAAAAAGAATCCAAGTGTAATATATATAAATGTGAATAGCAGATTATCTGGAGGAAAGGAAACGAAGAGAAAGGAAGTTTTAATTTTTCATTTTGGTTTTTTGAAACAGAGTCTCACTATGTAGCCCTGACTGTACTGAAACTCCCTTATAGACCAGACTGGCCTAAGACTCAGAGAGAGTTACCTTCTGCATCTAGAGTACTGGAATCAAAGGTGTACACCACCATTCCCAGTACACTACCCCACCATACCCAGTACGGTACTACCTCTAACAAAATGTCTAAGCCCAAAAGGAGATAAAATGCTGTGTATGCAGAGAATTTTCATGTGACATAGCTTTAGGATATATTTCTAAAATTTATCTGGAAACAGTATACAGATTTGAAGTACTCATGCACTCCTTAATAATGAGAGCAGTTTATTATAGACAGATGGCTTTTAAGCACAAAGAAATTAGTTAACATTAAGAACATGTTCAGTTCAGTTACTATTATGTCATGCTGAATTAATGCCATCACTGCCGTTTTTTTTTTTTTTCTCAGTTTGATTAGTTTTGTATACACTTGTCACTGTTTCATTCTTTTACTTTTCTAGGGTTTAAAAATCTCTTAGTAGTTGAAATGCATTAAGAATACAAAACTGGTTGAGACCAATGGTATAGGCTTTTAATCTCTGCTTCTTTGGAGGCTGAGGCAGGAGAATTGCAAGCTGAAGGCCTGCCTGGGCTACAGAGCTAGTTGAAGACCAGTCTGGGTAATTTACCCCAACCCTATCTCAGAATAACTGAAAAACACCCTACAGGATTTGCAATACAATTTAGTGCTAGAGTACCTGCCATGTGTGTGTGAGGCCCTAGGTTCAATTGCCAGCCACACATGCAAAGGTATGGACTGATGTATACATACACACACACATGAACACATACATACTCTCTTTTTCTCTCTCTCTCTCAACTGATAAATATTTAAATGTCTCTTCCAGAGTGCCTTCACCCTGTTTCCAGTTGCAACTGGTGGTTCTCAAGGCCAATTGTCTTGGAATTCCATTTGCTCTTTATATTAAGCCTTCCTTCCTGGATCTTGCATCTTCCTGTTTGCTTATTTGCCCCTCTGTTTCAGGTCTCTGGCCAAATGAGACTTTGCTTGTCTTTCTATTAGAAATACACTTCCCATCTTGGCATATTTTATCGCCTCTAAATTATATTTCTCAGGGCTGGGGAGATGGCTCAGCAGCAGTTAAGAACACTGGCTGCTCTTACAGAGAGCCCAGGTTCAGTTCCCAGAGAATGTAGCTGCTAACAATCATCTTGACTCCAGTTCTAGGGATCTTACACTCTCTTCTGGCCTCTGTGAACACTGCGTGTACCAGTGAGCTTAACATGCATGCAGGCAAAACATTCATAAAATAAAAATAAGTTAAAAACATTTTAAAAAATTGCTTTTTTCTGGTGGCTGGAGAGATGACTCAGCGGTTAAGAGCACTGGCTGCTCTTGCAGAGGACCCAGGTTCAAGTCCCAGCACCCACCTTGTGGCTAACAATCATTCATAACTCCAGTTCTAGGGGATCTGATGCTCTCTCTCTGTCCTCGGGCACTGCACAGCAGGGTGTATTATATACATGCAAATGACACACTCATATATCTAAAATATAAATAAATAAATAAATTTTAAAAAGTTACTTTTATCAGCATTTTACCACTCCCTGAAAGACTCTGTATTTTATAATAATTTATCATGTGGCTTAGCTCTGGAATGTAAGCCTTATGAGGTCAGGGATTTCATCAGTTAGTTCACTGCTATATTTCAACAACTTCAGTGGCATATGGTATATGTTAGGCCTTCAAATAATATTTGTTAAGTAAGTGTATGTATGCTTTGGCATGTGGTCCTTTAAATCTGGAAGCACATATTTTAGGTCAGCCTTTCTTCCATTTTCTTTAGTTGTGTTTCTTCATCTGAAGATTAAACCATTGCCTCTAGTTTCCTTTCTGTCTTTTTTTCTCCACTTCCTGGAAAGTTCAGCAGCTTCAACATCCAGTTTTGTTTTCCACTTAGAGTATCATTTTTCTACACCCCTTCCCCACCTTGTGCTTACAATTTAAATTTCCAGAAGTACTCTGAATATTCTTCCCATTCACTACTTACAAACTATTAATCAATTGCTAGGTATTTGGGGAATACTTGTAATATAGAATACAGGAACTGAAAGAAACATTAGGAAAGAGTGAAGCAACTTTGAATAGAGAGGCTATATATACACAGAAAATACGAGTCAAGCAAAATATGAGAGCTACTGATGATAAATTTTGTTTTGATGGTGGTAGTGGTACTGGGGACTGAACCCAGGACTTTGCACATACTAGACCAGCACCTGACAACTGAGCTCCCACACCCACTAACAATAGAGTTTTGATTTGCTCTCTGTCTACATTTTCTGTTGGTTTTAGTTTCCTGTTTCACGTTACTTTTCTTGAATGTGTGATTAGACTCGGTCTCTATTTTTTAAAGAGGACCTGGAAGCTGGTAGAAACACTGTACTTGTGACTGGAGCTTACTGTTTCCCGGAGGTGATCTGTGTTATCTGTGGGTTGCTGTTGGAAAGTTGCTGGCAGTCTTTTCAGGTCTGTTCTCTTGGACTGCCCAAATCTCCAGAGAAGATTCTTTTAGTCTTCTACCCATAAGAGTATGGACAAGGTGCTACCCATGTTTTGGCTAGAAAGCTTATACTGTCAGCATCCAGTATGTTTCTGGTATGGAACGTCTGCCTCGTGTTGCTAAACCAAAGATGTGTCTTCTCTCACACAAGAGCACTCCGTCCAGTCTTCTGCTGACATAGACAGGTGACCAGTCTCCGCTGTGTAAAGTTGAGGTTAGGTGGGAACCTGTGTTGTAGCCCTTTGAGCTCTTCTCCTCATTTTTACCTTAATCTTTCTACTCTGAGTACTTCAAAATGGAATTCATTTATTGAATTAGTCTCAGTGTGGTGTGGTTTCTTTCTCTAGCTCAGTGCTGGTTTTTAGAATTCGGCCTTTTGAGGCCTCCTGAGAAAGTGTTCCCTGTCACAGCCTTTCTGGGCAGCTGGCACTAGGGTCTCGGAGGAAACTGAAGTTTTTTCCATTCATTTTCTCTAACAATGCTAGAAAAGAAACCTTACAGATATGCTATTTTAAAAGAAATTTCAAAGATAAAAATTCTTAATCTAGCTCATGGCAAGTGGTATGTGTACATTAATGATTTTTCTTTTATTTTCTTGTAGGCCTTGAGAGTGATGGCTAAGATTATGAGAGAATGTTGGTATGCCAATGGAGCAGCTAGACTGACAGCTTTGCGGATTAAAAAAACGTTGTCACAACTCAGTCAACAGGAAGGCATCAAAATGTAATTCTGCTTTGCTGGAACTCTCCCTTCTCCTCAGCTCCGCTCCTGGGTTTTGATTTGGGAGGTCAGTTGTTCTACCTCACTGAGAGAACAGAAGGAGACTGCTTCCTTTTGCAGCAGTGTAATAAGGTCAATTGAAAGCTTCCCAGGATTTCTTGGGGCCCAGAAGCAGCCACGTGGGTCCTTTCTGTGCACTATGGATGCATCTTTCCTAGGACAGTTACAAAATGTGTAGTCTACCTTTGTTTTGTATTAACAAAACTTGTTTTGTTTTTTAAAGCTGAGTGTTTGGGTAACTGCTGTGCTGATGGTCACCTGTAAGGGTTAAGTTACTGAAGTGCTGAGTTGGATGAAGCATTTCTTATTTTTACTCCTGGTTAGTACATTCTCAGAGAATTCTGAACCACTAAAGAGTTTCCTTTATTCACTTTGAATGTACTGTTCTTTAACTTTTCAGGCTCTTAAACTAACACTTAAAACTCTTGAGCCTAAAGATGACCTCATCTAGTAGTGAGGAGCATAATTTATGCAATTGTATTTACATTCAGAACATTACCTGCCTTCACAACGGGATTGTACTATACCAGTAAGTGCCACTTCTGTGTCTTTCTAATGGAAATGAATAGAATTGCTTGAAGTCTTGGTGTTAGATCTTGTAGTGTTTGAATTCAAAAACTTTATTTATCTGGATAACCTAAACCTTTTCTAGGTTTCTTTTCGTTTTTTAAAAGTGTTGTGATAGATGTCATTCAGTATTGTATTTTGAAAATGCCTTTTTCCTACCAAAATGTGCTTGAACCACTAAAGAAATTCAGTGACATCAATTAGTAATGGCAGTATCAATCTTTGCAGATAGTGGTGTTGTCTGAGTGCATTTTAAAAAGGCAAGCACCGTTCTAGATGCTTATAGCGTTTGAATAATTTAGCCTTTGTAGCATATAGACTAATTTTTCTGTATGGAAAAATTTGTCTAGCTCCTTGTGGAAAGTTGTGTGGTATTCTGTAAGCCATTTTATTTCCTTATATCTGATCAAAGACAGTGTTATTTTTTTTTAAGAAATGAATTACATTTAAAATTCAAATGTGGTTAATGTTAAATAATAGCCCTTTTTCCTAGGAAGGCAGAGGTAGTTAATTTGAACAGACAATGAAATATACGTGACTGTCACATGTTATGTAGGTATGAGTGTCTGGAGGATTTTCTGTCCTGAGGAGGTTGGAGTTAGTGTAGTTTTGAGGTCTCACTACACTTTGAGGAAGGCAGCTTTTTAATTCAGTCTTTTTTATGTCATATGTGCAGATATTGCAAGCATTTGATTTGCATGGTAACATTGAATTCAATGCACCTTTGTCATTGGGAGAAATGGTAGCTAAAGGGCACTCTAAGTGGAGGCTTTCCCTGTGCAGATGCTTTTAGTTAGGTGTTCCAAGTGAGCCTGTCAGGGTCTTCTTGCCCAATGTTGAAGTTAGCTGGTTAACACCTGGGGTTTTCTCCCAGTACGGCAAAGTCTTTGCAAGACTTTTACTTTCAGAGTCCTTTTTATCACTGTGATCTTCTGAGGAGAAAATGTTATTGGTGATTGAGGCAAGACTTTGACCACAGTGGTATCAATTCCCAGATAAGAAGGTCAGAATAACCTTTGTTTCGGCAGAGAAGAGACTGACTGTTGATGCTGCGTGAGCTGTATTCTGCTCATATCTTACGTCAAACCTAGAATAAATTTGGAGACTATTTGGTCTTAAAACCAAAGTAATTTTAGGATGAACAACCTATTACATAGGAATTAGTGTCAATTTCATGCTTTTAAAAACATCACAGGGAAAGTGTGCTTAGAAGTTAATATGTTGACTACAAATTTGAGGGTTTTTTCTATATCATGATTTCATCAAAGTAAGTTTAAAAGGTTTGTATGTTGTGGTTGTTATGTTACCTGTTTAATAATCTCTGGTTCTATCATCAGGTACTTTGGGGTTTGTTTTTTGTTTGTTTGTTTCCATTTCTAAGCCTATGGAGATCTGCTTTGTGAAGTCCAGGGGACCAATGCATTTTATCACTAAAACTATTTTTATATAATTTTAAGAACATACCAAAAGTTTTCTTAGTTAAGTTGTAATGCACAGTTTCTCACTTTCATTTAAGAAAATCAGTTTTTGCTAAAGGTATTCTGTATTACATCAGAGGTTGAAGAACAGTTATACTGTTCTTGCCTAAGTGAATAAAATGTACTTTTGATGAATCAGGGATTTTTTGTTTTGTTTTGTAAAGTTGGAATTTAGTTCTAAATTGAGTTTACATGTTACTGCAGATATTTTTTGAGGGGAGGAAACCTAAAGATAGTGTAATGAGCCCCAATTGGCTAGTATAGAACATGAAAATAATAGAATATGAAAATAACTTAAAAGCTGAGATATAAAATAAACTAAAAGTTGTGATTACTGTGGCCATATCTGTAGATAAGTTTGACCAGACACATCTTTTTTGTGTGTGTCATTTTATAATACAGTTCCTTGTTTATATTGCCTATTCAAGATGCTCAGCTTCCAAAATTTAGTGTGGCTAGTACATGTCTTCTGACAAATCCCTGTCCTGGAGCATGATGGAAGCCTGACTTTTCTGTTATTTTTTATATCTTCAGCTCTGTTCCTTCCACCCTGCCCTGCTGCTGACCCCTGGTTAGAGCTAATTGCCCCACCTCACCCCACTCCAGCCTTTGACTGTAGAGTTGCTTTTGAGACCTAGAATGTAAAGGTTGATGGAGGCTGTGTGACATATTTCCACTTCCTTGAGTTATTGAGTGTTGGTAGGGAGAGTGAGCGATGAAGCCTTGGATGCCCTGATTCAACTTCAGCTGTGGGTAAGGTATGGGGCAGCAGCATATGTGTGTATGTGGCAGAGGGCTTGCCTCAGAAGCAGTGGCTGGTTATGTCTGAAGAGCTGAGCCTGTAATCCTGCTGTGATGTAGTACTCAAGAAGTGCCTTGAGGCTGTATGCAGTGCCATGGCATTGAGAATGGTGGGCTTTGGTTCTCACTGCAAAATTTAAGTGGTCACTTGACTGCATACATTGTAGTCCCATAAATATTTTACCCCTTTTCTCTGTGTTGTTAACTACAGATAATTGGAAAACCATTGACAAAATACTAATTAAAATGCACACCCAAATCTGCCCACTAGCTATATCAAAGGTTTTGTTTTTTACTCCATACACTGAAAGAATGATTGTAAATCATTTGTTGGTTTCTTGATCATGGCACTGTTCTGGCTCAAAATCATGATTCCAAATAATGGTTCTGTTACAGTTCAGCAGAAAAAGTTGATATATTTGAGATTCTGAAGAAGAGCACTAGGTATGTAGTTCAAGCTTCATGCTTCTTGGATGTTGGAATTCCCAGGGGCCTCACTAAGAAGGCTGAGGATTGTCAGTACTTTATTTCCAGTTCTGTTATGCAATCTTATTTGTAAACATAAGCTTTTTAAAAAATATGGTTAATAATATTCAACCTCTTTCTTAAAACTTAAAGTGGATTTGTTTTTAACAAGATTTTCAGATTGACTCTCATAAACCTTGTTTGATACTACTCCCTTTTCACACTGTGCCAATGGAATGGGATATTTGATATTTCTTTATATGTCAAGGAGATGCTTCAAAATGTCATTTGCTTTAAACTGAAATTACCTCTCAAGAGACCAAGGTACATTTACCTCATTGTGTATATAATGTTTAATATTTGTCAGAGCATTCTCCAGGTTTGCAGTTTTATTTCTATAAAATATGAGTATTATGTTGCTAAGTTACTCAAATGGTACTGTATTGTTTGTATTTGTACCCAGATAACATCACCTATACTTTCTGATTTCTGTATTTTATTGTTTGTGCAAAATTCTTTTGTTTTTATTGGTGTGATTTCCACCCTTTCCAATATGTACAGATGTCCATATAAACTTCATTTCAGTTTAATAATTTTGAGAAGCCTGTAAAGAGAAAATATAAACTGCATTTCCCCCGTAAGTTTTTCAAAATTGTACATTGTATTTGTAGTAATATTCCAAATGAACTGTAAATAGGAAATAGGAGAGTGATGCTTACGATAAGTCCTAACACTACAGTAGAAAATTGGAAGCAATGCAAATAAATTACTTTTTTCTTCAAGTGCTAATGGCTGCATTCTTTTCTAGAAGCCAGAGGTGAAAGAGCTCCCAGGCTCCGTCAGTTTGTTGGCAGAATCCATAGTTTCATGAGGTTGTGGGACTGAATTCTGCTTTGTTCTGCTGATCACTGCTGGGGTCGTTTTTAGAGGCTGGGAACCACTCATGTTCCCTGGCTCATGGCCCTGTTTCATCACCCAAGGTAGCCGTAACGGTTGGTGTTCCACACACTCCTTCTCTGATCACCCTTTTGCATCTGTTTCTTCAACTTTCTCCTAGATAATCTCCCAGTTTAGTAATTCCCATTTATCGAAGAGTCCTTTCACTGTAGCACCAAAGATCATGTTTGATTCAGTAATAGAATGTGGCACCACTGACCTGCCACAGTAAGTGTGTGTTTTCAGTAAATTTTGTAAGGCAATATTTAACACTGTTCTGTTGGGTTTACAGCATAGATACAGGGTACTATAGTGGCACAAAGGAGGCGGTTAGGAAAATGGACAGTATTGCAGCAAATCTGTGTCTTACTGGGATTATGTGAGTGTCAGCCTGAAGAAGACTGTGTTTGAGATGCAGTATTATTGTAATTCCTAGAGTAACCACGAAACTATCATTCAGAAAATAAAATTGGAATAACAACAAATGATACAGTAAAAATACTTAACGGGCGTATATCTAAGCACCATCAAACTATAGTATGAAAGTCGCAAAAATTCAATTAAAAAAAAAAGCTGGCTCAGCATCAGCCAGAAGAAAACCAGTAAGTAGCCCTCTCCATGGCTCCTGCCTCTGCTCAGTCCTGAGCTTCTTCTCTGACTTCTTCAGTGATGGATTGTAACCTGGAAGCATAAGATGGAAAGAGCTCCTGACATCAAGGCACTTACAAAATGGCAGCCACAAGTCTAATAATTTCATTAAGTACCAGCTGGATGCAGTGAGTGACACGTGCTTGTAATCCCAGCATGCAGGATGTGGAATTGGGACTAGCTTGGTCTGTATATTTCTAGCCTATCTATCTATCTGTCTATCTATCAGATAGATATCTCAAAACCCCAGATTTGGTTATGTATCTATATATCAAGGCTTGTCTCAAAACCCCAAAGTTATAATTGGTAGAACTGTCAGGAAGAATATCTGCTATGAAATGTCCATAGAGGCATACTTTAGATTCATATATAGTGTGGAGGTAAAACTATGGAAAAATACACAGTACCTATGTAAAGACACCTGGGCATCATAGAGTAATATCAAAGTGGGCTTTAAGATAAATATTACTAGAAATGTGTAGAACATGCTGAATGGTAAAACTGTCAAGATAGCAAGAAGTGCTGAGGTGTAGCTCTGATAAAATGCCTACCTTGCATGTGTGAGGCCCAAGGCTCAATCCTTAGCACCACCAAAATAAGTAAAGAGCACCTTGGGGCTGCAGAAATGGCTTAGCAGTTAAGAGAACATATTGCTCTTGTATAGGACCCAAATTGGGTTCTCAGCACCCATGTCAGGCAGGTCACCACTGCCTGCAACGCCAGCTCTGGAGGACCCAATGCCTTCTTTTGGACTCTGAACCCCTGTACTCACCCCTTCACACATCTATGCACATGATTAAAAATAAAATATCAGGGAAGTATAAATGTATATGTACCTAACAGTGTTCAATACATCAAAATGACAGTTGGAAGAGACAGTGCTAGCACTAGTAGAGATTTTGAAAACCTACCCTCAAGCATGTAATAAACAGCACTGTCAACTAAGTTGCCCTGACAGTTAACGCCACCTACCCAAAGCAAAATACATTTTCTAGTAATCGAGAGAATTCTCCAACAGTGACCATGTTAGGTGTGGAATAGTTAATTAACAGTTCAGAAAACAGGCCCTTGTGTATATGACCAGTTGACATAAGGTGTTAAGATAATTCAAAGGGAGAAAGGACAGAGTGAGTTAAATCCTTACCTTTCATATTTAATAGCACTGCTATACAACTTCTAGAAGAAAATACAAGAATCTGCATGATCTTGAGTTGGGCAAAGACTACAGTGTTGTAAAGCAAAACCCATTAAGAAAATAAATTGGGGACTGGAGAAATGGCTCAGTGATTAAGAGCACTTGCTGCTCTTGCAGAGGATCCAGATCCAGATTCCACACTCAACATGGCAACTAACAACCATCCGTAACTCCAGTTCCAGGGGATCCAACACCCTCCACAGGTACTGCATGACACGGGTGCACTTACACACGCAGGCATAACACTCATAAAATAAAAAATTTTAGAAAAGAAAGAAAAACTGGTAACATTGGATTTCATTAAAATTAAATATCTTTGGGGGCTTAAACAAAAACACTGTTAAGACTGAAAAACAGACGAGTCTGAGAGAAAGTATTTGAAAATTATATACCTGATAAATGATTTACTTGTATTTAGCATGTATAAAGAACTTATTAAATTTACTTGTGATGCATGCACTTGTATGCTTTGTTGCACAGGGGAAGATTAGAGGATGACTTGGGGAAATTGGCTCTTTCCACCATGTGAGTCCAGGGGATTGAATTCAAGGTTATCATATTAGCAACGATTTTTACTTGTTCAATCATCTCACTGACGAGAATATATAAAGAACTCTTTCAGATCAAAAGATACCCCAATTTTAAAAGTGCCCAAGAGGGGGTTGGAGAGATGTCTCAGCGGGTAAGAGCATTGGCCACTCTTGTAGAGAACCTGGGTTCAGGTCCTAGCACCCACATGGTGGCTGACAATATCTGTAATTTCAGTTCCAGGAGATCCAACATCCTCTTCTGGCCTCTGTAGGCATTGCACAACAGCTGCACTTACATATGAGCAAAATACTCATACACATAAATCAAAAAGAAGTTTTAAAAATTTATTTTAAAATATCCAAGAGATTTGATAGGTATTTTCCTAAGAAGATATACAGATGTCTGTTAATTGCTTATTCAGAGTATTGATGTCCAGCTGTGATGGCACACATTTGTAATCCCAGCTGATGCAAGAGGATTGCAAGTTCAAGACCTGCCTGTATTAGATAGCAAGACCTTGTCTTTAAAAAAAAAAAAAAAAAAAAAGACAATACATACCAAGTGTTTAAATCCCCCACAATTCCTCATTCATTACTGGAATGTAAAAAGGCAGGTCCCCTTTGGAAAACAAATTGAATTTTTTAGCTAAATATAAACCTGTTTTATTACATAGCAGTTAAATTTCTACCTATATTATGTGCAATAGGACTGCCAGATAAAATACAAGATCCACAGTGATTAAACTGTGGATTTCAAATAGACAGTAAAAGATGTATAGTGTGATTTGGTCCCAAATATCAAATTGAAAGCATGTGTGTGTGTCTGCCACTGAAATGTAATTGGTCATCCTATATTTTAACTTGCTAAATCTGGCAACACTAATTCAAGAAAAAGATTTCTATGTGAAAACCTATAGCATTATTCATAATAGACCAAATTTCCTCAACATTATCACCCTTGTGGACTATAGAAACAGCTCTGACCTCAGACAAAAGAGATGATCTATTCTGGAGTCAAACATGAGTGTGGCACAGGAACACAGATTACCCTTTTCAGTGAGGTAGCAATTTCATGATGTTTTTTATAGAAACAGAATGGAGATCATAAATCAAGATACTTATATACAATGGTGGAAACAGGTCGGCAGGTTACAGTGTAACTGGGGAACCTACAGGCCTCAGGTGCTGTCTGAGAACCTTCACAGCTTTGGGGTTGATAGAAGCTAGTGGTCTGCTGAGTTTATATATGCCAGAGTGTTTCACCTAATAGTCACAGAGATGATAGATCAAACACAGGTGGGCAAGGAATGGCTAATAAGAGAGCTAAAGATAGTCTCTGGATCTGCAGCATTTCAACCTCCCCACACACTTTGAAGTTCTAATCAGTTCATCAACCTCATAGAAGTTTGATGTATCATGGGACTTATTTTCTACCCCAGAACTTTCATTCACACACTAGATATCCATCAGCTGGCCAGCTGACTTTCCAAAAGTGGTAAGTGTAGAGTGGGGCTTATGGACAACTGTTTCATTCTGTAACGTGGATAACATCCAAGTCATTGTAGAGGTGAAGTCTCTTCACTCTCCAAAGATTACCTGGAAGAAGCTGACAGAAAATAATTAGAAAAAAATATTGCCCCCTTTCATGCATGGAGGTGATCACCCAGTGTAATTACCTGCCAGCACCGCGTGGTTCTGAAGCATGTGTACCTTTTCCAGTATGGAAGAGAATGGAGACAGTTTTTAGAGGACTAGCAAATGATTTTAAGGGAAATTTAATGAACTTGGAGAAACATAACAACAGCCTGGGAAATCCTTTGGGTAACAATAGAAAATGGATTGTAAATGAGTCTCTGGAATGGGACTGAAATAGACAGTGGAGGTAACAACTGCCTAACCTTCAACGTGAGTTAATTCTTGAAAGCTCAGGGAGAGGGCCAGAGGCAATTGCTTTCATTGGTGGTTTCAGACTTCAGACAAGTAAGAGAGAGGAAAGCTGTCCCCTAAGGTCCTTAATTCAGCATACCCAAGTAGTGTATTTGGAATGTGTCTTAGTTTCTTTTCCTGTTGCCAAGATAAAATACCATGACAAGATAACTTCTGGACGAAGGGCTTATTCAGAATACAGCTCAAGGAAGTCCATCCCTGGTGACAGGGATTTGAAGCAGCCAGTCACCTCTTGTCCTCAGTGAGGAAGCAGAGTTGATGCATGCAGTGGCTCCACTCTTCACTTACACAGCCCAGGCCCATCCAGGGAAGGTGCCACCCACAGTGGACAGGTCTTGCCACAGTCAACACAGTCAAGACAACCCCCGACCGCATGCCCAGAGACCCATCTCCAGATGATCCTAGATGCCATCAAGTTGACAGTGAAGACTAAGCAGTCACAGGATGACCCCTGGGTTCCTTCACCAGTATCCTAAGTGAAAGAAACAGAACAGAAAGACTATGAACTGGCGTGAGGGAACGTTCTGGTCTAGTGGGCGTGTTCTAAAGCTTATTTTGGTAGCTTCACACCTCTATAAATGCACTAAACTTCATCTAAAGGTACACGTGCAGTGGATAAGTTTATGCCGTATAACTTATTCTTCAATCTGTCAAAAATAAAGCTCACCTACTGCCGTTCTTCCCATGGAGTACTCTGCTCCCACACTGAATGACCCTCACGTCCCATATTCCCTACTTCCTGCCTTTCTGCTCAGGCTCTCTCTGCTGCTGGAGTTGCACTCGCCCCTCCTCTCTGCCCTGCCAGCTTAACCTTCCCCACGGCTCAGCTCTAAGGCATTCTACCAGTTTCACCATCGCTCCTGTGGTAGAGCTTCAGTCCTCCGTGGGCCCACCCTGACTACACTTCATTCTCATTTGAACCCGGGGGAGAGTTTTGTTTGTTTTGATAGGACCTGCTTCTATCCCCAGCTGGCCCCAAACTTTCAGTTTAAACTGGCCTTGATCTCAGAGATCCTTCTGATTCTGCCTCCCGAGTGCTGGGATTGAAGACATCTGCCACCATGCCTAGCTCCATAAGAGTTTTTAAAGACTTCCCTTGAAGGAATTATGTGGGTTTCATGCATGTCCCTTACCAAACATCTGAGATTTAACTAAACAGGTGGAGTGGTGGCTTGAATGCTAACTTAACTCCTTGGATTCTCAGGGAGCTTGACATATTTAGGGTGCTTTTTCAGAACAGTACTGCTTCAAGGAGTTTTCTCTGCTCCACAATACCCCTTGTTTCTTCTCCCACAGGCTGCGTATGAATAGCTTGGGCTCAGAACAGGCCCCCAAAAGATCATGTTAAAATGGTGATTTGAAACCTCCTACTTGCCAGATACATGTAGTCTGGAATTTTAGGAAGCCTCACCAGGTAAGTACTTTGATTCCTCCTGGGCCCTGTAGCCATGGCTGTGTTTGAATCATTCGAAAGGCCCGTTTACTTGACTCTGATTTGGGATATCAGGGACCTTGCACAAAACCTAGGAGAGTAGGCACCAGAATACTTGTGGAATACATGCATGTACACAGAGGCTCTGCCCTCCAGCTTCCTTCAGCATGCACATGTCCTTGCTGGAACATTCAGGGTGCAAAGGCACACTCAGTCACCAGTGTGAACTCAATTTTCATAAAGTATTATTTGGGGAAGGTAAGGACTTATTTAAAAATCCTATCCCAGAAAATATGTCACCCTGTCTGTTCTCGCCGTGTGTCCCCCCTGGGCTCACACCAAGTCTTTGTCTAGCAAAGCCCATGTCAGAGAGTCAGTTCCCTTGGTGGGCTCTTTGGTAGACAGACTTTATTAAACTGTTTCCCATGCTGAAAGAGCTTCCTCTCTGTAAGACCCTAGTTGCTTATAATTACTTATAATTCATACTTCCTGTGGAAGATAACCCAGTTTTCAAGTGTTTACAGATCCCCAAAGTATGGGAAAATTATAAACAAAACAAAAAACCAACCAGAACAAAAAGACCTCACCTTTCCAGCTTACCTTGTGTTCTAGTAGATCTCCACCAGGGGGCAGCATTGCTCTTCCATTGGTTGGGTGGGGCAGTGAGTGGGGTTTGGGTCTTTGTATATATTAGAACAGACTTTAGATGAAGGCTTCAACAAAAGGCAGCTTTTTCACTCAGTCTGACTGTTTTACTTTAGGGCCTGTACAAGAGTAGTAAGTCCCTGAGGGTGACTGAAAATTAAGTAAATATTATTTAACATTTTTGGATTTTATAAACATGATACGTATTTCTAAAAATTCGAAAGCCATGTAAGTGTGGAAAAGAAAACAAGTTTTCTGAGTGTGTTGCAATGCATATAAAACGACTGTAAATGAAACAGAGAGATTCGTAACTTTTTCTCACACACCGTGGCCTGCGAGCATGCACACACAGGGTGACACTATCTCCATCTTTGTGCTCCTTCATGTGCTCTACACCAGGACAGACGCTCTCCATCCTTCCCACTCCCGTGCTTAGAACATTCACATTCTGTTCCGGAACCACAGGCGAGGCTTTTCAGGCTCGAACTTCGGAATACTTCAACCCAATAAAAATAGCATTTACCATATTGTGGTTATGTATGTATATTAATCGCTACAGAATGTGATCCGTCCTAGAGAGGAAGGAAAATTTCACTTACATAAGCCCTGCCTCTCTCTTGTCATGGTCCCAAAACTTTGGTTTTCCATTTCGTTTTTACTTTCCTCACTTTTACTGGGCCATCTCTCCTTCTTTCGTATGTTTTAATCTCCTGTTTGCTCTGTGGTGCTGGGATGGAGCCCGGGCTTTGCTCATGCCAGGCGAGCACTCCTACCCCTGAGCCACACTCCCAGCTCCTAAGCTCCTGTGCTTTGATGTTCCTTCTTGGTTTTTTTGGCGGCAGCCAGCTCTGCTTAACACTAACTGTTCGCACTTTCTTCTTTAGCGCTTTCTGTGCATCTTGCCTTTTGCAGGATGGCCCGCTCTCTTTTTGGTTCCTTCAGTACTAGCAACCCATGGCTGTGCGTGCACAGATGAAGGTTTTGGTGAATCCCTATGGATGGCTGATGTGGTTTGTTCCTCTAAAGGGTCTGCTACAGGTTTCATGTGGTAGGGCCATCCATGAGCAGGCTTTCCTCTAGCTTGTGCCCACACTTGCCAGTGTGACCAGGGGGTTGGACAATGGGCTGAAGCTTTTCTTGTATTTTCTCCTTGAGTGGAGAATTCCTGTTTTAACTCTCACAGTAAACTGAGAACTCTCTCCCAAATGTTAGGAACAGGAATTTTAAGCCCAGAGCTCTCTCCATGGTGAATGTTAGGGTTGATTAGAAGTTCAAAGAGTTGCAGGTAAGAAAGGAAAAGCAACCAGCCTCATAAAATCCACAAGGACCTTTTATTAGTCAGTGAGGTGACTACTGACTAGCTGGAGTCTGCTGTAGCCACACTGGCCAGACAGCAGGGGAGCTGAAGTATTTTGGGTATATAGACAGTCATAGGGGTTGAGTAGAGAATCCCAGGCCTGCATTCTTTCCCAATAGGAAGGCTTTGTTTGCAGGAGGGCTTGTTTGCAAAGCAGGGCTGTTTGCAGAAATTTATGGTTGGGGGTTCTAGGACAGGCTTGTTTGCAAGTTTGGGACTTACGAAGGTCTCCCCTCAACTCTCACTCTGTCCCTCTCACCGCCCTGCTGGACATGCCCTTGTTGAAGTCTCATCACAGACCAAGCCCTGCTCTGCTTCTCTTGAGTTCCCCATCCTCATTAGGACCCTCTGCTGGAGAAGCCATCCACTGCAGGGTGTTCCTCATTGGTTGGAGGGACAGAGGCTGGTTCCATTGGTAGGAGGGAGGGGAGACTGGTTTCATAGTTGGAGGGAGGGAGTCTGGTCTAATTGGAGCTAGGGAGATGGGTCTGTTGGAGGGAGGGAGACTGGCCTCTTTGGTAGAAGGGAGGGAGGCTGGTCTCATTGGTTGGAGGGAGGGAGGCTGATCTGACTGACCAGCACTGTGAATTTTGGATTTTGACTCTACAATTCCCCAGTTTTTTCTCTTGGCTCTCAGTTTGGTGTTTCTCAGTGACTACCTTGAGAAGGAAATTTCTCAGTCCCATGTTTGGGCTAGCCTGTACTCCTTTCTGCTTTCTAGTTTCTGTTGTGTTCTGGGATTTTGGATCTGTTGCATCTAGTCCTGATCTCTGGCACTGATGTGATTCATTGTTCTAATAGTTGTTTTATGCTCGTGGGCCCATGGTGTAGTGGGCAGGACAGCTCAATTTGTGATTCACTAATGTAGTTTTCAAGTTTTTCTGAAGTCGTGTAACTCTAAGTGTAAAAAGGAAACGGGGGTGTAACCCAGTTGGTAAAGGTGACGGCAGGCAGGGGTGTGGCTTAGTCGGTAGAGGCTTGCCTTACATGCCGTAGCCCTGGGTTCAACCCCCAGCACCACAGAAAGTTAGAGGCGAACCTGGCGCTAGTTCAATCCCCAGCACTGCCAGTTATTTTTTCAATTTTAAAAAAGGTATAAAATGGTATAAAAATGGACCATCCTTTTCATCCTATCCCAGATAGACTGCTCACCAGCCTCCTAAATCGTTCTTTCTGAGCTGGTACTGTGGTCTGAATGACATGTGCTCCCTATAGGCTCAAGTACTTGAACACTTGGTCAGTTGGTGGTGTTGTTTGGGGAAGGTCATGGAACCTTTAAAAGATGTGCCATAACTGGAGAAAATATATCACTGGGGGTGGGTTCTGAGAGTTCAAACCTCCTTCCCACCTCTCTCTCTCTCTCTCTCTCTCTCTCTCTCTCTCCTTTCTCAGCTTGCTGCTGCGGCTATCTCTTGCCGTGATGGACTTGTATCCCTCTGGAACTGTAAACCCAACTAAATTCTTCCTTCTCTAAGTTACTTTGGCCATGGTGTTTTATCACAGCAGCAGAAAGGTAACTGATACAGCTGGGTTCGGGACTGCTCAGCTAAGGAAGGCATTCCCAGGGTGAGTGCGAGCAGTGGTGTGTAGGTGAGTGCGAGCAGTGGTGTGTAGGTGAGTGTGTGCAGTGGTGTGTAGGTGAGTGCGAGCAGTGGTGTGTAGGTGAGTGTGTGCAGTGGTGTGTAGGTGAGTGCGAGCAGTGGTGTGTAGGTGAGTGTGAGCAGTGGTGTGTAGGTGAGTGTGAGCAGTGGTGTGTAGGTGAGTGTGTGCAGTGGTGTGTAGGTGAGTGTGTGCAGTGGTGTGTAGGTGAGTGTGAGCAGTGGTGTGTAGGTGAGTGTGAGCAGTGGTGTGTAGGTGAGTGTGAGCAGTGGTGTGTAGGTGAGTGTGTGCAGTGGTGTGTAGGGGAGTGCGAGCAGTGGTGGGGAGGTGAGTGGGTGCAGCGGTGTGTAGGTGAGTGCGAGCAGTGGTGTGTAGGTGAGTGCGAGCAGTGGTGTGTAGGTGAGTGTGTGCAGTGGTGTGTAGGTGAGTGTGAGCAGTGGTGTGTAGGTGAGTGTGTGCAGTGGTGTGTAGGTGAGTGCGAGCAGTGGTGTGTAGGTGAGTGTGTGCAGTGGTGTGTAGGTGAGTGTGAGCAGTGGTGTGTAGGTGAGTGTGAGCAGTGGTGTGTAGGTGAGTGTGTGCAGTGGTGTGTAGGTGAGTGCGAGCAGGGGTGGGGAGGTGAGTGTGAGCAGTGGTGTGTAGGTGAGTGCGAGCAGTGGTGTGTAGGTGAGTGTGTGCAGTGGTGTGTAGGTGAGTGCGAGCAGTGGTGTGTAGGTGAGTGCGAGCAGTGGTGTGTAGGTGAGTGTGTGCAGTGGTGTGTAGGTGAGTGTGAGCAGTGGTGTGTAGGTGAGTGTGTGCAGTGGTGTGTAGGTGAGTGCGAGCAGTGGTGTGTAGGTGAGCAGCCGCTGAGTGTGATGTCTTCAGTTTTCGTTCGTCTCCTCCCTGCTGACTGGATTGCATCACGTGGAAATGCGTCAGCCTTGTCCAGGCACTGGAGCACCACACAGAGGGATGTAGAGCAGTGAAGTTGGGACCCGGCTCCCTGAGCTTCCTCAGCACTACACATCATAATAAGAGGGCGAAAGCGGGGCTGGAGAGATGGTTCAGCAGTTAAGAGCAGTACCACTCTTGCAGAAGACCCTAGTTCAAATCCCGGCAGCCACAGGGCAGCTAACAATGGTCTGTAACTCTAGTTCCAGGGAATCCAACACCCTCTCCTGATCTCTGCAGGCACTGCATGACATGGGTACGCTTACATACATGGAAGCAATACACTCATACACACACAAAAAATTAAATTAATAAAATTTTAAAACAAGGGAGAAAGGAAATATGGTCTTGTTTAAGCCTTGTGTTCTGGGGTCAGCACTTGGGTGCAATCTCTGGACTGATGAGCTTTCTTCCATGGACGCCGTCATGTGACTTCAGTGCTAGCTCCTTCCAGGAGTAGTTCTTGCAACAAATAACAAACAGGAACGCCTGGAAGAAATGTAAATGTATGCATGAACATACACAGACAACACACACACACACACACACACACACACACACACACACACACGCTGTGGTAGGTTGGAATGTGAAGTGTTTGAACACTTTGTCCCCATCGGAGGTTGTGAAACTTTTAGGATGTGGAGCCTTGTTGGGGGTGTGACTGGAGACGGCCGCACCCGGAGGTTTTTATAGCCCAGCCCTCTTTCTTACCCACACTCTGCTTCCTGATTTAGACGCAGTGAACGCGCTATCTCTGACTTTTCCCAAATGATGAATTTCCCACATGGTAAATGTTACTCACTCAAATTATGAGCACAAATACACCCTTTAGAAAAAATAGTTTTTATTTATTTGTGTGTTCGTGTGGGTCAGAAGATGCCTTTGTGGAGTCACTTCTACCTTTACAAGGGTTCAGGGCATCGAACTCAGGCTTGGCAGCAAAAGCTTTACCTGCTGAGCCATCCTCCTGACTCTTTTTGAAAATTCTGATTTTTGTCACAGCAACAGGAAAGCTAATGGATAGACAGACTTAAAGCTCACTCTCCATTTTTTCATCAATGGGGCCGTAATGACTGATGCTCTTCAGGGGTCAGGTCTCTGGAGAACATCACTGGTCATAGCCATCAGCTCCTTGTGCTCTTGCAGACAAAGTGAATTATGCCTCCCCCTTAAGGCCCTCTGAGCCCACTCCCTCCTGGGGCGGTTTTTACATAGGTCCACTGCAGGGGGTTTGTCAGCCTGGCCTCAAAAAATAAAATAAAATAATTAAAGGAATAAAATATTTCAGCCACACAGAATCACCTCTCCAGAGGAGCCCAGTGAATGTGCTTTTCCGCTTTCCTTTTCCATCATCTTGAATACTGCTGGGATCTTTGAGTGATAGGAGGTAGCACGGCCAGTAGATCCCCGCATTAGCTCAGCTTGGTGCTGCTCAGGAGAGCCCCGAAAGTAGGTGTCTCCGTAGCTTGAAGTCCCTGTCCCCCTTCCTCTCCCCATGGCCACAATTCCCATGCTGATCCAGGCCCTTGAGCAGATCCAGGAACAGCCTCAGAGAATGAGCAGAATCCCCTTTGAACAGTGACCCTTCCTAAAAGGATGGAGAAGCCAGGAGTCCACTTGAGGTGATGGGGGGGAATGGGAGCAGCTGAGAGGCCAGTGTAGCAGGGCTGGTTCCTGTGCCCTGACTCACAGCCTCACCAGACTTGCATCTCCCTGATTGTTCTGGCTCAGTCTTGCAGGGCTCAAAGCCCACACCCTCTACTCCAGCCGGTCTCCTGCTCCGGGCTGGCAATGTCTATCTGTTCTCTCCGTCTCTCTGTCTCTGTCTCTGTCTCTCTCACACACACACTCCACAGGCTGTTTCTAAATAATTTCTCTGTTCCTAGAGTCCATCAAAGAAGTACTCAGGAGCAGAATTGTAGAACCAGTGTTGTGTAAAATTTTCTGTTTTTTGGAATGCGTAGGACACTTCAGCAGTCCAAACATCAAGACATGGTTCACTGAGAAGTCCTGCTCTCGCTGTCGACTTCCCGACTACCAACCACTTACATTGTTTCATTTACCTTCCTGCCTGTTCCTTATGTCAATATGAGCATATTCCTGCTCTTCCTTTTTAGAAAAATGCAGTGTCTCATAGTCTGTCTTTATTCTTTCTCACCAAAACCTGGAGTGTTTTTAATTTGGAGAATAGGTATTTGTTTTTATTCTATGTGTATGAGTGTTTTGCCTGCATGTATGTAAGTGTACCCATGTTGTACAATGCCCATGGAGGTCAGAAGAGGGCATCAGATCCCCTAGAACTGCAGTTAGCTGCCATGTGGGTGCTGGGAACCAACAAACCCCGGTTTTGTACAAGAGCAGCCAGTGCCCTTAACTGCTGAGTCATCTCTCCAGCCCTGACCTGGAGGTTTTTAATTGACAAAAAGACTTACCTATTTTCTCTTTCACATTAAAGCATGGATAGCTACAGTCTCCTTCTGTGGAGGGAGGTTCCAGGGAAGGACTTGTCCCAGAGTGGCAGAAAGCATAAACCGGTAACATGGGCTTGGGAGGTGGTGGAACTTTCTTCCCACTGTTCCTGGGAGCTGGGAAACAGGTCAGCTTCAATTTCATCTGTGAGACAGGCTGTCAGGGGAACTAAGCCTGGCTTAGGAATGTCCTCCAGCCCTGAGTGGCTTTGGGCTTGTATACCAGGTATTGTTTGGGTTGTAAGTCTGTCTGATGGACAGTCTCAAAGCCCCTGAACCAGGATAAGAGATATATTAACAGATTTATTGCAAGGAATTGGCTTATGTAATTATGTGGATTTCAAATTTGAAATCCACTGGGAAGGAGGCTGGGTCTCTGGGAGGAATGAGAAGCCAGATCTGCAGGATAGTCTCCTTCAGGGAAGTCTCAGCTCAGCCCCTGAAGCCTTTCATTTGATGAACCAGGCCCACCAGGGTTATCTGGGACATTCTCCCTTACCTAGGCCAGCTGACTTCAATGCCAATGGCAGAACCCCCACAGTAATACCAGATTAGCATGTAAACTTTAGCCTGGACTTCCCAGGCTGGTGTGGTTGGAAGGGACTGAATGACAGAGAGGGAGGCCCTAGAGGGAGGGTAGAGATTGATTTTATTTCTCCAGACGATAACATCTTGGGGTAGCCACCATTCCAATTAGTTATGCCCTCTACGGGTGGAATGAAGTGGTTTGGGCCAAGGTTATTTTGAGTGATACCTGACTTGGCGACCATATCGGACTGGAAGTGACCCTTTGAAGAACACACCTTGAGTCTTTTGCAGAGGAACCCAGCAGGTGCAGAGTGCAATTTTCCTGTTTTTGTTCCTCCATCTGGTGACTGAAGGGTTAAGACTGCGCAGTCTCTGCTGGCCTCAGGGGTTTCTGCTAGTGCTCCAAGGCCATTAATCATCCTGGCCTAAGGCTGCAGGAACAACACTTACCAGCAATTAACCTACAGTAGAGGCAGCTTGGCTCCCGCCCCTCATCTGCACGCCCAATTACTCTAAATTAACATTTACCAAGCAAAGTGCCTGTTAATTGGAAGGGCAGTAGAAAGAAAGGCCACACACCTACCCAGTCTAACTTAATAACCTCAAAAGCAGCCATTAATTAACAGGGAAATGTTTCTATTTAGATCTTGTTTAGAGGGTCTGCAGTTGACTCTGTCTGAGTTTTTGGAGCCCAGCTCCGCACCCCACCCGCCTCTCTGACCACTTTCCACAGCAGCTCAGATGATTAAACAATAACAGGAATAAAGCACACATCAATATACCTTTGCTTTAAAGAATCCTTATTGTCTAGGTGGGAAACTGAGGCCGAGGAAAAGGACAAGAATGGCACAAGGGACACATTCCTCTGTCTGCTCTGCCGCACGGGCACACTCGACGTGATGTGGTCCTGTCCCCTCTGGTCTCCGCCAGGCCAGGCAGGTTTGCCGGCTTTTGTGACACTGGGTGAAGTAGAGAAAGCCTCTAAGGGAAGACAAGGACAGGAAAGGACACCCCCCAGAAAAGGAAATGTTCTAGAAGGCCTCCCCGCCTGACTCTAGCCCACCCTCCCCGCCTGTGCAGTTGACTTCATTGAGGCCAGCAGCCCCTGCGCAGTACTGGGACGGTCTCAACAGACACTCCTCTTCTGCTTTTGCTGTCAGCCCTGCCCAGTTCATCCCAGCATCATTTGAAACTGCTTTCTCTCTTGGTTGTACTCGTGGACTTGGGCAGAGCAGGGCTTCCTCTGGTCCGTGGCCGGCATCCCCAGATCGTTCCAATATAACTTCCATGTCTTAACACCCCCTTCAGACCAGCTGCCTGCCTCTCTGCCCTGGAGGTGGGGCATGATTTCTGTTCTCCTTGCTTGGAAGGCTTGCCCAGCAGTCGGCGGTTTGAATCCCCCACCTGGATTCCAAGCCTTCTCTGGGGGCCTTGCTCTCTCTCTTTTTTCCTTAGCTTCCTGGAATACCATTGAGTGGCCCAGCTAGCCTGGTGTGGTGGTGTGCCAGCCGCTCTAGTTACTGGAAGGATCTCTTGAGCACAGGAATTTGAGCTACCCAGGGCAGCATAACTACATCTTATTTAAATCAAAGCAGAGCAAAAGAGAACAAATCTCTCAAAGACAAAATATCCCTGTCTTCCCAAACTGTCCTGGCGCTCCCATCTGCCCCCTCTCCTCCCTTCCTGGAGAGTTTCCCCCAGATGTTGAATTCATTGTGTGTACGGTCACCCGCCACCCACTCTCTCAAACCACAATTGCTGACCTTCTGCTTCAACTGCACACAGATACAGTCCTGCTCGAAATATTCAAAATAAACACCCCTGCCATGAAATCCAAGGACGCATTCTAGGTTTTAGTTTGGGGTTTTAAATATGACTGACCCCTTAGCAGCATTTCCTGCTGCTGCTGGCTACCTCCTCCTTCCCCTCCTAGTCTCTCCTCTTGGCTTCCTGATGCATCCTGGTGTTTGCAGACATCTTTCTGCCTGTGCCCTCAGGAGCTGTACGGGGCTCCTGCTGGTCATACAATCTCCACATGAGTGTCTTCCACTCTGTGGATTTCATTAGCAATTGGAGAACTGTGTGAATACAAGACCATGAAGGCTTCCCGTCTCTATATTGAGTTCAGATCTGATTCCTGATGTTGGACTCACACCCAACTACCTGGAGGCATCTCTGCTGGGGGTTTTATAAGCATCTCGCACTGTTTTCAAAGCAAGCTGATTACCTTCCATGGAACCATCTCATCGAATGAACAAGGGATTCAACTCTGCCTCTGACTCTCATGTCCAACCAGTTAACTTCAAGCCCTGTTCATACAATCTCCAACCAATGGAGACAAGTCCAGACGTACTTCCTGCAGGCAGAGTGATCCTGATAAACCTCCATCTTTGTCAGTTCTCACCATTCGGGGGCACAGCACTGCCCACAGGGTCAAGGTCAAGCTCTAGAACATAATGCATGCGTCATGCATGCAGTCAGGCTCCTCAAGATCACCAGCTGGTGTGATGCACTGGAGAAAATACTGGAAAGTGTGCGAGTGCCAATCTCTGTTTTTTCATTTTTTAAAAGAAAATGAACACTCAGTCAGCAATGCTGGTTCTAAGAAGTTTAGTATTCGCTTTCTAATTTAAGTCTTGTAATTCTTGCATAAGATAGGTATTATTGTGGATCTGATAGATGAGGAAACTTGGGTGCTGTGGGCTCTAAGCTTACAAATACAGCTAAGTACCACAGACTGACATTTCCACCAATGACAAACCATATATACGGTAGTGGCCCCTAAGAGTGAAATTTAGACTTCTCTGTGGAAGTGAACCTTGTGATGTTTGTACATTGATGACCTCAACTAAGGATGTGTTTCTCAGGATATATCCTTGTCCCTAAGCAGTATATGAAGCAGTTAAAGCAGGATTCAAACTCAAGTCTCACATACTCTATGTTCTTTCCATGACTCCATAAGGGAGCAGAAGTGGGAGCTTCCAGTGACTCTTTCTGTGTCCTGCCATGAACCTGGGACTTGAATTGTGGGTCAGGGACAGCCCTCTCCCACACCTTATCTCAGATGGAACAGAGATGACGACGGGCACAGGATCAATAGCCATCTGTCCTGGCTCCCCTGACAAGCTAATCTTTCCAGTAAACATTTCATTAGCTGCTGCTGACTACTGCACCTGATGGGCGAGTGGGTGAGTGGGGGAAGTGCCCTCTGCATTAGGAATGGCTCCTATGTCATCAGGGTTTTCCAGGGCTCCTGAAAGCCAGCTAAACTCAGCTCAGCGAGAATTCCTCTGCCAGGATCTGGGGCAGTCCAGATCGTCCCTGAGATTTTGGTAACTTTGCAGGACATGGTCTTGTTTCCTCTGGTTTTTGCTCACAACCCAGTCTCCACTGTCCTATGGTCCATTCTTACAACTTGTTTTATTCTCATCCTACTGTTATACCTGCTGCTGCTACTACTGATGATGCCTGTTGTATTAATGAGCTCAATAGTCAAGATCTACTAAGCATCTGCTGTAAGCATCCTGCATGCATGACTATGCAAATCCCTCAGCACATCTTTAGTTGGGGAACTGCTATTACATTTCCCTTATTTTGCAGATGAGCAGAGCAGAGGGGCAGGGACTAGAATCAGGTGGATTATTTTACCCCACAGCCCAATTTCCTGCCCACTATGTTAACTTTCATCCTTGGGACAAAAATCCTGTGATAACCAGGGAAATAAACCAGGAAAGGGTTATTTTGGCTCACAGTTTCTGAGGTTTCAGTTCACAGTTACTTGGTCTGATTCATTGACCAGGCAGAACGCCATGGCAGGATGTAGTAGAACAAGGTTCCTTACCTCACAGTAGCAGGGAAACAGAAAGAGGAAGAGGCCAGGATCCCAACATCCCTTTCAAGAGCATGTTCCCAGTGACCTGACTTCCTTCCACCAGGCTCTACCTCTTCAGAGGTTTCCACCACAATTCAGGTTTGCCACGCTAAGGACCAAGTCTTGTTTATAATGTCATTTTTAACATTTGTTTATTTATTGTGTTGTTGTAGATGCACACATGCAAGGTCAGAGGACAACTTGCAGGAGTCAGTTCTCTCCTCTACTGTGTGGATTCCAGGGTTGTCAGGCTTGGCAGCAAGCACCTCTACCTGCTGAGTCATCTTGATATCCCTCCTTAAATTAAAAAAAAAATTGTTTTTGAGATAAGGTCTTACTATGTAGACCAGGCTGGCCTTAAACTCACAGGGATCCATCTACCTCTTGTTGCTGAGTGCTGGGATTTATAAAGGCATGTGCCACCATGCCTGGCCTTTTTAAATATTTTTATTTTTTGAGATAAGGTCTCACTCACTATGAAATCCAAATTGGCCATATATTCATAGCAACCTTCCAGCTTCATTTCCTGAAATGCTGGAATTGTGTCTGTGCCACCTGGCTGAGGATCAAGTCATTATCATATGGGCCTTTGGAGGCCTTTCCAGATCCAAGGTTAGTACCCACCGCGATAACATTGGCAGTTTATGCAGTGCATTTACTAACATCTGGCACCTCTGGCCGGACTGTGAGGTCTGCAAAGGTGGGACTTCCCCACATGGCCCCGTGTCAGGACTTCAACCTGAACTGCTCCCACAGGCTCGGTCTTAACTCGTGGTCCTAAGCTTGTGACTCTTATAAGAAGTGGCATCTGGCTGACAGAAGTAGGTGACCAGAGGCAGAAATGTTACACTTGGCCCTGGTTCCCATCCCTCAGCCGCTTGCTGGTCTGCTTCCATGTGAGAAGCCTTTGGACTGCTGCCACAGCCATGAACTCTACCATGTGCTCCCTCTCTGATGGACTGCAGCCCTCTGAAACCATGAGCCAAAATAAATCCCCCTATCATTTTCTCTCTCTTTTTTTCTTATGTTGAATATTCTGCCACCATGAAATACACTGGAAATAAATGGATGCACCCAGCACTGCTATGCATTTTTTAAAAATGTCTCCAGCTATATGCACGACTGTGATTATTCTGGATTGCTCCCAAGCCAAGGGAGACAAGAAACTGGGTTTTGTTTGTTGTTGAGGGGAATGGTGCTTACTTTTGCTGTGCAAGTGAACTCTTCTCTGCTGCTTTCAAACTACCGCTTGTGAGGTGGCCACCTGGTTTCCATAGAAACGGTCGGTGCTGGATGATTTCTAGGAGAAAAGGGAAACAAAAGCATCTCACCTTGAGGTGGTGTCTCTGGAATTGGGGTGAGCCAGAGAAGGGGGCAACTGTAGCTAATGGCTGCCGTGTAGGAGTAGAGCCTCCCTAGCCTCAATTCCCATATCACTGGAAGATGAACACCCAGATCTTACAGGACCAGAGCCTAATGCTCTTGGTCTGGAACAGTGCCCTCAAAGGTACTCACTACCCATGTGATTGGAAGTCAAGTAACAAACACTCATACGATTAAAAAAAGCAATCTACATCGCCTTAACTCTTCTCCCTTCAGCTAGTCATGTTAAAGATGTGGTGCAGTCATTGAAAGATCTCAGAGTTTCTTCTAAACTATACAATTACACAAAGAAAGATGGTAAAATGAGACATGTGATTATGAAACCAGTTACTCTCACGTAGTGATACTTGATGAATTCGTTTCCATGCGAATGCACTTATGTGTTAACTCATAGTAGTTCTGGGGTATCCTGGTGCACGTCTAGCATGTGGTTTCTTTAGCCCCCGACTGATGAGCACTCCTTCCAATGTTTTTAACCAATGATTACTCAGGCAAACACTCATATTCCTGCGTGCTTACGCAAGCTTTTCCCTGACGGCAGGGTTTTTTTTAGCAGGATGAACAGTAATTCTTATTCTTGGGAGCTGTCCAGTGCATGGAGGGTGTTTAGCAGCATCTGTGGCCTCTACCCAGTAGATGCCAGCATTGTACCTTCCTCCAGTGTGACCATCCGTGCCTTCAGACTGTCAAAAGTCCGCTGAGTGACAAAATTGCCCCTGCACTAAGAACTTCCACCTTTAAGGTTGAAGGTAAAAGGTTAATGAACATGAGGCTAGAGAGATCACTCAGCAATTAAGAGCACTGGCTGCTCTTGCAGAGGACCTGGGGTTAGTTCCCAGAACTCACAAGATGGGTAACAATCATCTGTAACTCCATCCCAGTTCCAGGGGAATCTGATGCCCCCTTCTGGTCTCTGCAGGCATTGCACTTATGTGGTGTATTTACATGCAAGCAAAACACTTATACACATAAAATAAAAATAACTTTTAAAAAGTTTGTTGAATATGCAAGTTTTAAATGTTCTGTACTCATTCATTTATTTTTTTTTCAAATTACCTGTAGAGACAAAAAGGCCAAAAATGAAAGCAGAAATTCTGACTCTACAATAATCAGTCCCTGGCTACTTGGAGCCTGACCCCGGTGACTTGTGATGTCTGATACAAACAGCTAAAGCCTGACTCCTAATGAACCGTGGCATCTTACCCCAACTTGTCAATCTTAAGAAAGACAACTGGTGTTGTTAAATTTACCACTTAACACGACAGTGAGATGCCTGCTTTTCTAGCCAGATATGGACCCCACCCAAATGGCACAGAGTGATAGATGACTATTGAACTATTCCTTCCCAGGGCACAATTTTCTTTCTGACAGATTCGCCCCTCGGTCTCTGTGGCATTATTTGCTAGTCTGGTAAATACTTTTATCCTTCAGCCTTTAGTTTGTCACCATCATTCTCCGTATGACATTTCTTTCAAAGTTAGACTGATTTTCGCTTTTTTCTCCCTCCCTTTCTGCATCTCTCCCTTTCTGCATCCCTCCCTCCCTTCCTTTCCTTCTTTTTCTCTAACTTTCTTTCAGTAGGGTCTTCCTGTGTTACCCAGGCTGGTCTCCATCTGGCTGCCATCCTCCTGCCTCCTGCTGGGAAGCACCATGTTCAGCTTTGCATCTAAATTGATTTGTCTCCTTATACTTCAAACAACTGTACCTAAGTATCCAATTAAAAATGAAAATAAGAGAAAAGAATTATCTCAGTGTTATATTTTTAATTTCTAAAGTAAGGTTGGTATTAAAGCAGACAGCATTGGTTGTTTTTATTGGCTATTGTCTCTTTGGCAAATTGTTTTTCCTTTGTTGAGATCAGGCTATTTCCTGTTCTAAGTTGCTCCATATTTTATATAACAGTGGTTTTTTAGACTCGCCTTGCCTGGAGATACTTCATTTTACAGGCAGCTTTTGATTCTATTTTGAGGATGGAGAATGACCTTGCACATGAGTAGACACATGAACAGCACCATCTAACTGGTACCAACCACCCAGCACAGACTGATGAACGACATTCCTGGGAGAGAAGGGGCGCCACTCTATACATTTGTTGCAGTGAGTTGGGATTGCAGGGGCATGAAGATATAGTAACACCATGTCAGGAAAACCAGGCCCAAGAACTTGTTTCACATGTCAGGCCAAGGAAAGGGTGAAACTCCTTGATCGGGACAGCTCCCCAACAAAGAGGTGGACACACAGCCCTCGATGGCGGCGGCCCCCACAGCCTTCTCATCGGACCTCCCAGTGTGTGTCCAGCACCAGCAGGTAGAGAAACCCTACTGTTCCAGGGGTGTCAGTTTGTCTCAGTCCCTGCTAGTGATGTGGTTTACTCAAATTGCCATCTGCCTAGCTACTGCTCACTCATCCAGACCTGGCTTCCATCCATCTGCTCTTTCCTGCGCCCAGACTTGATCTGCCTGTCGCTTTACAACATTTCTGCGGCTCAACTCGGACCCTGCAGACTGACTCTGTGGCCAGAATCCGCATCAGTTCTGTTTCTACAGTTTCCTTTGGTTGTTATCAATACAGATTATATTTGCATTTCTATCAGCCTCCCTACCTCCTCAGGACTTCTGACTGCTCCTCCTCTTAACCCAAACAGCCACTACACATACACATGAATGCATAGCACATATAAGAATGTATATAATGTGTGATCATGTATGTATGATCTGAGAGTTAACATTATTAATTAGAATTGGAGTAAAGGAATCTGTTTACTCAGCCAGGGCCATCAAGGAAAGCAGAAATAATTGGCAAATTGCTGCTGTTGCAACTGCTATACCTTGTGAATTTATTGCTATTTGCTAAATTCTGACATCACAGAAAGACTCAAACATGTTCATCTATGTTTCTGACACGGTGTGCTCATGGTACCTTAGAATCTACTAGAACATTTTTCCTTCAGAATGTTTTTCTTATTTCTTCACATCGTCTTTCAGTGTTATATAATGCACCTGTCTTCCCTCTACTGCTGTTGTCTTAATGTCCTGAAACCCGTCGCCTCATTTGTTTTAAAATCCTGGCCGTGTCACAGGCAGGGCGAGAATCATCTTGGCACAGCTGCTTTGATGGGACTCTGAATTGTGTCCCCAGGGAAGCCCAGCTGGCTGTCTTTGCCTCCTACCGGCTCCTGGACCCCCATACTCCTTTACAGTACAATCTGTGGATGTTCCTAGTGTTTCTTTACTGTCTGAAGCAGAAGTTCAGGCCCTGAGAGCCGTTGTAGGAGGGAGCCCTGACCTGGGGCTTGCTGATAATTAGTTCAGGTTAATTATCACCAACCCGTAGATGTGTAAGCAGCTCACAAACTGCATCCCCCAAGCTGGGGCCTCTGGAGGTTTCCTTTTATGAGCCCTGACCCCTGAGGGAGGTCTTCGAGTAATGAATTTTGCTGTAATCAGATTTGAGGGCCTGGTCCCTGAGCCATGCAGTCAATTGGAGAATTGAGCACCAGCTGGTTTGTTTGGCCACAGGATGGGAAGATGAGGCCCAAGGCAGTCGGTGAGCAGCAGGGAGTACATTGAAAAGTGTCAGGATACTGCTGAGAGGCACCTCTGCTTCTAGGGGAGTCATTCTGTGATCAAGGGGAAAAGCCATCTGGGAGCTGCTTAGATATGGAGTGTCGGGGTAGAAGTCCTGATCAGTCTTAAGCAACCGGCCAATCCTTTAATCCCAGTATTTAGGATGAAGAAGCTGGCAAATCTCTATGTGAGTTCAAGATCAGCCTGATCTACATGGTGAGTTCCAGGCCAGCCTGGAGAGAACCTGTCTCAAAAACAAACAAGCAAGCACACACACCAGAACAAAAAAAACAAGAAGAATAGCACAATCTATATGTGTGTCAATATTCAATATTTAATTTGTTCAACATTTATTTAGTTGCATTTATCTGTTCATTCATTCATTCATGCATGTAATGCATGTATGTATCATTCATTCCATCAGCAGGAGGCACCCACTTATAGAATACACAGTCTCAAGGTCAAGCATGCCCTAAGGTAACTGGGAGGAAACGTGCTCTGTGAGTCTCTGCATTATGTAAATCAGGGGCTGTGGAGTGTAACCTGCAGAAATCTAGCTGAGTTAGTGAGCTGGTTGGGAAGGAACAGGGCACTGGTGAGAACTGGGGGTCTCTGAGGGGTGCTCCACCCCAACATGGTAACCCACAGTTTTCAGTTTTTGAGAAATGTCAGAAATCCAGATTTGGTGGGAGGATTTTAAAGAAAACATCTCAGTGGGCTGGGTTCATGGTACAGGCAGGTAGACATGCCCAGATACACTCACGTTGAGTACTGGGATATTCTATTTATTTAATGGGCCCACCTACAAAAAGATTGGAAGAAAATTTCCCATGTTAGAACGCAAACCAAGGACTGGAGTAGAGCTGAAGGGAGAAGAGATATTTATAGCAGAAGCCTGGGATAAAGTGGCCATCACCATCTTAAGCATAAAATGAGCTGAAAGCCTCCTGGAAGCCAAGACAAAAGGGGGAATGGCTGGTCAGCCCTCCTGCAGAGAGGCTGGGAAGCTTGGGTTCATGGCCGAGAAGCGGGGCATGGGCAAGTCAGACAACATGGAGTTTCTGCCAGTCAGGGCGAGGAGAGGAGGCAACCAGGAAGCAAGCAGCAGCTCTTGAGGCCACACAAGGAAGACAACGGGATGAAGAAGACAAGCCCTTCTCCCAGGCAGTGGACAGTTAGTAACAGAAACCTGAAGCCAGCACCCAGCACTGTGTTCACTGGCTCCCTTTCTCTTGAGACTGTTGAAGGAGAGTTCAGTCCTAGGAGAGTGGCTGGGACAGAACAGCACCTTGGGTGAGGCCAAGCCCGTAAGTGAAAGGACCCAGGACTGAGAGACTGCTAGGTGGCGGGACTGAGCTGGGTCACACGATACAAAACGGCTCCCACCGCAAAACCTTTGGGAAACCACTTAGATCAAGTTAATGAAGCTTATTAGATTGCAGAACATTTTGGGCTCATTGCTATATTCCCTTGCCTTGTGAATTTATTTTTCTCTAAAAGGGATCATCCCCGAAGCTTATTTGATTCTAGAACTCAGAGAATCCCTCCGGACAAGCATCCATGGAAGAAACCTCAGGGAGGCAACGACAAGTCCCAAAGCGTCACCCATGGACAACCTATATCAGAATCTTCACGTGGTTCAAAATCACTGTCACTATCTCAGGCCAAGCTCTCTGAGCCTCTCTCAGGCTCACTGAAGTTTGAGCTCCAGTGTGTAGCAGAGCGTGGCCTCCGCCTCACTCTACTGTGGCCCAGTCCGTGTCCATCCAGCTTCTTCCTCGTGGCTCCCTCAAACTCATTTCTCTCCCCACCACTTCCCACTTGATCATTTTTTCAGGCCCGTTTGCAGCAGCTTGCATCTGTCTTGATTGCTGCTCTGTTTATTGATTTAGGCCCATCTCTGCAATTTGTCAAGCTTGGATCCCATTTTAATCTGGGCCTCTGAAGAGACGAAGATCCCTTCCAGCTTTGGTGCTTGCAGAAATCTGATTAGTTGGGCCTCTGTGCAATCCTTCAAGCCATTAATGAAAATATTAAATGGCCCTGGTTTGGCATGAAGGTCTTCAGGGTTCTTGGGTGATATCTGGCTCCCACACCTGCTAGTTGTGAATGAAAGTCACACGGATTTCAGTGGTGGGCTATTACTGCCACATACACAAATCATGCATGTAATACAAATCTATGCAGAATCCCATTAATTAGTTCATTCATTCAGTAAACACCAGAGCAACAAATATCCCAAAGACAGTACATTTTTTTTCCTCTCATCAATGGTGTGCAGACCTCAGGGTGAGGAAATTTATGTGATGGGTGTGGTGTCATCACAGCACATTGGAGACTAAGATTAGGATGATCACTGTGAGTTGTGAGTTCAAGGTCAGCCTAGGCTACAATGTGAGATTCTGTCTGAAAAACAAAGAGAGCGCAGTCAGGTTTGGTATGGAACGCAGCAGAGCTCTTGAGATGCACACATGCCGAGCAGCTTTCCAGGCCAAGCTCAAGCTCCAGCTTTTCCTCAGCTGAGCCTGGCACACTAACTTCTTCTGTTGCACTCACTTCATCCTGAGGGTGCTGTCGTCACCTCCCTCTTCTATAGGGAACTATGAAGTCTGAGAAAGGGTGTGAGGTGCCTACGGGGCCCAGACCAGTGGGGACTGCAGCCAGTGTTCACACCCAGGAAGCCCAGCTCTGGTGGCTGGTGGCTGAGGTCTGCTGTTCTGTGTTGCTGAGGCAGTGCCTGGACGAGCTCTTGAGCTCTTTGTGGGATAAGATGGGAGGGCCTCCCCCCCTCCGCCCCCGTCCCCCAGCTGGTCCTCCAGGGAGCCCCGCACTCCAGGGAGTTTTCACATGCTGGACTGATATGGCCTGCAGGACTCATGGAAGGAGTGGAGGTTCAACAGGCTTTGGAGGAACAAGTGCTGGAGGCCGTGTTCCGTCCATCCGTCCGTCTGTCCAGTCCGTCCATCTGTCTGTGCTGCCTAGAGGATCCCTGTGGCCCCAGGCACTTGCAGCAAGGCCAGGCAGACCTGGGCTTACAATACCACCTTTCTCCAAGGATCCTGACTTGGTGTGGCTCTGGACATGCTGTGGGCTGGACCTGCTTCTCTTAGTTGACCCACCTTTCCATCTGCAGACTCACTCCCTTGAACTGGATGTGGTGGACCGTGCTCTCAGTGGAGCAGGACACTTACCCTTAGGCGATCCAAGCTGATTCAGATGTGTGGTAGTGGTGGACTACTGCTCACCACCAGCTGGGTCAAGGAACACCTGTTTGTACTTCCAGGAGCGGGAGGAGGCAAGCCAGCTGCCTGCTGGAGGGACATGAAGATTGATCTCCAACCCACTGCATCATGGACAGCTGAACGCTGAACTGTGGCATCAGAGAGACAAAACCCACCCTTCACCCTGAGGAGTCCTGGAGCAGCTCTAGTGGCCGTCATTTTCGAAATGCCTGCCAAGGCAAGTGGCATAAATCAAATTTTCATTTCATTCCTTCAGGCTCTGCTCCTCTATCAGGCACTCAACAGCTGCTTCCTGAGCAGATGTGCATCTCATTAGTCAGTGAAGCCACTAGGGCCATGTCCAGGGCTCCTAGAATAAAAAAAGACCCCAGTACCCATTCCTGTGAGAGAGTCCTTTGTTCCTTCACCTGCGATTGAAAAGCACTTTGCCTATTGGCCACAAGAGGGCAACAGTTGTCCACACATCTACAGTCCCAGAATCGGTGCCAACCTTCAGGCTGCCCCAGAAGTCTGGTGAGTTGGGAAAGATGACCTTGAAGGAGAGATGGTTGGACTTCCCTGGACCTCCAGAAGTTTTTGAAAGCCTTTAATGTGGCATGTACAGGTCCTAGTGTCTATGAACAGCTCTTTGAGTACAAAATACTTGATCTAGGAAGATAAGAAGATAGATTCCGAGCCCTGGTCTGGTATTCCCAGACTTTTGGTTCTTCATCTAGGCCAATATTGTTGCCATGCAATCCTACCTAGTGATCCTGAGACGTAAGACAGAGGACGTGAGGGACTCCGAAACTGCATGATGAATGAAGATCCTGGAGATTTTGATCATCACAACTTTGGTGTTGATTCCAGGATGCTTCTATCACAGAGAGGGATGGAGCTGGCTCTTTCCCATGGACAGTGTCCTCAGAGTGTCAGTGGGACACAGTTGCATCCCTCCATCCAAGAACTTAGGACCAGAAGGAGACAGGAACAGGGATGGATTTGTTCTCCAGCCATAGGATGAACAGATGTGACCCAGCTTCCACTGAGACTCACCACGAGACCTGAGGTATCTCTCACTGTCTCTATCCTGTGTAAGGTGGGCAGGTGGATGGGATTATTTTTCTGCCCTTCCAGCTCTGCCTTTCTAGCACCTTCCGGTCTAGAGTCCTCTGATGCTTTGTCATGGGGGCAGGGAGTAAGTAGAGAGTGAATTGGTGGGGCGCTAAAGAGTAACCCCTGGGTGCGCAGCCACGGATGCTCCACCCATTCTTTGGGCTATGACTCTGTCACGTGAGGAATGAGTGGGCTGGACTGAACCAGTTCTAACCCTTGCCTCCTTTCAGCTCTGTTCCAATAAACACGGAGCCATATTGAGGCTAAAACCATTAAAGAAAACATGTCAGCCTTCGTCTGTTCCTGACTGCGTGGTGCCTCCAGGGTGTCGAGGCTGATGGTGGGTGGGGACCACATGGATGCACGTGTGGTCCCTTCGCTCTGTGGACATCTAAGGGAAAATGAAAGAACACTGAAACCAACAAGGCAAAGACCTAACACAGGCTGAGGGAGAGGGGCAGGTGTTGGGCTCCTTCCAGTGCTGGCTCCCAGGTCTGTCTGCACAGATCCTTCATTGGTTTTGCAGTAGCTATCCTGGTCCAGCTTCGTGTGCCCTAATCTCCAACAGACTGAGGCTGGGTTTGCATCCTTTTAGTGCATGGTCTTTTTGCATCCTCAGGGCCCATGGAACATTGGAACTTTGTGCGGCTCATATTTCTTCAGCAGCATCTTCTGATTTTTAAATTTTTGTGCAAATGTAAAGCGGACTGAACTTTATAAGACGGTAGAAGAATCATCTGAATATGCACAGTGGTACCAGAGCTATAGGGTCAGGTGCACGGAAAGCAAAGGAAGATGCGGAGGGAGGGAGGGAGGGAGGGAGGACGGAGAAAGAAGGAAAGGATGGAGGGAGGCCTTAGTCACACCATGCTGCTTGGCTCTGCAGTAAATAATGTCTGTGCTTGTAGAAGCCCAGAGCTTAACAGACTTCATTGTGATTACTGTAGCATGTGGAAGTATTGGGAAGCTTGACTAAAAATAAAAACAAAGAGAAAAAGAAGAGAGGGTTCGGGCATAGTGATATACGCTAGTGATCCCGACTCGGCAGAGGGGGAGGCAGGAGGATTGCAAGTTCAGGTCATCCTCCCCTACATAGTAACATCCTGTCTCCAAAGAACAGGGAGAGGGGATGGAGCCCTGTCTCAGTGGTCAAGAATGCTGATTGCTCTTGCAGATGCCCTGAGCTTGGTTCCCCGGTTCTGCATGGCAGTTAACAACTGTTCACAACACTTGGTCTTTGTGGGCATTGCATGACATGGGTGCACTTACATATATACAGGCAAAACACTCATGTACATAAAAATAGAAAGAAGAAAAGAAGGAAAAGTGTAACTGAAAGAAACCACAGGTCAAGAAAAGATAGACGGAGTGGGCTTGAGAGTTTCCTGACACTGCCTCATGCTGAGACCTGGTGTCTGTTTCCTAAGCTATTTCTGGTTCTCCCTTATTCAGGAGAATCGTGTTTGCATGGAGGTTGTGGGATTAGTTCTGGTGACCATGAAGAGATGCAGGGTTTCACAGGGCAAGAGCGTTTCTTTTCCAGAGTGATCCCTCTTCCTTCTAGATGGTAACTGGCCTCCTGTGACTTTGTGGCTGTCACTATAGCCTTGGTCTTTAGATAAATACGGGGTATGGATTCTGCTGACTCCTTTCCCCTATGGTCCTGTAACATACATGTACCAGGAGCAAGAACGAAACCTTCTTCCATAGGAGCTGCTGGGGCTGTCACTGCAGCATTCCTGGCTGAATCCACATGAGATGGCTATTTCCAAAGGAGGCAGGGAGGAGGAGGCAGGGACATAGAGGACAGTCCTCAACTGCTAGAACATAAAATGGTAGATAATATACAGAACGGTTGACCTAAGAAGCAGTTAGATCAACTGAGTATTTGTGATAACTACAGAACAGAGAGCAAAATCAGTGAAGGTGGTTGCCCTGGAGAGCAGGGCTGGGCTGGAGGAGGAGGCAGAGGTATTTCGCTTTGTATCATATAAACTTTGCTACTGTTCGGCTTCTTATTTATTTCTATATTTTGATTTTTTTATGTGTATGATGTGATGTCTGCATGTGTGTAAGTACACCCTTGTCATGTAGTGTCCCTGGAGAACAAAAGATTCCTTGGGTCTGAAATTATGGACAGTTGTTAACTGCCATGTGGGTGCTGGGATTCAAACCCGGGTCTTCTGCAAGAACAGCCAGTGCTCTTAACTACTGAGCCACCTCTCCAGTCCCTTCTTATTTATTTTTAAAAGATTTATTTATTATTCATTTATGTGTGTGGGTGGGGGTGCCCTTGGAAGCCAAAAGAGGACATTCGATCCCCTGGAGTTGGAGTGACAGGTGGTTATGAGCTGTCCCACTGAACTCAGGCGTCTCTAAGAGCAGTAAGCACTCTTAACTGCTGAGCCATCTCCATCCCCTCTTTGGCTTTTAAAATGTAAGTTTTTTTTGTTTTACAAACAGACAAGAAGGAGCTGAGTGTGGTGGCAGCAGCACTCGGAGGCAGAGGAAGGTGGACCTCTGTAAGTTCAAGAACGGCCTGGTCTACAAAGTGAGTTCCGGGCCAGCTGGGGCTACAGGGAGACCATGTCTCAAAAAGACCAAAACGAAACGAAACAAAACAAAACAAAAACAAATAAACAAGCAGGTACCAAGGGGGATAAGGGGACACAGGAAGCCAGTGCATCTTCTACTTGTGGTCACCAACTCAGACAACCACGTCCTGGCCGCTTGTGTGTTCCAACACGAGTGGTTCAAGTACGCAGAGCACGTGCACGCTCACTTGTCTTTATTTTCACTTACTATATCAAGAAGATTTCTTTGCTTCTTTAAATATAGCTTGACAGAATCCCATTCAGAATTCTCTCTTCCGGTCTCTTTGTGCCGCCCCGACCCCACTGAGCTACATTCCCAGCCCAATCTTTCTTCTCTAAAACAATCCAAGCAGGCAAACATCACGCATGCATACCCACATGGATACATGTCTAGCCATAAATCAACGTTCTCTGTGGTCTCCACGGTAACGTATGGAGTCCAAGAATCAGTGACGAGGTTGGGGAGTGAAATTGTGACTGTAGCATTTGGACCACCATTCTCTCCCTCTTGGACCCATGACTCCCTCCTTCCCCTGCCTAGGAGTCCTACCACCCTGAGTCCCACACTGCACAGTGCTCTCCGGTCCACATAAGCCCCCTTTTGCTACTGTGCTTACACCAAGGTACACTCCTGCCCCCAAATTCTTAACATTAGCACCCTGCCTCGGACCCTGACAGGACCTTTTGCTGTGATGGCCTCTTGCTTTCCATCTCCACCCACAACCTTCATATTTAAAGCCAGGGAGCTGGCTTCAGCGTTGTCATCACCACCTGCCACCTATGCATGGCCATTCAGAGCCCCACCGGGGTATAGGAGCCATTTCATAAACAGAAACTGGGTGCACATTCAAAGGGAGGTATTATGTTAACTACTGATATGGGCGCTGTAATGACCCACAGTGAAATATTCCCTCACCTCTTGGTAAAATTACCATTCGGACCCACGGAATACATTATGTTTTATGATCTACTTGCTTCTTTGGGGAAATATAAATCTTGAAACATCATCTTCATGTGACAGGGCAAAGGGTCCCCTGGGACACAAGATGTTTAAGAACATTAACTGAGAATCAGAAATAGTTGGCGATTAATATGGGGTTTTGTTTATGGGGATAAATAAATCCCAGGTCTAGGGCTGACCTGTAAAAATTTGCCTGTGACGAAACTCTGATGGCTAATGATGGAATGGAAAAACAATCTGAATTTAAAGAAGTGGTTGCGGGGGGTGGCAGTGTTCAGAAGCTAATATTTTCTGACCATAAATTTGTATTCTGTTCACACATCCATAGTCACCAACTGAAATAAAGAAGATAGAGGCTGGGGATTGATATTGCCATTCTATAGCTATCTAAGCTTGTAACTAGATCACAGGGCAACTTCTTTTTGAGGTCTCATTAAGTCCACACCCCAAGTGAAATCAAACTTCGCCAGTGATTATCTATGATGTGAGGAGGAGAAGGAGGACGAGCTGGCGCATGGAGCCTTCCGTGACTGAGATTGGAGTGAGGGGTCTTCAAGGAATGAGCCACCGTTCCCTGCCTCCTCACTTGTCAGTCCTGTGGCTCTTTCTGGCTCTGGAACCCATCGAAAAAATACCTATGGCTTCTAGAATGAATCTAATCTTAGAAGACTGTAGCTTGAACTGGTGCACACGTGTAATCTCAGCACTTGGGAGGCTGAGGCTAGAAGACCTGAGTTTGATGCCAGCCTGCGCAATGAGTCCAAGCCAGCCTGGGCTACAGTGAGATCTCATCTCCGAAAAGGATGAAACAAATGGGAGAACAAGGTCATGGACACTGGAGGGCCTTGCTCCCTCATCCTTGTTTCATCCATCCATCACTCTCCTCCAGAGTCTGCCTGGCTCGGGCTGGACACTCAGTACATTCAACTAACAGTAAAGATAAAACTAATTCTCTCCACCTACTAATATCTGCATAAGGACACAGTTTTAAGTCACCTGTAAAGAAACATTCACAACTAATGATTTTCCTAAGGAAACAATTTGCTTATTATTGCAATTGAACCTTGACTTTTTCTTCCAGAGCTGGGTATCTCTGTCTCAAGACGTTCCGACCTCATCCTTTGGAAGGCCCAGATCCTTGTATCTCCCGCATCCTTTTCCAGTTTCAGTTGCCTGATGCCCACCCTGTGAGTCCTTGCAGGTCCAGAGCCTTTCAGCAGACTTCCTGGGCAAGGGCAATTTGATGGGAAGCAGCACAAATGTTCCAAAGTTGAAACATGACGTGGGTGAACTGAAGATATCAAGTGTATGTTTGCAGTGAACTTGCAAAACCCAAAGTAGTGAACACACAACCCCAGAAATGACATCTAAGCAGACATTTTAAAAGCTCTAAATACTTGCAGATCCTGTAATTTGAATGCAACTTTTATTGCTTATTTTCTTATGCCAAAAGAACTTATACCCGTTACAGAAAAATCAGATAATGAGGGCAAGTAAAATGAAGTTGTCCTCACCCTGAGGTGACTGCCACACTGTGCTGGGTCCTTCAGATTCTTTTTCTATGATAATGAAAATGTTAATAGCCATAATTGGTAAGTACTTCTGGTAAGGCCAGGCAGAATTTAGTTCTTACAATAAGAGGTATTCAGGGTGTGAGGAGGACTCTCTATTTTACAGATGAAGAAATTGAGGCTTAGAGAGGGCCTGCCACTTGCCACGATCATTTATCTTCCTACTAAGAATAGACTCAAAGTCAGGCCCCACCAATAGTCCACCTCAGAAGCCTAAACTGGTCACTGCAGCCTGACGTACATGACACGAGCGTTCTTTACAAATGCAAGATGCTATCCCTCACTGGACTAGCATCTTGCTCCACTGCTCTATAACAAATGAACACAAACTTAGTGGCTCAACGCAGCACAGATTTATTCTCCTGCATCCGTGGAAGCCACATGTCTAAATGGGACTAAAGTCAAGGAGCTGGCAAGTCTGCAGGGGAGCATCTGTTCCTTCTTCTTCCTGCCTCTTGGGGATCCTGTACTCTTCGGTCTGTGGTGTACAACTTCTATCCCCAAAGCACCATCACCTCTCTGCTTGTCCCCTTCTTCTAAAGACTCCTGTGATTACCCAGGGCCAAGGGCTCATGAGCAATAATTTAGTTGCACTTGCTGAAGTTTCTTTTCCCATTAAGGGGACATATTCACAGGTGCCAGGGAGCAGGATGTGGACATCTTTGGGGAGCATCATTTAGCTCATTCTATAGCCTTTCTACCCAAACCTCACTTTGTGATCTCACCTCATATTTCAAGCACCTAAAGATCACCCTGAGCGACCCCATACCAAGAACAGCCTCCAGCCTGTCGTGACACTCTCTATCTTGGGAATTATCCAACCCCATTTTCTTTCAGATACCTGATCCACGCCGTCCTGGTTCAACCCCTTCCGACTCTCTGGTGTCACCCACACCTGCCTCCTTCCACTTATGTCCACAGGTGGAAGGACTGAAGTTAATCCCACTTACCCTCTCAATCCATGCACCCAAGTATCAATAGCCTGATTGTCCCCAGATCCACCTGCTGCCGTACATGGTCTTAACATTTCCTTGACATTGAAGTAGAGTGAATTTGACCTTCTACAGGTAATGGAAAGAAACAGTCTTCCTAATACTGCTGAAGCCACTCCGGGTAAAGATTTTCATTTTTCTTAGCTACATCAATGTTGATTTTTGTTTTCCAGTTCCAGTCATGTGTAACCTGTACCCTGCTTTGCATAGATGGTGACTGCCATGTTTCCGTACATGTTGGAAGAGCAGAAGGCGGTAAGCTCCTCCTTCCTCCTCTTTATTAAGGTACAAATCCCAGCCCTGAGCCAGAGCCCTCATGACCTAACCACCCCCATAATTGTAGGGTGGCCTCATCCCATGAATTGGGTCTCCTACTTGATAAAAAGGAGCAAAGGAGGCAGGCAGCTGAGCACAAGCATCATCTCTCTCTGCTTCCTGACTGCAGGTGCAGTGTGACGAGCTGCTTCACACTCCTGCTGCCGCAGCTGGAGCTGATGATGTCCCCATGCCTTCTGTTCATGATGGACCGTGTCTTCATCCTGTGAGCCAAAATAAGCCTTCCCTCCTTCCGTTGCCTGGGTCAGGTATTGTGTCACAGCAACTCAAGAAGTAGCTAATATGTCGTGTTTTCTAAGAACACTGTCCTTTCCGTTTTCCAATTTTCCAGGTCATCTGATCTTTGATGAGAAGGAACAATAGAAATTAGGGTCTCTGGGCCCGTGTGTAGCCATCGATTTTGAATTGTATGCAGTTTAGAGAACATTTGTCAGGTGATTGCCATGTGCTGGGCCCTTTTCTATGTCTTCTCCTTCTGGAGGCTCATAGATACTCTGCAGAGCAGTTCAGTGAGCTGAGCCTTGATCCAGCTCCCCAGGTGTTGAACAAGAAGTGTTATTGTTATTTATTCTTCCTCTTTGTCACCTTTTGTCTCTTTGACTTCTAGTTACACCATTCTGATAAAATTAAGTTTTAGTTTTATTGTTTTATATCAGTGATCTAAGCTTTAGTTATACTGGAGTTCACCTTTCCTGTCTTCTGTCCTTTCTCAAATCACTTCCTTAGGCTCCTCCACCCTTTTTCTGTTCTGCTCCACCCAACTCCATTTCAACTCACCTCCCCGATTCCACTGTGTTCCGTTCTGCATGCTTTCTGCCGTTCTCCATCTCCTTCATCTCTTCTCTAACCCCTGCGTCTCCTGGGCTCTTCCCTCCCTTGCATGCCCTCCCCAACCCCCTTCTGCCGTTTTAGCCACTCTGAACTCTCTATGGATGGAGCTGTGGTCTACAGTAACAGCCTCATCTTCATTACGTGGCCACAGCACAGGTCTCAGACCCAGGATCTTCCCGCTTCTGCCTCCTGAGTCCTAGGATTAAAAGTGAGTGGCATCACACTCTAATTAGACTTCACACCAACCTCAAGACAAGCTTATTGGTTAGGAGGCTTTAGCCTGTAAGTGAAAAACTCCCAAGTCGTATTGTGGTGAGTCATGAGGGCATGATGGAGGAGGACTATGCTGTTGGCCTTTGTCCAGGTGTCAGCAAGGACTCCAGCCTTCTGCTCTGTAAACTTTCTTTAGCCTTATTGCCTTCACAGCTGCAAGGCAGCTACAGGGTTCCACTCTGAGCTCAAAGACAAGAAGCAGAGCAGGGGACGGGGTGAGAGCCTCATTCTCCTGTGTTTAGCTCTTTAGGGAAAGAATGTCTTTCCCTGGTGTCTTTTAAGATGTTGGCCTAAAATGAATTGATGGTCAATACTAACCCCAAGGGAAGCTGGGAAACTGGGCATTTAGTATTTGTAGCCTTTGCAGAGGTGAGAAGAGAGGGAGTTGGGAAGTTCCTTTGTGTAGCCCCCTGACATGGTCTGCCTTATTACTGATCCACTTTTTACTAAAGAAAACCTGAGCAGTGTTACTCATGCTAAAGTCACACTGTTAGTACAAGATAGAGAAAGGGTTAAACCCACATGGCTTTGGCTTAATGTTCATAAAACCTTTGCGGTTAGCAATTCCAGACACTGGTCCACCTCCCCGGGCACCTCAAGACCACAGGCTGCTGGGGCAGGAGGGAGTTGTGACAGGCATCTTGAGGGTCTGCAAACTCACTGCTTCACCTTTCTCGACTTGATAGTGTACTGGTTACTTTCCTTGTTACTGTGGCCAAATACACTGTGACAAAAGACACTTAATGAAGAGTTTATATTGGCTCACAGAAGATACAGTCCGTCATGATGGGGGAGGCATGGCAGCAGGGGCTCGAGGCAGCTGGTCACATTGCATCTTCAGTCAGGAAGCAGAGAGATGAGTACTATTGCTCAGCCCGCTTTCTCCTTTTCGTTTAGTTTGAGACCCCAGCCCATGGAGTGGTACTGGTAGCTCACCTGTAGGGTGGGTCTTCCCACTTCAGTTAACCTAGTCTAGAAACTTCCTCACAGATATGCCCAAAGGTCTGTATCCTAGGTGATTCTAGATCCTGTGAAGTTGACAACCAATATTAACCACCACAGATGGAATCCTTTCCTTGGTCTGTCAGTACCCTCTCAATCTGTGGTGAATAGGCCTTTTTATGTATCTCCAGAAAAAGTCATACAGCATCTATGTAGAAAGGGACAGGTGATTCTGACACTAAAGAAAAGAGTGGCCCCAGCTTGGTGTGTGAGGTGATGGTGGCTCTTCTTCCAGTAGTACAACAGATGTGATGCTGCCAGTTAAGGAAAACAATTGGTACTGTAAAATTAGTCAAAAGCCTATGGCTGGGGCGGTCACAGACCCTGCAGGGGACTCTGTTACTGATGTTTTGCTAAATGGACATGCAGTTAAAACGCCTTCTGAATATTTACATTTATACCCACAGATTAGTACAGCTCTCAGCCTTTGTCCGAGAAGCGTCTTTTCACAGTGGATGTCAATCAAAGCAGGGACTCATAACTTGTCAAAGTGCTGAGAATAAGTGACTCTTGAGCATTCATCCTCAAAGGGGACATCTATGTCAATCGATGTCACTCTCTCTGAGGTTCAGGGGACATCACGGTTGAAGGGGTGGGAGGACTATGGGAACCAATACAGGGAGGAGTGTGGTGTGGTGCTGTCTCCTGGATACAACATGACTGGCTGTGACAAATACACAGTGGTTGTGACTGCCTGCACAGGGCCTGCAGAGAGAGAGAGAGAGAGAGAGAGAGAGAGAGAGAGAGGAGGAAGAAGAGGAGGAGGAGAGAAGGGGAACTATCTGAGAAGAGAAAGCACTAAAGGGTGTGAACACAGTGTATTGTATGTAAGTATGATAGTTATTGTCAGAGAAAAAGTTTAAGACTATAAACCTATAAACGTACTAATCTCTAAAGACATTTATTTTTCTCGAGTGTTGCCATTTTCTCTCTTATTCAGGTTCCTGTGATCTCTGCCTGGTTTCATCAGTGTCCACAGACTGGAAGAGAGGGGAAACACCAATGTTGACAACTCAGGGGAACATGTATCCCGCCCAGCCCTAGCTTTTTCCCATCTTCCGCCTCTGAAGCCGTGAAGGCTTCCTTTCTCTGCCCAGTCTCTCATGAGCTGGGTCTCTTCTGAGGACTCGTCTCGATTGGAGCTCTAAGCAGGGGAAGCAGAGAAGGAAGGCATCCCCGTAAGAGCCCGGCTAGGGTCCTGGCAGCTGTCGCAGTGCCAGCTGTGTCCCGAGGCGGCAGGTCCAGCGGCTGCGCCTGAATCTGACATCAGAGGGCGGACAGGGCAGCAGCGTGGTCTCCGGGGTGTTAGTTGTGCCGCCTGATCGCCAGCATTGTCCCAGATGCACAGTCTCCAACCACTGATTTTAGCTTTCTTCATAGACTATGCGTGGCCCAATGTCCTACACAAAAGTTTCCTTCTGAGGAAATATGTCAGAGTAGATGTCTGCTGCTTGCAAATGGGGACCTTGGCTAAAACCCTCCCAAACCTCCTTTCCTAAAAAGAGTAATCCAACTATCAGTTTACTGAAAAGCACAAAAGATATGGCAGACTCCTTTTTCCTAAATAAACCAATAATTTTGCAAATAGTTTTAAAGATTTATTTTATTTTATGGATATGTCTGATTATCTCTGTGTATGCAATGAGTACGTGGCTGCCAGGAGAGGACACTGGATCCCTTGGACCTAGAATTGCAGGAAGTTGTGAGTCATCGGATGTGAGTGGTGAAAACCAAACTTTGGTCCTATGAAAGAGCAGCAAGCACCCCTACTCGCCGAGCCACCTCTCCAGCCCTCAGAAATAGTTTTAGACATACAAAAGACAAGACGTATGAAGATAGCATGGCTAGTTCTCAAACACACCGCACCCGGCTTTCTGTTCCAGCATCACACACCACTGTGTCACAGTTGTTATGGGGAAAGGAACGAACACTAAGGAGATCTGAATATGCTTGGACATCAGTTAATAATATTAACCAGGTCCTTTCGACATCCCAGAAGCTCACACAGGATGGAACATTCTCCTTGGTCAGCAGGCCTCCTTAGGTTCCTTGTGTCTGTGACAGCTTCTTAGGCTTCCCTTGTTTTGATGATCTTGACTGTTTCAAGGCATGCTGGTGAAGCATTTCATTGGATGCCCCTTTTCTAGAATGTCTCTGATGCTTTTCTCATGGAGTTTTGGTGTGGGGGGGTGAAGACCTCGGAGGGAAAGTGCTGTTCTCAGTCATGTCGTGTCATATAAAGGGTATATCCTGTCCACGTGACGTCTCATCATTGCCTTGCCTGTGGTCACCTGGCTGACGCAACCTTTTGCAGGTGTCTCCACTGCCAAATTACTCTTCCCTCCCTCTTCCCTAACTACAGTACTCACTAGAAGAAACCGTGTCTACCACAAATCAGGTAATAGGGAGGTGCCCTCTATAGCCTTTGTCTACATGTTATTAGAATTCCTAGGGGATTTTCTATTCTAGCCCATTTATTTACTTGCTGATTCCATCGGTTAGTTGTATGAGTGTGGACTCGTGGATATTTATTTTATTTTTCAGGTTACACATACTCTGTTCTTGCTGCTATTTGCTCCTGTGTGTCCTGTTGACCCCCCTCCCGCCCCCTATCAAGGTAGGGTTTGTGCTTTTGAAAGCACTTCCTCACTTTCTGGCATTATGAAGCTGCAGCCTTCTTTCTTGTAGTTCCTGTGCCATCCTAGGGACAGCCATTTCGCTAAGGAGTACCTCTTATTGAAGGTACTCCTTCAATTACTGAGTGCCTCTTATTGAAGAACAATACCAAAAGTCAAGTTAGGTGTGATGACGCATGCCTGAAACTCTAACGGTGGGTAGGCTGAGACAGGAGGATTATCATAAGTGTAAGGCCAGACAGGGCTACACAGTAATATTTTATCTCAAAATAAACAAGTAAAAATTAAAAAAAAACAAGAAAAGAAAAGAAAGTAAACAAAGATATTGGGTTCTGGGTTCTACAAGGTGTGTGGTTGCTATGGGAACATCACTGTGGACCCTCTCAGCTGAGAGAGCAAGGAACACACATGATTATGCAAACCATGAATAGACGTACACCTATTGATAGTTCTGTGTAACCTCTGGATCTAGATGAAGTTAAACAGAAGTCCGTAGTAAAGATTGGAGCTCTAATCTTACCGTTGTGACCATTCTAGGTCCCTCCCCTTTCTCACCTATAAGGTCACCCCAGCCACATCAACCTGGCGGCACCATCAGCTTTACATGACTTAACTGTCCCCTCCAGGGTTCCGGTGCAGTGGCTTCGGAACCGCTCCCCACGTCCCCATGGGGAACAGCTTTGTCAAACAGAAAGGAAGTTCTGCTCTGTCTCTCTTGCTTTTAGGGCCTCTCTTCTCTTCCCAACCTCCCTCCACTCCCTTCCCTCCCCCTTCTTCTCATTTTTTTCCCTCCCTCCCTCCCTCTCTCCCTCCTTTCCCCTCTCTTTCTTTCTTTTCCTTGGAAAAAGTCATCCTGTGTGGTCCAGGCTGGTCTGGAACTCGAAGTCCTTCTGCCTCAGCCTCTCAAATGCTGGGATTACAGGTATGTGCTGCCATCAGCCTCCTTTCTACCACCCAAATGGTTTGATACTTTTATACACATTTTCTTCTTTTTTTTTTCTCACTAGGCAGATTTTCAGTCTGCGTACATTTGGCCTTGGACAGTCTCTGGAAGACCCTTCTGACTTGTCTTCTGTTGTTTTGCCCTCCTCACTGAAGATTTGTCTTCATCCTAGAGGCTCTTCCCCTGGTGAGGGCCGAGGACCATGTTTGGTTCTTTCATGAGGGAGCAAAGGTGAGTCCCCACAGCCAGGGGTAATATCCGGTAGGCCTCTGGCACAGGCCTAGGGTCCCAGGAGAGGCAGAGATGCTATGAGACAGGAACTTCTTTCTCTGCTGACACTCCTGGTCTCCCAGCACCACTTAGGTGCTATAAAACTGTAACCCCATCCAGCATGAGGATGGAACGGAGGGAGAAGGATGGAGGAGGACAGATAACACAGCCATAGCGCATGGAAGACTGCCTGCTGCGAACCTGGGAGGATCAGCAACCTGGGGGGACTCAACCGTGGTCCCAGTGTGCAGAATTTATGCTTCCCAAAACCATGTCCTTCATGAGCAACATTTTTGTTGCCTTGAAATATGTTCTTTAAATCTTGTTTGTTTAAAAAAAAAAAACACAGCATTAGAATACTCTGAAAAATCACTCATGCCCCTTGAAAGGTGATCTAAATAACACTCCCGGAGTTATAATTATCCCAGTGGCCCCCCAGGCGAGTGCCTTAGGTCTGAAGTGACCTCCCTCATCAACTCTATCCCTAGGGATGGAGGGAGCCTGACGGCTGATCACTTCTCGCCTTTGATAAGCACGGTTCTTCTTCTAATGCCACCTTTCCCCAAAGTTACTCTGCGCCTGGCTTCCTTCTTCACCCCATCCTGGGCTTCCTGTTTGAAAGGGACTCATTCAGACAGCTGGTGGACAATGGTGCTTAGGGATAGTTTAATCGGGAAGGGAAACCTGTAGAGGATCTTATCTGGGGTGAGCGTCTCAAGCATCCAAGATTATGTCCCTGTCACCCGGTGACCCATCTTCTTCATGCCACCTTTTAATTTTGGTAGCAATTACGGTGTATATGGATAATGCCCATTAGCATATTCATAGTCATCTCTTCATATTTATTGTCCGCACAACTCATTAATCTTCATCTACTTTGTGTGCTTGACAGCTCAATCTATTTTGCAATCTCTGGGAAGCAGCCATAGCCCTCCAAAGCCTTTGTTTTCCTGTAAATAAACTGTGTTGGGGACCAGAGGACAATGGTGCATCCTGTGGTGATTGACACCAGCCATGGCTACTAATCAGGATGGGACTTCATTGCCAGCTGAGTCGAGTGCATTATGGGGCCATTGTTCCAGCGCTGCCAGGGCAAGAACACACACAGCCAGTCACCTTCGCAAGATGGGTTGATTGTTCTTCAAGATTAGAGCGAGTGGCCTTATTATCCGTCCTAGACAACAAGGCATCTCACCCACACGGAGCATTTGGGGGAATGGCCGGTGCACCAGCCAGATTTGCATTGCTAATGCATAATCTGCCCCGCACAGATGTGCAATGAATATTTGGATGTTGTTTTGCCCGTCAGTTGAGGAGGATGAATTGATGAGGTGATGAGTGTTCTGTGATGGGTCCTGGATGCTGGCCAAGAGCAGAGTTTGAGCACTCAAACGGGTGATAATCAGATTACCCCAAAGTGCCCTTGCCACAAAGCAGCAGCGGGTTCTGCGACTGCCTAGCAGGGCACTTTTCTGGTTGGTGGGAAGTTCCCTTGCTATTCTGGTGCAATTAGACATTTTGCTAGTTTTTCAGACTTGGGGACAGTTACAGAAGTTGCTTTATTTTTCCCTTATCTGACATCCCTTAAGGCTATAAGCAGTGGTATGGGATTAACTGCTTGGTTTTGAATTGGGCTCCATGATTTCCTAGCTTGTTCTTCCAAGCTCTTTGCACCGCATTTCTTCTTCTGTTAAAAACAGGTTTCAAAAGTCTACCATTATTAGAGTGGTGATGTGAAGACTGTGCAAGCTGCTGTACAGGTCAAGTCCTAGAACAGTCAGCATGCAGTGAGAACTCAATAAATATTACTGTTCTCATATGATTGGCCATTGGTTTTCTTTCAGTATTTCTATGACCAAATAGTTGTGGATACAGTGGAAATAAAGTTAAATCATCTCCATAACTTCATTATTCTTAAGGCCTCTACTAAGCTACTTTATCTGATGCGTTTCCAGTAGAATGGGCCTTCCCAGTTCTGACATGGATGGAATCCTTTTTTTCCAGAAGCTTCGTTTCCCACAATATTCTATAGGAGAGCCTTTCCCAGAAGATAACAAATTTACAGAGCTTTAAAAAAAGAACATGCAATTCAAGAATTTTATATATAGCATGCAGACAATGAAGCTGTGCACATGTATATTGTACATCCTTTCAGAAAATATCTTAGTTGTTCAATAGGAAGAGTAATGAAGCCAAAGGTAGGGACTCAAAGCTTTGTAAAAGCATGAGATCAGCTGATTATATTGAAATAAGTCCACAGAATTGCAGCAAGTATGTTGCCAAACTCAAAATCAAGATTAAAATACTCCTCCTGGTTGACTTGGTTATGCAGTGCTTGAAGATGTTATGGCATGCTGCTGGAGAGAGAAAACTCATCACAACTACCAAACTGTGGACCCTGCACACTACAAATCCCACCTGCCAGGCCAGGTGTGCTCACAGCTATGCATACCTCCACAAGGACTTCATGAGATTGGGGCCCTCAACATTCCATCATGGATGGGGAGGTGTTCAGGAGTGGCCCCACCTCTTCCTGAGGGGACATTGACAGTTAATGGTCATAGGAGGTGTCAGTTTCTTTAGGGGTGTAGTCACTGGTCAGATGTACATGCAAATAACCTCTCCCCATGCTCACACAAGCAACCCTAACTAAGGACAGTGGGGTTGGGGAGATTAAGAGGACTAGCTGGAAAGAAGAGGGAGGAGGTAGAGAAGTTAATAGAGAGTGGATATACAGTACCATATATGTATGAAGTTGTCAAAAAATCAAAAGTAGTTGAAAGAAATTATTAAATAATGAGATAACTATATTCACCCATGGAGGCCCAAAGAGTGAAGAAAGGAGGAAGGAAAAGCAAGTGTCCTTTTAAAGAAAAATAAGAGGAAGACAGAAAAGATTATATCCATCTAACTACAGTTAAGAGAAATATCAGTAGTATTTAAGAAAACATTAAAGGCCAACATTACTAGGTTAAAAACCAATAACAATAAAACCCCAAACCAATTTTATCTTGAATCCAGTGTTTCTTTATTAGAAAAACAAAAATCAAAATTAAGATTTGGGGGTCAGAGACATGGGTCAGGAGTAAAGGTACTTGCTGCCAAGCCTGACAACCTGAATTAGACCCTGGGGTACACATGGTGGATTGTTCCTGTGAACGATATCCTGCAAGTTGTCTACTCCTGTAAGTTGTCCTCTGATCTCCACATGTGTACACAGGTATCCACACACGAAGTGAATGTATTCAAGTTACAAAAATGAAGATATGAGTGAAATACGAAAATTTAAGATACAGTTAACAAAAGAAAAGTCAGGTCTGGCAACGAAACTGTCCAGCAGTGCAGAATTAGAGAAGCCTGCTAGTATACAGCTGCTCATTTTTTCTCCCAGTCTCCTGCATAAGACATGTCTTAAATATACATTAGTAAGATTTATTGTGGAGTGGGAGCAATGGGCAAAAAGTAAGTGGGAAGGGCTGTCTGTCTGTCAAGACCTTATGGGTGTAAGTTTTTAAGGGTTCTCCATACCCGTGCACTGGGGAGAACACTTGCCCAGATCACCTCCTGGGGGTGAGCTTGTCCTTCCCCAACTACACAATTCCCAGTTCTGGGGGGCCTTTGTTCCTGGCCTCAGTTACTAAGATTCCAAGTTATCTTACTAAGATTAGCCTGGCAAGCCATAGTATATGCGAAATATAGTATATTGCTTTTGGGTCTGATTCACTAAAGTAAGGGAAGCTCCCGTGAGCCGGCCCGGCTCAGCACATCCCTTCACTGCCGCCTTTTCTGAAGGAGGGCTGCTTCCCTTTTGGTTAGAGAGTAGACTGGCTGCTGTTGGCAACCATGTTCCTTGCCAGGAGCAAGAAAGTAGTCTACCATGAAAGGTAACGGAATTTTACAGAAGAAGCAAGCTCTGGTGGCATTGACCCCCGATTTGCTTTGAATCTCAAGCTCAGCTACACCTCTGCGGCTTCCCCAACTTCTCCGGATGATGTCGTCTACTCAGGAGCGTCCTGAAGTCCCTTTTCTACCTGGGTCTGACATTCTAGCCACTTGCAACCAGAAGGGTTCTAATGCAGTCACACAGCTAAACATTTCACAGGGGGGTTCTGTCCTCGGACCACATTGTTTTACTTTATTGAACTGAAATGTCCTTAGGTTTCTGGTCTGCAGTGGTTAACATGGTAATTTGGTAATCATTGAAGGCAAATAATTTTTGTTTTTGAGAATTTCTTGTGTGGGGTGTGTGTATACTGTCAGGTAGTTTTATAATCTTTACATGTCTTTTTTTTTTTTTTTTTTCTTTTTTGCCTTTACCTTCCAGTTTTGTTTTTCAAAATCTGGAATATTTGCTTTTAGAATGTAAAGTCACTTATCTTTCCACTTGGCTGCTTATAGAGCAAAATGTTGAAGCAATTTTAGCATATAGTAATAATGGGTTATTTGTATAGGATAAACAATATGTCTGAAGAGCACTAGTTAAGACACACAAATGTTTAATATGCTGTACAAACAAAAGTGACCAATGGGATGTTTCTTTCTTAAAAAGTTTTTTGATGGCAAAATTCTTTACTTTAAAAAATCGTTCTTAATTTTAATTAATTTCTTTTCTCTCTTTCTAAAAACATTTGTTTGTGTGTGTGTGGGCAGTGTGTATGTGCTACATATAGTGTGTTTGTGGAGCTCAGAGGATAACTTTCAGGGAGCTGGTTCTCTCCTTCTACTGTGCTGCGTCCCAGGGATTGGAATTGGGCTGTCAGGCACCTTTCCCTGCTGAGCTACCTGTCCTAGTTTCCTTTTTTTGATACTGTGATAAAATACGGATCAAAACAGCATGCGGAGGAAGGGTTTATTGGCTTACAGGTCAGTCCGTCACTGAGGGAAGCCAAAGCAGGAATTCATGGCAGGAGCTTGAAGCAGAAAAACCTGGCTTACTACTGGAGTACAGGCCTACCTGCCTGCGGACCATGCCTCCTACGGTGGGCTGGGCCCTCCTATGTTATCCACCAATCTAGAAAATGCTCCACAGACACGCCCACAGGCAAATCTGTGGAGGAAATTCCTCAGCAGAGGTTCTCTCTTTCTAGGTGTCTCTGGTTTCAGTCAAGTTGAAGAAAACTAAAAAGCACACCACCTCACAGACCCTATTTAGTTTTTTGTTTTTGAGGAAGGGTCTATGTAGGCCTGGCTGGTCTGAAACTTGCTATGTAGAGCAGGCTGGCCTCAAACTCACAGCAGTCCTCCTCCCTCTGCCTCCTGAAGGCCGGGCTTCAAGGCATGTGCCCTCATGTCTAGCTTGTTTTCAGTTGACACATGTTAACTGTATATGCTTACAGCCTTCAGTGTGGTTTGAATACATGTGAAGTACACATATGAAGTACACTGTGAAGTAATGAGGGCTGTAAGCATCTCTAGCATGGCACATCTTAGGATTTTTTGCAATGAGAATATTCACAATCTCTTCTATTTTGAAATCTACAGTATTGACCATAGTCAGCTTTCCTTTGTCATGGAACACCAGAACTTATCCTTCTAAGTGTAACTTTTTACCTATCAACAAATCTCTTCTAATTCCCTTCTCGGTCTTCTGTGGCCTCTGGTGTCCTATTTCTGTGAGATCAGCTTCTTGAGAAGATCTTTGTTTTCCTGTGTCTGGCTTACTTATTTCATTTACCAAATCACTGAGGTTTATGTATGTTGCTGTTAACAGTTTACTGTTGGCAAAAAATCTAGCTAATGGATTATCAGTAATTAGGAAACTAACAGGATTTCATTTTAGAAAACATTAAGTAGACAAAAACCCAAACAAAATACCACCACCACCACCAAAAACCAACAACAAAAAAATCAAACAAAAACCAAACTAGGACAAACAACAACAAAACAGCTGCTGCTCCAGCACTCTGACTTGTTGGCTTGGTAAATTCTTCTCTCTTCCTGACAGCCGCTGTATAATGAAGGCCAGACTGAAAACTTGCCCATCAGTGGGGAAGCTCCTTACCTCACCTAGCAGGTTTAAGGGTGTTGGTGTCTGGGTGGTGGCATTCCACATGGCACAGAGGTGCAGAGGGTTGGGGTTAGGAACCTAGGAGTTCAGAGTGGCAGGAGATAAGGGATTGTGGATAAAGTGGAGGCTGGGAGAGAGGTCCACAAAGACACAGAGGAGGGCTGCAGTTTTTGTCAGGCCCGTTCTTGCTCTGGACTTTTTATCCATCCACGTAAGAACAAATTAGGCTGGGTGACCGCTGGAGCTGGTCTGATTCTGGGAGCTGGAACTACAAGGAAAGGAGGTCACAGTACAATTAGTGACTGGTGGTGTCTGATGCCTGGTGTTCGTCAGCTGCTGGGGCTCAGGACAAGCAGGGAAGGGCTGACCGGGTGGGTGGAAGGAGACAAGGGTGTTTGAGTGGATTTAAGGAAGATGATGTCCAACTAGTGAAATAAAACAGGGATCAGTTCAGGTTACAAGGGATGGAGTATTGCACAAGAGGCAATCATAAACTGAAAACTTGTCCAGGGCTGTACTGAGACCTGGGTTTGAATTAAAGCTCCACTGATTCCCAGCTGTACCTCTCAGACATCCCACCTCTAAAGGTGCCTGATAATTACCTCTGAAAGATGCAGTGAAAGACATAGATCCCAGAGACAGCTCTGGAAACCCCAAAGGTTCAGGGGCCATTCGAACACTGTCAGGCAGAAAGAACGGCAACAAACTCCATCACTGAGCATTTTGATGACGTCTAAGAGACCATCTTAGCCAAGTGTGCACACACGAGGGTCATTTGATATTTCTGGGTCTCAAAAGGGGCCAGATGGGAATCCTAGCCAGTGCGGGGCCTGAGTAAGGCGGGGTGAAACTTGGCTTGGCCACTTTTCAACTGTGCACCCTTGATTATATTTTTCACTTGTCTGGACTTTGCAGACATGACAAAGAATCACATCCACTTCAGACTGCCCCAGCGATAAAGTGGTAAAGTACCAGCAAAGGCTTTCTGAGCTTGATGGTCTGAACACAAGGACAAGGGCAGTGCCGTGAAGGGAGGTGCAAGGCAGACAGAGAGCACGGAGCTTGCTGACTGAAGCGCAGGGTGGGACTCGGGTCTGTTTTGAAATTGCACATCTTTCAAGGCTGTGATGAAGCAAGTGGTTTACCTACATTCATCTTCAAAGGGCGGAACACTGAACTTCACACACGGGAGCAAAGATTAAATGAATGTCTATCTTCTATCCTGACAGCACACTGAAAAGGATTGATTCTCTAAGTGACAGAATTACTGTGGATGAGGCCATGCCTGTCTTTACTGCATACAAGTTTTGCAAGCTCTGGATACCCTTGTAGGCGAAGCTCCTATCTTTAATTGCAGCACTCGGGAGGGAGAGGCAGGCGGAGCTCTGTGAGATCAAGGCCAGCCTGGTCTACAAAGTGTTTCAGGTCAGTTGTGGCTACAGGGAGACCCTGTCTCAAAAAAAAAAAAAATTTTTTTTTTTTTTTTTTTTTTTAGTGCTTGGATGGAGTGAGCAGCTGCCATGGATCACAAGACCGATACCAGTTCCACCAGGCTTGAACGAAATGCTCGGAGCTACCAGGTTTTTCTGAAAGTCTGTAATTCCTAGACACGTGTGTGCCAAACCACAAAATAGGGAAGACCTATTTCACTGGACAGAGAGCCTTTACAAGGCTAAAAAAACCCAAAATGCCACAGAGCCCCATATGACATCATCATTTCGTAAATCTTTTTGGTACAGTGCCACCAGGTTAAAATACTCCTTTGATACAGGTGATAAACTGAAATTTTATCCTGGAAGGGACTCAACGGATTCACTTGGCAGTGTGGCAGAAACCTATATGGAACCTCTAGTGGCTTTCAATCTTTCTGGCAAATATTTATAAACCATGTGCCATGTATTGTTTTTGCATTATGTATACATGGTTGAAATGGGTCACAACCAGTCTATGGGGGACACACAACAGGACAATCACCTTCCTTCACAAATGAAGAGGCTGAAGGACAGAGATTATTTTCTCAAGGTTAGGCTCTGTGCTTGGAGGCAGTACAGAACATGCGGCTACTCATTTTTGTTATATTCTTAGAAGTGAATTTAACTTTACAGGTGTATTGAATACTGCTTTATTGTTTGCACTTAGATCAACAGGTGTTACAACTGGACAATTATCACAGGGTATATAAATCACTTCCAGTTTAAAAGGTGAGGGGGTTGGAGTCAAGCAAGTTTCAGGCAGCAGGATTTAAGTGAGGCTTGAAAGACAAAAACACTAGTGTACTAAACTTGGGAGGAATTTAGTGAATACAATACAAATATCAACAGAGCTGGTGACTCCAATGACATTAAGAAACAGGTATGAAGATGCACAATATTGAGTTTAGATCCTAAACACCTCCCAGAGACCTGTGTCTTGAAGGCTTGGGTCCCAGCATGGAGCTACTGGGAGCGGGTAGAGCCTTTAGTACGTGGGGTCTAGTGGAAAGATTAGTCCGGGTGCGGGTGTGTGGACAGGCTGAAAAGGACACCAGGACACTAGCTCCTTCCTATCTGCTTTCTGGCTGCATGAGGTGAACAGGCCTCCTCCACCACGTGTTCCTGCCATGATACACTTGTCCTGCTGTAGCCCAACAGTAGGGTCAAACAACCATGGAAAAACTCTGAAAACATGAGCCCAAATAAACCTTTCTTCCTTCCACATTGATTATCTCCCGTACAGCACAGTAACAAAAGGCAACATGATGCACATAACACACAGGACAAAACTCTGCTACGTCAACTGTTCAGTTTACACTCGTTTTCTTGGTCCATTTACCATATCTAACAGTACCAAAACGGAACACGGAAGCCAAGACCTAATGTTTTATTGCCTCTTATGTCAAACATCTTTTATTGTTAAGGCTCAGTCTGCAAAAATACAACAAATTATCTTTGTAAAAACAATATTGAGCACTCTTGCTATGGCTATTCAAGCAAAATTCTAACCAAAAATTCCCGACAGCTGAAGAGAACACTGTAAGTGGACTGAATGTGGGAACCAGAGTGACTTGTCCCCGTTATACCCTGAAGTCAGACTAATCAGCTCTGATAATGATAAGACAAACTAGTAAAGCTGATTATGGCACAGTATGATTAATCATTTGTATATGGAGGAAAAATAACCCAGAAAAATACAATTAAAATAGTCTGCTGGTGGTGAATTTCTACCACTTTTACGACAGCACTGATTAAGATTCGGAATGATTAAGATTCAGAAGAGCAGCAGGTGAACGTGCTCTACCGGTTCCTCACACTCAAAACTCGCTCACTTTTTAAAAGATCTCTTCTGTACTCGAGTCTGGGCTTTTTTTTTTTGGAGTTTCCAAAAGTGATTCTACAATCCATAAAAATGATTGTAGTGAATGTCACCTGTCTTATAGAGACTCAGATCACACCAGCAGTTTGGTGATGTACTTGTGAAGCTGTTCTGTAAATGCTTCAGAGGAGAACTTCTCCATCACTCTGGCTCTTCCAGCCAGGCCCATTGTAGCTTTTAAGGCTGGTTCATGGATGAACTTTTCTATTGCTTCTGAGAAGTGCACGGGGTCAGGCTCACACAAAAACCCTGTGACGTTATGGACAATGGACTCCAAAGGTCCACCCGAATTAACAGCAATGACCGGGCACTGCATGTACATGGCCTCCAGAGGAACGATGCCAAAGTGCTCATTGCTTGGTGTGTAGAGCACACACGTGCAGCCATGGAGGAGTGAGATCTTCTCTCTGTCTGAGAAGGACCGCAGGAAGGTCACACACCGCTCAAGGTCCGACTGCTGGACTATTTTCTTCAACTCCTCGTAGTGTTCCACGTTCTCCAGGACTCTCTCGTCGTACCCACCCGCCATGATCAGATGAACTCTTTCCCAATCCTGAGACGTCAACCTCCCACGCAGCTGGACCAGGGCTTCCAGTGCCAAAGTCAGATTTTTCTTCCTTTCATACCTGTTGATGGAGAGGAACAGGAATTTTTTCCCCTTGGGGACTAGGTCATCAAGTTTTCCAGGGACAGTTGAGTCGAAGCTGGTGACGTTCAGAGATGGGTAGAGAACATCAGGATTTATGTGAGACAGGGACTTGAAGGTTTCCTTAAAGACGGCAGCTGTGAACTGACTGTTGACCAAGACGCGGTCTGCCATGCCTGTGGTATACTCCTCGAGCCAGTCAATCGGGGCCCTGTAGAGCCGCTTCAGAACAGACTCTCTCCCGGTGAGCAGCAGGTCTGGGAAGTGACAGTAAAACAGGACCTTCTTCTGCCGTCTGGCCAGCTTGAACACTGGGATGCAGGCAGACACCTGGCCAAGTCAAACCAACAGCAGGTAAGTGACTGGTCACCTAATGGCCACCCAACTAGAAGCATCTGCGGGCTCTCTGTTCTGTTTTGTGAGCCCTTCTAGGCCCCAGTACAAAGTCTGAGAGACGGTTGCAGAATGTCTATGAAACATTTAAAGCTTCCAGTCCAGTGGCTGCCCCTTTAACGATGTTATCCAAGAGAAATTTAAATGAATCTTCAGAATGAAAGATGTGGTGTATGTGCCTGAAATCTCAGCGTGCTACGGAGGTAGAAACAGGAGGACCCTGGAATGCACCGGCCAGCCGGTCTAGGCTAGTCATCAAGGCCTTGGCTCAGTGCGGGGCCCTGTCTCAAAGCATAAGGTGGAGAGGGATGGAGAAAGATGCCGATGGCGGCGATCTCTAACCTCTGCATGCACAAGGTCACACAACATGTATTCAAAACCAGGTTTCTATTTTACATGTTAGCATACCTCGGCGTGGACTGGCCACATTCTAAACACTCAACAGCCATGTGTGGCTCATACTGGACACTGAGGCTGTAAGACCTTCTTCCTTCCAAGGAACTATTAAATAAGCTGCAGCAGTCTAGTGTACAGATTCTAGAAACAAGTTTGGCAGGGTCTGAGTATTAGCTCTAACTGTGTGACTGTGATCATGTAATCTCCCTTTTGGGCTTCATGTTATACTATTGCCCAGGTCTCTTGGAGCCCAGAAGATTGTGACTGAATCCCAGACGATTAATACTGAGCTACACTGCTGGACTTTGGTTTTCCTTGAGTGTGCCTTGTTATTTTCCTTTGAAATAAGAAAGTATGAAACTTTTTGATGTTACAGGGGTCCACAGTTGAGACTTTGGATTGTTTTAAAAGAGACCCTGAAGTTTTGAAGACTGGAAGACTTTTGAAATTGTACTGTGTTGTATATCATGATACTAATGTGAGATCTTGGGGACAAAGAAAGGAAAGGTTATGGTATAAAGCCTGTGTGCGTCAAGGTTGACAAGGGGTAAATGTCATGCTTGACTCTGGTTGTCAAGCATGGGAAGAGGGGACCTTAATTGGGGAATTCCTACATTAGACTGGCTTGTGAAGCAAGATAGCTTGCTTTCTCTTTTTTCAGTCAGGGTCACATTATGCAGCCCTGCCTGGCCTCAAACCCACAGAGGTCCACCTGTCTCTGCCTCTTAGGTGCTGGGATTAAAGGCGGGTGCCATCACCCCCAGTTAAGTTTATTTATTTACTCCTTAGCTCACTGAAATAGCACCTGCAGGTGAGCTTCAGAGACATTCTGCAATTTATCCAAAGCTGCTTAAGGCAGCAGATAAATTTGAATTCATGTCTCCTACTCTCAAGGCCACAATGCTTTCTCAGATGCCTGGTGCTTATTCATTTACAGGGTTTTGGGCAAATGTCTACATTAACCACAAAGACACAGCTTCCTCAGGACAGTTCAGAGTAACTCAGGATCATAACTAAAGAAACCCAAACATGATATTATTTCTAACCATCAGTTTGGTTAAAATTACAACAGCTGGTAATTTACACTGTGAATATGGGAGAGCTTAGGGGTAAAAGACACTATCAGAGACTGTGAGAAAATAGTGACACCATAGGAGGGTAAATCTGGAAAAGCTACTGATATTTAAACTGAGCTGCACTGCTGGGTATGGTAATATATACTTTTAATCCCAGGACTTGGGAGCAGAGGCAGGTGGAGCTCTTGTGAGTTCAAAGCCAGCCTGGTCTATAAGTTCTAGGGCAGCTTGGGGCTACAAGGAGACTCTGTCTCAAAAACAACAACAAAAAAAACTCAAACCAAAACAAACAACAACAAAACAAGTCAAGTATGGTGGCACATACCTTTAATCCCAGGACTTGGGAGGCAGAGGCAGGTGGATCTCTGTGAGATTGGGGCCAGGCTGGTCTATATACTGAGTTCTAGGTCACCTGGGGCCACAGGGAGACCCTGGCTCAGAAAAAAACCAAACCAAACCAAACCAAAACACAAAAACAAAGAAACAAGCAAACAAAACCAAAGAAAATGAACTACTCTTTGACCCAGTCTCCCCCCCCCATAGGAATTTACTCAAGGTCATGTGTGTAAGGATGTTCATTACAACATGGATTTATTCAAAAAAGACCTAGTGCTAATGTTAAGGGAATAATGTAAAAGAAAAAATCATAGTACATTAGAACAAAAGGGCCTTTCTAGCCATTATGAATCTTTAATATCAATATGCAAGGATATCCCAAGGCAGGGATGCCAGAATCCCAATTATGTACAAATAAGATGTACCTAGAAACAGACATGCAAATGCTAGTATAGCTATTCATGATTTCTGGAAGGATATCAGAGAAACTGTTAACAGTAGATTTCTCCTCAGGGAAGGAAATAAAGGGATATTTACATTATACTTTTATTTTGTTTATGTGTAAGAATGTATTGCCTGTGTGTGTGTATGTAAGTGCATCCATGTCATGCAATGCCCATGGAGGTCAGAAGAGGGCATCCAATCCCTTGGAACTGGAGTTAGAGACAGTTGTTAGTTACCATGTGGCTGCTGGGAACTGAATCCTGGTCCTCTGCACCAGCAGCCAGTGCTCTTAAGCCCTGAGTCATCTCTCCAGGCCAACATTATACTTGTTAATGTTACCTGAATGTCTACTCTTGTGTACATGTTATTTATCAATATAAACATGTGGGCCAGGGAGATGGCACAGTGGGTAAAGTGCTTGCTCTGCACAAACCTAAGTTTGATACCTACCCACATAAAAGCCAGGAGGGGCGATGACCTCAGGCTGTTACAGGCAAGCACTTATACATGCATCCTCGAAGCTAGAAAACACCTCAGAAACAAGTCTAGTATGACCGCAGAGCAGATCCAGATGAACGCTATTTACCAAGAACTTCAGAGTAACTCAGGATCATAACTAAAGAAACCCAAACATGATATTATTTCTAACCATCAGTTTGGTTAAAATTACAACAGCTGGTAATTTACACTGTGAATATGGGAGAGCTTAGGGGTAAAAGACACTATCAGAGACTGTGAGAAAATAGTGACACCATAGGAGGGTAAATCTGGAAAAGCTACTGATATTTAAACTGAGCTGCACTGCTGGGTATGGTAATATATACTTTTAATCCCAGGACTTGGGAGCAGAGGCAGGTGGAGCTCTTGTGAGTTCAAAGCCAGCCTGGTCTATAAGTTCTAGGGAATCTCAGCATTTGGAAGGGATCTTGAGTTGGAGGCTGCTAGCCTGAGGCTACACAGTCAGACAGAACAAAACCAAACCAAACAATTTTGGCCCTTTCTCCAAAGGCCAACGGGGGCCATGTTAAAATTTTAGTTGGGGGCGTGACAGGTTTAGGTTCACTTTAGCCCATGGCACTGCTAAGCATCCGAGTAGCGGGCTTCGGGGGATGGATGGGGCCTGTAAATAGACAACAGCAATAAAGGAGAAGACCAAACGGAACTGGACGCAGAGGGACTGAAGGCGACCTTTAATGCCAATGCTCCTTAGGGCGAGCCGTAGGGCCTATCTACTTCAGTCACAGGACTAAATCAATTAAATTAAATTACAAGTATCTGGACAGTTATCTCACGGGCTCTCGAGGAACGTTACTGAAGGGGGTTCTGTAACTTTAAAGACAGGTTCCACTCTAAAGTCCGAAGACAGTCTCGCTCCCAGAGGACTCCTCCAGGCCACTTCCAAACAAGGACAGAGGTCCCCCTCACCTGATCGCACACTACCACGTCGAATTCCTCGTCTGCAAGGAACAGCACATAGAGCGCCAGGAAGATCATGCGCACGTAAGCGCAGACGGCGGCGCCGCGGCCACCCCAGCCCAGGCTGCGCGGCAGCCAGTCCCCTGCGCAGCTAACCGGCAGCTCGCGGCTCTCCGAGAAGCAGTGGCCCGGGTCGTAGTGTGCCGTCCATATCTTCACCTGACAGCCGCGCGCCTGCAGCGCCAACGCTGCATCTAGCACCAGCCGCTCGGCACCACCCACGCCCAGGTCCGGGTGCAGGAACAGCACCGAAGGGCTGGGAGCCGGACCCCCGGCCCGGCCCTGCTTCTCCGCCATGGCAGAGCATTTGCGCCTGCGTTCTTGCCTGGACTCCTGCAAGCCCCGCCCCGGGCTCCAGCTGGCCAGTGAACACGATCCTGCCCCGCTACGCGTGCGTCAGTTTGGGCCACATCAGCGGCAAACTTGTAGGCTCCAAGTAACTGCCTGACTAAATTTCTCATCTGAACACATCTGAAGTCCTCCATTGGGAGATATCAGTCTCTATGAAGAACTTTCTGACACAAACAAAAGAGGCCAAAGGTCTATACTTCTCACTCAACTGCTGGCTCAGTCGTCTTTGGTAGAATTCTTACAGGCATATCGTAGGACAGCCCAGATGTTCTAGAGTCTGCGAAGACCCTGCTAGCCGGCTGGGGGCGGGGCCTGAACTTGTCCCTCCGCGGTCCTGACAGCGGCGAACAACTTCCTGTCAGTCTTCAGCTCTCTCTGCTCTCAGGCTTCAAGATGGTACGGAAACCCCACTTTTCCAGGGGCGCGTTGGCTCCTGCCTTGCGTCTCTCCTTCCCTGGGGCCTCTTTTCTTTCCCCCACTTCCGGGACGGGGTCGGGGGTTGAGGAGGGCCCCTTCGCTGACCGCCTATTTGTTTGTCTCTGCAGCCGGGTCCGACTCCCAGTGGCACCAACGTGGGCTCCTCCGGGCGCTCTCCCAGCAAAGCAGTGGCCGCGCGGGCGGCGGGATCCACGGTCCGACAGAGGTAAGGGTCCTGGCGGCCGGCTCCTTTGCGCACTGGGAGAGGTGAGGGGCTCTAGAATTCGTGCTCTGTGAAGACCCACGTTGAGCAGGAGCTGACGTGGCGGTGGCGTAAAGGCCTTTTGGGAGGGCAGCATCATTTCCATTCTTTGCTCAGTAAGTAGAACGCACCACTCTAAAGAGAGGTTGAACTAGAATAGCGTCAGCAACAACTTGGGGAATACTCATGTCGTTAGGCTGATGCCTTGAGCTGAGCTTTGCACCATAGGCACTCAGTTTAACCTAACTTGTCTGACAAAATTTTGGCACCCTAGCTCCCCATCCCCAGCCATGTCTCATTTCTAAATGCCTCTGCTGTACACTTGTTTACCGAAACCCGGGGATTCCAGTGTCGTTTGTTATTTTTCTTGTATCCTCTCTAACCAGGCATTTGTCAGACCTCACAGGAAGGCTTTTTTCTTTCTCCAATTCTGTTGACCTAGTTTAGCCCGCAGCCTCTCTCACCTACTTTTGCATTTGCTGTCTGATTTCCAGTCTTCCTCTTAGGCTCCCTGTTAGTTTCTTGTGGCTGGATGCGAAAGATAAGGAGGTGGGCGGGAGGAGGGACACCTGGGTTCTTGGTGGTGTTCTCTCCTAGCCCTTCTGCTCCCTCCTGTGATCCAGCAGTTCTGAACTTACTGTTTTTCTGAGCTCTCTATCCCCTAGGCCTGCATCCTTCCCAACATCTGTTTATTTAGTTTTTCTTTTAAACACTCTTAGGTATCCCAGGCTGGCCTTGAATTCTTACGTATCCTACCTTTATCCCCTAAGTGCTGGGATTACAGGTGAGGTGCCACCACACCCAGCTCCCAGTTTTTGTTTCTTTTCCAATACTAAGTTCAGGGATTGTTTTTTCCTAAGGCCTTCTCTAATTCTGTAGGTAGTTGCTTTGAGTCTTTGTTTTCCACTCCCATATCATTTGGTTAATATAAGATCATGCTACCTTGACAGAGAATCTCCCAAATCATCTCTTTCCCAGCTCCTGTCATAAGTTATGGCACAGTAAACATTGAGTGGAGCAGTCAGAGAACCCTGTTCTCTGAAACAGGGAACCTTGAAAGAATACTAGAAAACTATTCTTGAGAATGTGAAGAGTGGGGACTGTAGAGATGGCTCAGTGGTTAAGAGCACCGGCAGCTCTTGCAGAGGACCTAGGTTTGGTTTCCAGCACCCATGTGGTGGCTAGCCATTTCTTACTCCATTTCCAGGGGATCCGATGATCTCTTCTGTCCTCTGTGGGCACACAACATGGTACATTTACATACATTCAGGCCAAACACTCATACACATAAAATAAAGATAAATAACTTTAAAAAAAAAAAGAATGTGAAGAGGAAGCGTTGTGGATATGGTAAATACAGCTCAGTAATAGAGAGCGTCCACAAGGCCCAGGGCCTGATCTCTGGTCCCACCAAACAACAACAGTAAAAAACAGGATGTAAACGATGGGACCTTCTTGTTGACAAGAAATTTAAATCTGCAGTAGTAAATCTTAAACCAGGTGATTTGAACATACCTAAAACAGATCTCAGCTCAGAGAAGGAGGCTATAATAGAACTTTCAGAAATGGTGAGACTGTCCTGAATGATTGTGAGTGTTCCATCACCAAGAAAAGTGCAGTTACAGTTTAGGTTGTATGGGCTTAGAGTACTGTTTTGTTGTTACTTGGGGTTTTAGGGATTCTTTGTGCTAGAATGAAAACATGTCATATAGACATGTATAGTGTCTTGATAAGTTGTTCTGGTTCAAGAGAATTGGTAGGGAATTTTGGCTATCTGAAAATTTTTAAAGAAATTGAAGGTATCTATTTATTAAATTGTCAAATATAAATATAATAAAAATGAAATAGCTGTTTGCACAAGTGAAGTGAATGTGGATGGCATCTTTTACGGTCCAATACTATAGGGCCAGTGAAATTAGGCAGACTGCATGTCTGGAGAGACTGTACAATATTCTTTTCTGGAAGCTTGTTGCTGGTTAAGCTGTATATCATGAGAACATTGTAGTTGCTATTGTCTGTCTAAGAATATGTCATTATTTCCAAGTCTTTGAGAAAAAGTTGAAGTTTGTGGTTAATAATGCTTTGGATTCTGTAGCATACAGATTTGCATTTCTCACGAATGAAGTACTAATAATTATGCCTCAAAGAAGTGTGTAGGTTTAAGGTTAATGTGGGGTTGGAATTCTTGCTCTGCGTAATACAGTCAGTGATCTGGGTTTTCTCTGGCATCTGCCATGGTCACTGCAGTAGACCAAAGCATGTATGTGGTTAGGTATGAATTCCATTTTGCTTAAAGTACAAGAAGAAAAAGGCATAGACCCCTAGTAAAATTTAAGAAATTAAAGTGGGCTCTGTTAGGAACCTCTATTTAGTTTCCCAGGTGAGGGAATGAGGGTATTTTGAGTACATTTTGGTATTTCTAAAGCCCTGGTTTTCAGATCCTCAACTCTGTCCCATTGCCAGCAGAAGTAAAAAATCTTCCATGGTGGTTGCCTTGGGGAATCCTGAAATTCCAGCTTTGACAGGAACTGAATTTGGAGATTGTGGGGCTAGTTGCAAGTGTATGGGGTCTAGTTCTGATTCAGGCAGTGACGTACCATGTGGACACTGGGCTTATTTTCCAGCTCAGGTTCTAAGGGCATGGGTTACTCTGTACACCCCTATACAAATTTGTTTGCTATTTACTGTCATTTTCTCATAGAAACAGACATACTTGGAACTGTAAGTTTCCAGGCTCTTGTAGTCTATAACTAATGTATCTGAAGTCTAATTCTCTAGTACAGTAGATCATTGGTACTGACTGCTTCTAGGGCTCTCTCATGAGCACAGATAGAGTGAGAATGGAACCAGGGCTCTATTCTTCCACTCATGCATTAGGGCAAGCTCCTTGGCCTGTAGACAGGCATTCTGAGTATCACTTCAGGGCCATGATGGGGGATGATGGGCGTTAGGGGACCAATCACGATCATCAGTCCGCACATATAGGAATGGGACTTTAAAGGAGGGGATATTGAGATTTGGTGAGATAAAGCTCTGTCTGTTTGTCACTCTCTTCTCTCGTTCTCTGCACCCAAGATTTGAGGTCATGATAAATGGGCAAAAGATGTCTTTTGAATTCTCTTGCTGCCTTTTCCTGCTCAGCCCCATGCTGTGCCACTCGAGCACAGGACTGAGGTTTGCAGCAGAACTGGCAGTGCCCCTGCACAAAAGGATGGTGGCTGGGTTCTTCCAGAGAAGAGAGAACATTCCGGACCAAGTCTGGGCCTGGTCTGTGTGTCAGCTCTTTAGTCTGCTCTGTCTGCCATGATGGCTTCTCACATGGGCCAGCACGTCAACCTGATTCCCTTTGCAAGGGACAAGTTCTAGATGACTATTTTATGCCTTTCCACATTCTGTCTCTCCAAGATCTGTGGCCAGTGTGTCAGAACAGATTGCAGAGTTCCCATTCATCACATGTAGTCTCCCTTTTAGGGACTTGGGTATTATTTAAGCTTGATATCTTTTGTTTCTTTTGCAGTAAACACAGTAATTTAAAAACATCTTTTAAAGTAGCTATTCAAAATGAGATCATTTAGGTTAAGGGTGTTATAGACAGGGATTTATTATGGTTTCACAGAAGTTTTCAGGAAGAGAAACCAAGATGCATTGTCCAGCGAGGAGGTTAAATATTGTGGGCAGCAGATCGGTTCTGGGACTAGATCTGGGTTCACATGCCAGCTCAGCCACTTCTGGCCTATTTGATCTTCTAAACACTTTGCTTGGCCAATGCTGAGCCAGTTATCCTCGCTTACAAAATGGCAAACAGCAAGTACTTGGTAGTGATTGCACACGCTGGTATATGACAGGCAGGATGCAGTTCATAGGGTATGATCAGAGTGGTGAAGGCAGGGTTTGAATTCATACTGGTAAAGGAGGTTTTCTCCTTATATGTGAGGGAAGCATGTCTTGAAATGCTATTTAAAGGATTTCTAAGAAAAGGCTAGTGATAGTTTTCTCTTTCAGAAAAAATGCCAGCTGTGGAACCAGGAGCGCAGGCCGCACTACTTCAGCAGGTACTGGAGGTATGTGGCGATTCTACACAGAAGATTCCCCAGGACTCAAAGTGTAAGTCTTTGGGGGTCTGGAGAGATGGTTCAGCAGTTACACTCACTGCTCTTGCAGAGGACCCAGGTTCGATTTCCATTACCCACATGGTGGCTAACAATCTGTTAGTTCCAGGGGATCTGACACCCTTTTCTGATCTCCGTGGGCATTGCAAATATTTTTTAAAAAGTATAAGTCTCAGGAGCTAGCCTGGCGTGTCTGCCCAGGATGACAGAGTGGCAGGGCTGTCTGTCTTTGCCATGATACACAGCAGCTGCGTTTGTGCCACATGGACTGGGTCTGGCTTGCACAGATCAAGTGATTAGACAGATTGGGGCTTAGAATGACACCTTTCTGGGAGTGAGTGAAGAGAAGAGCTTCGTGTAGCTGTCGGATAAATGATGCGCTCAGAGAGAACCGGAGGGAAGCTGCTTAATTAGATGAAATCGCTCTTCATTTGGTGTTCCTGCCTCACACTGGGAAATGGGAGGAGCCATTTAAATAGGAATTGGGTGATTTTTCACAGTTTTCCTAAAGGCATAAGCTGATATTGTTAATGCCTAATGGAAGTTTTCCATTATGCTGTATTACCCAAAGTTCTTTGGTGTCCTCGCCTTTGAAGGGTGGTGAGTGGATCCAGGAGGGTGAATATATCACTTTCCAAGCTTAGCCCTGGGAGGGCTCATTAACTGGAAGGCTATCTAAGAAACCCCTGTCCCCGTGCCTCACTCAGCTCCCTTGCCAGGATTCCTGGTACTCTGGGAACCCTGGTATCAGAGAAGTTCCTGGTCAACACCCTTTGCTGCTGTTTCCTGACTAAACCCAGTGGATAAGGAAGGACAATAGCAGCAGCTCTCCTTTGTGTAGCACTTGGAAACTCAGGTTCAGAGCAATGGTGTACTTACACACAGTAAGAGACGGAGCCATATCTTGACTGTTGAGGCTCACGCTCTTCCCATACTGCCTGTCTGGTAGAAAAGAGTTAAAAATGAGGGTAGCTTAATTGATTTGAGCAGCAACTTGACTTAGAGTACAAATCTAGTTTATGATGACATCCATTGAATCCTTGAAATTTAGTTATTTATTGAATTTTTTCCTAATAGATTTTTTGTGTTTTGATCCCCTTTTCCTCCGCCTTGAGACAAGTTCTCACTATGTATCCAGGCTTGTCTAGAACTTTCTATTATCCTGCTTCAGCCTCCTGATTGCTGGGATTACAGATATGTGTCATTATGCTTGGCTGATTCATTTTCCTGGAATATTGGAGACTTGTGAGACTGTATTTAGGAAGTCATTTGAGGGTTGGGGATATGTGAGCTGATGGCATTCTGACAGCCTTTTGGTGTTTTTGTTAGAAGTGATTTTTCTGAGTATTTCAGGGAGGAACTTTGAATTCTCTTGCTCTTCTAGGTATCCAGGGGAGTCATTTAAACCTCTCTCAGGGAGGTGGGCAACTCCTTGTGTGGCTTACACTCGCCCCAGCCTTCCTGTAATTGCTTTCGCAGCTCAGGCCCTGGTAGAAGCTATCACTTTAAGTGTCATAAGCCAAGACCCATCATATCAGAGATCAGAGATAGGTGCTCTGATGAAAGGTTACTGTAGGAATTCCTGTGTACAAATCTACAGTCAGGCAACATCTTTGAGTTTGAGGCTCATTCTGGGAGTTTAATAATGTTTTCGGGTTGATTATCATATTGTTAGGTGGATAGCTCTCAGGATGTCCCGAGAATCTATTGTAAGTCTGCTGTGTCTGTAATCTTATAGAATAGGTACTGAATAACCCCACTATGTAGATGTGGGGGGACAAAGAACTTAAATAACAGTCCACAGGCAAGCCTGTGAATGTCAGGCTGTTGCTTTGAGTGCTGTGTTCTCAGCTTTGTGCTCTGCATAATGTTACCTCAATGAGTGCCGTTGGGTAAGGGAGGAGGCACAAGTGGCCGTGTGGTGGTGATCTCTTCCCATACCTTTTCTCCCTCACTTGTGCAAACTTTAGAGGAACAAAGTGCTGTAGCAGAGACCTTGAGCTCTGCTTTGTTCAGTCCGTCAACCCCTCTGCCTCGCCCAGGGTCCTGGCACTGCCCTCTGACTGTACAGATGCCTTTTCTAAAGTCTTTCTGCCGTCTACTCCCTAGTTGTACCTGGGGAGAGAAGTTAGACGTGTTGAATTCTCCAAACCTGGTGTGGGCAAGGAGACCCAGTGGCAGTGCCTAGAGTAAATGCTCACAGCTTGTGCATGGTCACGGGCTCTCCCTTTAAGAAATGCATATGCCAGCTCTCAATATGAAAAGCAGTTGATGTAGCGAAGGGAAGGGGAGAAAAATCTATTTCCTTCTTGTACTAAACCCCAAATACAAATCAGCTTAATGTACATTGCTTAGCATGTTTGCTCTTTATGCTGAGAAGTCTGAGGAGGTAAAAATGAGTATTATGCACAGAATCGGAGATTGCAAATTCAGGCCTCTCCTGTCTGTCCTGGTGTGTTTTTAGACAACAGAGAATCTCTCTGTGGCTCTCATTTACTTATATTTAAAATGAGATTAATGCTTGTTTCACCCATGTCATGAATTTGTACAAGTCAAATGGAATCATAGATTTAAAAGCACTTTGAAAATTATATAACATGATATGCATCATCTACAATGTCTAATAGTTTGACAGTGAAGCTTGTTTCTCAGTACACCTTAATTTGAGAAGCTTGGTAAAAAGGATCATTTGCACCTAAACAGTTTGAGAAGATTTTCTTCTTATTGTGGAAAATATTAAATACATTAGATTAGAGAATCCAAGAGCTACTCTCTAGGCCATCAGATGGTTTTGTTTGTATATAGTTTGCTGTGTTTCAGCTAAGGAGGAGGCCATACATCCTTTCTAAGCTCACACATATCCACCGTACCAATTTGAGGAATGCTTTTAGGTGATGTAAATGACTGTTCTGGATGAATCAGGAGTTCAGCCCCACCCCCTTGCCCTCCAGCAGTCCTTAGTGTTAAGTATAATATTATTAAAGGACGCGTGCCTTGTCTTCTTATTTCTAGTGGCCCTGTTCCAGTGTTGGTTATGAGTCTTCTGTTCATCGCTTCTGTATTTATGCTGCACATTTGGGGCAAGTACACGCGTTCGTAGATTCGGCTGCATCCATCTGTCATCTGAAGAAGAAGGAAGAAACCCAACATTTCTTGGACCAAAAGTGTAGTCATTTTCTGTTCAAGTGTATTATTTTACAGGGAACTAAACAAGAATTGATCTGAGGAATTCGTTTTTTTTCTATGTCTAATAAACTTTTGAATTGATTTGTATTTAGTCTGGTTGCTGGTGCCTGACTGCAGGGCCTTCAGTCTCTGCCTCAGAGTTAAAGTGACTGGCAAAGAATCTTTTTTGTGGAGATCTTTCCTTGCTGAATTGTCAGTTCCTCATACAGCCATGTAGTCATTCAAATCCAAGATGCTGTAATTGGCTATGGTGTGTTTTTCTCAAGGTATTTCTGTCCTGGTGATTGTCATTTTGGGTATTCTTTCGTTTTCAAGAAGTGTTCCTGAGACTCCATCAGGCAGATCTGTGTTTGAAGGCAGCTGGTACCTAGGGGAAGAGTCAGAGAAATCGGAAATCTTGGATGACATGTTTGCTCATTCTGTTCTTTTGTTTTGTTTGACTTTTTTGAGACGGGGTCTTGCTGTGCAGCCCAGACTGCCTTGGAACTTGCCATCCTCCTGTCTCCACCCCCTGAGTGCGAGGGTACAGGCATGGCCCCCAGGCTGACTCAGTCTGTTCTTTGTGTCTAAAATCGTAGGTGATTATTTGTTTTTTCCTTCTCCACGTGTACATCAGGGGTTTTTGTCCATTTATTTCTTATTTCTAAACCTATTTTCAAAGATTTTGAGAAATTATATTTATTGATAAAATTTTGTTTTTGTCTTGAAAATTAAAGACTTGTAATGGCAGAGCACTCTACACTAAATTTATATACTTCTGTCCAGAAGTAAGCATTGGAGTTTCACTTTGCCTATGCTATTCCAGTGTAAGTAGTCAGTTGCTGTTAAGCAAGACCACAAATCACTCCCAGCCAAGGGCTCCAGATTAGGGTTCCTGAAGAGGAAGTAAGCCCCATGAAGCGTCCACCTGTCCAGTGAGGTCTCATTGTTGAAGAGGAGCATGAATTAAAAATCATCGTGGCTAGCCAGATGGCTCAGCTGATAAGTGCCTGCCTATGAACCAGATGATCTGAGGACCGTCCCTGGGACACAAGGTGGAAGGAGAGAACCCACTCCTACAGGTTGTCCTCTGATGTCTACATGTGTTTCATGGCACATGTGTGCATACATAAATGAATGACCGAATAAAGGAATAAATAGATGTAACTTAAAACAAGCAGATCACTAAGAAATACATGTTGGAACTGGAGACATATTGGTTAAGAGTACATACTGCTTTTTCAGAGGAACCGAGTTCCCAGCACCACACCAGGTAGCTCACAACTGCCTGTAACTCCAGCTCCAGAGGACCTGATATCTTCTGGCCTCTGCAAGCACTGTTGTCACATGTACAAACCCCCACACAGACACATACTTTAAAAATATGAATAAAATCTTTGGGCCAGAGAGATGGTTCAGCAATTCAGAACACTCGCTGCTCTTGTAGAGGACCAGAGTTTGAATTCCAGCACCCACATCACATGGCTCACAATTGCCTGTAACTTCATTTCTGGCTTCTTTTGGGAACCTGTGCGCACATGGTGCATATAGACTCACAAGGCACATACACACATAAATAAGAATCTAAAAAAAAAAAAAACATCTAAAAAAATACATATTTATCATGCAGTAGGCCTGTTTTTTAAAAAAGGCTCTGGACAGTTATTTCTTAAATGCTTTTCAAACACCATAGCTGTAAAGTACTTTCCGGTCCAAAGGGTCAAATTTCAAGTATAAAAGTATCCTCCCGCCCCTTTGGTCTTCTTGAGACAGGGTCTCCCTGTAGCCGCAGCTGACCTGGAACTTGCCATGTAGTTGGCCCCAATCTCTCAGAGATCTGCCTGCCTCTGCCTCCCCAGTGCTGGGATTAAAGGTGTGTACCACTACACCGGGCTCTACCCCCTTTTAATTGCTTCATATTAATAGTGTCTATTGTACAAAGTAATTTCATTATACTTCCATAGATATATATACATGCATATATATATATATATATATATATATATATATATATATATATATATATATAATTATCCATGCCCTTTACTTTCTCATCTCCCTTTCCTCTCTGGTGGGTCCCCTTTTTCTTTCCAGATAGTCCCCTTCATGTTACCAGTGATCAGATCCAGAGTCTTGCATATGCTAGAAAGTGTGTTTTTTTCATAAAATATTTCTTTTAGAGAATGATTGTATTTATTTGTGTATTGGGGGAGTGGCATGCTCACAGATGACAGGTGTAACCATGATGTGTGTTTAGGTTAGGACAGCTTTGAAACTGGTTCTCTCTTTCCACCGTGTGGGTCCGGGGATGGATTTCAGGTCATGTCAGGCTTGGTGGCAAGCACCTTTACCTACTGTTTCTTCTTGCCTGCTCCATAAAAGAGTTCGTAGGGTGACCATCCATGGGGTTATGCTTATAAATCTTAGTAAATGCCATTTTATTAGGAAACGGTGGAAAAACTGCTTTTCTTGGATTGCATGAATTGCTTATTGCGCAAACAGTTGTTTTTATTTTTGAAACACGAAACTGTCATTTGGAGGAAAGTAGAAACGACAGTATTCATGATGGGAATTTTTTCTTGATATTTGATTCAGTAGTACTGAATGTAGCCAAAAGTTATACCTTTTATTTGGAAAAGAAATCTGATTGTGTATGTGTTTAGGTGTGTGTGTCCCTGGGTATCTGTCCATCCTTCCGTTTTGTATTTCTCTGAAAGTAGGTGCTGTAGCCACACGGGGGAGCTCTTAGTGGTAGTCCCTTCCTTGCATACTTCTTCCTGTGGTCTCTGGTGGTGGACAGCTAAAAGCTGCTGTGCTTTCTGAGCCAGTGACTTTAAGACGTTAGTTCTCATTGGCAGAAAGAAGAAATACTTCCTACAGCAGAAGGAAGGGAGGAAAACTGGGAGTTGGACATAGAGATGTACACCATCTATTATGTAGCTGCTTTTGGCTCAGGGATACAATGCTGATACCCTTGCCGAGAATCACAGTGTTCAAGCTGTTCCTTTCTTTTTATCAAAAAAAAATCTTTTGGGTGGTAAGAGACACATAACATAAAATTTACCTTAACCATTTTCAAGTTGCTGTTCAGTGGTATTCAGTACATTTTATCATAGAATTGTCACTCATCTACCTCCAGAACTCTTTCCCATGCAAAATTGGAACTCTGGTCACAGTAGTTGTCCTCTCCCAGCTGCTGGCAGCCACCACCACTTACAGTCTTCGTGATGTGATGTGACTTTCTCCCATAGTTGGATGTGCATGGTATTTGTCTTGTTTGTGCCCTTATTCTGATTGACATAGTGTCCTTGGCATTACTTTGTGCTGTAGTGTAGGTCAGATTTTCCTTTTTTCATGCAAAAAAATAATTTCACTCTTCTAATTTGCTTCTTCATTTCTGTGACAAAACACTGTCCAAAATCAACCTGAGAAGAGGGGTTGTTTCCCTTTTCTCCTGGGTCACAGTTCATCACTGAGGGAGCCCAAGGTAGGAACTCAGGGCGGGAACCTGGAGGCAGGAGCTGAAGCACAGACCACGGAGGAGCGCTGCTTACTGGCTTGCTCCTCTGGCCTACGCTCAGTCTGTTTCCTTACACAGTACAGAACCACCTGCCCAGGGGCGGCACTGCCCACAGTGGGCTGAGCCCTCCACACCACTCAACAGTCAAGAAAATACCCCACAGACATGGCCCCAGGCCAGTCCAATGGAGGCAATTCCCCAGTTGAGACTCCCTTCACGCAGGTGTGTCAAGTTGACAGCTAAAGCTATACGGCACATTTATATGTATGCCACATGCTGTGTTTCTTCCTTTTAAAAGTATTATTTTTATGTGTATGACTGTGTTGCCTGCATGTGTGTGAATGCACCTGTGTTGTGAAGTGCCTGAAGAGGGCACTGGATCCTCTGATGCTGGAGTTAGGGATGGTTGTTAGCGTCCATGTGGGTGCTGGGAATTAAACCCAGTTCCTCTGAAGAGCAGCTAGTGTTCTTAACTGCTCTCCAGCCCCATGTTTCTTCCTTTTTAAAAGGCCTCTTGTTTCCAAAGCCCTAGGTCCATGAACTATTATTATTATTTTTTATTGTTTATATTTTTAAGACACAAGGGGTTTGGGTGTGGTGGTGCATACCTTTAGTCCCAGCACTCAGGAGGCAGAGGCAGGTGAATCTCTGTGAGTTCAAGGCCAGCCTGGTCTATAAAGTGAGTTCACACTAGCTGGGGCTATAGGGAGACCCTGTCTTAAAAAGGCCAAAAAGGAAAAAAAAGAAAAAGACATGAGGGTTCCTTGTCTAGCCCAGCCCAGGCTGTCTGGGAACACTTGATTCTCCTGCCTCAGTCTCCCGAATATTGGGTTTTCAGGCATGCACCACTATGCCTGCCTTTTGTGTATAGTAAAGTCCTGACACATTAGCTTTACTTGAGTTATGGTGAATTGGTCCAAAGAATCTTCCAGCCCCCTTGATTGTGGGCTCCATGTCTAACCACTTTTGATGGATCCAGGAGCAATGGGGCTGAGTGGAGGCTAGAGGAGGCAACCCTGGCAAAATGAACAGCTTTCTCACTGTAGTTTGAGCTAAGCCTTTTAAGTCCTTAGAGAAACCTTGTTGGAGACAGTGTCAGAGGCCCCGAAACTAGTTGAAGGTGGAGCATCTAGAATCTCAGGAGACCTCCTATAAACCCCAAACACTGTGAAACTAGAATGAGGACTGCCCTGTGCCTGGAGAAGCCCAAACTCCTTACCTTTTGTTTTTACACCTGCTCTGATATAGACTCCAGTTTTTTCATGCACCAAGGCCCATGGGGAGAATTGAAAAAGACATTCTGAAATCATATAGATGTTGGCACCAAGCTGGAATAGATGAAGATGTCAACAAAATTGTGTTGCACCCAATAGGAAATAGTGTATAGCTCTTGGAGCTTGTGAGTGCAGAGAGGGTGCTCTTGAGTCCCATAAAGATGCTCCTTTGGAGGCTCCAGAGCCAGGCAGAGGAAGGCGGGTCCAGGCCAGGACCACGTGTGACCCCAGTGCACTGCTAAGCCTTCAAACTTACTGAACCCCATCTTTGAGGCTTGCAAATATGGGCAACTCGCTTCCCTTCTGGTCTCCTTTTTCTTATGTATAACTCCATCAACTAGTAGGCTTCCTTGGGAAGAAGAAGCAACAATACCTTGTGAAGTGGCTTGCCCTTAAATGCTTATTCTCAAGTATTTTAGCCATAGGGATGATTGTTTTCTAATGTGTCTACGCATGTTTGAATATATGTGGGTTCATATATGCAGCTAGTGTGTATGCATCTGTGTGTGCATGCAGAAGCCGGAGGTTGACATCAGATGTCTTCCTCTATTGCTCTTAATTATTGAAGCAGAGTCTCTCAGTTTCCAGCCCAGAGCTCCTTTCCAGCTCCGTACTGGGAAACTTCTGAGCCCGTGCCTAGCCAGCTGGCCTCTAAAGTGGGCTCTGGGAATGGATTCACTTGGCTGGACTGGGAATAGTGGGTGGTATTAATCAGAAGGGATGAGTGAGAACAGCACAGCTAACTAGTAAAACTGAAATATGTTAAATTTAGGAGAAAGCCAGTAGGTTCACGAGACTTGAAGGGGAGTCAAAACAGGAAGCAGCAGCCTGCAGAACTGCAGGTTGACTTTTTATTTGGGAGCCCTCGAATGGTACGGTGGAACTCTGGAACACTGAAATTGACCATGTTGGGTTTTAATAGGGCTAACTTGATAAAATGCATTTCTCAGTTACTCTGGCAACCTGGTCTCTTTCCTAAGCTGAAGAAATTAGGATAATATAAAGCACACAAATGAATTAAGCAGGAATGAGGAATCCAGGGTAGCAATATACACCATCTGATTGGGCCCATCCGAAGGAAGGGTCTGGAAGTTTATCCCCCTAAATATGAAGAACTTGAGCAAGCTGCATATGAAAGGGTTGAACATACTCGATTCTCTTCTTGTTGTCATAGGTCGCATAATTGCCTGTTACTTTTGCATCCCACCTGGTCCACACAGTCACATACTATCAAGCAAGCACACATTGTTCTTATTAGAAGATCCTATTGTAATAGGCCTCAAAGAGTTTGCATCTCTGTGAGTGCGAGTGAGAAATGACAGAAGCACAAGTGGATAGTTACTTCCAAAGCAATACTCTTTGACAAAGGAAGCATGGGAATTTATCAGGGAGCTCATATATAACTAATTTAGGGGGTTGGCCCATTTCTGAGCATGCTCAGTTTAAGGTCATAACTCCAGAAGGAAAGAGACACAGTTTGGATATGTTTAGCTCAAGGTCATGGAGCACATATTTAAAAGGCATGGATGGGCATGCTCAGTCTGCATGATAGGATTTAACTGAAAAAATAAAAAAGAGAAGAGGGCACTTTGAAGATACATTAACATAGGAGTTTGCTCCCAAAGCGCTTGCCTTATATAGTGGCTACCACTATTTGAACTGGCTTGTGTTGTGGCATTCAGAGCATCCAGCTGCTTAGATACATGGTTCTCAAACTTCACTATTTATTAGGCTCACCTGGGGAGACCCTGCTGCTGCTACCCAGTAGGGTTTGAGAGCAGCCAAAGGGAGCCCCCACTTTGAGCAGGAGTGCAGAGCAGGGGTCGTGTGGAGTCAGAGCCCTGGACCTGTGATTTATTCCAGCCCATCGTGATAGAAGTGTGCTGATTCGGTTTTTTTTTTCTGCCTTGAAGCTCAGGTGGTAGTATCTGGGAAATTCACCTTTTTCATTAACAACCCAGCAGTACACATACTCACCAAGCTGGAGAGCTGTTACCCTTTACATTCTCTCCCTCTGACTTAGTGATAGTACCTTCTATGGAGGGCATGTGACCTGAATGAACTAAATAAACTCTTATGAGGTGCCCTTTTGGCCAGTCCTTTCCCACTTTGTGGCAGGCTGTAGTAGGTAGGCTCATTGCTCCGAAAGCTCTAAGTGGCTTTAGGAAGCAGAGAGAAAGGAAAAGTGTAAGTGTGTAGACTGCTGAGATGGCTCAGAGGGAAAGCTGTTACCGTGTGCGCCTGGCCAGCTGACTTTGATCCCTGGGATGCATGTAAAAGTGGAAGAGAAAACTGACTCCATGAAGGCCCTCTGACCTCCACATGCACACTGCACATGGTGACATGCCTGCATATACACACACACACACACACACACACACACACACACATACACACATCATGTACTTAAACACAATTTAAAAAAAGATGTAAGTATATGATGATCATACCAGATAGGGATTTCTTTCCCCAGTGAACCTGTCAACACTGTGGTGGTCTCTCCTGACACCTCCATACAAAGTCTTAGTCCTGTGCTCCTCTACCAGATTCCTCGCTGCAAGTGTGCTACTGTGGTCACCAGACCCAGGACCCACCTCTGTGAGATATAGGGAAGGAAGATCTCTGGGATCTGAGACAACTGTAGTAACGCCCTGTGCATCCTTAGACCACTTGCTCAGGGTTGGTTAGAAAGCCAGAAAGAAAGTCCACAAGTTCATAGTGAGTCTCCATCTCAGCCTCCACCTCGGATGCTCAGTGGACGCTCAGTGGTCCGACCACGCACTGCTTCCCCTCCCCTCTCCTCCTTCTCTCTTCTCCCTGACCCTCTTCCCCTTCTGTCTTCCATTACTCTCTTGTTTATTAACTTGAACACTCAAATATTCCGGGGTTGTTATGTACAAAGTACAAAGAAACCATTTTCAGATAAGTCATTAAAACCTCAGACCTTCGCTTGTATTTCCAGGTTGTTATGGGTTGAATTATGTCCATCTTCTAGTTTATATGTTGAAATCTTAATCCCTAGTATGTCAAAATGTGACCTTATTTGGAGACAAGGTCTTTATAATCAAGTTAAACTGAGGTCATTAGTGTATGCCCTTACAGGCTGGTGTCCTCACAGCTAGGGGGCAGTGCGGTACAGACAGTGGTATGAGGAGAATGCCATGGGAACTGGGGACAGCCACCCACAAGTCAGGAAGCCTTTCTATCACCCTCAGAGGGACCAAGTCTTGACATTAGACTTCTAGCCTGAAGGACTGTAGATGCATTTCTGTTTGAGCCAGCCTGTTGTTGACAGCTTGTGACAGACCTAGCAAAGAAGAAGCCAGTCCAGCTCCCTGCAGTGCTGCTAAAAGGACGTCTCCACCTTCCTGGTGCTTTTGCATCTGCAGCTGCTAATCAGATCAGGCCTGATTACCAACCCCAGTCTTCTTCACTTCTAGACCGAGTGACTTGTTTTTCTAACATTTTCTTTTTTGGGAAACAAGAAATAAGCACACCCGATCTATTCCCCTCAAAGATACTTTCTTTTAAAAACTATTTTATTAATTATTATTATTATTATTTTTTTAATGTGTATGAGTGCATTGCCTGCATGTATGTAAGTGTACCCAAGTCTTGCAATGCCCATGGAGGTCAGAAGAGGGCTTCAGATCCCTTGAAAATAGTTATGGACAGTTGTTAGCTGCCATGTGGTTTCTGTGAATCTAATCCTGATCCTCTGCAAGAGCAGCCAGTTCTTTTAACCACTGAGCCATCTCTCCAGCCCCACAGCTGCTTTCTGATGGTTTTGTATTCTATGTATCTTACTCTTGAGACAGACAGAAGCACATGTTCCCATTGTAGTTACATATCTGCCTGTTGATGCATAAGGCGAACACTCTTTCAGTGCAGACTGTGGAGATCTGTTCGTCTCCACGTGAAAAGAGAAAAGCCCAGGGCTCCAACTCAAGACCGAGCAGGTGACCTTGCCTGTAGTACATTCTTGGCAGGGAGTTTGGTAGTGATTAGTTTACTTATCAATGGATGGCCCAGAATGTGGGCCACTGAGGTCCTGGCACAGCCAGCTGGAATTTGATGGACTGTGTAGCACCTTGGGGAGCCAGATTCAAGCCATCACTTGTGTATACCATTTTACTATTTCTAGACAGATCTACTTTTAGCCATTGTGATGAAGTTATCAAAACCAGCCAGACATTTTCGGATCTTAAAAAGGCTGGTTTGCAGGGTTGGATTGTGGTTGGCATCTGGAAAGGTGGCTTTTGAAGTATCTGCTACCTGATAAAGCTGTGGAATGTTATCATTTATTTTGTATACTATTTCCTTCTGAGAATATGATATTTTGGCAATCACCAAGTAGAAGCAGCCTCTGTGACTGGCATCAATAAAACCTGGGTGATGAGGACCTAGCAGACTTTCTGGGCTGAAACGTGGCCCATATTATTATCACATCTCTCCTTGCTAGAGAAAGAAACATGCTGGTCCTTCATAAGAGTGAGGGAATCTAGGAACCCTGGGCATGAGCTCCACCTCACCCTAGTCTTCAACTATGAGTACCATTATACACAATTCCAAAAGTCATTCCAGAAAATTACTGAATATTCTGGTGGTCTTGGAGGCTTCCAATCATGATATATGGAGTTTTGTTTGGTTTGAGGCTGGGTCTCATGTACTCCCCAGTTCAGGCTGACCCTGAACTTACTGTATAGCTAAAGTTGACATGCCTGATCCTTCTGTCTCAGCCTCTGAAATACTGGAATTATAGAACTACCATGGAAGCCGCCATGTTTCCATGATGTATCAGTTTTAAATGTGCCTTTAGATTGTGTTTGCTAGTATTTAATATATTTGTCAATCATCTTAGGTTTAGCTTCTGTTTATCAAAATTTCAGTGGTCTGACACCTTGCCATTCAACAGTTTGTACAAATTTTTTGTAGTCTCTGTGATGACCTCATCATGTAGGTAAGAAGAGTGAGACCCAAAAAGTAGAGGGACTTACTTACCCAAAGTCCTGTGACTGCTGGCTGAATGGCAGGTGTGGGGACCAGGGCTGTTTATCTCCAAGCTAGGGTGACCAGCCTGGTTTTCTTTGCAGTATTGAGTGAACTGGGACCATGTTACTCTAGTTCAAGTATAAATATCTTAAAATACAATACCCCACCCCCCACCCCCGCCAAACTTTATCTAACTGGGTGTTGCTGTTTCCTTGTTTCTAGTAAGAACTGAATTGATTTAGTGGCTGGGAAGATGGCTCAGGTGGTAAAGTGCTTACCATACAAGCATGATGACCTGAGTTTGGATCCTAGCACCCACATAAAAAGTGGGGCATGGTGATGCACACCTATAATCCCAGTGCTGGGGAGGTGAAGACAGGAGGGTCCTTGGGCCTCACTGACAGCCAGTTTACCTGAATTTAGACCCCAACTGGACATACTAGCTTCCTGGTTTGAGGGGAGACCTGTTCTTAGTGCCCCTCAGCCCAGTTGCAGTATCACAGCCTTGTTCATCCTCTCCTTCACCAGGCCCTGCCCTCCTCCAGCCCGGCTCATCACATTTTTCAGTATTACTGGTTTTAATTTCCTTTACCATCCCCTTCACAAAAACTTCTTTCCTGATGTAATTACGATTTCTCTTAATTCAATTTTATTCTCTTGATTGTCGTTAAACTCCTAAAGTTGTTTTCCCAAAGAATGCCACAGCCGGGCCATTGCTTAGAGATTAATTGCTGTCATTTTGTCCTTAAACAGGTGTGTTCCCACTTCTTTCCAATTATCTTTGGGAGGAAGGAAGGCAACCATCCTTCTTCCCAGGCTGACTCTGGGGATAAACACCAATTGGGGCTGTCTGCTGAGACAGAGGGAGCCCAGCTTTGGAAGTACTTCTTACACTTCTGCTGTAACCTCAGCGTCTGGTTACAGAGCCAGGGGCCCCCATTCCCCTCTGGGATGCTTGAACCAGGAGTGGCTTCAAGACAGCAGCAGGTCTCAAGAGATGTGCTTCTGTGTCAGGAGGTTTTGGACAGTTAGGAAGGGACAGAATTGGCCAGACTTGAGTCCAGACTGTGACTGAAAGGAAAAAAGACATTGTGGATTGGGAGTTCCTTTTTTTCAGAATGGCCTTCTTAGGAAGCCACATTATTGTGTGATTTTTTTTTTTTTTGAGATGTGACCATGTCTTTCCATTCCAGATAGAGCAACAAGGACAGACCAAAGAAATGATTCCACCAGAGTCTTGCTTAATGAATCAGTGAGTTTGTTGGGGTTACTTAAAGGAGCAGGAGTAACTCTCAAAGCTATATCACAGAAAAGCCCACCCCAGCAAGGGGTGGTCCCCGAAAGCTGCCTCACTGAAGTATGCTAACCTCCCATAATCTTACCTCCCAAGACCACGGCTCCGGGGCAGAACCACAGGCAAGTAGTCAAGGCAGGAGGAAGGCAGTGACTGGAATCACAGGCGAGAGTCTCATGACCCCCTCATTTCCACAAGGGAACATTCACAGGCCCTGTCCCGTGAGGGCCTTCTAGCGGGAGTCACAGTTACTCTGAGCTCAGGAAGCCTACAGCAGTGTCATGGTCCAAGGACAGTGTTCCACAACAGTTTCTGACCTCTTTCTCACATTCTCCAGGCGACAGCCCCTTCTCCTGTAAGAGACCCCTAGTCCTAGGCTGTGTTGTTACTATGCCAACCTTATAGTTACACCTGAATAAACAGCCCGTAACTTAGTTAAGAGTGGACCCAAATCGGAGGGCACTGTTCTTTCAGATGTCTCCTGGAACTGTGCCTCTGAGCTTGGCCTTACCCATTCATTCTTTTATTGAAAACTATTTCTCCAGCTTCAATTGAGGAACTACAAGCTTGGATCCACCCTTACAAACAATCCTGCCCTTTCATCCTTAGAACTGAAAAATCTCTCTCATATATACAATGTCAAGCATTCTTCTCAATCTTCATTGTTTCTAATGAGGGCATGAAAACGAATATGCTGTGTTCAGTTTGTTGATTTGCAGATTCCCAAGCATATCCACATTCATTCACCATCTTTGGTAGAGGCCAGATTAAGGCTCTGTATTTCCCCTGGCTGTGTCTTCCCCAAATCTTCTCTGTCCGCAGACTCTTGATAACTGGGTGTAGGGAAAGAGGGAAGACAGGACTCTAGGCTGTGGCTTCAGCCAGCCACAATCCTTTTGGGATGGAATTGTGGCTCAGCTTTTGAAGTAAAATACCCCAAGAGGCAGATAATAGAGGTTCTTGGCTTTCTACAGGGTCTCAGACTCTCAGACATCTCCTATCTGTGGATAATTGTTAGAATTGCTAATAAAGACTACTGTGATTTTTATATGAGAAATAAGGGACTTATAAAATATTTAGGACAGTTCCTGGCACATAAGAAGACTTGAGGAGCAATCTTTTTTTTTTTTTTAAATGCAGGGTCTCACTATGTAGCATTGGTTGGCCTGAAACACCCTAGCCTTGAGCTCACAGAGATCTGTGTCCTGAATGTTGAGATCGAAGGTGGGTGCCACCATACCCAGCTTAAGTGATCATCTTAACAGCAAGCATTTAGTCTTCTTTCAGTTCAAATCTCCAATTTGTAGAACTGAAAAGGATATTGAAGTCACTTAGGCCACCCTTCCCCCTCCATCCCTATTTGATTAGGAAACCATCTCTTCAGCCTTGGAGCCTGCTTGAATTCCTGTGCAGTGAGCTTACTGCGCTGGAGAATCTTTGTCTTTTGGGACCACTCTCTAGATGCTGGGTGGCAGCTTGGTTTATAGGAATGATATGTCAAACTGCTTTCCAGTAGCAGGTGACAGGAAGCCTCTTTCCACTAGCCACAGTCATACTGGTAGCATCGCCATTTGGAGATACCTAACTGGGCAGAAAACTTAGAGGTGTGCAGGTGATGGCTCCAGACTTCAAGTTCTCTCAGTTAGTTCTTGGGAGTCTTTGTGCGGCTGAAGGTGGTGTACTGACATGAGAGGACACGGTTAATACAGGCACGTTTCATAGACAGCCTCGAGACCCCCAGAGGAACCTCTGAAACCTCCTTTTCCTGGGCTTATGAGGATCATAAACGACACTGCCAGCCCTGGTTATTCATGCTCATTAATGCCAGAATAAAGCGACTAGAGCTCCCAAGGGCTCCGTCCCGTCACTCAGGTGCCCAGGGCTCCGTTTATAAGCAGTCCTGGGGTCATTAATAAAGTGTCTGATTTGTCTAATAAAACCCTCCCAGACCCTGCTGGAAGGAGTTGCTTCCTGTCACATGCTCTGGGCTGTTGGGGGCAGCAACGGAATGCATTTTAAATCCCTATTGCGTCTATTTTATTTTTATCTAAAGGAGATCATGTTTGAGGTTGAATGCAGATTTTCTAATGTAGGGATACCTGGGTGTCTGGGTCTGAGGGGTTTGAACCGTGTTGCCATAGCTATCAGAACAGTCATGGAATAATGTCAGGAGAGGAGAAGAACCAGTAATTGTGTACTTGAGGCTCCGTTAACCAGACTTAGGATCTGAGAAATAATGAAATCTCCCCATTACTATGTGTTTGTACAGTGCTGTCCTTGTTCTCATTTTGTGATGAACAGAGGTTTTGGTTTTTCTGTTTTTGTTTTAAGACAGTCTTAGTTGTGTAGCCAGGTTGACCTTGAACTCATGGTCCTCTTGCCTCAGCCTCCTGAATGCTGGGATTACAAATATGCACCACCATCCCACATCTGGCATAATGATGGACTTAAAAAAAAAGTGCCAAAAAAGCAGGTTTGGGTTTAATCTGGCCAGCTCATGGCTGATACTAGAAGCTGGGTGCAGAGAGACTGCTCACACAGGCAGCAGCCTCAGGACTGGTACACAGCCTGTGGTTTTGAGCTTCACATATGGGGCTCATTTGCACAAGAAGATGCCTTAGTATGCCTGTGCAGGGGCTTTTATACAAAGAGCCCACAGGACAGGGAGGCAGCCTGTCTGCATAGACATGCTGTGGCAAGGGGATCCAGTGGCACTTCTGTTAGGGCTCACTTGGTCTCTCTCCACTCCTCCGGAATCTCTATGTGCCTGTGGCTTCATTGAAAGCAGACCTTGGGATTGAGCTGGCTTTCGGCCAACTGTGCCCTCCTCATCTTTCTAGCCCTCAGTTTCCTAATTTGTGAGGACTTCTTCCTCCTGCCCTGTCTCAACCTGCAGCACTTTCTGGTGGACACAGATGCTCTTGGTGCAAAGGTCACCCAGAGCCGTGGGCTGCTGCCCAGCGTCTCCCTAGGGTGAAGTGGGAACTGCCTGTCTGCTCTGAGCCTTTTCTCTGAATTTTTAGGAGTGGTGTGTGTGTGTGTGTGTGTGTGTGTGTGTGTGTGTGTGTGTGCATGTTGTATGTTGTATAGGCATATGTGTGTAGTGCAAGGGGCTCTTGCCTCTCTGCCCTCACAATACAGAGGAGCAATTGCTTTGACTTCTCTCCTGTACATTCAAGGTGTCTGCTGCTGTGGAATTGGCTGTGTTGAGGACTTAGGGGAGCAAAAAAGTCTATGTCCCAGTGTTGATTGTTTCTTCTTTTAAAAAATTTTAATTTATTTACTTTTATGTGTATGAATGTTATGTATGCATGTATGTAAGTGCCAGAAGAGGGCATTGGAACTGGAGTTATGGATGACTGTTAGCTGCCATGTGGGTGCTGGGATTCCAGTCTCTGTCCTCTGCAAGAACAGCTAGTGCTCTTAACTACTGAGCCATCTCTCCATCCCTGATAGGTTCTTCTTTTAAGATTCATTTTATTTTTTTGTTTTCTGTGTATGTTTGTGAGCCTCATGTATATATGTGCACTACATGTGTGGTGATGCCTGCTAAAGCCAGAAGAGGGCATTAGATCAACTGGAGCTGGACTTACAGGTAATTGTGAGCCATCTGATATGGTTTTAGTAAACTGAACCAAGGTCCTCTGCAAGAGCAGGAAGTACTTTTAAACACTAAGCCACCTCTCCATCCTATTTCTTCTTGTTAGAGAACTCATCAACAAGAGTCACCCTGAAACTTCCATCCCTTTACATCACAGAATAACTTAGCTCTTCAATTCCCTGTCACTTACAAAATATATTTTGTTACTGCATAGACATATAAGATGCCAGTAATCAAAATTCAAGCAGCTTTCATTTGTTCTCCTATGTAAAGTGTTCCAGGCAAGTGTTTATGTACATTTTCTGTGGATATAACAAAGTACTACAGGCTGTATAAAAAGCAAAAATTTATTTCTTTCAGTGCTAGAGGCTGGGGAGTTCAGAATCAAGACCCTGGCAGGTTCAAGTGTCTTTGGAAGGGTAGAACACTGTCTCCTGAGGGAGAGGGCAGCTGAGCTAGGGAACAGAGAGATCCACACACATGAAACCATTTGTTAAAGGGCTGTAATGATTGTTAAGGCCTGAATGTGAGATCCTCTAACCCTCCCTCCCTGGTTCCGGGGTCTGAACACTGGTCCCTAGTTGGTGATGCTGTTTTCTGGGTTGGGGAACCCTTAGGTGGAACATAGTGGAAGAGGGTCCCACACAAGGGACACACCTTTAAAGATTACACTTGATTCTGGTATATTCGGTGCAAGTTCCATGCTTCCTATCCGCTAAGAAATGAGGAGCCTCCACCACAGTTGCTGCCACCAGGGAGCCATTGCCATGCCTTTCCTGCTGTGATGGCCTGAAAGCCCTCTGAAGCAGTGAGCCCAAGCAAACCTTTCCTCCCTTAAGCTCTTCCCTCAGGTATTTTGTCACAATAACCAGAAAGTAACTGATAGAGGGAGGGAGACACTCCTAAGACCTAGTCACCTTTTAAGGGCCCCACTATCATGTTGGCAGCATTTGGATCGTGGAGAGGAAGCGTTTGAACGGCAGCAACATGGCTGTGCTGTGTTCTCACTGCTGCCCAGTGTTCTCTTGTCTTTCTGTTTGTGCCACTCTTAGTCCGCGCCTCTGGTCCTCAGTGTTGCCTCATGACTTCAGAGTGGTTGCTGCAGCATCGGTTGTTATTATCCATATTTCAAGCAGAGGAAGAAGAATGGCTAAGAAGGGGCTGCCACCTGAGTGTTTTTAGGGGTTATTTCCCAACATTCTAGGTAGCAGGATTCACATCCCTAATTCCAAATATTTATTAGAAGTTAGTCACATGGGCCCCTTTTATCTAGAAGAGTGGTTAGGATATCTGATTAGTCCACTGACCACATTCCTACCCCCAACAAAATCAGGGCCCCCTGGAAGCATAAAAAGTTTGGATAGGCAGCCAGCAGTGTCTGCCATGAGCAACTCAGCTCGGACCTACCTTTGTGTCTGAACAGACCATCACATGCTGAAGGGAGGGAGCTGGAGTAAAGGATGCAGTCTCTCACCTGCTGTCTGAAGGGGGTGGGGCAGCAGAGAGATTGGCTTTTGTGCTGCTGTGGAGTTGAGCATCTTCCTTAGAAGGCAGAGGCAGCTGTAGCTACTACTGTCCCCAAGGACTACAGTGAGAACTGAAGGCCCAAGGGGAAGAGGTTTACTGTAACCATGAGTATGGTCAGTGGCAGGACAAGGGAGCTAGAGAGAGAAAAAAGAGAGAGCGCGCGCGAGAGAGAGAGACAGAGAGAGAGAGTATGCGAATGAGCATGTGCCTGCCTGAGTGTATCTGAGTGAATGTGTTGAGTATGAGCATATATGTAGGGTGTCACATGTTGCTTGTCTGAGGACTACGCAGTCCACACATGTGTCTATTCTCCAGCCCCTTATGACTTAGAGGCCATCCTAGAGGACTTCAGGATCTAATGCTTTGATATCACAGAGGGGCAAACTGATCCCCATACGGGGACAGGGGCTGTCCAAAGTCACCTGTTAGTCACACAGTCAGGTTCCCCTGTGTATGTAACTTGGGTGCACACACGGGCCAGGCAGCAGCAGGGTTTGCTCCCTGCAGTTGGAACCTCAGAGTGGGCCTGCCCAAGATGAGGCCGCACAAGGGCCCAGGCCCTGTGGGTTCAATCGAGCCAGGCCACCTGCACAGTGTGGTGTGTGTGTGGGCAGGGGGCATGACACTGGGATGCGACTTGAGCTTTCATCCTCTCTTGGCAATAGAGTTCCAGGGAATCCCTCCTCTCTTCAGCTGTAGCCCGTGAGATTAGCGACTCGAGTCAGTCTTGCTCCAGCACTAGAACAGTGACCGCAGGGGTGACCGCAGGCTGGGGAGCTGGGGCGGTCTGGGAGGCAGCTTCCCCTTTTCTGTCTGCCTGGGCTAGTATTGCTCTTTGGGCTCCTCTTTAGCTCATCTGCCTTCCAATGCTCGTTCTGGGCCTGTGACTATGGCCGTCCCCTAGAGCCCACAGTGGCACCCAGCCCCTCTTGCCCTGCTGTGCATACCTGGTGTGTGGCCAGGGAGCCCTGCTGTTTTCAAACCTCTGCTCAGGATGAGGCTGTTTCTTCCCTTAGCCTGTCCTTCTTCGCCACTGCCAGGAACACACCCTTTGCACTTTGTTTTTTAAAAACCGATTTACCTAAAAACACTGTGGTAAAATATACATAACAAAGATTACTGTGATTTTTACCATTTTTTAATTGCGTAGTTAGATGCATTGACATCTGTGTTGTTGCTTAACCACTGTCACCACAGAGTTGCTCATCTTTCAAAAAACAAAAACCCAAAACTACTGAGAGCTCTGCCCTACTAAACAATGACTCTCTGCTCCTGTCCCTCTGCATCCCCTATTCCTCCCAGCTTCTGGAGACCACCATCCTTCTTTGCCTAGGAATCTGACCCTTGCCACACCCCCGAGGAGGTGAGTAGGGGTCAGAACGTAGAGTCACTGCTGAAGGACTTGCTGAAGATTAAGATGGAGAGAGCAGGGCTGGCCCTTTAACTAAGGCTGTTTGGGTCACTGGCCAGGCCCTTTTCTCTATGCCCACTGGCCTAGTAAGTTCTGTTTTTTTGTATGACTGTTCTGGCAGAGGTTATGACTTGACCTTTTCTGTGGGCAAACCTAGGCATGGGGCGGGGGTGTGAGCCTCTGTTGTGGAGAATTTCATTTGACTGAGCGTGCTGTGAGGACCTCCTGTGAGTCTGAGGCTTGTCATTGTTGCCCAGAGATGCTGAAGGGATGGAGCACACTTGATGAGGAGCTTGCTGAGCAGGGCGGGCAGTGGCTGGGCTCAGGTCGGTGCATCTGGACTCTGAGGACAGGCCTCCATTTGACCCGAAGTCTGCTGGGCTGTCTTGGGATATTTCTGCTTACCTATGATCTTTTCTTTATTTTTCAAGGTCCTCAGGTACTTTTCCAACAAGGTCAGGTCTAGCTTCTTCTCTTTTATGGAGCAGGCAAGAAGAAACAGTAGGAAAAGGTGCTTGCCACCAAGCCTGACATGACCTGAAATCCATCCCCGGACCCACACAGTGGAAAGAGAGAACATCGGGGAGGAGGAGGGAGACGGAGGAGGAGGAAGAAGAAGAGAAGGGAGAGGAGGGACGGAGACAGCCCCGGGCTGGGTGGTGAACAAAACTGCAGGGCTGGTCACTTTCTTTCCAGCGTGTTCTCACAGGCCCTGATGCAAACCAGGCCACCTGGCCACAGAGTGAGCCCCTTGGAGGGAGAGGGATGGGCATTTCTGGGATGTTCTCCTTCAGTGGTTGGTGAAGGACTTCGGATGGCATTTCCATATTCAGGACCTTAGGAGCTCAGCCTCCTGTAATTCTGCTTGCAGCTGCCTTCTCTCCTGTCCTGGTCCTCTAGGGCTGCCTGGCTTTACTGCCCACTGGTTGATGGTGTGGAGGGAAAAGCAAGGGCAAGGAATGGCCAGCAAGGGATGATGGGGACCCTTGGATCTGTTTCTGCCCACAGTCATGATGAAGGTTGGTCTTGGCTTGCAGGAGTGCTGAGAGTGCTGAGGTCATGGAGCACGTCTGTGCAGTGTCTCTCGGACTCTGTGAGGGTAATGAATTCTTCTGTGGAGCTGTACAGGTGCCTGAGGGATGCCAGGGGCTGGGCTGGGTCTGTCCCTCACTCTTTTGAAAGCATTTGGGGAAGCAGACTGGTGAGCAAGACTCAAGTCTGTCCTGGTTCTAAGTGGCTGTGTGACCTAGGGTAAGTGCCTCTCCCTCTCTGGACATACACTTCTGCCCTGTGTCATGAAGAGCTTGGGCTATAACTGTGAGGTACTTTAGCCCAATAGCTGAGGGATCTAGGCACAGCTGAGGGGCACCTTCCCATGCCTTTCAGTCTTACCGTGGGGGAGCGAGGGGTCTGCCCTGGAGAGCCAGTGTGTGCTAGCTGTTCTGCTGGTCTCCTGGAGGTTCACCAGCCAGGCTGAGCTGGAGAGGGTCTGAAGCTGGGGGTTCAGAGGCTACGACAGTCTGTTCTTTCTCACATGCAGGCAGGAGTCTGGGACTTCTGCCTCCTTTTTGTGTCCTGAAGTCACCCTTAGGAAAGGAACGCTGCCAGAATAGCTCTCAGCTTCTCTCCCAGCCTGCTCCAGCAGCCTGACCCATGTCCTCAAGTCACGGGTAGAGTTCAGCCTGTCCTTCTGGGACACCTGGTGAGGGGGCAGTAAAACCTAAGCCTCTTGGAGGGCAGGTGATCCTCACAGGCTAGCCAGACCTGACTCAGAGCCTTCCCTACCCGCCAACCCAGGGCCAGATGCTCCAGGGCCATGACACTGGGGTAGCCGGAAGAAGGTTCCATTGCCAGCCCAGGCTTCGGACCCTGGCTCCCAGCTGCAGGAGGAATGCAGTCTCAGCCTGGCACAGGAAGATCTGACCAGACAGCTGACTGCAGGGAAAGCTGAGATGGAGTCAGTTCAAGGCTGATGGTGAGCGCAGGGCCAGGGACTGCTCACAGTTTGACCCAGTGCCTTACCCCTGACTCCACCCTCCTCCTGATTTGACCTTCACCAGCTTCTTGTTCTCAGGAGCCTGGGTTTCCCTGTTTGGACTCAAGGTGAAGGTATTTAGAGAGCACACTCTGTGGTGTCATTATTTTAAAAGTTGGGCCCCATTCCTTCAGTTTTTAGGGAATCATTACCACAAGGGAGATGGGTCATGGGCTCCATGGTCTACCTTCCTCCCCATGTTCTCAGCTGAGCTGGCACCTTCTCTCCCATTTTATACAAGAAAACTACCTTTGTTCTAGATTTTTGGAAGTGATGGACTTTTCAGGGCCTGTGCAAGGACGTCTGGACTAACCAAAGGGGTTTTATTTTCACTTTCAGCTCTACCGTCTTAAACAATTCTTCCCTCCCTCTTCAGGCCTCAGGTTCCCTCTGAAGTGTGAGGCATTTGAGTAGGGCATCTCAAAACTTCCTTCAAGCTTTGACACAGAGGCCATGATTTCTCCTGGGGAACTGAATATTTCGTCTCTTCTGTGTCCCACAAATGGATTCACTAAGAAGCAGGATGGCGTTGCTAGAGATCATCCCAGGAGGACACAAACCCCAGCCTCCAATGTGGAAAACTTTAAAAACACTTGGCCCCACCCCATCTGTAAAGACTAAAAATGGGGTTCTTCATGTTCACCCCTCACTGTGCAGAGAGGTGCCTGGAAGCTTCCAGGCAATGCTTATCCCTGGCTGAAAGTTGGACAGGATTGCATCCCGGGCACTGAGCCTGGCTGGGATTACCTTCACGGTAGAGCCCTGGTTTATTTCCCACAGACCTCGGGATTGTCCCCAGGGATTCTAGAAGCTTCATGTGAGCATGAGTATCCATTATCCCAGGGCTGTCTGCCAGCGTGCTGGCCTCTCTTAGAGGCTGCCGCCACCACCTGCTGGTTGTGCCACCCGGGGCCCACATGGCATCCCAGTCATGTGAAAGACTTGGCAGGAAGCTGGTGTGCACTGATTCCGGTGCTTGGGCGAGAGCCTCCACCCTGGCGCCACCAGCATGACTGTCAGGGGGTCACCCATATGTGCCAGAGGAAGGGCCACCTGCCAGAGCCCTCCTGGAATATTGCTGCATTGCCCATAACTGGCAGACACTGACCCCACCTCTCTCATAAATCTACCTCCTTCTCTGCACTTTGGTTCTTTGTCCTTCTGGGCCAAAGGATAGTCAGACTAGGTGGTCTCTATGGTCTTTTCCTGTTCTTGGACTGATTCTGCAGAAGCACCATTTTGTTGTTTTTGCTGCTGTGGCTTTATTGAGATATAATCCTCACACCACAATTCACTGAATTGCTGTTTAAACCGGGCACCTCAATGGTTTTCAGCATTTCCCTGGAGTTGTGCAACCATCACCACCAACAAGAAATCCTGTTCTCCAGCCATTGACTCCCAGTCCCTCCTTCTCATCTCTAGCTTGCGCTCAGTCTGTCTCGAGGTAGACATTCCAACCTTTCATACACATGGAATCATACATTATGTGGGGTCGTGTGTGTCTGTGTATATCTATTTTCTTTTACTGAGCAAGTTTCTAAGGTTCACGTTGTGGCAGTTATTAGTGCTTTGTTCCTTGACGGCCGACTGCTAATTAACAGCCCACTGCATAGTTACGGTATGTCTCCCTGTATCAGCCAGTAAATGGTGGCTTCTTTCTGCTTCAGGGCTCTCTTAACAAAGCTACTATGAGCACCCATGAATGTGCTTTTCTTTTCTTCCTTTTATTTCTGAGATAAAATCTCCTATATTCCAGGCTAACCCCAAATTTGGTATGTAATACAGGAGGACTTGAACTCATCATCCTCCTGCCATTACCTCCCAACTGCTGGGATTACAGGTGTGTGCCACAACACTCAGTTTATGTCGAGCCTAGGGCTTCATTCATTTTAGGTAAGCCTTTCCAATGGAGCTACATCCCCAGCCCTGAATGTGTCTTTATGTGGAGGTGTGTTTTCTGATTCTCTTGAGGACAAGCCTATAAATAGAAATGCAGAATAGTAAATTACTTTGCCACCTGTGTTCTGGCCACCATGGGGCACGGCACCATCCACTCCTCACATAGCCCACACTTTCAGGTTCCTTCACTTCTTCTCCTTTTTTTGAGGATATTTTAGATATTAATAACATCATGCGTCATTTTAAACATGCACATAGATAATAAAGTAAAATAGGAGAATCTGACTGCAAGTTTGGTCTGAAGCATGGTGGTGAAAGATAGATCCAGGAATGGGGGAAAATACATGCAACTTCCCTTTCAAGCACTCGCTGGTCCCCCCGTCTGGGTGTGGTGGCCCATACCTGTAAACCCAGCCTGTGGCAGGCTGAAGCAGGACTACCTGGAAGGAGTTCAGTCTCATCAAGTTAGAAGCTGCCTGGGGCTACAGGAGTCCCTGTCTTGGAAAAAAATTAAAATAAGAGCATCAGACAACAAAAAAAATCCAACAACAATAACAACAACAAATCAAGAAGCAAAACCACAACAACAACTAAACCCAAAACAAAACAGAGTTCCAGGCCAGCATAAGTTACATAGTGAGACCTTGTTCCCAAACAGAACAAATGTGAAATCCCAAAGCCAAAAGAAAATAAAAACCCAAACCCAACTAATATGATTATGACCAAACCTTTTCCTAGCAACCTAACCAAATCTGGTGATAGACAAAGATTCCACACTTACTCTGCTGCTCCTGAAAACCTCTTCCCTATGATTTCAGGTCCACATCTTCTGTCCTTCACAAGGCCCAGCTGGAATGCCATTTCCTTCTGCAGTTCTGGCTCTTGGGCTACAACCTGTGTTGTAGCATGAGATCTTTATTGGCTTTGGATTGCAGGGCTTCACACCGGACTCTTAGTGGCCCTGTTGCATTACCCCTCCTAGATTCATAGGAACTGCCTTTGGGCTTACCTTTCTATCCAAGTGCTTTGCACCAACAGACCCCGCATGTGCATTTGAACAATGCACTGTTTTCTTTACACTTTATTTTGTTATTGTGTGTATATGTAGGGATGATGTGTATCTAGGGGTGTGCAGGTGCCATGGCATATGTGTGGAGGTCTGAGAACAATCTTATGGAGTCAGTTCCCTCCTTCTTCCTTTTGTGGGTCCTAGGGATTGAATTCAGGTTGCCAGGCTTGTGCTGCAAGTGCCTTTACCTGCGGAGTCATCTCCGTGGCCCAACATCGATCTTTTGATGAGCTCTGTTATTTACTTACTCTAAGGTAGGACCTATATATCCTGTATGGCCATCAGGTTTGTGACAGCCCTTTGCGTCTTCTAGGAACATAAATGCATTCTCTGGGCAGCGCTTGGGGAGGATGCACAGCACTGCCTTCTGTTCCTCTGGCTGCTCCCCATGTTCAGGCTGACGTGAGCATCTCAGCCTCTTCCTCACGTTTCTAGCTAAAATCTAATGAATTACGCTGAAAAACAAGGCTATGTGTTTTGAATCCTGACTTCTTTGAGCATTGCTCATGAGTTTGAAATTTATAAACATAGACAGCTGTCTTCCCAGATGACCTAGCAAATCATATTCCCCTAGAAAGCAGAGCCCAATTAGAGGCTCAGAGCATCAGTGGTGAGAGGACTTGATGATTTCCTGCCTGATGCAAGGTAGAAGGTGGCCTTGACTAGGTCATCTGACCTTAAAGTGAACCTTCTCACCACAGGGAAATACCTGCTCCCCCAGGCCCCTGAAGAGGAAGAAATTCTTCTTTGTATCACACTAAAAGACACTGTCTTCTAGCTCTTCACTGCTGGGCCTGGCTTGATCCCTGTGTCACCCACCACCTCCTCTGACTTGTTACACATGGCTCTTTAAGTTGTGCAAGCAGGACCATGGCTTCTGCATTTGCTGTATCTAGACAGAAGAGTCCTAGTTCCTTTAGGAAGTCTGTAGTCCTTGAGAACAAAGAGTAATGAAAGACAAATGGGAAATAATCATTTAATAGAAGCTCCCACCTTGTCCATGGGTGATATGCTTCAAGCCTCCCAGGGGTGCCTGAAACCACAGATAAGATCACTGACATCTCCCCAAATTAACCTGATAAGCAAGAAGGCTGCTGAGTGACTAACAGGCCAGTAGCATCACATACAGTATGGACACACTGTACACACTCCTGAGTGGGACTGAGTGAGGCGGCATAAGAATCTCAGAATGGTGCACAGTTTAGAAATGCATGAATTATTTCTTCAGTTTTCCATGTAATATTCTTATAAGTAACTGAAAGCAAGGAGAGCAAAGCTTCAGATAAAGGGACCATCATAATAGCAGTGTTTTAAGGAAAACATCGGTAATATTGCAGTATTAAAAATGACAGTACTGGGGCTGGAGACATGGCTCAGCGGTTAAGAGCAGTGGCTGCTCTTACAGAAGACCTGGGTTTAGATCCCGACACCCTCATGACTGTTAACAGCCTCCTGTAACTCCAGTTCCAGGGGATCTTATTGGGGGACTCACCACTTGGGGCCAGCCTGAGGGGACCAAGGGGAACTCTGCCGTGTGGGGAGGGGGTGAGTAGACACAGAGTTAAGACACAAACTCTGGGAGCTGGATGGGAAGCAGGCCAAACAAGGTGGCACAGCAAACTCGTTTACTGACTAGGTGCAAAAGCTCTTATAGGCCTGGATAGTCAATGGCCTTATGGGGTGGGGTCCCAAATACAGCCAATAGTAAGTTTTTCCCCAGGTAGGCAGGTTCTTTCCAGATGCTGGTTTCACAACTAGCCAGAGCAGAACGCCACGCCCACAGGAGCCATTCCTCTATTCCTCCTAGCAGGTGGCCTGGCTAGGCCCATCCTGCATTATACCCAACAGGATCTGACATCCTCTTCTGACCTCCACAGGAATTGCACGACATAGGTGCACTTACACACATGCAGGCATTACACTCAAACACACAAAATTAAAATGAATAAATACAAAATTTAAAAAATGACAGCATTAAGTTGGGTATGGTGGTGCATGCCTTTATAGTCCCAGCTCTCAGAGGCAGAGGCAGGTGGATCTCTGTTAAATTGAGGCCAACCTGGTCTACAGGGAGACCCTGTCTCAGAAAAACAAAACAAAGCAAAGAAAAAAAAGAGACAATATTAAGAATATCATCCTTAGGGGCTGGAGAGATGGCTCAGTGGTTAATAACACTGACTGCTCTTGCAGAGGATCCAGGTTTGACTCCCAGCACCCACATTGTGGCTAACAATGGTCTGTAACTGCAGTTCCAGGGGATCCAATGCCTTCTTCTGCCTCCATGGGCATTGCACAACATGAGTGCACTTACATGCAGGCAATACACTCATACATATAAAATAAAAAATTAAAAAAGTGTCCTCTTTAATATCTAATTATCAAAGCACTAAGCATGACCTTGGCATTGAGCAGAGCACCTAACATGACATCATATAACTTTAAAAAATATTTTATTTTTATATTACGTGTGAGTGTTTCTTGCCTGCATGTATGTAAGTGTGCCACATGTGTGCAATGCCCACAGAGACAAGAAGAGGGTGTTGGCTCTCTTGGAGCTGGAGTTATGGGGTTGTTAGCTGCCATGTGGGTGCTGGGAACCAAACCTGGGTTCTCTGGAAGAACAGTAAATGTTCTTAATCGCTGAGCCATCTCTCCAGTCCCCGTGACGGCTTTCTCTTCACTCACTTGTCAACTGTATGAATCAAGGATCATTATCATTTCTATTTTGCACTTAAGGAAACCGAGGCACAGAGAGAATAAGCAGCTTGGTAAGCGTTCTGTAGAGATGTGTGGAGATGGTTTGGTGGGCAATGATATCTTCTTCCAAGTTCAAGATGTAGCTGCTGTGTACACAGCCTCAGGAATGAACTGTGCCAGCAATGTGACATTTTCCTGACAACTGTCTGCGTAGGGCTGGCCTTGCTCTTCTTTAGTTCAGTGACAGTTCTAGTATGGACACTCCTAATTTGGGAAGTGAGTTTGTACAAGGCCTCTCTCTGTTCAAGTCGTAGTGACTATATATCCTTAAACAAGAGCTTGAACTGGACACTCTGTGATTCCAGTGTTCCAAACCCCCTTTGGACTCACTGGACACTCTCCTACCTCTGGACTTCTCAGCCACAACCTTATCGGCTGGACCGTGTCCATGATCATAACCCATCTTTAAGAGATGGTTGGAACTGTGTTTCTTCTGTCAAGTACTCTGAAACTGCGGGGACGGGCAGCCTCACTCCTGTTTCCCACACATTTATGCAGATCTCTGCTCAAGGACAGATACTGGTTTCTTTATCATGGTGATGTCATCCAGCAAGGTGCTGGCCTGGTGGATCTTCCTTGTCCTTTGAAGGACTCTGACTGCCCTAATGATTAGGATGCTATTTCAGCCCCTCTCTGCTAGGTGGCGCTGATGCACACAGCAAAGATATCAGTTCTACTGCGCAATCCCAGCTCCTGCAGGGGTGGCACCAGCTTCAGGACCAGCTGGGAGATGGAAGCCGGAGAAGTAGAGGTTTCCCTTTCTCCTTCTCTTCTCTGTTTTGAATGTTAGCGGCAGACCTTTCCTCTTTCCCATTTCTAGGGAAAAGATCTAGGAAGCTGGAAGCATCTGTCTGCCTTCTTCCCTCTACTGCTCTTTAGCCAGACTCCAGACCATCCTGTACTGGTCGTTGGGCTGTTGCAGGCTTACCGTGCAAGGTGTGGTCTACTGGCTTTGTCATATGTCACTGTCACCTACTCCTTGAAAAACAGAGTTCAGGACCTCATGGCAAGATCTTTTGTGTCCTAAAGAATGTATTTGTGTGTGTATGTGTGTGTATTCATGCCATGACTTGTGTGTGGAGGTCACAAGACAGCTTGCAGGAACCAGTTCTCTCCTTTTACCATGTGGGTTTCTGGGGTTGAATTCAGGCAGTGAGGCCTGGTGGCAGGGACTTTCACCCGCTGAGCCTCGCAGGCAATATTTCCGACCCAAGGGACCCTGGCCGTATCTGATCCTTTTTTGTCCAATCACATCTCCTCTGTGGCCTCTTTCTGTTCTTTCTGTGAGCATGGGCAGCCTGCACTTTTGCCCTACAGAAGGAAGGTGGGAGGGGCTATAGTTAAGGGCACTGGGTTGAATTGTGTGACTTTGAACCTTGCTTTTGTCATTTAGTGTATGACTTTGTGCAATATCTTTGACCTCTTGGAGACTGAGTAACTGTACCTATTTAAGAGGGTTTCTGTATCTACTGAGTCCTTAATACTTTACCTTAAAAAGGACTAAGACTAGCCTGGAGACATGATTCAGGGGTTAAGAGCACTGACTGCTTTTATAGAGGACCTGGGTTTTGTTCCTAGCACAAACATTGTGGCTAACAATTATCAGTAACTCTGGTTCCAGAGGCTCTGAGACCCTTTTCTGGCCTCCATGGGCATTGCATGGCATTACATACATGCAGGCAAAGCATACACATAAAATAAAGATAAATTTTAAAAAATAACTAAAAGGACTAAGCTCTAACTACTGTAAAGTGATTATTCTAGCATTTACAATTGGAGCTTAGGAACTGCATTTTGAGGTAAGGTCCTGAATGCTTGATTATATATATGTGCAGTAATACACTGGCTTTCAATGAAATGTTTAATGCATTTCTTTGGTTTTGAGTGCAGAACAGAAGATTGGTTCTGCTGTTTTAGTAGGGGCTAGAGAGATGGCTTAGTCAGTAGAATGCTTGCTGTGCAAGCTTGAGGCTGTGCAAGCTTGAGGGCCCGAGTTTGAGTCCCTAGAACCCATGTTAAAAAGCTGGGTGTGACAGCATATGCCTATAATCCCAGTGCTGGGGAGGCGGAACCAGGAGAACCCCTGGGTTTGCTAGTCAGCCAGCCATTCTGGCCAAATCAGCAAGCTACAGCTTCAGTGAGAGATCTTGTCTCAAAAAACAAGGTGGAGAGTGATTAAGGAAGACACCCAATTTTGACATTCATTCACATGCAACATATATGCATGCCCACCTTCACACACATATGCATGTGCATGAACTTGTACACACAAATAATTAACAATTGAACAAAAATATTGAAGTGGTTGAGTAAATGATGTCTGTCCACATGATGGAATATTGTGCCGTCATTGATAAACTTCTGAGGAACAAAAATGATGTGGGCAAAACTTATTTTTGTGTGTATGTGTGTCCCTGTTCATGTGTGTAGGCCAGAGGTCAACCTCATGTGTCCACCTTACTTTCTGAGACAAGATCTCTCAGTGGGATCTGGGGCTCACCAATTGGCTGGATTGACTGGCCAGCAAGTCCCAGGGAGCCTCCTGCTTCTGCCTACCCAGCACCGGAATTCCAGGTGCACACTGCTGCACTCAGCGTGGCTTCGGGGAACCTGACGCGGCTCCCGGTGCACTTTACCCACTGAGCCATCTCCCCAGCCCTAGGGAAATGCAGTGTAGCCACAGTGGCAGCTCCCTGTATTTGCTAATTAGTTAGCAAACCCTGACAGGAACTCTGTGCCAGGCTGTGTGGCAGCCACTGGGCTAGCTGGGAGGTAGACTGCTGGTGGGCTTTTTCCTTTTAGCTGGGAGCTGGGTTCTGTCTCCATCACCTTCTGTTCTAAAACTCCTACAGATTCCTGTCCTGAAGTCATTCTGAGGTCATTTGTTGACAACTCATTCCTTGTATGACTCAGTAGTTTTCTCATTTGCAGGCTCTTCCTCAGACTTTCCTTTTCCATAGCAAATTCCAGGACTGTCTTGATCGCCTTCCCCCTGGTTGTCCGACGCCACACTCTCCTTCCCCATCCAAAGCAAACAACACTCCATCCCTTGTAGGAGATTGCTGATCATAATCATTGCTACATCTTTGAAGTCCAAATAAAAATGAAGTGTATGAGTAACTGAGGGCTACAGTTTTGAGAGGAAAGGATGACTAATTTGATGAAAGATACTGGGAAATTTGACCAACTATTTTGGAAAAAAAAAAAGGAGTGAGATTCCTATGGCACACCACAAAATAAATTTCAGGTGGATTACAAAATAATAACTAGGGAAACCTAAGGAAAATGTTAGTGAAGGTCTCATCTGGGGGAGAAATGTTTTCCTAATGATTTGTGATATGTAAAGGCTTATGTGTTTAAATAAACATAAATTACCTCTAAATCAACAGAGTCCCAAACAAAATGGAAAGCAAACAAATGCCAGATTTATGACCAAGGTCTGGAGAGATAGGTCAGTGGTTAAGAGTGTTTACTACTCTTCCACAGGAACTGGCTTCAGTTCCCAGCACCTACATCAGAGAGCTCACAACTTCCTGAAACTCTAGCTCTACGGGATTCAACTCCCTCTGGCCTCTGCAAGTATCTGCACACATTTGGTACATGCAAAGTCACATAGGCACACACACATTCACATAAATAAAAATAATGAAATCTAAAAACAATTTTAAAATGTGTGACCAAAATAGATATCCTTAAGATAGAATCTTGAGAACATTTGAGGAAGTCATTAACAGAATGGGTACAGTGGAAATCGGGGTCCCCTCTCAGGGTTCTGTGTTGCTTAAAATGAAAATGTCCCCATAGACACCAAGTATTTGGACATTTTGTCCCCAGCTGGTGATGCTGTTTTGGGAGGTTTTAGGCGGTATGGCCTTTCTGGAGGAAGCATGTCACTGGGGGTGGGATTTGCACATTCTTAAGTCTTGTTGGATTTTCTAATTGCTCTGTTTCCTGGGCCTGCTTGAAGATGTGAACTCTCCACTTTCAGTTCTGGCTACATCCGGCCACCATGCCTCCCCACCATGCTGGACTCTTTAGAACCTGACAGAAATGCACACCAGTATGTGCATAAGAATTTTCACTGAGGTCTTGGAAGGATTTTAAATAACTCAAATGTCCAGTAAGAGCAGATTACCACATAAATAATGTGCATCCTCTTAGTGGAATACTATTCAGCTTGTAAAATGAATGAGGTACCTTTATATGCGTGGGTGAGAGAGAAATGTGCGTAATAAAAAATGATCATGTCCAAAGTCATTACTTTTAAAAGGAGTTTTCCGGGATTTGGGTAAGTCTAAGTCCACTTGGGGAAACCAGAAACACGATCTCAGTACTGGAGCTGTGTCCTCCGTGTGCTGATCAGGACCTTCCTGATGATGTCTGAACAGTGCCTGCTGGCCAAGCTTCAAGGCAGCCCCGGTTCCCCAGCAGCAACCACCTTGAACAAATCTCAGTCTGAGGCAGGCTCTTCCTCAGTGTCCATTCTTTCTTTAGTCTGCTGAGTGGACCTGCACTGCCCTGGCCTTGGTATGTGGATATAAAGTGGGACATGATCTTGTTATAGGATTCTGAAGGTTCTTAGGAAACGGATGGGGGTGATGATCACTGTCTCTCTGCTTGCATAATGAAGGAAAAATAGTCAAAGATCCCTAACTAGTTTTGGCTTGGTACTAGCAAGCCTTTCTCAACCATGGTGGCAGATCATACACGGGCTAGGCAGACAAGCACTGCATCAGAAGGAAGAAGTAAGAATGAGACCTCAAGGCCTTTTTGGATACCCCAGTCTCTCATGAGAGATTAAGTCTGCTTCTTTGAAGTTCTATTTGTTGCACCTTTTCTGCCCTTGAGATCAATTCCTCTTCCTTAACAGATTCAGAAGGTATCATCTTGTTGTTTAGTGTCAACTTCAGAAGTAGACCACCCTTCCTACATCATTTGAGGGAAGATGCTCTTAAGGGAAGCCGATGAGCCTTCCGCAATCATGGATGGGAGAAATAGACTGGATGTTCCTAGCATCCATCCTGTGGTCTCTCGGAAACCCCTGAGATGCTGTAGTCTGTGTCTTGAAGTGAAGGGCTGCATTTATGTTCACCATCCACCCGTCTTCACCCTCTTGGTTTCTCTGCACTGCATGGGAGAACTTGGTGAATGTATACAGAAAAGGAATATGAGTGGGTGGTGGGGAACAAGTCCTGAGCCCCAAAACAGAGAGAGATAGAGAGAGAATCCTCAAGGCCTCCCATGCTTGACCTTGAAGAGGGTTCTCTCCCTTCTGAAGGAATGAAGAACCTATGGTGACACTTTCCCCTCTTGAGCTCCATGGGATGATTCTGAATCTACCTGTTTGTTTTATAAGCATCCAGTGAACATACGAATACAAAACTGACAGTCAAGGGCTCAATAGGAGTTACATGGCTAAGATGGATGCATTGCCATGTGGGTAACGATAGGATCAGAGATGCGAACTCACTATTGGCTCAATAGTTCTTTGAAAAAGAAGTCTGATTGGTGATTAGTACAAGTTGGTCATGTCTTATTTTCTGGTTGTATTTAGTTACTCAGATGAGGTTATAGAATATTCTAGAAAAACATGCCCAAACATAGCTTTCTGGATTTTTTTTTTCTATAAAATATCTGAACCTCAGCTCTTTGAGAGGATATGACATTTCTGTAGGTATCATAACTTTTGTAGACTTTGCTTATGTTTTTAAACAGGTTTCATAAGAATTGAATGATTTTAGGATATGAAGGGAACAAAAAAAATAATATGTAAAAGAAACTGTAAAATTATGATTTTGCAAAATTGACCTAATGCTACAAAACAAATAATTAGCTGCTTATTTGTATACGGTGTCCTGTCTGAAACTCAGCCCTGAGTTTCAAAACACAGATGATGCAATCCATCTCTATTTGATCTCATTCTGTTCCAGTGAACTTCCAGTGGTCATTATCTCCTATCTCGTCCAGGCCATCCCACTGACATGCTGTGCTGAATCCTTTGAAGAAATCTCCAACTTGGGTCAATGGGATGGCTCGGAGATCAAGGTTCTTGCTGCTAAACCTGACAACCTGAGTTCCATCCTTGTGGCCCACATGGTAGAAGGAGGGAACCAGCTTCTGCAAATTGTCCTGTGTGTCAGAGGACACACATGGCATGCACACCTCATACAAAAGTTAAAAATGTAATAAAGAATTTAAAAAGAAAGCACTGGCTGACCCACAACCCATCCCAGCACTGCCTGCTCTCCTTCCCAGGCTTGTCTTTACGTGTTGCCTATTTTCTTTCCTCCCATTCAGTCTTCAGTCCCCTCTGCTCTTAAGTTCTGGCTCCATCACTTTGAAAAAAAACTGTTCTTTACAGGTCCCCAATCATCTTCACCTCACTGCATCCCGCAGACACACTCTCTCCTAATCTGACCAGCCCCTCAGCAGCACCTGACGTGCTCGACAGCTTGATCCTTTCTCAGTGATTATACCTATCAATTTTTAGAAAAATACCTTGAAATTTTATGTCCCCAGCCTGGACATTTCACTCCAGAAAGGAATATCTAACTGATCCTTTGCCTCTACCTGGATGCCTAGTGGCGCCCCCACAAGTCATCTGTCAAACACTGAGCTCATGACCAGGCCTTCACCTGTTCCTACCTCAGGTAGTACACCATTATCCACCTATTCTGAAGAGACATAAAACTAGGCTTTATTCTTTGAAAGATGCTTTGAAGAGGAGTGGTGCCCCAGTATTGGCCGTATACAAGCATAGACTGGTGGATGACTTGGAATGGGTGTCTAAGAGGGATGAGGTGCCAAGGTTCCTGTGATAATCATCCTTGCCCTCTGTGGGAAGGCCAGCCCTCTCAGGCTACCCCTTCCTCTTTCCAATAGATGCTTTACCAAGAGGCCTATAGTGTTTGGAGGCCCTGAGACCAACTCTGATGAAAGTTACTTACAGGACTGTTTGATTTCCTCCCAGCTCTGAGGCAGCTCAGAGTATATCTCGTTTTGCTGTTGGAAAGATGAGGTCAGAGAACATGCAGGGACCTGAGGAGGTTGACCAGTGAGCCCATGGTAGAGTGGGCTGGGACCTCCCCATTCTCAACAGCCCCTTAACTGGCTACCCTGTCTCTCTCAAGCAAGAGAGCATGACTTGCCCAAGTCCCAAGTAGTGATGAATTACCCCACTCAACAGGGAGGCCCCCAGTGTTGCTCTGGCTGGATGCTGGAAAGCAGAGAGCTATTTGTTAGAGATTCAGGCAAGGGGACCGAAGGCAGAGGACAAAGTCCTGGCTGGGGTGGGATGGTTGTTCATCCATCCATTTCTGAGGACTAAAGGTGCTGGTCAATAACCATGCATTTTGATTTTGTCAGAAGCAAAACCAAACCTAAACTGAAAACAACAGACACCCTAGCATGTGCCAGTTGGGCTATCAACTTCCACAAATGTCAGTTTTCTCAGCTGATGCATAGAGGTGGATTCTGTGAGTCTTAATATTCAGTCTCATGGTAGGGAAAGAAAACTAGTATAAGCCAGAGGAAGTGGGCATGAAATCATTATATATAGGACCTGGCTTAGGAGTAGAGAGGCCTCGCCCGAGGCTCTGTGGCCAGTGTTTGCATAAACCTTTCCTAATATAAGATCATGAGAGAAAGAAGAGAAAACATGTGAGTTTGGAAATGGAGAGAATTTCCCACACTACACTGGATTCCAAGGCTCTGCTATCAACCAAGAGATGGTTTTGAAAAACCTTAGGTAAAATCTGTTGCTAGGTTTAAAATGATCCCATACCACTTACCAAAGTGCATACTGCTCTGAATGCAGTGTACAAGAGTTAAGGATCTATAAAGCATTTGTTTTGATGTATCCCACCCATCTGCCATCATGTTCTTAACCCTTTCAATGACAAGAACGGTCCCTGCTTTCATTCCCCTCAGAGCTATATGTAAATAGTCATGTTCTGATGTTAATGCCGCAGATGCAGACGGAGGCCTGAGTGTGTGTTAATTTGACCTGGTGCATGATTTTGTCTGCACTTCTACAGAGTCTGGTAATTTTCTTGCCTCAATCTGGGAAGTTCCTGAAACCCTTTGGCTCTAGGAAATGTCTCTGGGGGGTTTTGTTGCTAGTCACCACAGGTTAGGAATGTATTTCATCAGCTAGAAATGGCGACTCTCAGGAAGCAAAGGGTAAGGAAAGTGGAGATTGTCCCTTGGGTCAGGGAAGGAGTCAAGTTCAAAGTTTGTCTAGGCAGTTTAACCAGACCCTGTCTCACAATGAAGAGTAGATAAAGGACTGGGAATATAGCTCAGTGGTGGACTGCTTGGTTAGCATGTGTGAACCGTAGGTCCAATCCCCAGTACTGAAAAAAATAACTTTAGAAAATAAAACAGTAAAACTGTCACAGTTGATGGGGGTCACAGAGAGGTATAATTAGAAAGTATTTTATTTTCATTATCTATTTAGTTTCTAATCAGCACATCAAAATTGTACATATTTGTGGAGTTCCATGTAATGTTTCAGTGTATGTATACATCATATAGTGTTCAAATCTGGGTACACATGTCTGTCTTCTCAAACATTTCTCATTTCTTTGTGGTTAGTGTATTCAGATCCCTTACTTCCAGGCTCTTGTGAAATACACAGTCACTGTTACTGTTGTTGCTGGTCCCCCTACCATGCAAAAGCATACCAGATCTTGCTTCTCTTATCTAACTGCAGCTTTGTACCCATTGGTCAACCTTTCTACATCAGAAAGTATTACTAGCTACGGTGATGGCCACAAAGATCTGAATGTCTCAAGCAGGACAACAAGAAAGAAAAGGAAAACAACATCACATCCATGATTTCAGTAGAGCCAGAAGGCGCAGCCCCAACCTTCAAATGCCTGTCTGTTGGCCTCAGGTGCAGGGACTGAAGTGGGAAGTGTTGTTTGGGAGAGTGTGAAGGAGAGAAGTGAGAGGCTTGTGATTGGTCTCAGTCATCCCAGAGAGGAAGAATCTACCTTGAGCTGGCAGCTACTAAGGAGGCCTGGCAGATCAGAGCCCTGTCATAGGACCTTGAAATTGAGGTAGTAAGAGGCCGCGAGGGAAGAGAAAGTGAAATGTGTAGGGGTGCTACTGAGAGATCTGGTGGTGAACGGGAAACCTGCGTCTTATAAGATACGGGACAAGAGATAAGATTGGGTGACTGACAATTTCTTTTCAACCGGAAACAAAAGCCATCCTTAAAAACATCCACATCAGCCAAACATGGTGGTGCTGTACTGGAATCCTAGTATTCAGGAGGCTGAAGTAGGAGAATTGTAAATTCAAGGTCAGCCTGGGCTACATTGTGAGCCTGGGCTACACTGTCAGACTGTGCCTCAAAACAATAGAAATAGAAACAGCAAAAGAAAGTCCACAATATCATTGGATTAGGAGTCAAAGAGAATTGATTGAATTCAGGGAAGAAATGTACATGAAAAACAAAATCAAATCTAAGTTACAAAATGATCAACATAGAATAGAGCAAAATATGAATTTGATAGGAGGAACTGAAGAATGGCAGAAGACATCTGAGAGAATGAAGAGAATAAAGTAAGGATCAAGTAGCTAGAATGAAAAACAGACACAGGAGGACCAGGAGATATATGACTAGAATCTGTGAAGTCACTTGAAACAAGGGAGTGAAACAAATATTTAAAACTATAATTAAAGAAAATTGTTTAGAAATGTCCATGCATATGCCAACTCCATGATGTATATTCTACTAACCATTAGACTTTAAAGGTTAAAAAAAGATCAAATAACTTACAAAGGCAGGTAGGTTTTTATTATACAGCTATAACACAGGTTAAGCTTATACGCTGTAAAGTAGGAAGTCCAACTTCTTCAGAATCAACGACTTAAAAACAAAGTACCAGAGTGCTTTCAGAGTTTCTCAAGTTGAATAGTATTAAAGTGCAATCACACAGCCTTTATTAAAAAGACAGCAGATTTTCACGCAAACTGCATTTCCTTGTAACGCACTACATTGGGCTGGGAGTACAGGAAAGTGGAGATGTTATTTGAAGCAGCACCTTTAAATACAAAGAATAATTTAAAACCTGTTGCACAAATGTCTCTTACATGAAAAAAAATGTTGACAAAGTTTCCTAAAGTACTTCACTTGCAGTACTGACAAAGGTTACCTGGAGATAAAAATATCAGAATTTTTCCTGTTTAATTGTATAGTCAGGTGTCAAATTCATGCATTAAAGATATCAAGCTTCAAGTTTTGCAAAAGAGCTAATCATTGCTTATCAGTTCTTCATTGTGACAAATCTACTTAGGACAGGGACTGGGCGTGGTTATTTATTTATGCATGATTTATGGTTACAGGTATATTGGAATAAAAACTTCCACGTTCCAAAGTCATGGAGACCATTGGTGAAACTCTTGATGCCTTTGAAACTATGCTCCAATATATGAAGTCAATTAACTGAATTAGAAAGAAATGTGGATAGCATGTTCTCATGAAGCTCCAACAATGTGGGTTTAAAATTCATATTTTTTAATAGAAAAAGCTTTAAAACTTCCTGTATTTTTAAGGCTGTATGATAATGTCATTCACAAGCAATTCATGAGGTGGATTCCAATCTTGCTCTCAAAGTAACAATTTTTATTTTTAAAAACCTGGGTAAAAGCATCAATTATGTGGTTTACTTTATGAAAAAATTAAATGTAAATATCAAAGTTGTTCTAGTCTGTGTGAGATTTGCTGATTGTCAAAATTGTCTGTCTTGAGGCCTTATTTTAAATCCCAGAGGAACGACCAACTATGTCCACTTAAAAAGTGATTCATCTTCTTATATAGTTTGATATATTTATTTATGAGATTTATTTTAAACTTTTAATACATTAAAACTGAAATTTGAGGTGGGCAAGGCAAATTCTTCTTGTTCTATAGTTGAGGCATGCACAATATTGTTTCTTCCAAGGATATTACAGTTGTTATGGTGAAAACAAATGCTAAAGTTAAAAGAAATGTTAAAGTTAATACTAACGAAAGTAAATACGCGGGGCTTGTAGGTGGGTGGGAGAGAGCCAAGCTGACCAAATAGGAGGAAGGACAGAGCTCTGGGCAAACAACAAAGCCAGTTTCAGCAGGCTCTGGCAGGCTCCCTTGAATACAGACTTCTCTGTCCCTTCAAGGAACTTATGCAGGGCACTGTTGCTGCCCTGCTATTCTGATACCTAACTGCAGCAGACCAAGCTGTGGGGTAGGATGGCTCTAAAAAGCCCCCTCTCTTCCAGGAGGGGGACCACCCTGGACTTTCCTGTAGACAAGGAGCTAAATGTGAGGAGACCAAGAAAAACTATAGCTACATCTGGGTAGCTGTGAAAGGTAGCTTTTAGGGCAGTGAGGACAAGTGTCCACGTTAAACTACAAGCTGCTCACATAACCTGGCAACAAAGAGAGGCTAATTTAGTGAGCAGCTTTCAGACACTTGCGGAGGTCAGCAACTAGCAACACCTAGCAAGGTCGGCAACTGGCAATGCCAGCCAAGGTTGGCAGTGTCCGGCAGATAGCCCAAGGCCAACAGTTAACAAGGCAAGTCAAAGTTGGAAACAGAGGGCTTCAACATGTGGCCACCCTGACTGGGCCAACGGCACGGGAACAGTGCGTGATCACTTCTCTGGGTGAACTGGGAGGATGGTGCTTCTCCAGTGGGTTGGCCTGCAATATTCTCAAAGAATGAACCGACCCTAATAGTTACCTCAGCCTTTATCTGGTTTCTCCTATGAAAAGCCCGCAGATACGCCGCAGAGCCGTGCCTCTCCTGGGGACCCCAACCACTCTTGGGTGTTTCCCTTGATGTTCCTTAAATCTTCACTTTCTCGTCATCTTCCTTAATAAATCTGCTATGGCTTTACATTACATTCCTTTGTCCAAATCCTTTTCCCTCGTCGACCTGAGATAATGAGTTTGAGAGCCATTGTCCAGGGTGACTTTTGGTGACTGCTGATTGTATGGTAATTTAGTCCTTGGATTAAGGCCCCATCTCTCCAGAGATCTGCATCACTGTGATTTGTGACATGCGCTTACGATTCCCAGTGAAGGAGTTCTCTAGTCTGAGAAATGGAGCTTCAAATACTGCCTGGAATTTCTTTCCCCTTAGTTGAATCATAACGAGAGAAGTGGAATGAGGCTGATGATGGAGGTGTGATGCATCCTCAGAGGAGTCCCTGAATATAATGTCATGGTTCTCAAACTTCTTGTGTTTATGAGAAATCTCTGAATTTTAGAATTTTTTATACAGCACACAAAGCACTTCCCAAAGATTTTGACCATCTGAGTCATACAGAAACATTATGTAAGGCAGTATTCTTTCAAGCACACTTGGGAAACACTTTTCTAGATGACAATGAACTAATGCGTCCTTGAAAGAAAAATATGGCTAAGAATTAAACATGGGAGCTGGAGAGATGTCTCAGCAGTTAAGAGCACATAGTACTCTTCCAAAGGATCTGAGTTCAGTCAGTTCCCAGGACTCATGTTGGGCAGCCCACCACTGCCTGTAGCCGGCCAGCTCCAGGGGGATCTTCTTCTATATATATAGACATAATTTAAAAGAAAAATAAATATTTTTTTCTTTTAAAAAAACTTACTTTTATTTTATGTGTGAGTGTTTTGCCTGCATATATGTAAGTGCACCCAAGTCCTGCAATGCTTTGAAATAATTACTGAAAAATACTTATTTCAGTTCATAAACTTAGAAACCTAGTAAGTTTATGATTCTAAATAGTTACAGATGTAAAATTAATTTCAATAGAGAAAAATGCTGTATCTTCTCAAAACAATATATAAAATACTTAACGTCCTTAAAGGGTGTATATTTTCATCATCACAATATTGCTTCAGTTGAACACAATAGGCATGAAATTTTTTTATTACTTCTGGATAATGCATACTTTTTATGCAAGCATATTTAGGACAGCACGTTGGAGTTTCCAAGTGGCCATTTTTATTGCATTCCTATTGGTATGCAGTGAATGTGGCTTATAGAATTTTTACTTAAAATTTTAATATGTTTTAAATTGGCATCTATCCATTGTACATGGCACTGAGTTTCATGATACTTTCATAACATTTCTTCTTTAAAAAAGATTTATTGTCTTATGCGTATGTGTGTGCCTGTGTGTGGATGAGCACATGTGTGCAGGTATTTTGGAACTCAGAAGAGGGCATCCGATTCCTTGGACCTACAGTTACAGGCAGTTATGAGCTGCCTGATTGGGTACTGGGAAATGAACTCAGGTCTTCTGCAAGAGCAGCAAGCACTCTTAACCACTGAGCCATCTCTCCAACTCCTCATAACATTTCTTTAAAATGTTTTTACACTTACTTTGTTGCATGTGTGCGCTCATGGACACACCAGGGTACGTGTGTATAGGTCAGTGGACAACTTGCATGTCTTGGGGACCAAACTCAGGGCTGTCAGGCTTGGGAGCAAGTGCCTTCACCTGCTGGGCCATCTTGTCAGCCTCCCATTTTCATAAAATTTCATCTTTTGAAATTTAATCAGCATTTTTGGGGTTGATTTTTATAACTACTTTTATGCTCCACAGAAGCAAATAAGTTGTATTTGTAGACGGTCTTCATGTCCATGTGTCAGTTTATTTTTGATGCCCTTGACTTTCTTTGATGCTTTGTTTTGTTTCCTCCTGAAAGGGGAAATATGCCCTGAAAGGGGCGTATTAAAATACCCCATAGACATTGTGTTTGAAAAAAATCAAATTCTCCATTTATGCATGTGAATTTTTACTTTGTATTTCTCTGTGGCCTTTTTTTACTTTTGAAGGGGAGTTTCATTATTTTTCAACTTTATTCTGGTTAATGTTTTGATTTTAATTGCATTCTGTGTGATATACAATTTAACTTTTCCTTCTGTTTGCTTTGAATTTGCATAGTCATCAATTAAAATATTTTGGATCTCTTTATCTCTTCCTCCCTCCCTCCTTGTTTCCTTCCTTCCTTCCTTCCTTCCTTCCTTCCTTCCTTCCTTCCTTCCTTCTTTTTCTTTTCTTTCTTTCTTTTATTGAAGCAAGATTGCACTGTAGAGTCCTGGCTGGCCTGGAACTCGCTATGTAGACCAAGTTGGCCTGGAACTCACAGAGGTCTGCTTGCTTCTCCTGAGTGCTCAGATTAAAGGTGTGCACCACACCCATCTGTTTCCTTTTTATCCCCTTTCTTTTTTTTAATGCAGTAGACTGTCCTTTAACAGAGGAGTGCACCCTACTGCGTTCATGGTAGCAAATATACCCCCATCACTGATATTTCTGTGTTTTTCTCTTTTTGTTTCCTGACTTTTCAGTCAATCTGTCATCTGCTGGATGGAGTACTTCATTATCCATTCCTGTTCTTCATGATAATTCTGAAGACCTTCTCTGCTTTTCAACTCTGCAAGTGGCTACTTTTACATTTTTAGTCCCAAGAATCATCATCGAATGCATATTATGACATGTTTGTGACAGCAATTATCAACTTTCTCTACCAACTTGTTTTTTTACCTGTCTCTTTTTACTTGCTGCAGAATGAAAGAAAACAGTGGGAAACGGTTTCTCCCTTCACTGTCAATCATCCTCCTATCTTTCATTTCAAAATCTTACTCAAATAATTTAAAACATTTAATTCAAAGCTTCCAGTGGGACTGGTAAGATGGCGGAGCAAGTAAAACCCCTTGCCGCCGTGAGGACCGGCGTTCCGTTCCCAGAACTCAGGTAAAGGTGGAAAGAGAGGACTGACTCCACAGAATTGTCCTTTGATCGTCACACGTGTGCTGTAGCGCCTCCCAAACAACAACAATAAAATAAAATAAATAAACATTTAAACTTCAGTGCAGGCTATTTGCTTTTCTATTCCTTGTTCTGAAAGTTTTCAGCGAAAGCTTTAAACCAAAGCCCCTGCTCCTAATCCTCCTGTATACACACGTGCATCCTCATGTGCATACAGGCGCTAGCAGAACCACTTAGCAATCAGGATGTAAGCAGAACCGGCCTCGGCGTGGGGCCAGCGGTGGCCCGCGCACTCAATCAGTGCTGCTAACTGCTGTTTCCACTCTGCGGTCTTGGTAGGTTTTCTCAGGTGTCGTCCTTGTCTGTGGCATACGGGTGGTGCCCCTCAGAATCCTTGCATGTCTGCAAATGACTTTATTTTTCTTTGAAGGTGGTATTCTAGCTCCTTGTATTGTAATGAAAATATGGTTGCTGGGGCTGGAGAGGTAGGTAGTTCAGTGGTTAAGGTACTTACTGCTCTGGAGAGGACCAGAGCTCTGTGATCAGCACCGACACCAGATGGCTTACAACTGCCTGAAACTCCAGCACCAGGGGATACAATGCCCTCTTCTGGCCCCTCAGGTACCTGTACTCTGTATGTGTGTGTGTGCACACATACAATTAAATAAAATATAAATAAAAAATTTAAATATAAAATTAAAAAATAGCTGATAAGGTGATAGTTTGGTTTTGGTTCTGGGTCTCCTTTTCTATGTTTCTTCTTTGTACTCACTGGTGGGGGAAAATCACAGTTATTCAATGGAGAAATTGGGAGTTGGGGCGCTCTCTCTCTCTCTCTCTATATATATATATATATTATTGAATTTCATATACAACATCTTAATCATCTTTATACCCCCTTCCCGATTGGCACCTTCCCATAGGCCCCTTCTCCCCACCCACTGGATTTCATGTATTCTATCATTTATATTAAGGTCTATTGAGTCAAGCTGGTGTTCCCTGACGTCCCTCAGTGCAAGTTCATCTACTGGGGTCTAGCTAGACCTTCTAGAGTCACTTCCTTAAAGAAGATCAACTCTTCCTCACCTAAGAGTAATCAGCTGCCCAATAGTTCTTTGGCTAAGACTGGGGTCTGCTCCCCATGTCCCCAGTTCTATGCTGGGCTTTGTCTGCTTGAGTTTGCATGGGTCTTGTACATGTTGTCATCATTGCTGCAAGTTCATATGAGTAAGATCCCTGGAGCCTGTAAGACTCTCTTTCCACATGGCCATGTGCCTCCTCCCCTGCCTCTTCCAATCTTTCTGTCCCGTCTTCTGCGGTGGTCCCTGAGCCCTGAGTTCATTACCATCTGTTACATGAGTGAGCTTTGTTGATGAGAATTGAGAGATGTATTAATGTTCTCTTTACTTCTTGTTCCACTATGTTCCATGAGTTTTATGTGTAGAGGTCCCATTGTAGATGTGTCCATTAGGGTTTGACATTTTACATACACGCAATCTGTGTGTGACCAGTTGTGGAACTCTGTAATTGTTTGTTGCAAAGGAAGCTTCTTTGATCAGTAGTGACTGGTATACTTGTCTGTAAATATAAGGAGCCATATTTAGCACACAGTAAGAAATTACATTTATCTAGGGATGTGATAACCTTGGGTTTTTCTCTAAGATCTATGAGCTCTCCAATCATATGTATTTGACTATGTTTACAGTACCACACATGAGTTCTCTCCCTTTGAGTGGGTTTTAGGTTCAATTAGGTAACTGTAGATCACCCCGAAGAAAAAAATGTCACTACTGCCCCAATATAGTTTAAGGTGCCAGTCATTGTTATGGTTGTTAAGCCAATGGATTGGACCATTGATTGATGTTCTTCCTTTAGCAGCTTACATAGTGTTCTCCAAAACTATGAGAGCTAGCTGTCAGGGCGGTGGTTTCCAGGTTAGTTCTAGCTTCATTACTCCAATTTTTGTGTCCGAAGTATGTCTTGTCTTCAGCAATAGGGTCTTACCTTCAAGTTTTGGGAGGCAGTCCAGGACTGTGGCCATAGCTTGTGTAACTTTGGGAGTCTCTTTGACTACCCTGTCAGACAGCTCAAAGGGGGGTTTCTCCTGCCTGGCAGTTTCTTGTTACACAGCCTTCAACTATATACATGGACTCATGTAGAGATATTGTATGTGTAATTTTCAGTAACCTTTTGAACAAATTCATTTCCCTCTGGTTTTTACACTATCTAGGCATTATTTATTTCCCCTCCCTCTCCCTATCTAATCCTCCCTCCTCCCTCCCGAGTTAAAGTACCTCCAGTCCCCCAATTTCACCTTTGAAAATGCCTGTCTCCTATGGTTCCCCCTCTTTTGAACGCCTCCTTCCCCTTTGCCCCCAGAGTTCCTTGTATAAGCCCCTCTCTTCCTCTCCCATTTAAACATTCCTATGGTCCCTATCTCCCCTCGCGGCACCAGGCTCCTACTGTTCTCTCTCAGGCTCAGGCTCGCTTTTTCCCTTTACTTCCCTGGCTCCTTTCCATTGGTACTTTTTTTTTTTTTTAAGATTAGGCTAAGTCAAAGTCCTTAATTCTCTCTTTAACCATTTGGGAGTGGAAAAGCTCTCTTAATATCAAAACATATTTCTTAAGATTAAAAAATTCTTCTTTTAGTTTCTGTGCTGATTTCACCCATGCCTTTCTTGTCTTTCTTTGCTTTGTATATAAAAAAATTATTTTATGTATATGAGTGAGGTTTTTTTTCTTTTTGAGACAGGGTTTCTGTATAGCTCCAGCTGGCCTGGAATTCACTATATAGACCAGGCTGGCCTGGAGCTCACAGAAGTCCACCTGCTTCTGTCTCCTGAGTGCTGGGATTAAAGGTGTGCACCACAACGCCGTGGCTGTGTGTGTGTTTCGCCTGTGTGTATGTAAGTACACCCATGTCATGCAGGGCCTGCAGAGGCCCGAAGGGGGCATTAGATCCCTGGAGTGGAAGGTTGTTAGCCACCTTGTGAGTGCAGGGAGACAAATCCAGGTTCTCAGCAAGTGTAGCCAGTGCTTTTAACTGGGGAGTCATCTCTTCAGCCACCTTACGTTGTATTTTTGATGTCTTGACTGGGATGTGCTGTGGAGAATTTATTCTCTAGTTGTGTCAGTTTGGAATTCTATATACCTCTCATGTTTGGATGTCTACCTTCTACAAGGTTTGGGAAGTTTTCTGCAATACTTTTGCTAATAGTCCGTCTATTCCATTACTTTATCTCTGCCCCTTCTGCACCGCGAACTCTCAGGCATGGCCTCTTGAATGCATCCCAGACTTCTGAAATTTTCATTCATGCTCCTTAATTGTTTTTCCATATATATCTCTGTTTGTATTATTGTCTAAACTTTGTCCTCCGTTCGTGAAATTCATCCTTCTGCATGCTCTTGTTTGTCAATGATGGCATCTGTTGTGTTTTTTATTTGATTGACCATCTCCTTCATTTTAATATTTCTTTTTGGTTCCTTTTCAACGTTTCAGTTTCCTTACTGATTTTTTTTCTCCATACTTTGGACTTTTGCCACCAATTTACTGACTGTTTGATTTGCTTTGGCGACTGTCTTGTCAAGGTCTTAGATGGATCTCCTTAATTTGTGCATCTGTTCATTTGATTCTTCTATATGATCATTAATTCTTTTAAAAAGTAAAGCTCTGAATTCTTTCTCAGACATATCGGCTAACTCTAGTTTTGGATTCCCTTGCGGGGAGGGGCGGTTGGCGGTTTGGATGTGAGACACAAGTGGTGGTTGTATCCTTTATGTTTCTTTGTTGTATTTTATGAATCTGTTGGAGTAAGTTTGTCTTTCGGTATTGACACTTCCCCTCTTCCAAGATGATCTGGATGTTTTGTTTTCTGCGAGTCTTCATAACTGCCTGAAGCCTGGCCACTTGGACTGGTGAAGGTTGGCGTTGACCTTCTAATGCAGTCGCTGGGGTGATCCTGTATTGGCTATGTACCAGGAGGACCAAGACTGGAGCCACATACCATGCCCTCAAAATCTAAACAAGATCATAATTCAGCCACCCCCTGGACTCTTCAAACTCGCTGGGGACAAGACACCAAATGTCAGACCTCCTGAAGTCTATTACTATCCTGGGGTTATGGTTAGTGCCATAGGTCTAAAGTAACCCCTGGGACCACAGCTGTATAGACTGCCAGTCCCACAGTGACCACTGACTTCTGAAACTTCAGAAGACAAAACCCCTCACCCACGATGCCCAATAAGAGCCCACTGGAACCAAACCCCAGTCTTTCAGAGGACCCTGGCACACTGGAGCCAAAGCTAAAGAAGACAAAGACTTCTGAGCACCCCAAAGCTAGAGGCTTCATCTCACAGTGCTCCCAGGTCCCTCCAGAGGCGAGGGTTGAGTTCTGAGGTTCTCCCTGGGCTTACTGGAGTAAAAGGCCTGCTCTGGCAGCACAGTTCAGTCCTGTAGGAATCTGAGGCCTAGTCTCAGCGTACCAACCAGATTTGCTGGAACCTGAGGCTTAGTCACATGGCATTTCCTGCTCTAGCAAGAGAGGCAGATGCAGGCTTACAAGGATACCTGAGCCCCAGCTAGAACAGACGTTCTCCTTAGTCTGCTCAAGACTTTCCCAGGCCAAAAGTCAACTAAAATCACGAGCATGTCTGTGGAGTTGGCCAGGCCTGGGGAGTTCTGGTCTTTGGTGGCAACAGTGAATGTAAGGGCAGCTGTAGCACCTCTGAGCTGAGAGAGGAGCTTTCTGCTCAGGTCTGAGTGGCAACCTCGCCACCTCTGGGACACAAGTGGCCATCCTGCTTCTACTGAGGTTCCCGGAACCGTGTGAGTGGATACTTCAGGTGCACACAGTCCTCCCTGTGAACTACCACTGCTCTCCTTGTACCTCCTGTCTTTGGAGCAGGGACTGAGAAGGGAAGGGCTTTGAGGTAGGGGCTTTCTATGTAGTTCTGGTTGGTTTAGAGGTCACTATGTAATTGCCACCCCAGTGTGGGGATTAAAGGCTACACCCTGCTTCAGCACATTATTTATTTATTTATTTTTATTTTGTGTGTGTATGGATGTTTTATGTCTGCATGTATGTTAATACACTTGTGCTGTGCAGTGCTGAGATCCCTAGGAACTGGAGTTACAGATGGTTGTTAGCTGCCATGTGGATGTTGAGATTCAAACCTGGGTCTTCTGCAAGAACAGCCAGTGCTCTTATCTGTTGAGCCATCTCTCCAGCCCCTATTTTTTAGGATTTAGAAAAGTCTGAAATTTCCAACATCACTTCAGAGGAAAAGGGAAGGAAGGGGAGAGGACTGGAAGCAAGTTATTGAGCGCATTGCTTGACCAAGGAAGACCACACATGCTAGGAAGACCACACATGCTGTGTGTTCATATGTGTCCATGAGTGCGCGCACAACTGTCACACCAAGTCCTGATATGACCTTTCTTCCACAGCTGGAAGCTGTTTGCATCCTGACTAGCTTGGTTCAGGTTCTGAGAACAGCAGTTTCCTAAGGCAGCCAAGGAATTCACACCCCAAAACCCCAAACCTCCAAACCTCCATAGGGTCCTGCATCGGATAGGCTGACTTCTGCTATGATCCTGCATCCAGCCTATTCCCCTTCAGTCTTTTCAGGGCATAGCTTTGTTTTCATCTTATCTGCCCCTCCCCCATTATCTGGGCTTCAGTCAAAGAAGGAAAACCACTTTGAGATATTAAGGGCTTTGCTAAGGGATCTGACCTCATCTAATTGTGGGAACTGGTAGGTCTGCATGAAGTTGTTGCTTCCTCATCTGATGTTGTAGCCTGAAGTCAGTGTGTCAGGCAGCTAGCTGCTCAGGAGTGATGGGCAGGAAATAGGAACTGAGAAAAAACTGTAAGGACTGGCTGGAACTATGGGACAGGCTGTAACCCACACAGGCCTCTCATTTAGTCCACGACTTAATTTTGCCATTGGGAGCACTTTGCAGAAATTGTGCTTCGTGTAGCACATGCCTCAGTTGGCCCAGAACTAAAGGAGGGTCAGCAGGACCCAGAGTGGAGGGAGCTGTAGGTCCCGAGCAGTTCTTTTCATGTGCATCCTGTTGTGACTGGAGACTGCAGAGAGCTGGTAAAAAGAATCATTCTAGTTTTTATGGATAAGGTTATAGAACAGTAAAAAGGGAGCCAGAGCAGTTTTTTATAAGCTTTCCTCAACTAGTCAGAAGCAGGTTCTCAGAAATGTCTATACATTTCTGCCTCTAGTGTTTACTGGGAAAATTCTTATATGGTTGTTATTTATAAAATCAGACAGGAGTTTATAGAGGACTTGAAGATTAGAAGTTTATTGGAGGCTTTGTGCATTGGTCTGCATGCTAATTTTCAAAAACTCATTCTGTTTCAGAGTTTTGTGATGTGGAGGTATTGATGTTCTCAGAGTAAATTCCCAGAAGGAAGGTGTTAGACTTCCATCTTTCAGGGTAGTATTGCTACCTTCTAGAAGAAATGCCAGGCTCACAGCATAGAAGCCTCCCAACCACTCAGAAGGCTGTCTGGAGTTTAGCCAGATGTTAATCCCTTGGATTAATTTGCAACTCACTCAGATAGCCATTCCTCAATGTCCGATCTATGTAACAATGGCCTTCAAGGTTCTTATAGCTGGATGGGTATGTAGAAAGTCATGAGCATTATGCTAATCCCAGCCAGAAAATTCTCAGAGCCTCCTTAACCAAGCTACCTGTGGTGGAGTGAGGGTCTCCAGAGAACTTTAGGGAGCCTCCCCTTCCAAGTCTTTCCCAAGGTTGAGCAGGTGAGTTTCTGGGGAGCAGTGTGACTTAATTGAGGTAATGCAGGGAAGTATAGATGCCTATTTGATGCTAGCTTACAGTCTTTTTCTGTAAAGGGAAGAATCTTCAAGATGCTCCCTGAGTTCCTTCACTAAAAGCCCAATACTAACCAAACAGCCCCACCCCTCCCTGGGGACACATATCTTGATTCTCACTCACCCTTATCTAACCCTCACCTATCCAGAAAGTACACAGGACAAGAATTAGGATTGTTAGGACTTATGTCCAAAGCATCTCCTTATAAAAAGAGATGAGGAACTGCGCATGGGCTGTCTCTGAGATGGTGATCTTTTGTCAGTTTATCAAATTCAAATTTATTGTTGGCCAAAGTATAGCTATTTCAGTACCTAACAATGGAGCAAGAATGTGCATTCTCAGGGAAGCCAAGAAAAAATAAAGGATAGAAACCCTAATGACCTGTCTCTGGGAATAAATCTTAGTGGTCACATAAACTAGGATGACAAGAATTTATAACACTCCTCAACACTGGAATGACTAATGCAGTCCAAGTGGGAAATGCAGAACTAGTTTCTCTGAGCAAGCCAGCACCTGTTTGCAGGCTTTTGGAAGTTTGATGAGGTCGGGACACTTGTCTTGACATCCTGCAGCCATGTTCTGGGTGGACAGCCACCTTCTCACAGCTCAAGACACAGGTGTCCTGTAAACCCTGTTCTGAGACTCCTAACTTGACTCTTGCAAGGGGCTCTGGAAATTTCTGAGTTGGAAGAGGAGCACCCTTGAAAGACCCAGGGTGTGGACCAGGGCAGGGCAGTGAAGGGGCAGTTGCAAAAGGCCTCTGGTGAGTGTATCCCTCTGAATCACTCTCTCCCAGACTATGCTTTGAGATACCACTTTGGTTCTCCAGGCTGGAGTGATAGAGGCTCCTAGGGATCAGTTAAAGACTCCATCTTTCAGATGAAAAGACAGGTTTATAGCTTGCAGATCACTTCGTACAAAGACACACTAGTGCAAAGTGAGAAAGTGGCAGATTCAGGACCCAAACTCCGACTCCAGAGCCTGGGCCTTATCTAGCCTCTGTTGCCCTTCTAACAGGTACTTCCTGCTTTAGACTTGGGTGGGTCTAAACCTGCACATATTACTATCAAATTGGCATTACACATTGGTGCTGAAAATTTAAAGCTCTCCACCCAAACCATTACACCAGGATGCTTCCATGAAAACCATTACAGATCTTGAAAAATCCCTCTTGTGGACAGGGTGTCAGTGTCCTATGTATAGGACTTTCATCTGCAGTTGTCAGGTAACACGAGTAGGCTATAGTTGTTCTGGCTACAAAAACAAAAAGAAACAAGGAAATCTGCCTAATGTAAAATGAGGGCTTGGGTTGAGGATTAGGAACAGGTTCAAAACATAAGCATCGCTTAAGAGTTAATGCTTCTTTCAGAGAAATTTCCCTTGTGTCGTAATGATGTGCTTAGGTTAATACAACAGGTCAAGGCCTCTTTGGCATTCCTAGGGATGCAGAGGCACCCTGACTCTGGGTGCTGAGAGGGTACCACTGTCTAGAGGGAGGAAGGACATCAACCCTGTTCCCACTGTTGTTTTTCTGGAAAGCTTCGCTACAGCTGTCTTGGCCCCTAAAGCCCACAGAAGGGGTTCCTCTTGGAGACTCAGTTCAAACAAAAGCAGCCTGGTTTTAAAAACAGTTTAATTAAAATGCTACATCCCTTTAAGGGTTTGTTTCTTGATCTGATCTGGTTGTCCTATTTTCTTCATTAAGAAGAAAACCCTCCTTTAATGATTTTAAAAACTATTCCTATAGGAGAATATTTCTGACATAACTTTCATGCCTCTATCAATTAAAAAAAGTTTAATTTTAATTTTATGTTATGTTAATTTAATTTTATTTTATGTTAATTATATTGCCTGCATGTATGTAAGTGCACCTGTGTTGCACAGTGCCCATGGAGGTCAGAGGAGGTGTCAGATCCTCTGGAACTGTAGTTACAGATGGTTGTTAGCTGCCATATGGGTGTTGGGAATTGAACCCTAGTTCTCTGCAAGAGCAGCCAATGCTCTTTACCACTGAACCATCTCTCCAGTTCCTCATTTTTCAAATTTATAGTATTTGTGAAGAGGGGCTTTAAAAAAAAATCGATGTAGATGTCTTTTCTTTTAAAAGAAATACTACATTTTCTTCAAAATCATACATATCTAGCAATTAATATCTGTATTAAAATTTGCACTCCAGCCTGCTGCCATGTGAGGACGCGCTTGTACTTGTGTAATTGTGGGTGGTATGTGTCAATGCTTTTTAATCTGTGCTTCGTAATCAGTTATTTAAGAATGGAATTCTGGAGGCCATGTCTCAGACAACTCGGAATGAAATGATGGAGATTTGACTTTTTTCAGCCTGATAGTGTGTGTCAGGAATTAGCCAAGTTTCAAACAGATAAGCCAGGGTCGGGGGCACAGTGAGAGGCTGCAGGTGCAGAGGCCTTTGAACTCTGTCAAATACTGGTGTATATTAAAGTTGATGGAGAATTTCAGGTGCCTTGCACTTGAGTCTATGCAGGTGTGTCCAACCTGTGCAGGAACAGTTGGCTAAGGATAGCTATAAATATGGCCCAATACAAAAATCATAAATTTACTTAAAACACAGGTTTTTTTGTGTGAGTTTTTAAAAATGTAACTCAACAGCACCATTCTCAAGCACAAAACCTGATGATGACAACATAATATCAAAAAGTTGGACATGCTGGGGAGATGGAGCAGCTGTTAAGAGCACTTTCTGCTCTTCCAGAGGACCCGAGTTCAGTTCCCAGCACCAACCTCAGACAGCCTGGAACTTTCTGTAACTCTAGCTCCAGGGGATCTGACTTCCTCTTCCCACTTCCTTGCACTGCCTGCATAGACCCCCCACCCCCGACAGACACACAGGCATGCACATGACTGAAAAGAAAATAAACATTTTTTAAAGCTGGACATGCCTGAGAGTTTAAATGCATTGCTAATGGTGACTTTAGAACTCACTCACTCACTCACACACTCTTTCATTCTCTCATTCCTTTACTTAATGCATGTTCACAGAGTACCCGCTGTGTGCCAGGCACTGGGATTGACTCTGGGGACACAACTCTGAGCATGTAAATGTGCTTAACTTCCGGGAGCCTATGAGAGAGGAGAACATCCTTTTCTTTCTTCTTGTTAATAGTGTCTTGGCTTTGGGCTTTGTTTGGGAGTAGTGTTGTGCCCAAGGAAGCAATTACATTTCCCAGGGTCCTTTGTAGTTGTCATGTGACACAATATGGCCAATGTTAAGTGGAAACTTGGTGTTATAGGGAAAATTTTGCTTTCTAGAAAGAGATACTACCCCTTCCTCCTCCTTGCTCCTCTCCCCTCCTCCTCCTCTTCCTCACCATCCTTTTTTACCTTTCTTCCTAGAATAAAAACTGGAAGCTAGATGTGAGCACCCATCTTATAACTGTAAGGTGGTCATACAAAATTGTTAAGTGAGGACTGGTGAAATGGCTCTCTGGGTAAAGACAGTTGCTTTTCAAGCCTGACAGTCTGGATGGAATGAAATTCCATGGTGGAATGAAATACCTGTCTGTGGCAAGCTGTCTTCCAGCCTCCACATGCATACCATGGCACTTGTGTACCCATAGACATACACAGAAAATAAATATAAAAAAATTGTTTGAGATAGGGTCTCCTTGTAGCCCCAGCTGGCTTGGAACTCACTATGTAAACCAGACTGACTTGATCTCACAGAGATCTGCCTGCCTGTACCTCCTGAAGGCATGCATCACCATGCCTGGCTTAAATTTTTTTTTAATATTGTTAAGTGCAGGACTGAGAGATGACTCATTGGTTAAGACACCAGCTGCTCTTGCAGAGGACCCAGATTCAGATCCCAGCACCCACATGGCAGCTAACAACTGTCCACAACTCCATTTCTAGGAGTTTGGACACCCTCTTCTGACCTCTGAGGGCATTGCATGACATGGGTGCACTTACATACAGGCAATACATTCATATACATAAAATCAAAATCAAAATCAAATAAAAAATAAAAATGTTGAGATAAACAATTTACTATTGGCTAAACACACCAGTGACTGCAGCTGGCTCTCTCATGCTGGTGTGTACAGCTCCCGCCCCCCCCCCCCCCCCCCCCCACTCAGATACACACTGAATATAAGGACGCGAGGTCAGAGAGACAAAGTGGTGGGAGGCAGGAAAGACTGAGCCCTGGAGCTAGCATAAACTGGCTGGCTTGGACAGTTACCTCAGCAAGGGCTGACCCCATAAGTAGTCTGGTCTCCAGTGTTTCCAGAGTTCTCCCAGTGCAGACAGAGTGTACAAGTGGGCTGTCAATAATCTCTCCATCCACCAGCTGAGAGAAAGGCCGGGGGTCATCCTGCCCACTTTACAGGGCTGTCACTTATGATGTCAGAGCGTGGGTGGAAAGCTCCTGTGAGAGTCAAGGTGCCGAACAGAGCTAGCTCGTTTTACCTTTCCTTTCACACCAGGAATTCTGAAATTAGACGTAAGGAAGGCAGGAAACACATACTAAAAGCTAGGGATTCTGAACGGGTCCCTGAAGCGGATGTAGAAAGGTGATGGAGTGGATGCCGGAAGACTGAGCACAGAGGGTATCCAACAGGAGGGCGCAGCATGACCCAAGCCAGGGAGCAGACATGAGCTGGGAACCCAGGCACAAAAGCGTGGGGAACCTGGGTGACAGGGCAGGACCTAAGCACCTTCATATTTTAAAGAATGATAGGAAACTGGGTCAGGCTTAGAGTAAATGGCAGTAAGATAGGAAGGGTGTGTGCGTGCGTGCGTGCATGTGTGTGTGTGTGTGTGTGTGTGTGTGTGTGTGTGCATGAGCGTGCTGTGGCCATGAAGGGAAACGATGTGAATAAAGTAGATTCCCGCCCCCCCCAACCCCAGGCTAGAAGTTGTTCTGCAGCACAGGCCCGGAAGAAACCGAGGCCTTCCTCCCCTTCCGTCTCTTCCACCCACTGCTGCTGCACACGCACACATTGGGGACATCTTTCCACACGGTGTGGCAGGGCCGTGGAGAAATCGCTCTCGGGTAATGAGACAATTAGCTCCTCGGATTCTTTCCGCAGGAACAAATCCGGGCCTTCATGGCATCTGTCCCCTCCTGTTCCTCCAGCTGGCCTCCTCGCCACGTGCACACCCCCACTCCCCGGAACCAGGCCTGGCCGCCTGCCCCACTGCCCACTTGCGCTTGGGGAGGCCGGGGTGCGGGGCTAGCGCTCCCAGAGCAGAGCGGCAGAGCGCGGGATGGGGTCCAGGTCCGAAGCTGGGGGTGCGATGCTAGAGTGAGGGGGGCGGGGTTAGGGCGCAGGATGCGCGGCCGGAGCGAGGAGTGTAGGGCCGGAGCGAGGGGCGCAGGGTCGGAGCGCTACGCCGCTGCAGCGCCGGACTGGAGCTTCCGCCCAAGACGAAAGCAGGGTTCCCTTAGACCGCGCAGGGCTGGATCGAGGCTCACGGGGCTGGATCGAGGTTCACGGGGCTGGATCGAGGCTCACGGGGCTGGAGTGCGGGGTGCGGGCTGGATCTAAGGGCGCGGGGCTGCGGTTTGGCGGGCGGGACTAGACCTCCGAGTCAGGGCTGGAGCTTGGGGTGCAGGGCGAGTTTGAGGAGGCCGGGGCCGGAGGATGGGCGGCTGGGCTGACTTGAGGGATGCAGGGCTGGAGTGTGGGATGCTGGACTGGAGTTTGCGGGCTGGGCTCGTGCTCTGAATCGGGGTTGCAGCTTGGGTTGAGGCGGCCAAGAACTGGATCTAGAGGTGCAGGACTGGAACATCCGGTGCTGGGCTGGAAGCTTGGGCCGCAGGGCTGGAGGGCTAGCGGCGCCCTCAGGAAGGGGGCACAAATTGGCAGCACGCGGGGTGACGGACGCCAGCGCCCAGTGCCCCTGAACTCAGCTGCAGAGTTCTCTGTGGGGCTGGCAGCCGTGTCTCCAAAGCTGCTCCGCAGCGAGGCGGCATATGGACCGCTGACAGAGCAGCTGCTGAGGAAGAAGACGCCGAAAGGAAGCCTCGAGGGATAAACACGAGAAGAGAAACGCATGTCACCACGCAGCGCCCCAAGCGCCCGCGCCGCCTCTCGTCCCCTTCCGGAGGCGAGGGAAGAGGAAAGTGATTTTAGACTGCTGTTCTAGATCCTCTGCCCATAAACTAAGGATTGCCCCCATCTTCGTGCAGCTATAATAACGAACGTTGCTTGAGCACTTGCTAGTTCCAGCCAGTTCTGGAAGCTACTTTAGATGCACCGTGCCATGAATTCCTTTAAACAGCCCTGGAGGAAAGAACTGGTGAGATTTCCATTTTGTAGATGAACACATCAAGGCAGAGAGCTTCCAGATTTATTGTGGCTTGAGGCCACAACACTGTTGGTGTCACACTACGGCACTAGATTTGGTAACTGACATGTGTGGTCCGGTGTCATTTACGAAGCAATTGAAACTCCTCTGGTTCAGAGTTGGGGCGGACGGGACGTGCCCCCTCCCTTCCAACCTCGAGGACAGGTGTGACATTTGATGAGTTCCTTGGAAATGCGTGAAGATTTACCAACCCTGGGGTAGTGGCTTTCCTATTTTGCAGGTGGGAAAACAGGGGTCAGGGTTTTGCCTGAGGCCTCATGATAAACTTGGCAGAGAGGAGATGGGCTCTGATCCTCAGACCACAGCTCCGTCCTCCCTGTCCTACCTGGAGTGGATCAGGTTAAGGAAGCTGTCTGTGCTGGAGGAGGGGAGAGGGGAAAGAAAGGAACTGGAAGCCACCGGAAGCCACCGACGTGGCTTATTCTAGGCAGTGGCTGGTACCCTAAACCTCAGAGCCACAAAGCTTCAGATTGGTGTTTCATAGAACATCTACACCAGGCTAAAAGATGCTGTTATTTTTTTCTTTTTCACTTATCCTCAGCTCTGTCTGCAGTCCAATCCCCTGCAGCCCCAGGAAGCAGTGTTGTTGATCTCTCCCCCGCTGACAAATCCTCAGGTGGATTTGCCACCTAGTTGGGGTCTGAATCTTCCAGACACGAAGACAGACACCAAGAGGCCATTCATCACAGGGAAAATGGACACCTGATAGATTCAGTCCCAACTTGATGTGACCAACCTACAGAGAAACGGAACGGCTCATTTTTTCAAGTTCCCAAGTGAAGGCTGCATGTTTACCATGAGTTGGCGCCCCCTTAGCTAGCTCCACTCTGGCCAATCAGATTGTCGGCTTGTTGCTTCCAGAAAACGCTGCTGGAAGGGTCTTCAAACCGTGCTGCACAGGTGCATTGTAGATTTGCTGTGCTGTTTGGGTCATAATATCCAAACGCTTTCCTTCTTCTTAAGTGGAGGATGGGCCTGGAGGCTGGAGGAAGCCTTGGAATATGGGCCTTGGGTGAACAGAATGGGCTTGGGGGAGGTGCAAACACCACAGGCCGGCAGAAAGCTAAACTGCTGATGCTTTGTAGATTGAATTTAAGAATTTCTGAGTCCTGCAAGGTCAGTAGACATGAGGGTAGGAATAGAACTGTCTGACTTGCAAACATGCCTCAAGGTACTCCAAGACCAGAGACGCAGCTCGAGCCCCTGTCTAAACTACGAGGCAGAAGGTACCCTGAATAGCGCCATCGTAGGTAGAGAGAGGAACTAGACCTCTGAGCGCCTGTGTGTCTGTCTGGGTGTGCCTGCACATAGGTGCAAATGTCTGTGGAGACCAGAGGACAATCTCTACAACGTAGGTTGGGTTGCTTGGTTAGCAAGCCCCAGGGATCTTCCTGCCTCCACCTCCTCAGCACTGGGATTACAGATATGCGCCACCTTGCCTCACTTTGAAAGAAACATTAAATTTGTATTTTAAAAGTGGGTTCTGATGATCGAACTCAGGACCTTGTGTTTGCAGTTCAAGCATCTTACCACTGAACTATCCTCTCAGCCTCACTTTTGTATCAAGACAGGTTCTTGCTTTGTAGCCCAGGTTATCCTGGGACTTGAGATCCTCCTGCCTCAGCTTCCCGAATGCCGGGATCACGGTGTGTGCCACCACACTCAGCTTCTTCATTTGTCTCTTCTCTGTCTCCCCTCGCTCCCCTCAGTCTGGTACTCTTGGTTTTTGTAGAAGCTTATGCTGTTCCCTGTGCCGGGAACATATACCTCTTTACTGCCCATCAAACGTCTGTCCATGCTCAGAAAGTCCAGCAACACCTCACACCTCTCGTATGAAATGTTCTTTGGATTCTTCCAGAAGAATTGCTAACATTCTCCTTGGGATTCCCACTTTGGCACTAGGATTGTTCTCTCCTCAGTCCTTCCAAACTTTATTAATGTTATAATCCTTCGTATTTGGGTCAGACCAAAGGAATCTACCCCAGGCTGTCTTGGCTTCTCAGTCACTTTACTCATCAGCACTGGATCCAGTGTGCATGGTCCAGGCCCTGCTCTCTTACTTGTGGATGGAAGGAATGGCTTCTACAGTGGACAGAATCTGGACTAATGCTTTTTTTTTTTTTTTTTTTTTTTTTACTTAACCCCACATCAATACAGTTTATTATGTAAACAGCCTCACTGAATCACATATTCCTCTTTTGTCCTGGGCAGATGACCTTGGTCCCTCAGGACCCCACGCTGCCTTCTTCCCAAGATAATGAATGAATGTGGATGTGCTTGTTAAACATGTCAAGGTGCTGAAAGTGGTATGCTGTTCTCACTGAAAACAATGAAAACAGTTGAGAAGTCTGCTTGATATTGTGTGTGTACGTGTGTGATACCTCAGGCCTAGGGATTAAAGGGCATAATTCTCTGATGGGAGTGGCTCCTTGCTTTGACTTCCTCAGTTGATGCTGGAGATACTGTTTGAGTAAAAGTAAGACTGAAGCTTGGTTTGAGAGCACAGTTCAGAGAGACATCAGAAGAAAGGGGTGATTCTCAGAGTTTGGGTCTACTTTTAAAACTAACACTGTTTATCTATTGAGGTACAAACATAAGATGCCTCAGTGGACAGTGAGGCTGCTAACTGGCAGGGATTACATAAAATGGTATCTATTTATTCACGCCTTTATTTATATTTTTATTGTGTTATTGTTAGCGTACACTAAAATGTGTGACCTACAAGTGTAAGCTCGATTTTAAAAAATGTATATTTATACCTGGTCACCCCCATCAGGTCAAGAAGTAGACTAAATGACAGTTGTAACACTGACCTAAGTTTGTAAACTGTAAAGTGCTGTGGAAATGTTGGGTCTGACTACTGCCAGGAGGTGGAGCCCCTTTCCTATTAAATTCCTCCCTTACGACTCTTATGTTTCTGGCAGTCATGAGCACAGCTACAGCCATCCTCGTAAATTGTTGCTGATGCTGTGACTGCGATTCCCTAACTGTGCAGCATGGCCATAGAGACCCAGGCCTGTCTACTGCTGCTATTCTGGAGCCATAGATCCTGTGCTGGCCCCCGAGGGTGGCAGGTTGGCTACACGAAATAGGATCATTGAAGCACAGTTGTGCGATTTCCGTTCAGTATAATCTGATCCACAAGAGCGTCCTTGTGGGCCAGACCTGGGCAGAAAAGAGGAGAATAAACTTCAGAAGCTTCCTAGGCTGAATCTTCCATGGATATGACACACGTGTGAAATGAGAACCATTAAGTGATTCCCTCTCAGCCCCTTCCTTCCTGTGCCAATCCCCCTGGACTTTAGCCACCACCTGCTCTTTGGCTGCTAGTGGTTTACCTGACTGCGCTCTGGCTTCTCAAATTGAACGCATCTTCCTCCTTCCTAAACCTGGTTTCCTCTTCTGACCTTCCTTCTTCCTCCATTCTGGCATCACAGAGCCCCAGTGTCAACTCGAAACGCTGTCTGAAGGTCAGGGTTTCCCTGCCATGGTTCTCCCTCTGGGCCTTCTCTCCTCTCACCTCCACAGCTACCTCTAACTACTTCTAAAAGTCCTTAGTGGATGAAATGACATCGAACAGGCACTGTGTCAAAGCTCCTGCTCCCCTGCTTCCTGCCAATCTTACCTGACTGGGAGACTCACAGAGCACCTCTGCTTTGGGCTGTGGGCCCAATTCTTTGGTTGCATGCTGTTTGCTCTTCTGACTGTTGGCAACTGCCAGCCTTTCTAAGAACCTCAATGAACAATTCTGGGCACTTTATTTTTAATTTTCTTTGTGGCATATGTCTCTGTGTGTGGTATGTATGCATGTATGTAGGTACATGTGTTGTGTGTGCTTGTACATGCATGTGTGCATGGAGGTTTGAGACTGACTTTGACAGTCCTCAGTCGCTCTTCACATTTCATTGAGGCAGGGCCTTTCCCTTGAACCCAGAACTTGACTGGTTTGACTATTCTAGCCAGCCAGCTTGCCCCAGGGATCCCTCGAGTGCCTTCTGAGTGCTGGCATTTTAGGTGGAGCCACTCTATGCACCCAGCATTTTTGTGGGTGCTGGGAATCTGTACTTTGTCAGCAAGCACTGTAACCACTGAGCCACCTTCCCAGCTGTCTTCGGGGCACTTTTAAACGCTCTTCTTCCACCTCCCTGTCTCCTGTGCCCAGTGTGGGGCCTTTTTGCCCTTCATTTTGGTGAACAAATGAATGGAGATTGCATTCATGACTCAACGCTGAAGGGCAAAGCCACTGAGCTATCAATCACACTTTCAGAGGGCCAGACCTTTCTTAAAGGCCAGGATATGCTAACTGAAGGGGCTTTGAGAGCAATCCCATCTCCTCTCTGTCTCTGGCCTTCATACCTAACAGAAAAGGCCCAGCCCTGTCACCTCACACAGCTCTCAGCTGGGAAATACTGAATCCAGAGAAACTTTGTCGTAATTAACTACCTACTTGAAAGTACAAACTATGTAATTTGCCTTTAAGTGATCTTAAATTAATATAAATAATGAAGTATGCTCAGAATACTCAAGTATGGGTACATCCAATTGAACACAATTAAAATTAAGACGGATTTATTAGTATTGTGACTATTATTGATTAAAACGGTAATGATAAATAAGGGGAAATGTTAAGTACAACAGGGAATCAGTAATATTTCTTCAAAGTAATCATTTTGCTGTGACTACCCAATTATTAGTACATTTAATGTGTTATTCAGTGCAATTAATTACCCACTTTGCTTCTGGGAAGGCACTAGGAAAAATTGCTTTCTGCCTGGAGTGGTGGTTGTCACTTGGCAGAGGGATGGGGAGAGCTCACTGTGTAAAGGAGCCTCTGAGATAAAGACCACACTCTTCATGGCTGTGGCTCCTAGTAGCTCGAACAGACACGTCAGACGCCATGGAGGGAAAAGGGACAAGCAGATACACGTTCTCAGCCTCACAGTCAGTTGCTTTTGTAACCGTAAAAAGGATGCTTTGAACGAGGCTGGAGTCAGGAAATCTGGCTTGAGTCTTGACTGGGTCACCTAGTTGTGTGACCTAAGTTTAGAAGCCACGGCTTCCAGAGATGCAGCTTCTTCTCTGTTGGTTGGGAACAACACAGTCTTTGTGGGACCAAGGATATAGCTCCATTGTGAGAAGAATGAGGTCCTGGGCTTGATATTCAGTATGGAATGGTGGCACATGCTTGCAGTCCTAGTACTCAGCGGGTAGAGGTAGGAGGATCAGAAGCTCAAGGTCATTCTCTGCTACATAAGAAGTTCAAGGCCAGGCTGAGTTACATGAGATTTGAGGTCTGCCTGGGGCACACATGATGGGCCATGATAACTGCTGTCCAGGAGATGCAGGTCTTTTCCCCCCTCCTCCAAAGTTCAATATGACTTGGAAATTTGCTTCTGGTTCCTGTACATAGCCTCCAGCAGCTTGCTATAAGCTCCTGGCAACCTAATGCAAGTTGAGTGTGGAAGGACCCACCCTTGTCCTCCACCTCCACTTTCCCCTCACACCTCTGGCCTCACCTATGTGGTCCACAGGACTCCTTTATCCTTTTATGCTGAAGATAAGGGATGGGTGAGATGATGAAATGGTGTTGGGCATTTCCCTCAAAGCTTTTACCTATTTGCTTCCTAACTTGTCTGTACGAGGGAAAATAGATTTCACTGACCTTGTGTTACAAACAAAAATCCTGGGGTCTAAGACATGAGGGTCTAGAGAGGAGAGTGACTGGTTTGCAGTTACATATCTCAGAAGTGTGTGCTAGGGAATTGAACTCATATCCTGCGACACTAAGGACCATCTTCTTATCCCCCAGGAACTCTAGCTCCTGGTTTCCATCCCCCAGGCCATGCCAAAGATTCACAGTATTGTTTCCTAAAGCTAATTGCTAGTTTTTACATAACGGTTCTACTTTATGAGCTCCAAATTGCTCAAATTAGATTTTATCAAGTTCACACATACGATTTTTGTTGTTTTTATTAAAATTAAGTTCACTCTTTTGCCATTTGCAAGAGAGTTTGAGATTAGGATCTCTTTGTATCCACAGAAACACAGCGAGAATGGGGGAAAAGACAGCTGGTGATTAGGTGTGTAACTCACCAGGCGAATTTCCTGAGCAGAATGGCCCTGCTCCTCGGCTTGGAATCTGGGGCAGCCTGTGCCAGTCCCCTTTCGCCCTTGCTCATCCTGTGCCTTTACACCAGCATGTCACCACCTCTTCCAGACCTCAATTTCTCCATTTGTAAAACAGAGGATAAAGGAAAATCCTCACAGGAGAAAGATTTTATGCCACGTTTCAATGACGTTCCTGGCAGCAAATGGCTGTTAAATTGTGGTGGGAAGGCATTTAATGTCAGGACTGGACTCAGCAGAAAAAGGCGTCTCAATTATCTGACATATTTACAAGCACGAATTAACTGTTACGTACTAGGGACTCTTGCAGGCACTGTGCATAGGTGAACTAGTCAAGAGACAATAGCAACACTAACCACAGAAAGGGAAGCTAAATTCAAATTAAAACTGGAGATAAGACAGAAGATCAGTCAGGGAAGGTGATGTTACCTGAGACTGGGCTGTAGGAAGAACTTGGAGGAAGTAACATTTGAACTGTGACCCTAAGGACAGGAAGTAGAAACAGCCACGAAGAGATTGGCTGCAATGAATATGGAGGTCAGAAGAAAGCATGGAACTCGTCACATTTAAGGAGCAGAGACAAGGCAGTGTGGCAGGTAAGGCAGAGGCAGCTCTGCATGGTAGACTGTGGCTAAATGGTGATTGATTAGTTCTGTCTGCCATGGGCAGAGGAGGGAGAACAATATATTTGCTATTCCCAGGTTGAATGACCTAAGCAATGACATTCCAGGATATTGCTGGCAGAATGTCCTTTCTGGTACAGAGGCGTAACTCCAGAAGGAGGAGACTTCCTTTGTTTTTTAATACTTACTTTCATTTTATGTAACATCCCCGCATCCCTAGCATAGTTTTATCCCACGTTGTCTGTGATGTACTTCTTCATTCATTTAGGCAAGCTGTGTGTAAGCAAGACTGCTGTTTAGTGACTTAGCCAGGTCAGCTCAGTCTTTGAGTCTTAGTCTCATCTTTAAACGGAATGGAAATAAAATGTATTCCTTAGTTTTATGAGAGTTTAGTAATACAGTATCAGAAGGGACTTTGTCAAATGTGCTAACAACGTTTTACTATTTATGATTTATATTAGTTATAATATGATGAAGAGTCAATATTTTTGTTATTTTTAGAATATTCCTGAAACTCATCCCTCAGAAAACCCTGACTTTTTTCTTTTATTTTGTTGACAGGGTCATCCTCTTGCCCCAGTTGACCTGGAACTTGCTATGTAGACCAGGCTGACCTCAATCTCACAGAGAGCCACTGCCTCTGCCTCCCAAGTGCTGGGATTAAAGGTGTGCACCACAAGTTGTCACGGCTTCTATAGAAAACAATTAGCAATATCCATCAATGGCAAAAAGCAACCTTTGTTTCTTTTTGCCCTGGAATCCACTTAGAATTTAACAGCAACAACAAGAAGAACATAACTAGAGGACTTCTGCTTCTGGCTGACTGGCAGCAGCCTAATGCCCCTGCTGAGAGCCAGACATGCTGAACAAACACATAAGGAACCTGTGTTTACTCCTTCAATGGAGAGAGATGGACTTTTGCTATAAACAAAACATGTCTACAACTCACAAGCATGTTGACAAAGAGAAGCAGTACAAGATCAGTATGATTTCATATTTGAATTAGCATGAAACTGAGAGCTATATTTATATGTAGTTGATATATAAGATGCATAAAAGACATAAATCCATATGATTTGTATGAAGTTTGTGAATATATAGTTTATATTTATGCAACACAATCAGCTATACACACATATTTTAATTTATATAAAATTCAGTGTATCTGTAATAAAGATTAGGCTATACTATGGTTTGAATCTGGAATGCCTCCTGAAAGGCCACATATAAAATGCTTGGTCCCCTGCTCACGGTATTATTGGGAGGAGATGGAATCTTTAGGAGAGGGACTTATTAATAGGAAGTTAAATTATTGTGGAGGTACCCTTGAAGGGCATACCAGGATCCCCGCCCCTCTTTCTTTTCCTCTTTGCTTCTTGGCTTCCCTGAGATGAGTGAGTAACTCCGCTGGCTGCAAACTTCCTGCTGTTGCATGCTGCCTCATCAAAGGCTCAAAACAACAGAACCAAATGACCGTGGACTAGAATCTTTGAAACTGTGAGCCAAAATAAACCTTTCTTCTTTTAATGTTTCTTATAGAAGGTATTTGGTTACAGTGATAAAAAGCTGACTACTGCAGATGATGTACTCGGAGGGGAGGTATAGTGATTGGGTTGTGGCACCAGGAGGGCTGGTGTTCTGACAGAGTCCTGTCTCTTTATTCCAGTGTTGCTTCTGTGGGGCATTCACCTTGCGAATAGTCATTAAACGGCGTACTTTCAATTTTTGCATGTTTCCCTATATATAGCTTACTTTGATCTTTAAAAAGGAAACAATTGGTATGTGGATAAAGATGTGTGAATAAAGATATTTATTGCAGCATCATATATGACAGTGAAAACTAGGAATAGTCCTACACTCTAAAAATGGGAACTATTTAAATATGGTAATGATATAGTCTTTAAAAATGGTGTTTTCAAAGGATTTTGTACTGTGAGAGAGGATTTTAATATTTTAGTGTTGACTGGATACAGTACCGTAAACATTATGTAAAGAACTTGAACTTGGGTCACCGGGCCACCTCCTTAGTCCTGGAGAATGGAAAGGCGGGAGAGGCTGGCCAACCCCTCTGCTAACGGGCATTTTCCTTCAGTGCAGCCCGCATCACAGTAGAATGCTTGAAGAACACAATTCAACGATCTGTTCCATATCTGCTTCCTTCATTTTCCAGGGAAGTTAGGGAGATTCCACTTGCCGACCTTGCTCCTCTGAGCTGTCAACTTTCTGGGGGCCAGCAACCTTCTGTTTGCTCCCCTCAGTTTTCTGCCATCCAGGGGACTCTACAGCTCCGTCCTGTCCACAGGAGTCACTTGCTTTAGACTTAATCACACTTGGCTGGGACTGAGTTGTCTGAGATGGATGACTCCCAAGGACAGCCCTCCTGTCCCAGTTTACAGTCAGTCTTGAGCAAGAAAATGGACATTTTCCTACTCACCCTAGAGTTTGCCAAGTGCCCACAAAGTTGTGAGTTCTTTCCATTATCATTCAGAGCTGTCCTGCTGCTTCCTTTCAACCCTTGCTCCACAGTGCCTCCCACCTTGATCCAGACTCCTTGGATTTAATGTGGTTGCTATGTCAGTGACACGTTTGCAGGTGGCTTAGTAGACACCTTCTGCAAGAGCCTGTTTACACTCTAGTTCAAATCACCTTCTTCCTCCTCCACGATCAGAATAGGGTGGGAGACACTTTTTAAATCCCTCCAATGAGTTTTTATTGCTTTAAAATCAGGAAAACTGCTAACGTTCTTCATGAACAATCCAGATGGAGGCTTTTCAGATGTCAGTGTGTTGTGCTTGTGGATCACGGGGCTTTCATTACAGTGACTGATCAGGTCCAGACTGGGGTCTGGGAGTCTATATTTCTAAAGAAGACTCCTAAGAAGGTTGGGGGTCCCAACTCCAATCCCACCACCCATATGGCAGCTAACAACCACCTGTAAATCCAGTTCCACGGGATTTGACGCCCTCTTCTGTCCTCTGTGGGCACTATACAGCATGGGTGCACACACACAGGAATAACACTCATACACATAAAATAATAATAATAAAAAGAAAATAATGATTTTCCGTTTCATGACAGAAGTGTCATAGACTGAGCATTCTGCCACCAAGTGTTCTTGGAGGCTGGAGGTCGGCATCTTTTGGAGTATTTAAGGTGATCTGAACATCTGAGGGAACATGGCTCAAAAACATCTAGAACATTCTGATTATCCTGAGTCTTGGCTAGCTTCCCAATTCTATTACAAATTCAAAGTCCATATTGTGTCCTCTTGGACAGATAAGAAGATATTGAATCTACATGTATGAGCCATTTGCTTTACTGCAGAATCAAGCAGTGCTAGGGTGGAAAGGCCCCTACAGACCTCTGATTCTACCTGCGTGTGAAAGCAGCTCTGTAGAGCCCTGGACTTGTGGGAGAAGAGGCCTCGAAAACTCAAAGGGGACCTTAGCTTCTGACAGGTGGCTCTGGTTCTCTAGCTTCCAAAACCACACTTGTAGACAGGACTGTGCTGCTTCTCAGGCAGCTGTGTCATCATGCCATAGGCCAGGCTGCCTGGGAGTCCTCTCAGATGAGTGGAAATCTGATTCCCTGTGTGTGGCCTTCAAGGCAATGACTCTAGGTTTAAACCGATGTATCAAATTTTCCAGATACCACTGACCAGCTGGGAAAGCTTACTTAAAATCCAGCCTAACTCCAACCACACAGGGCAGATTCCAGTGTTGCTCCTGAAGACTTTGATTCAACTGGCTGAGAAAGAGTTTGGAATCTCTGACTTGTAGCCATGTCTGACCCACTCAGGTATGGAATCAGGTTCAAGAGCAGAAATGCGTTACTGAATGAACCAGATACAGGCTGATTTCTCGTTTTGGTATTTGCCATTTGAGATGCTAGCTCACATATGCTTTCACCTGAATATAAATATATTTTGAAATGCTCCTGTCTTTGTGATTACAAAAAGAATAAAACTAAGCGTAAGATACATAAAGAAAAAAAGTATGAAAAATAATCTATGGGCTGGAGAGATGGCTCGGCTGTTAAGAGCACTGACTCTTTTGCAGAAGATCTGGGTTTGAGTCCCAGTATCCACATGGCAGCTAACAACCATCCATAGCTCCAGTTCAGGGGATCCAACACTCTCTTCTGACCTCTGAGGGCATTTCAGGACATGGGTGCACTTACACGCATACAGGCAATACACTTATACACATACAATAGCAATAAATAAATCAAATTTAAAAATCTACAAATTTAGTAGTGATTAATGGCAGCAAAACTGAAGTCAGTGCCTGATATGTATGTTAGTAGATTGATTTTCAGTTTAAATATGTGTCAGGACTATAAAAAACAAGAAAAACACTCATGTTACTTTAACCCAAGACCTTTTCTCCTGCAATTTTAAGGAAAATCATTCCACAAATGATAAATGGTTTTTGTTCACAAAGACCCTCAGAGAGGCATTATTTTTAATTCCAGAAAAATTATGAAAAAATTCAACATCCAAGAATCAGGCACTAAGTAAACTGAGGTACAACTATGGAGTAAAATATGGAGCTATTAAAATGACACAAACAAATGCCTATTTACAGTGTTCAGTGTAGTTGATCAGAAAAATTTTGGTCCATTATAATCTTTTGGTTTCTGGTCGAAGGGGGAGAAGAAGTATACTTCCATGAAACAATTATTTGTTTAATGAAATATTTAATTAGTGTCCTTATAGGCAACAAAGCCAATGGAAAATCCCATTTAGTATAAGTTGAGGATCAGGGCTTCTTTCATAAGTACCCATTGAAAGTGAGTTCCTTATTTACAGAGGCCTTTGAGTTCTAGAAAGAGGATCATTTAGCCAGTTCAGTCTCCTAAGCAGTGTAAAGATGTTTATTTTAGTAATCTTGACATATGGCACCCTGGACTGTCTTTGTCTTCCGTAACTGGGAAACAACCCATAAACTTTTCCTCAAAGTTTTCCTCTACCTTTGGGAGTGATCCAGTGTGGGCGGGGGAGGGGAGAGGCAGACAGTCAAGATGCAACTAGGAAAGCCAGACTTCTATCTCAAATTTTGTTTGTTCAGACCAAAATTCTTTTGTTCGGAGCAGATTGGCACCGATTTCTCAAAATTTGCATCAGAGAACAAAGATTCATGTTTGAGTAAAAACAATGAGAATAGCACAGCTTGCTTCTTGAAGGTTCCTCCTGCCCCCACTCCCACCCACTCCAAGTCTCTATTTCTAAACTTCCGAGGGCAGGGAAGCCCCCACCCCATCTGACTGGGAGCAATTTAATGGAGGGAAAGGCCAGTGTCCCAGCAAAGGCCCTTTTCTGCATGAAGATGCTGGCTCTAGGTCAGAGGCTTTGAGGGTGTGTCTGGTAATCAGGGTATTAGATTTCCTCATTCTGGGTCGGGGACTACATTCCTGAGCATCAAATGTATCAGGTTAGAGTTTGGATAAATGGGATGGTATTAATTATTTTATTACGAATTGCATGTACGTTCAGAGAGCATATATCTCACAGTAGGAAAGCCTGTGCTCGGGGATGGGGAGCTGGCTCAGTCAGCAAAGTGTTTGCTTTGCTTTGAACCTGAGTTTGGATCCCCAACTGGGTACTGTGGCATGTGTCTATAATCCCAGAACTGGGGAGGTGGAGATAGAGGACCCCTGGTCCTTGCTGGTCAGCCAATTTAGCTGAATTGGTGAGCTCATGTTCAATGAGATCCTGCCAAAAAAAAAAAAAAAGTGTCATTTGTATCCTGATGATGGCATTCTTATTGGGATGAGATGAAATCTTGAAGTAGTTTTAATTTACAATTCCATGATGGCTAAGGATGCTGAACTTTTTTTTTTTTGCCTTCTAAATATTTATTTTAATACCAATAGACCTGAGCTTCTCTCAGTCTTGGCTAGAAGAGCTTCTAGCCATCTGTGGAGAGACACATAACTGGTCAAAGTGCTGAGAATTAGAGACAGAGTGCTCAGCCCTGACCGGGACATCTGTTATCCTCACCACCACCATCAAGGTTCAGGGACCGTCTCGGAAGAGGAGGCAGAAAGAATGTAAGAGGTGGAGGATGGGGAGGGCTGCCGTGAAATGCTGTCTGTGGGACATAGCGTGGTAGTGCCACCATGAACTCACAGCAGTTGTGGTGACCTGCACGAGGTCTACACAAGATCAAGTCAGCCCAAATCCTGGCATGGATGGCACGGGGTAGATGACGAGCAATGGAAGGTTGGTTGATAGCTGCTGGGGGAGGAAGAATCTTCTTTTCTCCCTCATTTAAAAAAGAAGTCCTTTTATTACTTTAAGGAAGCAGTTTTCAGTCTGGTTCTTTAACACTTGCTCATTTTCTACTTGAAGAGACGTTAAGAAGGCCTCTTAGCGCTTTATCTTGCAGTGTTATCTACCTACATTGGAATGTGCCTGTATCTGTTACTTTTCTGATGCTGTGATAAAATATCATGACCAAAGACAATTAAGGAAGAAAGAGTTTATGTCAGCTTATAGTTCCAGAGGAACAGTCATCTTGGTGGGTGTCATGGCAGCAGGCAGCCAGAGCAGGAAGCATGGAGCATGAACAGGAAGTGGGGTGAGGCTGTAACCCCTCAAAGCCCTCCTCCAGTGATACACTTCCTCCCACAAGGCTCCACTAAAGGTTCATAACCTTCCCAAACAGTGCTACCAAGGGAGGACCAAGTGTTCAAACACATGAGCCTATGGGTTCTCATTCAAACCACTATCGTGTCTTCTATTTTGATCTTGTATCTATTTTTTAAATTAAAAGTCGTATCCATCCTTTGAGAACTCCACACGATGTGTTTTGACCGCGTTCACCCCCAGTCCTCCCAACTTCTCTCAGTACCATCCCACTTCCCTGTCCTTCTACTTTGTTTCCTCTTTTTTAAAAAATAACCCATCAATTCTAATTTGTGCTGAATATACTCCTGGTTGTGGGGCCACCCACTGGAATGTGGTTGGCCAAAGGGGCCACACTCTTAAAGAAAACTGACTGTCTCTCTCCCTCTCCAAGAAGCCTTCAACTGTTCATAGATCCTCAGTTAGGGTTGGGGGCTTAGGAACTTCTTTATACTGCGTCCTGTAATATTGCCTGGCTTGATCCTGTGTAGGTCTTGTGCAGGCAACCACAGCTTTGAGTTCAGGAAAGCAGCAATTCTGACGTGTCCAGAAGACACTCTTTTGCTTTATATTTTGGAGGATATTTTCAAATTGCCTTCATTGCTTGACCCCCAGCAGTTTTCATACGCTGTGTATTTGACAACATCTGATGTCGCCTCGTTTCCTCCAACAACGCATTCATCTTTTTATTACCTCAGATTTCTCTCCTGCAACGTCCCCTATGTTCTCCAACACATCTCTCCCAACTTTATCTCTTTTTTAAAGTATTTTATTCATTTTTATGCATGTGAGTGTCTTGCCTTCATGTATGTAAAGGCAACAAGTGTGTTCTTGGTACCCACGGAAGTCAGAAGAGGGCATGGGATCCCCTGGAACTGGAGTTACAGATGGGTGCTAGCCATCATGTGGGTGCTGGGAACCAAACCCAGGTCCTCTGCAGCAGCCCCTAGTGCTCTTAACTACTGAGCCACCCCTTCAGTCTCTCCAACTTTTCCATTTTATAGCCCATTAAGTCCAGTTAGTGAGAAGGATGGAAAGTGAAGTCGAGAAGGCCTTGTGCAAACCTTACAAAATCAGCATAAACAAAGCAATTGATAAAAACGGCTGGAAAATTCCTGGCAGAGGCCATCTAAAACTGGCCACCGGTGTTCCAGTGTCCAAAGATGCCAATACTGAAATGTACCCACCTAGGGGGAGATTTAAGATGCTAGTCAGACTCGTGAGGCTGGAAACTGGATATTGAACTACATGTAACAAAGTATGCATGGAAAAGACTGCTGTATGCAAATGAGCCCAGGAGCCTACACCAATCAGATGATAGAAAGAACCTGGCATGTGACAGGCACTTCCACCTGCTCTCCAGGGCTTCCTACCTTGGAAGTGTATTGTTTCTTCATACATTCTGTCTGGTAGCTTGCTGCTAGCTAAGAGTCTCTGTCCAATTCTTCTAGGACACAAGAACCTGGAATTCTTCCCAGGTCACACCCTGTTATCAGCTTATATCAAAATGATTCTGTTTGATAGCTGAAGGAGAGATGTAGTGTTGTACTTTGGACTGTTTGTATTTTTGATGAAATGCTTGTTTCCTTTAGATAATTTTCTAAGTTGTCTTTCTTTCCTTGTTGGAAATGCTTTGATATTTTGAACATTAATCTTTTACTTGTTGAGTATGTTGAAAATAATTTTACTGATCTTTTTAACCTGGTTTGTGGAATATTTGACTTACAATTTTTATGATATCAGATCTGAAAAACTTTTCTTCTATAGCTCTGGATTTTTTTTTCTCCTATTCAGGAAGACCTTCCAAAATAAATTCACCTTTTCTTGTCACTTGCGTTCTCTTTGAATACTAAAATATTTAAGTGTATATTCATTATTCAAAGTGACAGGCTTCATAATGACATTTTAATTCATATCATGTACTTTACCCATTACCTGCTTCTGTCCCCTGTCATTCTGCCTAATTTCCTTTTCGTTTTCACCATATCCTTCTACTTCCGGGCTATGTGCATGTGTGTGTGTGTGTTTTGTATCATGTATCTATATTTACATAATCCAAATCCCACACATGAGAAAAAACATGTGACATTTATCTGAGTTTGCCTTTTCTCTAGTTCTATTCATTTTGCTACAAATGACATAATTTCATTCTTCTTTATGTCTGGATGAGATGCCATTGTGTATATATTTCATATTTTAGTTATCCATTCATCTGTTGATGGGCATCTAAGCTAATTTACATAACTTGGCCATTGTGAATAGTATAGCGACAAATAAGAATGTGCAGGTATCGCTGTTGATACTGGCTTAAATTTCTTTAGGTATATTCACATGTGATTAAAGCAGGATCATATGATAGTTCTAATTTTAGTTTTTTGAGGATTCTTTAAACTAATTAATTTATAGTCTCATCAGCAATGTATAAAGGCTCCTCTTCCACCTCCTGTGGCCTTGCCAGAATTTGTTCTTTGTTTTCTTTTCTTCTTTTGGTCGTATTGAGACAGGGTCTTCCTGTAGTCATAGCTGGCGTGGAACTCCCTATGTAGACCAGGCTGGTCTTGAACTCACAGAGATCCTCCTGCCTCTGCCTCCTGAGTGCTGGGATTAAAGGCATGCAACAGCACCTGGTTCTTTCCTCAGTGGTTTAAAATTTTCACTGTAGAGTCATTTATCTCCTTGGTTAGACTTATCATTCAGTTTTTTAAGGATATTATCAATGCAATTGTTTTCCTAATTTTTTTCTCAGTGTGTTCATTACTGCTATATAGAAAATATACTGATTTTTGTATCCTGCTGAAAGTGTTTATCAGAGCTAAGAGTTTTCTGGTGGAGTCCTTAGGGTCTTTTAAATATAGGACCATGTCATCTGCAAATGGGGATAATTTGATTTCTTTCTTTCCTATTTGTATTCCTTTTATTGCTTTCTATTTTCTTATTGCTTTGGCAAGACTTTAAGCACAATATTGAATTAAAGTGGAGATAGTGGACAATCTTATCTCAATCCTGATTTTCAAGGAAATGCTTCCAAATTTTCCCCATTTAGCACAACATTGGCTATAGACTTGTATGTAGGTCATGGAAAATGATATCTTACTTTAATGTGCTGTTGAATTTGCTTTTCAAGTATTTCAAGAATATCTTTGTATCCATATTCATCAAGGAAATGGGTTTATAGTTATCTTTAACTTTTTTCTGTCTATCTGGTTTAGGTATTGGGTAAAACTGGATTTATAATGAAATAATCTTTAATGGAAGGATCTGAGATTATTGGCATTAGTTGTTTGTTAAAGGTCTGGTGGGAACTTATCAGTTAATTCATTCAGTCCTGGGCTGTTTTTAGCTGTATTTATAACTTCTAAGACTTTCTTGTGATGCACGATTGGTTATTTATTCAAGATTTCTTTAATTTTTTGATGTGGGCATTCATGTCTGTGAGTGTCTCCTGTGCAGTACCTCACAAGTTCTGTCAAGTGTTTTCATTTTCATTTGTTTAGAAAAAAATTTTTAAATTTCCTCCTTGATTTCTTCAATGCCCAGTGATCATTTAAAAATGCATTTAAAAATGACTTCTCATGTGTTTATATAATTTGTGTAGTTACTCTTGCTATATACCACTATGATCTATAAGATATAAAAATTATTTCATTTCTTTTGCATTTGTTAAGACTTGCCTTGTGGCTCAGAATGTGGTCTATTTTGGAGAAAGCTTATGGGTTGCTGAGTAAGATATACATTCTGAAATTATTGGTTGAAATGTTCTGTAGATGTCTGCTACATCCTTTTGCTTATTAAAAAAGTTCGCCTTTTTTTCTTCACATATGTTTCTTTGAATATTGTAATGGTTAAACTGTGAACATAATCTTGAATCACTTGGGAAGAGTCTCAGGGAGGGACTGTCTAGATCAGGCTGTGGGCATGTCTGTGGGGAATGCTCTTGATTATACAATTGTTATGGGAAGACCCCTCCTAGTGTGGTAGTACTGCTCCCTAGGCGTAGGGTCTTGAACTATATGAGAGTGAGGACAGTGGGCTAGTGCTAGAAGCAAGTATTCATTTCTCTCTGCTCTTGACTGTGGATGTGATGGGACCAGTTGTTTTAAGTCCCTGCAGCCTTGACTTACATGCTATGATGGACTGTGACCTGGAATAGTGTGTTAGAATAAACTCTCCTCTGAGTTATTTTTTTTTATCAGAGTATTTTATCACAGCAATAAAAACATACTTAGGACTAACATATTTTCATACATTTGCTTTTTAATTCAGCTGAAGGCTGTTTTCTATGAATATATGAGATGAATTAGGAATCTAATTCCTTTCCCAAATGAATAGTTATTTGGTTCAAGTTCACCTGTGACTAAGTCTATTGTTTCTTCACCAATTCTAATTGCTATTTTTTTTGTATACTTAATTTTCATATATACTTGAGGTTGTTTCCAGGTTTGTTATTCTGTTCTCCTGATCAGCTTGTCAATCCTTATACCAGTTCAGAACATTTTAATTACTATAGCTTGCAATGTGTTTTGATTTCTGAAAAGAAAGACCTGAGTAAAAATGCTATTCAATTAAAATAGGAATGACATTGATAAATGTAGGGAAAACAAGTTCATTTTCAACCCTAAATCTTGAACTCCAAACTAGAAATGCAATTTATTATATCATTTATTTAGGTGTTCATATTAGTCAGTAAAATTATGCAGTTATATTTAACTAGAACTTTTATAATTTAAAAAAAGTGTTTATTTTGTAGAGATTTTTTGTTGTACATTTTATTCTTTAAATTTTCTTAAATTTTGCATTCTATTTATTTATTATTTGTGTGTGGTATGTGTGCCTGTGTATGACACAGCATATCTGTGGAGGCCAGAGGACACTCTGTGGGAGTTAGTTCTCGCCTTCTACCATGAGGGTCACAAGGAATGGAACTCAGGTCCTTAGTCCTGGTTGCAAGTACATTTACCCATTGAGCCATCTTGCTGACCCTAAAGTTATTATTAAATTAATTAGTAGTGGTGTATAGGGAGGCAAGTGGATTATTTACATAGTATTATGTCTATGCATAGTTTTCAACTTTCTTATTCTAAGTTTTCAGTTGGTTGCTCTGGAGTTTTTTTAAAGTGGGCTGTCAAATTATCTGCACAGAGTAAAGCCTATTTCCTTTCTAATCTCTCTTTCTCTCCAGATCAACAGCAACTAGTAGCAATAGTAATAATCATTTTTGTCTTGCATTTGTTACTGGGAATGCTTCTAAGAATCCATCATTAATTGTTAAAGATTTCTGATAGATTTCTTTTTTCTTAAATCTTGAGGAACCTTCATTCTGTTTCTGACTTACTGAGATTGAAAATAAGTAATTCTGAATGTTTTACCTTACGGCATGATTTTTTGTGTGTGTTTTGGAGAGAATTAAAAATTGTTGGTTGCTGAGTTATTAATAAAGTACAGATTTGCTTCGTAATCTCTGTGATGAATTACAGACTTAATTTGTCTAATGTTGGATTGTTTCCTGCCACTCTTCTAAACTCTCCTTGAAGAAAGTGTATCCTTTGATAAGCTCTTGACTTTGACTTGTTAATTCTTTAAAATCATAATGTCTACAGTTATGTTGTCAAGCAACCATTGGTCATGCTTTCCTGTGACTCTTAATCTCCTTGTTTCTATCTCTGCTGTTAACAATAATTGTTGCCCTCTGATTGTTGTCATATCTCAAAGTCAATATGTAAAGTGTCTGATGGACAGCTACAATTATCAACTTGACACACCTAGGTAGAGGGAACCTCAATTGATGCATTTCCTCCATTGGACTGGCCTGTGGCCATGCTTGTGGGGCATTTTTTGATTGAGTGATTTGGGAGGTCCACCACTCCACTAAGTACTACCCCTGGGTAAGTGGTCCTGAATTGTTTAAGAGTGTAGCATACAGGCCAGGGAAACAAGCTAGCAAGCAGTGTTCCTCCATGGTCTGTGCTTCAGTTCCTGCCTCCAGGTTTCTGCCCTAACTTCCTTCAGTGATGAACTATGATCTGGGAGACGTAAGATAAAATAGACCATTTCTTCCCCAAGTCAGTGTTTTTATCACAGCAATAGAAAGTAACTAGGGTAGTATCTTTTACCTGGGTATTGTCTGGGCACTGCCATGTATCACAAAGTAGATCATCAGGAAATATTAACGGAATGAGTGCCTCTTGTTTTCTAGACAAAGTGCATTGGAGATAAGTTTTCTTTGCCTTTTCAGATTTGAAAAAGTGTTTCGACTTGTATTCTTCATTGCCTGCTAGTTTGGTTGGCACAGGATTTTAATATTTAAAAGTCATATCTACATGTATAAAACTGGGATGATAGAGACTCAGGAGGTTTGTCAGGACACCAAAAGAAATGTACAACAAGTATTCATCACCTCAGGAAGTGCTTTCTATTATTGTTGCTGATTCCCCTCACAAGCTCTGAGGGGCCTCCCTGAACCTCAGTTTCTGTTCACAGTCAAATGCAGACAGGAATCTCTGCAAGTGACATGAGGATTAAACATTAAATGAAATCATAACATTTAAAATAGCAGTGGGCTATGTTGATGTTGACTGTTTTCAGGCGTGTCGGAGAAGGTTCTTCCTAGAAGGGCCCTTGTAGGGAAGCAGAATGCTCAGGGTACAGAACAGAAAGCTGTGACTTGGGCCATGTCCTGACACTATTCTTTATCAAGTGGGTGAGTGGGCAAACTCTCAGTCTTTTTTTGATTGCTACTACTGCTCAATCTGTCAAACAAGGTACGGAAGTGCCCACTTCACAAGACAACTGTAGAGATTAACCAGAAGGGGACACATGAAAAGCCCAGCTTGCCATTTTTCATGAGAAATTATATTATAATGTAATAAATATCTATTAATATGATATGTGCCTATGAAAAGGGTTGGCAAGCCACAATTTAGAACACTCCCTTTCCAATTTTCCATCATCAGAATAATCACACTTCGCACATCTTTTACTGGCAGATTTCACAGCTAGTAGGTTCAGGGGAAGTTATTTATTTGAATAACAAATTCTTTGCCCAGCTTCCCAACCTGCACATTCCAGTGTGGCTTTATCGAGCTACACGTAGCATGGGGATGAATCATGAAAGGTGGGGGTGAGGGTTCCAGATTTGATGGTGAAGATGAAGGACAGGGTGACAGATCTATGGTGTCAAAAATCATGCTAGGGGCTTTAGAAAGTCTCGTTTATCCTCAGCTCACAGAGAACAAAGCAGATGTCCAGAGAGGCTGGGTAACTTGCTTAAGTCAAGCTTGCCCAGATAACCAATCAGAGGTAGAAGCAGGACCTGAACCAGGATCCAGGCTTTAGTACCTGTTTTTCTTATTAGAATGGGGCAGAGGCATTGGTAGGTGAGAGTTCTACTCCAGAACTACCAATGCAGATGAAAGGGGCAGAAGCATTTGGGTATAGCAGATTGAAACATGCTTGAGAGAGGGAATAAGGAAGTTCATCCTCACTGGGCAAAGAGGGTTCCTGGTCCCCAGCCTGTCACTTAACATGGAAATGGGCTACTCTGTCAGTACATGTGCTTGACAAATATTATTTTAAAAGCATCAGTAATCAGTACATCATTTCATAAACAATGATAGTCTTCCTCTGAAGACACTGTATCCAAGACTATAAGAGTTTGCTTTAAATACTACAAAGAGAACCATTGGGTTCATTTTTAGCTCCAAACTGTAGACACTGGCTTGTTTTCTTTTTGCCTTATTTTCTTCTATCAAAGTAACATGTGAGGCTGGCCAGGTGCTCACTAAACCTGTACTGTTTCTCAGCTTCTTTCCATGTAAGGTATATGATGAACTGAATGCTGTCATTGAAATGTGAATGAAATTCAATGTCACTTCTAGATATGGTGCCAAGAAACAAGCATCTGGCATGGACCTTCTTTCATTTCCTCATCTACTTACTGAATGCAAAGGATCCTGAAGCCCTAGAAGACAAAGACAGAGTCACAATGTGGAAAGAGCCTCGGTTTCTGCAAAGCTGCCCATCAGCTCTCAATCTCCTCTGCTGAATGTTTACATGGACATAAAATTTCTGTTGTACTGAGTCCTCAAAGGTTGAGGATTTAGTATGGCTGCTAGCACGACCTTAACTACTCAGAATCTTTTGGCTCGTAATTATCTAGTTTTTATAGAGTTGTAGATACACATGTTGTATGATTTTGTTGCTATATTTGTGAAAATGTAGTAGGTAAGTAATGGGAACTTAAAACTACCCAGAAATGCCTTCTTTCCTATTCAGTATAGGAATGATCATTGTAGTTTATAAACAAATTGGACATAATGATTTACTCTTGTAACTCGGTAGCATATTGTTATGTAAATGAGAAAAATGGAATTCAGTGAAATGACTTCTCCAAGGTCCCCAGTGCCAATTAATAAGAACAGGAGCCTGAATGAAGGTCCCTCTACTCTCTTACAGTTGCTATCTTCCCCCACTCTCATAATCCATAGTAAATGTGAAATTCTCTGTGGATAAATCTCCATCTAGCAATCCATTGTCCAAGATGGTTCTGACAAGTGCCTTCTCGCCTCCTTCCTCCTTTGTCAGAATTTCTTGGGAGATAGTGGCTGAAGCTTGTGATCAAAAGCAGCTGCAGAAACGAGAGGCAAACATTACCTAAAAGTAAGTGCATCTGTTGGGTGTGGTGGCAGAATGACAAAATCAGTTGACATGCCAAGGTGGATGGCGGAATGTCACGGAGTTCCATCTTAAGATGAAGAGCTTCAGGCAATTGATGGAGGCTGGCTGAGGGGAGGACTGTTTCTCTCCAGGGACTGGCTCCCTGAGAGGTTACCTATCCTAAATAGACAGCCCTAAACACAGGTACACACAAGCACTCAGTGGACTCAGTGCATTATGGATATATACATATATAGATATGTATATATAGTAATAATGATCAAAGAAGAGGACAAGAAATTGAGAGAGTTGGGGGACATGGGGTAAGCTGGTGGAAGACTGGGAGGGAGAAGATAATGCAAAGACAATACTCAGGTATAAAAGTCTCAAGAAAAAGTATGGCCTTTGAACCCAATGTGCGTGGGCTCTCAGGAGGGGTATGGAACTGGCAGTCAGGGGCTATTAGGTCGACTGCTCTCTGGAGGCTCCATGACCTTCACCTAGAATCTAAAGAAGAAAAGTTGGAACTTTTTTTTCCACTAAGGAATGAGAAGACTTCCTTCGAATGTTTGAACTTCTAAGGTAGAGTCTAATTAGCTCACATTGATCTGTATAAATGTATTCAGTGGTACAACTGATTAAAAAAACTTGGGAAAAATGTTTACTAAAAGTATGAGGTAGGGATTCAATATAATGTAAAAATAATGTAATGGAAGATTGATTAAAATATCTGTGGAGTCACATCCCCAGTTGAGAGAAAGCCGGAAAGAACCTGTATCAGTGCTACAGCTTTTCTGGATGGTGAGATTAGAGCTGGATTTCGAGTTATTTTAAAATTGTTTTCTATCATTTAAATTTTTTGTGAAACATATATGATTTTGTAATCAGCAAAAAAATGCTAAAAATGAAATAGAGGTTAGTTTTTCTTGAATTGATTTAATTTTAAGGTTGATTTTGCTCATTTTCAAATTATAGCTTTGTCAGGAGGAAAAAGAAAATTAAATGAGCTACAGAAATTCTGTCACAAATAATAAATTGCTATTAATGTTCCAAACGATATGTTATCAGACTAAAAATTTAAAGCTGTCATAATAAGTTATTCTGACAACACTCAACTCCAAAGTTTTCTATAATATTCATCTAGAACTGCCTAGGTTGCATCATAGTTTAAGTATGGTGTGAGTGATTTCATTTTGTGATTGATGCTTTGTTTCAGTTTAATTCTCCTAAATAAATTATACAAACAAACACACAAGCAAACAAACCCAATATCTACTGTTAAAAATTAAAAGTGATTAACATGATACAAATATATATATAAAATTTAAAGAAAGTTAAAATTTATATTGTCTAAGGAGTGTTTTAAAAAGTGTTATTATGAGCAAACAAGCAAGTCCTTAATAGACAAAGAGAAGCTGTGAGCATCTTTTGCTTAAAACATAACTAATAAAGTGGCAAATGGGTAAATTTTAATCTTGACTAGCAGCTGTAATTACAGCAATGTGGTATAGACAATGACAGTTAACCCCAAATACGGACAAGAAGCCGTGGAACTGGTCACTTCCCCTTCATCAAGGGCCATGACTGTTGCTCTAACCCTTCCCTCCAGTTCCATCAACTATACAAAGATAATTCAACAGAAACAAATACATAAGTGAAGACAAACAGTAATTCCAGTATTTCCCCCAAGTATGGGTGTGTGGGTAGGACAGGGCTTGACAAAATTTCCAGTTCCACTTCAGAGAATGGGAGTGGATTGAATTCCAGAACTCCTACTTAATGGGATGTAAAACTGGGATTGTAGTAGTCATTATGAGAACTACAGAGCTATGGAACATATTCACCATGCAGTATTAAACGTGAAACAACACAAATTATATCCTGCTACCAGTGACGGTAAAACCATGTGCGCCTACACCAAGGACGGAAAAGAAAAGATGGACTTAATTGTGTCCAGTGAGGTTACGAATAACTTACCCTCCCTCCGTCCCTCCATCTCTGCCTCTTGCCCTCTCTCTAACCTGGGGGAACCAAACTGTGACCCAGACAGACAAGCACGTCACCACTTTGTATAGCCCAGCCCTCTTCTTTCTCAAATATTTAAAAAAAAATGTTTTGAATATATGTTTTAATAAAAAGGAAGATTTATATTTCCACTCATGTCCAGAAGCAAAAAACAACATCACCAGACAGGCACAGTGGTACATGCCTTGAATCCCAGCACTCAGGAGGTGGATGGAGGCAGAGTCTGTGAGTTTGAGGTCAGCCTGGTCTCCACAGTGAGTTCTAGGTCAGCTGTGCTTCATAGTGAGACCTTGTCTCAAAACTAAACTAAACTAAACCAAACTAAACGAACATAAAAACCCCAAAATACTTTTAAAGATAAGACCCTATGAAATTTGATTTGATTTACTTCCTGGTTTAGAAGTAAGAATGATGAAAATCACTACAAAAGATTAGCTGAACAGTATTTGTTGAGCTTTCGGCTGCTGCTGTAGCAATGATCACAAATAGAGGAGCTCAAGACAGCACAAATTCATTACCATTCTGTAGGTTAGAAGTCAGAGGTAGGCCTCACTGGGCTGAGATCAAGCGTCCACAAGGCTGTCTCTGTACCTGTAGAAAGCAATCTGTACCTCTGTCTTTTCTCGTTTCTAGGAATTATTCACATGTTTTTGTTTGTCTGTTTGTTTTGGAGACAGATCTCTGTAGCTTCAGTGGGCCTGGAACTCCCTACGCAGATCAGACTGGCCTCCATCTCACAGAGATCCTCCTGTCTCTTCCTCCTAAGGGCTGGAATTCAAAGCTTGCTATAATGCCTGGCTTGCATCCTGGTCCTCCCCCCATCATTAAAGCAAGCCATCCTTCCCACGATGCATTGCTCTGCTCTTCTCCCTGCCTTTTACTCTACTTTTGAGGACTCATGATTCTCTTCCACAAAGACAGTTTCCCCACCTCAAGGTCAACTGACCAGCAACTTTAATTGAATCTGAAATATTAATTGCCTTTTGCCATATAACATATAACATATTCCTGTTTTGCCTACCATCTTACCAAGACCCCACACTCTGTGCTGCACGCACGGCTAGAAGATGTTGGATAGAGAGAGGTGCATGTAGACATGAAGTTCACAGAGAGGCTGAGATCAGCATAGAAGAATACATATATACCATGGGGACAGTGAGTAGGTCACAGAAAATTAGTGAACAGTACATGGAGGCTCGGGACAGCTGATGGTTCCTTCTAGCTGGGAGACCCAAGGGAGGTCTCCTGATGAACTGAGCCTTTAAAGCTGATTAGGATTTGAGTGCAGAGAGGGCATAGGAAACCAATGGGATTTCAAATAGTAACTGTTAGATACAAACTGGTGAGATTACCATGTTTGGAAAGGAAAAAAAGATCAAGCAGTGATTTTTAGCATTAAGCTTTATATGCCAAAGCAAAAAGCGTAGAGGTAGAGACAGGCGTGTCAAGAGAAATTCAGAAAGCCTCTCTCATGCCTTTCTAAGTTAGAATTTGTTTAGTTTGTTAGTTGCTCATATTCTCATTTTTATTCCTTATAAAACCTCCGAAGTGCTCCTCATATAATTCCTTTCTGGGAAAAGTGACTGGCAGATAAGACCTTGAGCAGTGCGATTTACTGCCTGATCTGACCAGCTGGAGCCAAAGACTGCCTACCAGAAAGACTCCTACTGGGTGCCAAACATTGGCCTTATAGGATTGTACTTAAGGCAGTGGAGAGGCCAAGACAAAATGGGTGTCAGGAAAACAGGGAGAGTGAAAGGAAGAGGAGGAGGAGGAGCAGGAGGAGGAGGAGGAGGAGGAGGAGGAGGAGGAGAAAGAAGAGGAAGAGGGTTGGACACCAGAGGCATAAGTGTCAGAGTGGTTATTTCATCCTTCTAAGGAGCTCCCATCAATGAAGTCCTCTTGGGATGGAAGCTGTCAATATGTTTCAGGGCTGAATCATGAGGTCTCTCTCACCAAACCTTTGGGTCTGCTGTTCCTATAGGTTATTTTGGTAAATGTAATTCTTGTATTGATTTGATTACTCATGAATTGGAAACAGTCTTGGCTGCCGAACTTTCTCTCTCACCTTATCACACAGCTCCTATAAACTGATTTTCAGATAACTATGTATAGAATGGTTTATTTCCCAAGTCCTAGATGGTCATTGTAAACCATTTTTTTTTAACTTTACTGGTCTGGGTTCAGGAGGGTGAGGATTTCCTTAACCCCTGTATCAGTCAGCTTTTCTTTGTTATGAGAGAATACCCAAAAGAATATCTTAAAGAAGAAAAGATTTATTTTGGCCCCCAATTTCAGAGGTTTTAGTCATGGTCACTTGGTACCACCAATTTTGGACTGGGTGAGGAAGAACTTCATGGCAGGGAATGTATGAAGAGATAAGCCACTCATCTTGTGAAAGCTGGGAAGGAGAGAGAGAGAGACAGAGAGACGAGAGAGAGAGAGAGAGAGAGAGAGAGATGAGAAGGGGGGCAGGGGCAAGATTTATGCTCAAGGGCTTGCCCTGTGACCTAGCCCCTTCCAATTAGGCCCCACATTCTAAGGTTTTCATCCTCCTCCAGTATCTTGTTGTGAACCCACCAGTGGATGAATCCATGGATAACGTCAGAGGTATCGTGAAGTAGTCAGTTCCCCAAAGTCCTACCTGTGAATTACTGTCGATACTAGGACCAAACCTTCGATGCATGAATTTTGGAGAGACAATTAAGATTTGTTTTAGTGTGTGTGTATGGGTAGTGTGTATGTGTATTTGTGTCTGTGTGTGCATGGACACATGCTTATGTGTGTAGCCAGAAATTAGCATCAGATATATTCCTCTAATACTTTTTCTGGGAGTGCCAGAGATCCCAACTCAGGTGGGCAGCAAGCGCCCTACTGACAGAGCCATCTTCCTAGCTCCAGTGTTTAAGACTTAAGCCATAGCCATAGCTCTGTCTAGAAGGCAGTGCAGACATCACGGGATGCAGATGTGCTGGACTTGGCCCAGTCTTCAACTCTAAGTGACAAAATGGAGAAGTGCAGCTAGAAGGAATTATAAGCCTTTACACTCAAAGTTGTGTTTTTCCTCCTTATAAAAATAGAACTCTATTAAAAAACTCAAAGCAGAGGAGAAGGCATGGGGGCTCTTGAGTTACAGGGCAGACAAACCCCTGAAGAAAGAAAGCAGTCGACTAGCTAATACATTAATTCAGAAAGAAAAGAAACAGGGTGACTAAATGAAAGAAGACACCTCAAATGGTATTATTAGTAATTACTGTAATAAAACGGAATAAAATGGAAGCAGACAAGAAGGAGAGAGAAAAGAACTGCTTCACAAAGCATGCCTCGGAAATTCAGAAACAGGAAGATTTGGAGTCAACCCCCTTTTAAAAATAATCACAAGCATCAAGGAATTATAAAAAAGGACACCAGAAAAAGAAATAATGGCAAACTAGAAATCATTGCCAGCCAACGGAAGAAACAGAAAATAGTCTTGCACGTGGGAGAGTGAGGATGGAGCCAGGAAATGCCATTAAATGGACTTCAAAACAAGAAAAAACCTTGAGGATTGACCAAGGGGGAATGTTCTCCAAGCTCTAGATTGTCTGAAGGAGGTAGAAAGGACTGTACAGAAAGGAAGCAAAGTCCTTGCAACAAGTTTCCCAAAGGAGTGTCAGAGAAATGGCTCACGAGCACACACTTTCCACCCGAAACCCAAACAAAAATCGTTCCCAGATAATTAGCGGTCAAGTATTCTGGCTCACCGCATATAGAAGTAAACAAATGCTATCTGTATGGCTTGATGTAATAAAAAAACAGTACAATGTTTAGTAACAGTGACTCCTGAGATTAATTCACTAAGCAAAAATGTGAGTCTAATCTTTCGTTTGTTCTTTAGCCAAAATACACCTGTGCATACAAGTTGAAGAGTGTTTTATGTGAGGAGAGGTCACAGGAAAATTGGTCTGTCTTGGTGCTCAAAGAAAATATTCACTGATCAGAAGCTATCCTGTTTTCTGTCCGGGGGACCGGGCAAGCATCCTTTGGGTGGTTCTAGGATGATAGTCATCCTGTGCTGTCAGGGCTAAAACTGGGATAGTCCCAGACAAACCAGAAGACTGGTCACCCTGGTGTTAGTTCCTCAGTCTGACAATGTAATCTGGCTACTTGGGGTCAGCTGGTGGTATACTGTATTAATTACTTTGCTGTTGCTGTGATAAACATTACGATGAAAGGCAACTTATAGGAAATAATTTATTTGGGCTTATGGTTCCAGGGAGAGAGAGCCCATTATGATGGAGAAGCATAGCAGCAGGCAGCTGGTGCAAGAAACTGAGAGACTGCATCTTCAACCATAAACACAAAGGAGAGAGGGGGGGGAGAGAGAGAAAGAGAGAGAGAGAGAGAGAGAGAGAGAGAGAGAGAGAGAGAGAACCTGGTTTAGGTTTCTCTCATCAGGAGCCTATGAGGTGAGCCACTTCAATAGACATGGTTTCTTTTGTGATTTGCTATTGCATTGGTTGCTTTTCTGTGGCTGTGATAAAACACTGAGCAAAACTGACTTGAGGAGGAAAGGGCTTATTTGGCTTACTGCTCACAGCCCATCCTCAGGGGAAGCACAGGCAGGAACTGGAGCAGGAGCTGAAGCACAGACCATGGAAAATTCTGCTGACTGGCTTGCCCCTCTGGCCTGTGCTCAGCCTGTTTTCTTATACAATCTAGAACTACCTGCCTGGGGAGCCATGGCCCACAATGGACTGGGTCCTCCCACATTATTTAACCATCAAGAAAATGCCTCACAGACATACTCAACTCAGTTTCCTTTTCCCAAGCGTGTCAAGTTGACAACTCCATCAGTTAACCGCTTATCAACTTGACACATATATATCTCTGTTAAACCTTTTGTCTGGATGTTGTGGCAAATGCTTTTAATCCCTGCACTCAGGAGGTACAGACAGGGAGAGTTTTGTGAGACAGAGAGCATCCTGGTCTACGCATTGAGTTCTAGGCCTGCTGGGGTTATAGGGAAATCCTGTCTCAAAAAGACCAATAAATAAATACGTAAATAAGTACAATAAAATAAAAAATTAAAAATGAAAAGAAAAAGAATGACAAAACCCACAAGCAAAACCAAAACAAAAACACAAAACTCATAACTTCCATTTCTTGTCTCCAAGATCTCATATTAACATTAATATCACAAAATATAAAACATAGTATAACTTTAAAGGTCCCAATCTTAAAAAAATTCAAACACTAAAAGCTCAAAGTCTCTTTAAAAAGTCTCTTATCTGTGGGCTCCTGTAAAATCTAGAAAAGTTACATACTGTCTTATTTCAAGAGGGAAGAACCAGGACACATGTAAGCAAGACCAAAGTCCAGAGTGGAACTCAACTGTTGGACATCTGGGATTCACTCATGATCTTCTGGGCTCCAAAAGGCTTTGACAACGCCATCTCCCTGACTCTGCCATGCAGAGCACACACAGCTCATCTCCTAGACTCAGGCCAGCACCACTCCACACCTACCACTGCTCTTGGTGGTTGTCCCATGGTCCTGGCATCTCCGGTATGCTACGGTCTCTACTGCAACTGAGGCTGCGCCTTCACCAAGAGTCTCTCCTGGCTGCTCCCAGTGCCAAGTCTTAGCTTCTCTCCATAACCATTTCAATTCTGCAGCTTTCATCCTGCCCAAATCCAGCATCACATCGAGACTTACACCCTACTAAGTTCTGCTGCCAGCTTGAGTTGCATCCTCAGGCCCACTCTGGACCTCCCTTCTCCACACTGTCCCCCACTGTCCTCACCCAACTTAAAGTACTCCTTTATATATACAATATGGCCTATGGAGTCCAATTTGTGTTCCCAAATGCTCCTCAGTGTGGAGCCATCAAGAGTCCCACCGCTGTAAGAAACTGTCTTTCCCCAGGATTTTTTTTAAAGCATAAACAATTCCCTAACATAATACTTTCTCGGGGTAAACTTGGAGGGACAACCTTTGCGTCCAAACTCCGTCTTTGGACCTATTCATTACCGTCAAAAACTCAACGTGAACATGTTGAAAATGTACAGTTATGAAGATGTAACAACTGTACTACTGGCTTCCAGAAAATTTTTTTTGAGGCAGGGTCTCCCTGTAACCCTAACTGGAGTGGATCTCACTATGTAGACTAGACTCTGCATGGTCCTACAGAGATCCACTTGCTTCTGCCACCGGAGTTCAAGGACTGGGGCTAAAGGCATGCATCAACACTCCTGGTGGATTCCATAAATTCTTGATCATGGTAACAGAATGCAATGATTGTTATAAATCAAGAGGATGGATTTTAATAATTAATCGTGGTCGATATGCAGCTAGGAGGAGCTCTAGACTGACCAAGAGAAGCTGGAAGAGGTTCCTCTCTTCAGCAGCATGGGTTCTGACTAGCCACAGGCCACATGGGATCCAAAGAGTGGCTGCATGGTGGGACCTGTGTCTGGGACCAAATCTAGGTGGGCAGGGCTGGTCTTTGTGTGTATTGTGGTCTCCCTCATCAGTAGGGGGCACATTCTACGGCCTCCGGTGGTCCCCATGGTACCACATCCCATAGTTACCATGGTTTCCCTATGTATCTGCAACACTGCCACATGGTACCAGAGTCCATCTATCCTTCCATGTCGCATGCCCTTGACTACTTTTGATATTTGATATTTGAGGGAAAATAAGTATATTTCATTACAAGCACTTTACTGGGGGGGGAGTTGATCTAATAACTGAGATTGCTACTGAGTAACTAACAGGAGGGTGGCATACACAGCACAGACACTCTGGACAGAGATGATTCATGGGGGATACAGGGCAGGAAGATTCAAGATGTAATCACAGTTCTCATATTGGTGTACAATTTCAATTCAGAGAATTGTTTATTTCTTGAATTTTCCTTTCAATATTTTAGGACCATGGTTGACCATAGGTAACAAACTTCAGAAAGAAAAAGTGGCAGCTAAAGAAAGACAGTTGTCATTCTCTCCCAACATGGCTCTTCTATTTGGTTGCTAGTGTGTGTCTGCTGGTGCTGCAAGTACAGAGACTGGGTTGCATTTGTTACAGAGGATTCTTGTCTTTTGCTTCCAGAAGGTAGAATACAAGTTTCCTTGAAACCATCACAAGTCTGAAGCTAAGTAAAGTTCCAGGCCTCTGTGTACAAAACAGAACAAGGCAACACTTCAGTGAAAGTTTATTATCTATACTGAAAAAAAAAATCAGAAATTTTTTAAACTCAAGGAAGAATTTTTTAAAAGTTCTCCATGGGTTAAAAAAAAAAAATCTAGGTGTGAGCCGGTGTGGTGGCGTATACTTTAGTCCCAGTACATGGGAGGCAGAGGCAGGCAGAACTCTGAGTTCAAGACCAGCCTGGTCTACACAATGACTAAGGTCTACAGGAAGACCTTGTCTCAAAAAGACCAAAAAAAAAAAAAGAAAGAAAGAAAGAAAATTAGGTGTCACAAAATCTTATATTTTTAAAGATTTATTCTTATTACTTTTGTGTGTGTGTGTGTGTGTGTGTGTGTGTGTGTTATATGCCATGTGAGTGTGGGTTCCTGCAGAGATCAGAAGAGTCTCAGATCCCCTGGAGCTGGAGTTTTGACTCATATTGTGAGCTTCCTGATGTGGATGCTAGATCCTGAACTTGGATCTTTTAGAAGAGCAGCAAGCACTCTTAACTGCTGAGTCATCTCTCCAACCTCAAATTCTACACCTTAATTTCAAATTCTTGCCATAAGTTCTTGCTAGTTTTATTGTATGGGACTGAAAGAAATGTGAGATGGTTCTATATAGCAAAATAGAATAAGTCACCAATGAAATGGGAGACCAGAGAGTAGAGTCAGTCGAATTTTCAGGATTATTGAAAGGCAGCTGGGTTATGTGATATTAATGTCAAATATAGCGGAATATAATCCCAGGAATCAGCAAAATTTAGGTTTGAAAAATCTGTGTCACTTAGTGGCTGGGTTAGTAGGTTCATACTTGTGTTGGAGAGACTGACAGAGATGATGTATGCTACACACCGAGTGCAGGATTGGACACATCCTAACACCGTTTCTCTTTGTTGTCTATCATTATCATTATCATTATCATTATCATCATCATTATCATTAGTTTAGGACACATAAAACCATGGTGAAAGTTTTCATCATTCACTTATTTAAAAAAATCACTTTAATAATAGACCTAAAGGGCAGCTAATCTATTAAATCCACAGGCATAGAAAATATCCTGAGAATATGGAACAAATTATCTAGCACACAGTGAAACCATCATTGAGTCAATAGAGGACTTCACCATCAAGTTTATGGCAATAGGATATAAAAAATAAGAACACTGGCCCAGTTGCTTAGAGGTGATAAATTTATGCAGTGTTTAAGTATGTAAGAAATAACACTAGATAATATCACCTACTTAGAATATGCAAAGCTAAACTGTCTCTGCCAAAAGGCAAACAACGGTGATGTTTTAATGAAAAGAACAAATGGGAGAAGATGGGAATAAGGAGAGATGGAAGGCTAATAATAGATTAGGGATTCATCACACAAAAATGATGCTCACATAAAAATAAGTCCAAATGCATACTATTTTCACAACCAGAGAAATTAAAATAATTTATTAAAAATATCTATAGCATCTAGAGGCCCCCATACTTATGGAAATATTGACAAGACTGTGACAAGATTATGTTTTTTCCACAATTATAAAGTAATCATTACAGATATAAAAGTGAGATAGCTTGTTAGCAACTTCAGACATATGGAAATAGGCCAGAAAGCAGCACAAATATAAATATATATTGTAATATATATGCTATAATAAGTTACATGTCTATTTTTTTAAACAGGAGTTGTTGGGGTGGAGGTGCTGATAGGAATTATGAACACAGACACTCAAGACAGAAAGATAAACTCAAGAAAATAGATGACATTTATAGCTTGCAGGAGCTAAAACTTTTTTTTTGGTATTATTTGTTAAACAAGTCTGGTTAAGGACATAGAAATCTAAATATAAAAACTGTGCCAAGAGATTTATTCATCTTCAAACATGGCCAGAGTGACCTTCTTAAATCACATATCACACTAACCAGAGGGTACCTGAGAGCTTACTAGTGAATCTAGTAGTAAGAGTTCAACTCCCTGTTCAACTCCCTGTCCAATGATGATGTCTCTGATTAGGAGCAGATTCCCTAAGTCTGCTCTGCCATTTACTGTACTTTCTGTGAGAACTGGGACAAGTTACTCTTTAAGTTTTAGTTTCTTACTTATTATTATTTTTTTGTGTAAATGAGTGTATCACCTGCATGTATGTAAGTGCACCCATATCATGCAATGCCCGGAGAGGTCAGAAGAGGGTGTCAGAGCCCCTGGTACTGAAGTTGAGCATGGTTGGTAGCTGCTATGTGGGTGCTGGTAACCAAACCTGTGTCTTTTTCAAGAGCAGCTAGTGTTCTTAACCACTGAGCCATCTTCCCAGCCCCTAGTTTTTCTGTGAACTAAGGACAAAAGAGTTACATAGGCCCCATTCTTGCTCAGTATCCAGGATCTGTCAGTATCAATAGAATTTCTTGCTGTGTTTCTCATCTACTATTCTAGAAATCATTCTTTTAGAAGAGCATTAGTTCCCAAATATATTCTGTCACCTTCCACTTTTGTGTCTTTAATCTGATGTTATTAAGAGAAATTGAGGCTTACTAAGGATATAAATACAGGAACCAACAAAAACTAATTAAGGCCTCAGAATCCTCTTCCTTCCTTCCTAACTTTCATCTTATACTTCTTTCTACTTTTATGAATGGAATAGCTTCTCTCAGATCAATATACTTCTAAGAAAAAGCAAGGCAAGGGCCAGGCATTTGGTTCAGCAGTAAAGGTGCTTGCTGCAAAGCCTGATAGCCTGATAGCCTGATAGCCCGAGTTGGATAACTGAAACTAATTATACCTAGTGGAAGGAGAGATTCATCTCCTGGAAACTGTCCCCTGACCTCTACATGTGTGCTGACTCACAAACATACACACAGACTCACATAGACAAGTAAATAAACCTAAAAATTAAAACAGAAAGGAAAACCAGGGAAAAGTATTCATTCATTTGAAGGCATTGATAAGGTAGTAAGCAGCTGGGACTCAGGTCTCACTGTGACAAGGTCCTTTAAAGAAGCAAAACGCATTGGGATGAGTTTTTCACTCAGCATTGCCTATTCTCTAGAAGCATTTAAAAGAGGAGCTAAACAAATGGAGGCTTATTCTATAATCAAGGACTCAAGATTATTGTGTTTCTCAAGTTAATTTATAGTTTGTTACAGATCAAAAGATTAGTAGATTTGTGCACATGTGTGTGTGTGTGTGTGTGTGTGAGAGAGAGAGAGACAGAGAGACAGAGACAGAGAGAGAGAGAGTTAACAAGCTACTTCCAAGAGTTATATGATAACCCTTAGGACTCAGAACACCTAAGGTAGTCTTGAAGGGATTACTTAACATGGGGAAACTTAATATACCAGAGGAAGCTGTGTTAAGACTTCCCAGTAAGATGGCAGAAGGTGAAAGAATGGGAAAAATTATTCCAAGCAAATGGCACTAAGAAACAAGCAGGAGCTGCCATTCTAATATCTGACCAAACAGACTTCAAACTAAAACTAATAAGAAGAGATAAAGAGGGCCACATCATTCTGATCAAAGGAACAATTAACAAAGAAGATATTACAGTCATGAACATATGTGCACCAAACTCTGGTGCACCCAACATCATAAAATCAATACTACAGGACTTTAAGACACAGATTAATCCCGATTCAATAATAGTAGCAGACTTCAATACCCCACTCTCTCCATCAGACAGGTCAACCAGACAGCAAATAAACAGAGTGACATCTGAACTTAACAATACCATACATCAAATGGACCTAACAGACATCTACCGAATATTCCATCCAAGCATCAAATAATATACATTTGATGGAACTTTCTCCAAAATTGACCACATACTGGGACACAAAACACTTCAACAAATACAAAAAATTGAAATAATTCCATGCATTCTATCAGATCACAATGCAAGAAAGCTTAAAATCAACACTAAAAGAAGCCCTAGTAACTTCATGAACTTGTGTAGACGAAACAACACACACCTGAATGATGAATGGATCCAAAGAGAAATTAAGAAATAAAAGTATTTCTGGGATTAAGTGAAAAGGACAATACCACACAACAAAACCTCTGGGACTCTTTAAAAGCAGTCCTAAGACGGAATTTTATAGCGCTAAGGGCCTACATTAAGAACTCAGAAAGAGCACAAATGAATGACTTAACATTACAACTCAAGAATCTTGAAAGGCAACAACAAATGAAACCTAAACAAGCAGACTAGAAGAAATAATAGATGAAATAGAAAGAAAGAAAAAAATACAAAGAATCAATGACTCCAAGAGCTGGTTCTTTGAAAGGTTAGATAAGATAGACAAATCCTTAGCCCAGTTTACCAAAGGAAAGAAAGAGCAACTCCAAATCAACAAAATCAGAGATGAATGGGGAAACATCACATTAGACAACAAAAAGATTCAGAATATAATAAGAGAATACTTAAAAAAATATGCTATTAAATTTGAAAACCTTAAAGAAATGGATGCATATCTAAATTCAGGGGAATCACCAAAGCTAAACCAAGAACTGAACAACAGCTTAAACAGACCCATAAAATATACAGAAATTGAAATAGTAATCCAAAACCTCCCAGCTGAAAAAATCCCAGACCTACGTGGATTCACAGCAGAATACTATTAGACATTCAAAGAAGACCTATATTCAAAACTACCTAAATTACTAAAAATATAGAAACAGAGGGAGAACTCCCAAATTCCTTCTAGGAAGCCAACATCACAATAATAGAAAATTAGGAAAGATACAATCAAAAAAGAAAACTATAGACCTTAATGACCATAGATACAAAAAATTTCAAGAAATACTTGCAAACTGCCTAAGAGACACATCAAAAAGATCATCCATGTGATCAAGTCAGCTTTACTTCAGAGATGTAGGGGTGGTTCAATATAAGTAAGTCAATAAATGTTATAACCCATATAAATTGACTCAAAGACAACAGTCACATAGTCATCTCAATAGATGAGGAAAAGGCCTTTGACAAAATTCAACATGCATTTATATTAAAAGTCCTAGAGGGAATGGGACTGGAATATACCTCAGCATTATTAAAACTATATAAAAAAACCCCACAGTCAACATCATTCTAAATGAGAAAAACTGGAAGCATTCCCATTAAAGTCAGGAACCAGACAAGGGTGTCCACTATTTCCACTCCTTTTTAATATGGTGCCTGAAACTATTGGTAGAGAAATAAGATAAGAGAAGGAAGTTAAAGGAGTACTCATTGGAAAATAAGCCAAATTGACCCTTTTTGAAGATGACATGATATTATACCTAAGAGCTGCCAAAAATTCCACCAGAAAATGCCTAGGCATGATTAATACTTTCAGTAAAGTGGCAGGCTACAAAATTAATCTATAAAAATCAGTATCCTTTCTATACCCCAATAACAAGCAGTTTGAGAAAGAGGGCAAGGAGTCCCTCCCATTCATAGTAGCCTCAAAACAAATATCTCATAATAAACTTGACCAAAGACACTGAAGATCTCTACAATGAAAATTTTAGAACTTTAAAGAGATTGATGAGGATACCGGAAGATAGAAGGACCTCCCACCCTCATGGATTAGAAGAATTAATACTGTGAAAATGAACATCCTTCCAAAAGCAATATATACATTCAGTGCAATCCCAATCAGAATTCCCATGACTGTCTTCACAGAATTAGAAAATAACCACCTTAAAATTCATGTAGAAGCACAAAAGATCCCAGATAGCAACAAAGAACAGTGCAGGGGGAATTACTATACCAGGTTTCAAACTACATTACAGAGTTATAGTCATAAGACCAGCAAGCATGGTACCAGCACCAAACTCGACCTATAGATCACTGTAATATAACTGAAGACTCAAACACGAGTACATGCAATTTCAGCCACTTGACATTTGACAAAGGGGCCAAAAACATTCAATGGAGGAAAGATAGCATTTTTAGCAAATGATGTTGGCAAAAGTGGATTTCCACCTGTAGAATAATGAAAGTAGAATTTTATCTTCTACCTTACACAAAAGTCAACTCCAAATGGATCAAAGACCTCAATGTGAAACCTGAAATTCTGAAATTGTTAGAAGAAAACATTGACAGGAGCCTACAAGACATAGGTATAGGAAAGGACTTTGTAAATCAGACAGCAGTTGCTCAGGAATTAAAGTCAATAATCAACAAATAGGATCTCATTAAACTAAAAAGGTTCTGTATAGCAACCCCCCAAAACCCAAAAAGCAACAACAACAAAAAACCAATGATGACCAAGGAAGTGAAGAGAAAACCTACAGAGTGGGAGAAAATCTTTGCCAGTGACACATCTGACAGAGGTTTAACATCCAGAATATGTAAAGAACTCAGGAAACAAAGAACCAAGAAAACAAGTGACCAGTTAAAAGATGGGTGAAAGCTCTGAGCAGAGAGTTCTCAAAAGAAGTAAAAAGGGCTAAGAAACATTTTCCTAAGTTTTCAACATTGTTAATAATTAGAGAAATGCAAATTAAAATCACTTTAAGATTTCATGTTACCCCAGTTAGACTGGCTAAGATCAAGAGAATAAATGATACCAAATGCTGGAGAGGACATGGAGAAAGGGGAATGTTCATTTATTGCTAGTGGAATTGTAAACTTGTGCAAACTCTGTGGAAGCAGTGTGGAGAACTCCTAAGAAACTAAAAATGAATCTGCCATTTAGCTCAGTTGTAGCATTTCTTGGCGTATATCCAAAGGACTCATCATATTTCAGAGACACTTGTACATTCATGTTTGTTGCTGCTCTTGTCACAATAGCTAAGAGGTGGAAGCAACCCCAGTGTCCCTCTACGGAAGACTGGATAATGGAAATGTGGTCCATTTACACAATGGAGTTCTACTCAGCGGTAAAGAAAGAGGAAATCTGCAGGTGAACGGATGTAACTAGAAAGTGTTATGCTAAGTGTAGTAACACAGAATCAGAAAACCAAGTGGTGTATGTTCTCCCTCATTTGTGGATCCTAGCACCAAAACCTTATATGTGAATATGTATTCTGTTGTAATTGCAGGAATCAAGAGAACTGTAAAGGATATAAAGGTGATGAAAGAATCTGAGAGAAGAATACTAGGAGACAGGTGTCACTCTGGGAGAAATGGAGAAAGGAAGGGTATTCAAATGGGGAGGGGAGGGACAGGTCATACAAGGAACTGTGGGGATGGGAGAAAGCAGGTGCTCAAGAGAGGTGGGATCATGGGAGACTGGTGTTGTCAAGGGATACTATAAATGGGGAGGACTCGGAGGGAGGGTTAGACAGGTACAGAGAGAATGAGTGAGTGAGAGAAGAGATAAATAATGCCTAGCTAGTGTTAAACACAAGAGGGAATCATATTAGCCTAACAATCTAATGACAAATTAGTCTAACGACATAATGACAAGTTCCACACACTATCTCTACATGATTCTGTGTGCATAGCTGAAGTTTACATAACAAGAAATAGTACCAGACAGATGAAATCTTCCTTTGAGTTGGTAGCCAGGGTTGTCCAAGAGACTCTGAAAATCACACAGGCTATTGCCACAGCCCTTGGTTGCCTGCCAGACCCTGAAGGTAAGACCCCGTTGCTGAAAACAGGATGTACTTCAGAGACTGTATTTGGAATAATGGAGCTGGTACTTACCTGGAATACACTTCCCCTGAAGGCTAGCTTTCATAGTTCTTGAGAGCCCCTATGCAAGCAGCCAAGGAAGAACATTGATTGATGGCTCAATACCAGCTGTATGACCAAAAAACCATATTAATGACTAGCATAGCACTCGACACTGTGCAGTTGTGGCACTTTTATCTTGGAGCCAATCAATGGCTACCTAATTGGTCTTAGAATCCACTCAATAGGAGGAACTCATGTGTGGTACTATAACCATGGCCAAACACACATGACTGATGAGGTCATAGATCTTAGAGAAATCTCCAAGGCTGTCACATCTGTAGGCTATTGTAACTTCTTATTAAGTACAAAATACATATCCTTATATTTACAGTCAAGTATCCCAATCACCACTAATTAAAGAAGTTTCTGTTGCACCTGCAGAGACTACTGAAGGGTGAAACAACTGGTGACACACAGACATTGTGAGTTGCCCAGGCCTAAGTGACACATCTACAATGCAACCTCTACAGCCAAGGCTCACAAAATATGGACCATGGGTTAAAGAGGACACCAATGAATCTCTCAGCTCTTGCTAACGGGGCTCCCTCATGCAACAGAGGGACATTATTAACACAAAAGGTCACAAATGGCCCAAGAATGGATATTAGGAATCTTAGAGTGTTAATCCCCAGACAGGACTCATATTAATTTTCACTCACCCAAGGCTCAGGGCTATTACGAAGAGGGGGCAGAAAGACTGTAAGAGCCAGCGAGGAGGTGTTTCACCATATAGAAATAGAATCCTACAATCTCCTGGCCCTGTTCATATTAACCTACAACAGTGATTTCAGCATGCTCGAGACCTACACAAACTCAAGCTGACAGGGACCTAGCTTTGAACTGGAGAAATGGGTAGCAGACCCCAATCTTTGCTGAAGAAATGTTGGTAACTGATTACTGTTGGCTGAGTATGATCTAATCTTCCTAAAGTGAGGGACTCCAGATAAGTGGACTGGACCTCAGGAGATACACCTGCACTGAGGAATATTTGGAAACAGTAACTTGATACAACAGACCTTAAAACAGATGAAAGAATGTATGGATTTCAGCTGAGAGACTACGGGGGTTGCCAGTGGGGAAGTGGGTATAAAGATGATGAAGATTGATTGAGATGTTCGGTGTAAAATACACAATGATTCATTAACAAACATCCTATCCAAAATGAACAATTACAGGGTTGCATTTTCAAGGGATTTACCTGGTTAGTAAAACAAGAGGAAACTTCAAATGGTCTAAGCTCACAGGAACATTATATAAGAACACAGTGTATAAGACTCTAGCTTCTCCTTAACCAGTGAACAAGGGAAACGGAGTAAGGACAAAACACCCTTTATCCCAGTGAGAAAATCAGAGAAGTTTATACAGAAATTGAAAAGATCCTGGAAAAGAGTGAAAATAAAGGCACGTGGTGCAAAGAAGCAAGTGGCTTCAGCCTTGCAGTTCCCTGCTGAGAAGGCTTACCAAAAGGCAAGCCAGGTGAAAGTTGGGAAGGTCTACCCTCAGGACAAGCCCATGGCCCTCGGAAGCCTCAAATCTAGCGGTGGATTATGGTGAGATGGAGACTCCCCCAGCACAGGGAAGGCAAAGACAAGAGAATCCCTGTGGCTCACTGGCCAGCCAGTGTAGTCTGATTGATGAGCTCCAAGCCAATGAGAGATCTTATCTCAAAGGAGGTGGACAGCCTTCCTGAGGATGTCCTCTGGTCTCCACATGCACGTGTGTGCACACACATACACGTGTGCACACACACTGGCATGTACATAAGCATATACAGGCTTGCATAAATAAAAATCAAAAATACAAAGCAAAGAAACTATTTAAAACTATCAAAGAAAAATTTGAATTCACCTTTCAAAGTTCGAATAACGTCAGATCACTCAGAAGTAACTCTCAAAGCCAGGAAAACACGGAATGATATAGTTCAAGCCTTGAAAGTATATAACTGTCAACACAAATCTTCATATCCAGAAAAGCTATCTTTAAACATTGAGGAGAAATAAGGATGCTTCAAGACAAGAACAAACAAAAGCTATTCATGACCACCAAGCCAGCACTGAAAAAGATACTTAGAGGAATACCATACAGAGGAGGAAGAAAAGCAATCACAGCTATCAGAGCAGAGGGAAGAATGAATTTTATGAGACTAGCTGAACAGAGGAGAACCAGGAAGGAATCCATCATGTCTAACACAGTTAAGCCAGCAACGCTAATAGGGGACACAGTAAAGAACAGTGATCCGACGAATCACAAAACAACCAACAAATTTACAGGAATTAGTAACATCTCCCAACAATAACCTTCAATGTAAACAACATCTTCTCACCAATGAAGAGATGCAGAGTGGCTGACTGGATTTAAGCCGTTATTAAACTATCCCTTTTCTCCATGAAGCATCTCATTGGTAAAGGTAAGTTCAGAGTAGGACGTAAAGGATGGAAGACAATCTGTCCCGTTACTGGAAACCAAACAAACTGAAAAACAAGACAAAACAAAATGATTTTGCTATATTGAAGAGGACCTCAACCCCAAATTAGAAGATGTTAGAGAAGACAACTACATATTAATAAGGGGAATTATTCATTAAAGATATAACTGTTGTAAATATATATGTATCAAATGCCAGGGCTCTTAATTTCATAAACAAACACTGATGGACGTGGACGGTCAGAGAGGCCCTGATACAATCATGGTGGGTGATTTCAATATACTGCTTTCATCTCAACTAAAAATAAACAAAGAATCCCCAGAGTTGAACTACTTCACAGATTAAATGGATTTGACAGATATTGACAGAATATTTCATTCAATAACGGACTCCACATACCCTTCAGCAGTGCATGGAAGCTTCAGTATAATAGACCACATTATATGCTACAAATAAGTCTTACCAAATAGAAAATAATGAAAACAATCTTCTCTATTCTTATCAGATACCAGTGAAATAGAACTAGAAAGTGGTAGAAAGAAAAACTGCACAAACTACACAAATGCATAGAAGTGGGTCTTTGAAGAAATCAGAAAGGAAATAAAAAATTCCTAGAATCAAATGAAAATGAAGCACAGCTTACTAGAACCTTTGGGATAGCTGAGGCAGACTAAGAGAAAATTTTGTAGAGAAAGGTTTACATTTAAAATAAATAAAGATACCAAATAAATAACCTGATGATAAATCTCAAGGACCCAGAAAAATAAGAACAATTCAAATCCAAAAGCATCAGGTGGCAAAAATGATAATCACAACAGAAATTAATAAAGTGGAGACTAAAAGAACCAAATATGGAATCACTCAAACAAAAAGCTGGTTCTTTGAAAAAAATAAACAAGATTGACAGTAGCTAGTGAAATTAAACAAAATAAAGAGAACCCCCAAATAATAAAATTAGATTTGTAAAAGGGAGGTTACTACACGCATCTGTGAAATCAAAAAAATTATTAGGGACCACTTTGAAACTTATATCCCTCAAACTGGAAAATCTAGACAAAATAGAAAAATTCTTAGACACTTGTTACCAGTAGAGTTAAATCAAGAGGATACAAGCAACTTAATCTGACATGTAACAATCAGTGAGATGAAAGCAGTAATTAAAAGCTTCCCAACAAAGAAAAGCCAGGACTGGATGAATTCACTGCTGATTTCCACCAAACCTTCAAAGAAGGGCTAACAACAATGTTCCTGAAACTGTTCCATAAAGCAGAAATGGAAAGAAGACTACCAGATTCATTCTATGAAGCCAACATTGCCTTGATACCCAAATGGATAAAGACACAAAAAGGAGAAAACTAAAGACCAATTTCCCTGATGAAGTCAGATGCAAAAATTCTCAGTAAAGGGGACTGGAGATGGCTCAGAGGTTAAGAGCACTGGCTGCTCTCACAGAGGACCAGGGTTCAGTTCCCAGCATCCATGTGGTAGCTAACTACAACCATCTGTAAATCCAGTTTCAGGGAGATGTGATGCCTTCTTCTGACTTCTATAGGTACTACACAATGGATGTGTACTTACACACATGCAGACGATACACTCATACACATAAAATAAAAATAAGTAAAATATTTAAAAAATTCTCAACAAAACCTTGCAAATCAAATTCAGGACTCATGGAGAAGATCACAAACTACCACCAAGCTGAATTCAATTTAGGGATGCCGCATTGGTTCAAAACACACACACACACACACACACACACACACACACACACACACACACACGCACAACTCCACAAAGTAACCTAGTATGTAAATAGACGTAAGGACAAATCACATTATCTTTCATGTGGTTTTGGCAAAGTTCAACATCCCTACATGATAACAGCTCTGAAGAAACTGAGAATCAAAGGAACATACTTCAGTGTCATAAATGCTGTATACAACAAACCTATAGCAAGCCTTTCTGACTGGAGTGAGAGAGAATATCAAAGCAGTTAATTTGCGTTTCCCTGATGGCTAAGGAGGCTGAGTACATTTTCAAGTACTTATTGACCAATTTTGCTGCTTCTTTTGAAAACTGTCTACTCATTTCATTAGCCTATCTATTGAGTGCGTGATTTGTTTAGTAGTTAGTTTGTGCAGTTCTTTGTGTATCCTAGGTAATAGCCTATCTGATAATAGTTTACAAATTACATGTCTGTTTTGGTTAGTATGGCTCCATAATATAATCTGAGATCACATATTTTGATACCTCCTGTATTGCTTTTTTCTGTTTTGGATTACTTTGTCTACTTGAGACAGTTTGTGTTTTCACATGAATTTTAGGACTGTATTTCATAATTCTATGAAGAATGTCCTTGGAATTTTGATTGAGATTGTGTTGGATCTGAGGCCTTTTTACCTTCTAATGTCTTCAGCTGTTTCGTGTATATGCATGTGCATGTATGTGTGTCTGTGTGTATGCTACCTGTGTACACCAGTGTGCATGTAAGTGCATCAGCACATGTGTTCATGCGTGTAGGTCAGACGTTGACTTTGGATGTTTTCCTCAATCACTTTTCCAAAACTCTTAGTTTTTGAGATAGGGTCTCTTACTGAATTCAGAGTTCATTGATGTGGTTAGCTGACTGACCAGTGAGGTGCAGGAATCTGTCTGTCTCTAATCCCTTGTCCTCTTAATTCTGGGTTTACAGATGAATGCTGTGCCCAGCTTTTGAGGTGGGTGCTGCGTATCTGAACTTAGTCCTCGTCTTTGAGCCCAAGGCACTTTATGGACGCAACCGTTTCTCAGCTCCTCTTCTTCAATGTCTTCAGTATTTTAAAGATTTGCTGTAGAGGTCCTTCGCCTCCTTGGTTAGGTTAGTTCCTCAGTATTTTACTTTTCAGGGCTACTATGAATGGAATTTTCTCTCTGACTTGTTTCTTAGCAAGTTCATTATTGGTATATGGGAAAAAGTTTGGTTCTTCTACATTGATTTTGTATACTGCTACTTTATTTATCAGATCTAAGGGTATGCTAGTGCTGTCTTTAGGATCTTTTAAATATAAGATATTTTCTGCCAATTGTGATAAGTTGTCTTCTTCCTTTACTCTTTGTATTCTTTCTATTGTTTTCCACTTGTTACTATAGGTGAGATTTGAACACTGTACTGACTACGAGTGGACATAGTGGGTCCCCTGATCTCATTACCCATAAGAAGTATTTATTCAATGAGACCTGGGCATCTGGACTTGTGTGGTGGTGTTTCTTGGTATGGGGAAGTGATCTTGTCTTTATTGAATGTTTGTATCTTTGGTATTTCTACAGGTTGTCGGATTATGGCCCAGCTGAGAGTAGTGCTTGGTGTCCAGTTTTTGGATTGACTTCACAAGGTCCTGAATCAGCAGCATGGGGTGGGGCTGCTAGGTGAACAGGTTGACTGATAGGCTAGGTCGGGAGCTTGCAGGTCTAGATGGCATGGTGCTGGGGAGCGTCAGGATGGAGCTTAGAACAACACGTCTGGGGAGGGGAAAGATCTTAGAGATCCAAGCTGGCCAGATGGCTGAGAGGACGAGGGGATTCACTCTACCGAGACTGGAGGGGTGGCAGATTCAAGTTGGGAAAGGAGGCCCATGACCCGAGAAAGCCTGAGAGCTCAGATGGTGGAGCTCTCAGAAACTGATATATTTATTCAGTTGACTATTTTCAATGATAGAAATAGAAAGCTGTAGCAACAGGTAACAATATAGATATAAAACATATGCATAATATCACGTGAAAAAAAGATGCCAAATAACATGTTGTATAAAGATTAAAAATTGTCTATGATAATAGAAAACATAATAGTGATGTCTTCCGCAAAGGGCTATTTATAGTCAGGAAGAGCACAGTGGCTTTTGTGGTGCTAATAACGGCCTATTTCCTGGTCTTGGTAAATGTGAAAATGCACCAGATTGTACACCTATGCTTTATGCATTTAAAATATATACTTATCAGTTAATGTTATTTAATTAATAATTAGGAGTTATAAGGCTAATCACCCCAGAATCAGGGTAGGCTCCAATTGCCATCAAGAACTTTAGGAGAAAATGGTCCTGTAGGTATATTGTGCTCCATGAGCTAAACACAGTAGACAGTGTTTCTGGGGTCAAGAGAGGTCAGCTTAACTCTGAGCTGCCCCTTCCCAGGAACCAGTCCCTACCTGTGCTTGGACAAAGCGTTGATATTCTCCTGACCTCCAGTGGTGGATTGTGAGAGTTGTTGGGTCAGGCTGGAGGGGTTTCCATAGGGCTGAGTTTATAACTAGATTATATGGCATTGACCATGAACGACAATAGGATCCATCGCAGATGGAAGTCAACATCCAAAGAGCCAGGATTTGATGCCCTCCAGTCAGGGATGGTCTGGAGTAAGCATAGGCCTCGGCACCTTGGGTGCTATGATGCTATGCTGGGGCTTAGCCCCAGGCACCATGCCAGCGTGGGGAAAAGCGGGAAAGACTAGTGGTGTGCGTGTGCGTGTGCGTGTGTCTGTGTGCGTGCGTGTGCGTGTGTATGCGTGTGTGTGCGTGTGTGTGTGCGCGTGTGTGTGCGTGTGTGTGTGATGGTGAATTTTAACTCTTGTTTCTCCTCTTTTGCCAGTCTAAGACGCGGGGTGACTTTCTGCTCTAACTCACGGCTGCATTCCACCTGTTTAAAAATTTATGGTGAACACCATGACTCTTTGCTTCTCCTAATAAAACTGATTTTGAAAATTTTTATATTTGTATTTTTTTATGTTATGTGTGTTCTGCCTGCATGTATGTAAGTGCACTTGAATCCTGCAATGCCCACAGAGGTCAGAAGAAGAGTTATGAATTGTTGTTAGCCACCATGTGACTGCTGGGAACCAAACCCAGGTCCTTTGCAAGAGCAGCCAGAGCTCTTAACCACTGATTCATCTCTCTAGCACTGTGAAAATGAAAGTTTTGAGTCTTTAAATTCTTTTTTTGATTTATGTATTTTTATTTTATATGTATGAGTGTTTTGCCTGCATGTATATAATTGCACCTGTATGTATAATGTCACAGAGGCCAGAAGAGGGCTTCAGATCCCCTGGAGCTAGAGTTATGGATGGTTGTTAGCCACCATGTGGGTTCTGGAAACTGAACCAGGTCCTCTGCAAGAGTAGACAGTGTTCTTAACCACTAAGCCATCTCTCTAGCTTCATTTTGAGTCTTTGATAAATTAAAAAAATATTTATTATTATTAGAGAGAGAGCAAGAGAGAGAGTGTGAATGAGAAAATGGGCCTGCACATACCACAGTGTGAGTGTGAAGATCAAAGATGCCAGCTTCTGGGAGTCAGCTCTTTCACCATGTGGGTCCTGGGGGCTATCAAGATTTCTCGGCAAGCACTTTTACCTGCTAAGTCATCTTTCCAGCCTATCCTGTACCATCCCAGTTCATCCCATCCCAACGTACCCGACTGGTTCATCCCATTATATCCAGCCCATCCCGCCATCATCCCATCCCATCTAACCCTATACCCATCCATCCCACCCAAGCCATCTTGTATTAGTTACTTTCTTCATAGCTGTGACCAAATATCTGACAAGAAACAACGTAAGGGAGGAAGAGATTATTTGGCTTACAGCCCATCATGACAGAGAAGGCATGGTTTCAGAGAATGAGGAAGCTGGCCACATCGTGTTCATAGTCAGGAAGCTGAAAGAGATGAATGTGGTGCCTAGCTTGTGGTACAGTCCAGGACTCTCAGCCTGTGAGATGATGTCATCTGGAAACACCCTCATAGCTATACCTGAAGTGTGTTTCCATAGCGATTCTAAATCCTGTCAAATTGGCATGATTATCCATCCAACCATCCATCCCATCCCTTCTGTTCCACTTGGTTCCACTAAGTCTTCCTTTGCCCTGGCCCTGCATGATGTATCTTAATATTCCATCAGGGGTTATTTCTCCTTAATAAGAAATTATGTGATGGGGTTGTGCTCAGTATCTTCAACACTTTGATGCTAAATATTTATCCTGGACATTGTTTGCTACACAGCTCTTACTTAAATTTCAGTCTATTTTATCTTCATCTCAAGTAAGAAGCAGAGTCTCATTTAGGGTAGAAAACTTTGTTTCATATCAAAACTCATTCACTTACTGGCTGCACATTTTAAATGTGAATTTGTCTCTTATTTTAGAGCCTAAAGCAGCAGTGGCCTATTTATTCGGTTCTTCATCTGTATCTTATTATGCAAGTATTTACTGTGTATTGGAAAAGTGCGGGAAAATGGCCCTGAGTAAGACACAAGATCCCCGACTACTTATGGTTCTTGGGGAGCTGGGATCCGTCCCTTACTTTTCCTTCTATTTTTGCTTTGTGCTCATTTGTAGTTTCCCCTAATTATCAGCTCTTAGGAAGTGAGTGGAAGCCCAGATTCCAAGGCACATGCACTGGGTGAGACTGCCCATATGCCTCAGTTGGCACATATTTCTTTTGTCAAGAAGGGATTTGTTATATCTTTAATGGAAACTTAAAAAAATCGAAGCAATTTTTTCTAAGTGTCGACTACATATAATGGAGATTTCTTTTACTGGTTCTTTATAGTGCAAATTAACACTAGGTAGTCATACTGAGTTTGGGCAGATAAAATTCACGTACTTAGTAACAATTGCTTACTTATCTGAAATTCATATTTAGTTGGTGACATTTTTTTCCTCATTTTTCAGTATTGCCAGACATCATGAATTTTATTAAGTGAATCAGATGAACAGTTCATCTTTTGGTAGAATCAAGCCCATGTTTCTAAATACTATCATCCAGGATTGCATTAAAAAAAAAAAAGACTAGAGTTCTTTGGTATTTAAGAGAATTCTGTTCTGACCTTTACTAAAAAAGTCACTCTGGGACTCTTTAAATGGAAAGCAATGCAGGCATCAGAAAGGATGTGAAATGTCCAGGAACCAAAGGGCTTCCAAGGGCCTTCCCATGATTGAGCCTCGAGTGGTACTGATGAATGTGAGGTGCTCTGTAGAGGGCAGGGTGGTGCTGCGGGTGGATGAATGTCTGGGTTCACAGCCTAAGTGCTCCTTTATGTAATGTTTATCTCAGAGACCAGAACAGCTCTAGAGGAGCTTCTCCCATTTGCCAAGAAAGAGCTATTTTTAAAAACTCTTATTATGAAAAAAAAACTCTTTATTTAAATCCCACGGCTCTAATCCCCTAGGAAAGGTGTGGTATTATAAAGAAAATTGTAAGACAGAAAGATTTAAGAACTCTTAGGGAAATTTCTCTCCCTTCTGAGATTTTTCTGAACTTTCATCGCCAAACGACTTCAAAGAGATTCAGTGTGCAGTTTATACATGAATATTTTACAGTGATTTTAAAGAACAGATGTTCTCACATTTTCTTCTCTTGAAAAACTTGAAAATAATCTTTTAAAAATGTGTTCAATATTCCAAAGTGCTTAACCTTTGCTCTGGGGTAATTATAGGTAAACAGCCACATGCCCGCTAGGCAGGCTTTCAAGAATGTTCCCAAATCACCAAACAGCAAGTGTTTCTGGCACCTAGTGGCGTCTGCTGCAGTAAGGTGATTGATTTATTCCATGAGAATGCCCAGTGACGTCACTGTCAGTAGGCCACACTTCTTTCCCACTGGAAGTAGAAGGCAGAGCGTGAATTCAGAGAACTAAACTGGGGCTGACAAGGGAGGTAGAAAGACAGGAGAGCTCTCACTTAATCCTGGAGATGTTATGATGAATGACTGTCTTAAGGACAGATCAACATATCCAGCAAAGCTGAGGTCTGACAGGCTTCAGCCCATGCTGTTGAAGACCTTCTGCTGACACGAACGCCCACTTCTCTATGACACTGGGTGGGAATAAATGCCTACTGTGATCTCTCCATTGTAGTCTAGCAGATACCTGTCCCTTCAACTCCGTAATTCTGTAGGTCCCAAAAGTTAGCAGTAGTGAGGCCAGAATGTGCTTTTCCAAACTCTAGACCCTGGGGATTCCTGCGTGAGTTTGAATATCAGCTTGGATGAACTTGAATAAACTGTGAAGGCTTAGATCCTTTATCAGTTGCAAAGCATTACTGATGACTGATGGCAAATAGAAAATATAACAGACATTCAATAAGTGCTTAGTTAAAAAAGAAAGAAAACTATTTCAGATGGGTTGAGCTTTGTGTTTCTGAGGTCCCAGGCTATCTCTGACTCACAAATATACTTGTGGGAGAAAAGGCTGGTATGTCCCAAGGTCAGTGGGGTGGAAGAGGTGGGTGATCTAACTCCTAGTGGATTCCTGGGAAAGTGATGTAGATACTACAGTGGCGAGATGTCTGAGCCAGCTACAGCATGCTATCTTTGGGGTTATGATGGGTTGGAGGATGTGTGAGTGGATGGGGTACCAAAGTCAGGACCTCTCTCTTAGGGTCAGTTTTCAGGATCCTGGATGGGTAATGGATGTGTTGGATGGATGGCAGGGTGCTGGATAGATGGTGACAGTGCTGGTAGGGGTGCCTGATAAATGTCAAAACAGGAGCAGAGACAGGCATGGCCACCTCACTGGAGACATCCAGGCCTAACACTACTTAAAAATATGTAAGCCCTGGGATTTTTGCATAGACTAGGGGAGGGGAGAGACACTTGGGGGTGAGATCCTGGGCCGCCCATCTTAGTAGATGAGTCTATGTCACAGGTTTAAGTGGCAAACTGATGAAAGTGGCTTTCTTTAGCTCCCATGATCTGTAGCTCTTTTGACTGTTCCTGGTCTTTGTCTCTGCCTTTCCCTGGCAAGATCCTCATCGGGACTCTTCCCTCTGGGTCCTCCTTCCCCAACCTCAGGTCCAGGACATCATCCTCATGCCTCTCAGCAGAGGGCAGGCATGTGTCTTGGGGCTGCATTTTTACACTATTAGAGGAAGTTATGTAAACACCACAGAAATAGTCTCTTTTATTATAATATGTTTTATCTTTACTCGATTTGCAAAGGAAACAGAGTTAAGCACTTTCCCTACTTAGGATCTGTTACCATCTCTTCAAATCCCCAGGTTGGAATCTCTGCAATTATTGATGTAGTTGAAATAGTACGATTTAGTCATATTTATAGTCACAATGACAGAACTACGGTCACACTGTGATGTGTGGGAATTTTAGCTGGTGTAGTTGACCCACCCATGCCAAGGGTTCACTCCGACATGTAGGGCTGGGTGGGAGGCAGATTTTATTCCCACTCTGAAAAGCACCACAAGAAAGAGATCTAAGCAAACTTCAAATTGCTTCAAGACAGGAGGCTTAAGGTCAACCTGGCCTCTCAATTTGCAGTGTCTTAGAGGACTTATTCAGTCAAGCATGAGATTTTATTTTATTTATTTATTTTTAAATATTTATTATTTTTAGTTGTATTTTATGTACACGTGTGGATTGCCTGCATGTATGTAAGTGCACCCATGTAGTGCAATGCCCTGTCGGAAGATAGAAGAAAGTGTTGGATCCCCTGGAACTGGAGTTATGGACATTTGTTAGGAGCCATGTGGGTCCTGGGATTCGAACCTGGGTCTTCAGCCAGTACTCTTAACCACTGAGTCATTTCTACAAGCATTACATTTTAAACCATCAATCACCAACAAAGGAGGACTCTTTAAGAGTACTCCTCTGGTCTCTCCTGGTCTTCTCCAGAATGTTCAGTACCTTTGTGTATACAGTGAGGTAAGAGCTGGCAGAGTCACTGGGGAGACTGGGACAAGGTGGAAAGCCCATCTCTCATGCTATTAGGTCTGGAATCTAACATCTGGGACTCACACCTTTGACCGGCATGGCTTTGTCCTCTTCCCTCCTATTCTTTGGTGTCCTGAAAGCCTCTTTTTGAAAAAAAAAAAAAAAAAAAAAAAAAGAAATCTGGTTACTTAAGCCACAATCGCAATGGGAGGGGACTGGGAGGTGGGTAGGAAGGGTTGTCAGCCAGCTGATCCATTTCTTTGGAACTCTACTTGCATGATTTTCCATATTTAATGACATTCTACCAGCAGGATAAACATACAGGCAAGGTTGAATCATCTTTCCTCTCCCCTTGGATCAGGAACCCGAGAAAACAGGTGCAGAAAGCAGGTGGGAACTCTGGTGAGCAGGATGTTGCTTACACCCTCCTTTGAGTGCTCAAGGGCTCCAAAGGAGTATGGGGACAGAGGAATGGCTCTCCCTGCAACTGGAGCTAATCCCTGTAATGTAGGGGGCCGAGGGGCGGGTACAGAGAAGGGGCACTCTGTGGAGCACCTGCCTGAGAGCAGTTCTCCCCAAAGCCCTTTTAATCAAGGTCAGAAGGAAACACTTTCCACAGCAGGAGCTGCAAGCATTTGAGAGGGGAGTGCCACTCTGCTGGATCGCTTCGGGGTCTGAGACACCATCATAGAACCTACATGATTTGGCCTTGAAACGGAAGCACTAGTTACACATCCCACAAGTATAGTCTGTTCTTCTGGCTGGAGGAGAAGAGAGAAGGCCCAACGCTACTCTCTTTAAGTTGTTTTAGACAGCATAGAACTTTCCAGAATGGAAGACAGACACAACAAGAAGACAAAACAAGACTTCCGGAGAGATGAAGAGAAAGTTAAGTACTCAAAGGGGCAGGTGGGATAGAGGCATTGGGAAAGGCTCACATACACACTCTCACCTTAGTCCATAGCTGTTTCCTCAGAAATTTATAAAAGTAAATGCAATACAGAAGGATAAGAAATCAAAAGACCTAGATTTCAAAAGGCCTTTGCGAGTTCTGACTAAAGACAGCAGGAGAAAGACATTTGTAGTTTTTACCCCTTCTTGGAAGCCACTGTAATCAACAACGGACAGAAAAGGAAAGAACAATGACAGATGAACTCTAAGGAATATCTGGGAAGCTGATCCCGAAGGTGAAATGTCATCAGCCCACTGCATCCATTATCTGAGACCAACCTCAGGTAAAGTGTGTCTACCTAAGGCAAGGTGAGTTACAGAGGCAGAGGAGGTAGTTTTTGCTATTTGCAAGACAGCCTAAAATTTTAGAATGCTTTACTGAACAGCATGGACCGAAAACTAAAGGGACACGAGCACCCTCAAAGGAAAGAATACATTTGTTTGATGTGGGTTTGAGACAACAAACCAGAACCCAAGTACCAGGCTCTCCTGTTTTTCCTCAATGAATCTTCAACAAGTAGCTGATTTCTTAAAAATTCAGGAAGGAGCAAGAAAGGGCTCATGTCATCCCTGTCTTCAGGGATATTCTAGCAAAGGAACGAGGTATATGACTGGTAAGGGGGCACAAGCATGAGATATCTTGATTATGCCTGCAGCATCCAAGATGCTTCCCACGGGTGCGTCTGGTGATGCCAAATGAAAGCATTATTTCTGTTGTGAAAAAAATAGACTTGGTCACGGACTTGAGTTAGCCAAGTAAATATTTTCTTGGCAGTGTACAACATCAGTGCAAAATGCCTATTATGCATAGTCTATAATTATAGCATTCAATTAACATTCTCAAGTGATTATCATTTTGGGCATAGTGGTGGCTGGGACTTGGGAGATGTGAGTTCTGCCCAGAAACCACAAACTGATGCTTGAGTTGGAGGTTTGGTGTGGACACACCAGGGGAGGGGATGCCAGGGAAGCAGGGACTGTGTCAGCTTCACATCGTGACCCACTTCAACTTGTTGCTCAAACGTCTTGGTGAAACCGAGTTTAATGAAAAGTTCAGTTTCCAATCTAATAGGTACTTCCCAGAATTAGTTTACTCAGTTCATTCCTGGCGTGTGTGAGGTTTTGGCAATCTTTTTCTTCCCTAGAGTTTTAGAAGATAATATAGAAGGAAAAATAATATATGCAAAGAACAATTAAACTTAAACACAGGAGGGAAGTGATTAACTTGAGTAGCTATTATGACCAATTAGAAATTGTTCCTCAAGTTTACAATGCCCTGTGAGAGTAGTGACCTATCACCTTTGCATCTTTGTCACCAAAATACCTGACATAAACAACTTAAAGGAAGGAAATACTTATTTTGACTCCTGGTTTCAGTTCATCATGGTGGGGAAAGCTCAGCAGAGCAAAGCAGTTTACATCCTGGTGGACAGGAAACATAGAAAGATGAAAACAGGAGAGAGCTAGAACAAAGGGCCCATGCCTGTGGATCTATTTCCTCCAACTAGGCCTCAACTCCTAAAGTTCCAGAACTTCCCAAAACAGCACTACCAGATGGGGACCTAAACTTTAACAAATGAGTCTGTGGGGAACATTTTATATTTAAGCTGCCACGCGTGGCATCCTTTCCATTCTACAGAAGAGCAAACTGACTCAGAGAGGTTATGTAATTGGTTTAAGATTACGTAGGCAGCAACGGAAGGATTTGGGATTGAAACCCATTAATTTGAGACTGAATAAATTAGTGTCAGAAGATGCTGGTCTAGACTGACCGTTCTTTAGTAAAAAAATATTTCTGAAAAGAACCTATCTGCTTTAATACTTTGGTGAAGTCCAAGACAAAGGTATAAATATATGCACTTTACTCCACCCCTTTGCAAAAGCTCTCATTAGCAGAGCCCAAGAGCTATCATAAGAGGGGCGAAGACGATGTGCAAGAAAATCGGAACGGCGCGCTCCCCTCACTAGACATGGCAGGCAAGGCACTCTCTCTGCAGGTTGCAATGGAGTTATTGTTTGGACTGTGGGGCAGGGCTGACCAGGAACACTTGACCACACATAATTAGCATCTGCATGGTCTGGCATGGGACAGAGTAGACGGAATTGCTAGACGTTCATTAGAAATAGAAGGCTATCTAGAGATACCTTTGTGTCAGCCCTTGGCATGACCTGGACGAGGGTAGTGCCCTGTTGTCACTGGTTTTTGATGCAGGCTATGCCTGGCCCCAGTGGGTGGCATAGTCAAGCCTGGAATCTCCTTACCTGGGAGGTCGACCCAACTGGTATAAGGACCCAGAGATGAACTGGGAAGAGTCCTTATGCACCATGAATCCAGTCTTTTGTGGGGTGTGAGTGAACTGAGCTGTGACAAATGGTGGAGAAGCTCCCAAGGGCATGGGAAGTCAGAGGAGAGAGTGAGTCTGTGTCAGCGGGGCATGGCCGCCCCAGGAAAGGTGATACTGCTGGGTCTTAAGGCTGATGAGGTAACTGTTCATTTGGTAAGGGGTGGCGGGAGTAGGGATCAGCTCTGAAGGGATGGAGACAGGGGAAGAGGAGAGGGAATGACGTAGAGCGTGTAAATACTCGAATGGAAGGCATCATGCAGCGCACACACACACACACGCACGAACACGCACACACACGAACACGCACACACGCGTGCACACACACACACACCAGTAGGATCCCGCACTTCTAGATCCATGCAGAAAGACTGTGGTCAGGTATCCGGGGTGCCTAAATGGACAAGAGGGGGCAAGGCAGTGTTTCCCCGTACTTTAGTGTTCTGGGATATTCCTCGCTGTTCCGACAAGAGCCACCGTGCAGGCACTCTGTGAAGAAGTTGGGATTATTGAACATTATGACAAAAGAGGGGGTTGGATGGCTTCAAACTTGAATCTAAGGTGGTGGATCTGATGCTGTCACATCCCTGAGTCTCAACAAATAGGACTGAAGAGCAGATGGTTGCATTAGTCCTGGCTAGTATTCTGGGCATATTTTTTCAAACACATGCTCAGTGATGTCATAATGCAATCGCTGTGTGGTGGCTGTGCAGCTTGCTCAAGAGCCCAGCGTATGTGGTATTAGCTCAGCCACTGTAAGTGGCAACATTAGATTTTAACTGAGTTAATCCTATTCTGATCTATGCTTTTCCACTATTTAGTAATGACCTCTTCTGGAAAAGGAAACATATAGAAATGAATTCACATTTCATTTGCCTAGCTTGTTAGAGAGTTCCTGTGTATTCCCTCTGACTTTCTCAGAGGGGAAGCTTTCTCAGGCCATCTCATGTCATGATTTAATATATGCTTTCTCTGTCTGAACCCGCCTTCCTCACCATCTCCCCAGATGACCTAACCTTCAACACTCAGAACAGCGTCATCTCTGCCTTTGCATACACCTGTCATGGAGTGCCCAGGTCTCATGTTACAACCATTGGGACACCTGTCTGCCTTCTTAGGGAGTCTCAGAGGATAGGGGCTCTGTCTTATTTCTCTTTATCACCTAGCATACTGTAAACCCGAACAAATGTTTATTGAAAATGATCTTGAAGCAGAACCCATGGAATAGTTGGAGGAAAATACACCTTTTACGATTTTTGCCTGGAGCCACGGCATGTGTTTTTGGTTTTGGATCACGTTGCACTTACAAACAAAATGGAAGTTTGTGATGCCCCTTTTACACCCTGTCCCCACCCTGGGCTCCTCTGTGCTGCCTCCGGACACGGGGGTGGGTGAGAGTCAGTTTCTGCACGCAGACTGAGTGAACGTGGCCCTACACCTCCACAACTAGTTTCCAGAGGGAGGAGCCATCAGGCTTCATGTAAGTGAAATGCTGGTTGGGGCTCCTTTCCCACACGAGTAGTTATCCTCAGATGCTGTATTGCCAAAATTTGCTAGTGATTAGATTGGGTGGCACAGAGTCATGGGACTGGGTCCTCATGATAGGTACAAAGATTGATACAAAAATAGATGGAGAAAAAAATCAACTCATGGGTCAGGAGACCCAGGTTCCTCTGTGGGCTTTGTGCGAGTGTTGTATGTACGTGTGCATGTACGTGTGTGTGTGTGTGTGTGTGTGTGTGTGTGTGTGTGTAGAGTTGTCTTGCCTCGCTGCTCTCTACCTTTTATTATTTTTAGACAGGTTCTCTCTCTGAGAAGCTCATCCATTGGCTACCAGTGGCTGGCCAGTGAGCTTCAGGGACCAGCCTGTCCCCCCACTCTACGCTGCCAGTTCTGGGGTTCAGGAGCACACCATCACACCTGGCTTTTTATGTGGGCTCTGGGAATCCAACCTCAGATCCTCATGCTGTTGTGGCAAGCACTTTACCACCTGAGCCGGGTCCCTAGCCCCCTGCTGTGGATTTTTAAAATCCAAGTTTGCATGACTCTGAGCAACAGGCTCCCTCTCCGTTGGCCTCAGCTTCTGCCGACACAGAAAGAAGAGGTGGACAGACAATCTAAGTCTCCTTCCAGGAAGCGTGAGCCTTGTCATGCGGCTTGAAGCGGGCCCCAAAATCTATCAGCAGGAACACTTTGATTGGAAAGATACCCCATGGACCACAAATTGGACTTTCCTCTTCCCCAGCTGTGTGATTGACATCTCATCAATAAAGTCCTAACATCTGGCTTAGAGAATCAGAGCACTGTCACTAAGCTGACTGTCAGAGCCTTATTGCCAATCGGTGAAAGCCATCTTACCGTCTAAAGGAAAGTCCATGAACTAGATCAGCGCAGAGGCTTCTGACAGGTGGAGGCAGAATTCTGAGCACAGGAAGGTGAGTCTGTTTATTTGCTTCCTAATTCTAATTAGAGAAAGGAAAGAGTGTCAGGAGACTTTAGTGATTCACATCTTAATAGCTTGGTTATAATTTATTAATCCCTTTCATCAAATTTTCAGCATCCTTTCCCCAGGAGTCTAAGACTGACTCAAATGTATTTATTGTTTCTAGGTGGGGTATCATTAAATATTTGGCATCTCCTAAAGCTGTTGGGAAACTGGACTATATAGGATGTGCCAACACACAATTTATGAAGGGAAAAGCAGGAACTTATTAGGAAGAATGGGTGATTATCTATCTATCTATCTATCTATCTATCTATATCACACACATATATGTATATATATGTTCTCAAACCCTTTATGAGCTCATTCTTGTCTCCAGTCCTGGCAAGGCAAGAGCCGCCATGTCTCTTTTGTCTGAAATTTCCTGCCACCCGCCAAAGCAATGGTTTATCTTGGAGTAAAGCATCAGCGCACACGGTTAATGTATTGTGCTTGTTATTTAATTCTGTTTTCTTCACATGCAACGCCAGGACATGTAGCACAACTGTGAAGATCTGTCATCACAAAGAAGGGGGAACTTCAGTGGTCACAAGATCAGGAAATTGAAGTTGGGGTAGTTAAAGTGACTCAGAATGATAACAGCTCAAGATGGAAAAAGACCTAACTGATCCATCCATTTTGAGGCTTTCATTAGTTACTTTTGTGTTGCTGTGGTTACAGTGTTGGAGACAGAGACAGCTGAAGGGAGGAAAGACTGATTTTGGCTCACGGGTTCAGAGGATTTCAGTCCATTGGCAGGGAGGATATGGTAGAAGTATGTGGCAGAATCTGTTCACATCACAGAAGACTGGGACAAAGTGAGGCTGGAAACAGAGGCCACACTGGAACCTTCAAAGGCCCACTCCTACTGACCTGTGTCCACTAGTGAGGCTTCACCTTGAGAAGGCTCCACAGCTTCCCAGAGCCGTGCTACCAGCCGGGGAACAAATTCAAAACATGAGCTTGTGGGAGACATTTCAGATTTAAACTGCAGCAAGGCTGTAAATCTTCTACAGCATTTCCATTAAAAGCTGTCCAGACACAGAGATCTCACGATCTTTGGTGGCAGCTCTTCCAGTAGAAAGAGCTTTGCCTTTAGAAAGTTCTTCATCAGGTTGGTAGGGCTGTAGAGATGACTCAGTTGGTTAAATGCTTGCAAAGGCTGTGTAAGGACCAGAGTTACGATCCCCAGCACCCACCTAAAGAGCTGGACATGGTGGTGCATGCCTGTAATCCTGGTATTGGAGAGTCAGAGACAGGCAGATCCCTGGAACTCACTGGCCAAATCAGTGAGCGCCAGGTTCAGTGAGAAATCTTATCTTCAAAGATGTGGTGGAGAATGATAGAGGAAGCCACCCAACATTGACCTCTGGCCTCTACATGTGCATACATACATGTGTATGCACCTGCACATACACATACATAAAATAATAATAACACCAATATAAATAATGTCTTAAGAAGGAAGTTCTTTTCCAGGCTGAGCTAAAGCCTCCTTTCTTTTCTCTATGTGGTGTGCCACTTTCCTTAAAACATTCTCAGTCTTTTAATGCCAGATGAGAGCTGGACTCTGCGTAGGACTCTGAGTAGGCTAGAGTGGGACCTGGAAGTTGAACCCAAATGCCAGAAGTCCCACATGTATTTTCCCTGAGGCAGAAGCAGTTCCCTGGGTACAGTGGAACAGTTTCTATTGGAAGATGGCTTGTCCCCACTCAAACTCATGTTTGCTCCCCAACATAGCAATGTTGAGAGGTACTCGTACTGGAATCATGTCCTTGGACCTCCCTAACTGAGATAAATAACATATTTTCTTTATAAAATACTTAGGATCAGGTATTCTGTTATTAGCTAGAAAGGAACCTAACAGATATACAACTTCTGATCAAGCAAAGGAATCATCCATCTGGTCTAGCCTTGTTTATTGAAATTCTAAGATAGATTTTAGTACAAAAGCCTCAGCCCCAACTAGTCTTACTTCAATACTTTTTGGCATGTTTAGCTCCTTGAATTTCTTATGAGGAAGAAAGTGGTTGGTTTTGATTTTACCTGGTTTTCTTGGCCAAATACCATTTCATATTGCTTTTCAAGTTCATGACTTCTGATACGGTACACATCGAGAGTGAACACCCTTAAACTCATCTTGGTTGGATTATTATTAGTTTTGGTCTTTTTGAGACCAGGTCTCCTTTTAGGTCTAGATGGTCTGGAACTCACTATGTAGACCAGGCTGGCCTCTATCTTACAGAGATCTGCCTGCCCTTGCCTGTCTCTCCCTCTGCCTCTGGAGTGCTGGAATTAAAGTCGTGTACCACAAGGCCCGGATGGATTACTCTTTACTACAGTGCATGTCTGCATTTACATGAAGTTTTTAGCTTTCTTCAACTCCCAGATGCCTCACTGACCACAGCCAGGACGTCTCCCCATATGTCTGGGCCTTCTGTTTCTGAGTTCTTCTGCACATTGTGAAAGCAGAGGCCTTTAAGAATCGTTGGTCCAACATTTAATTAGCTGGTCATGGCCTGGCCATCACTCCTGGCTTTCTCATCTATGCAAGATATCCAGGGAGAGTAGGGGCTTCAGCATCTGTGTTAGCATGTGTTTGGAGCTCATACTTTAAACACATTATCTTTTTCCTTTTCTAATAATAAGCAACATTAATCCTTATAACTTATTAAAGTCTGCAAGTGCCATCTTTATAGTCATTCTTAAGGATGGATATTAGTTCCTTCCCAAGGGCTGTCCCATCTACTCTGTCCCATTGCAATGGCACAGGAACTATTTTCATGAAGAATCCAGTTTACACACCCACCACCCAGCTTCTAGCCATCCTGAAGACAGCCCATCAAAAGGCTCCAAGGTTTCTTAGCAGCTAAACACCCCACACCTGGAATCCCAGTCCATTAGCGTATAAGTGTTATCTCGGGAGGTTTACTCTGGGCCTCCAGAAAAAGCATGATGGAAATCTCACAAGGTAGAAAACCTAGGAAACCAAGTGGCTGACATCAAACTTTCCATTACGTGCAGTGCATTCGTTTGAACAACGCGTTCAGATGGAATCTGTATTGAATTTCTTACTAATGGGATGTAAGGGAAACTTCATACAGCCTGATGTTGTCCAGCTATTTGTTTCAAGAGAATTATTTTCTGTTTACTTCAGGACAGATTCCTTTGGCCAGAAATCAAATAGAATGAGGAAAGAGTTGGTCTTCAGGTAACATTGGTTGTTATTAGTTTTACCCTTGTTATATCTTTCTGTATAACAATGACCTGGCTCCTAAGCATTTTATATAAATTATCTTTCATATTTACATCACCGTGAAACTGTATATAATATTGATGGCAGTGCTAAGATGGCAAGGTATTCTGCTGAGCTCTTAAATCCATGAGTTCTTGATCAACTTCCTACTCTGTCTGGTACCAGTCTAACTCGCTCTAGGAGCTGTTCTCAATCGACACATCTCTGGGTGTGTGCATGCGGATGCTTCTAGAAAAGTTTAACTGAAGAGGTAGAACCCACCCTGAACGTAGGTGGCTGGGGTCCTGGACTGAATAATAAGAAGAAAGCAAGCTGAGCACCAGCATTCATCTCTGTGCTTCCTGACCATAGACACAATGAGACTTGATGCCTCACACTCCCACTACCAAGCCTTTTCTGCCGTGAAGGACTGTCTTTCCTGGAACTGTGAGTCAAAAGAAACCCTTCCTCTCTTAAGCTGTTTCTTGTCAGGAATTTAATCACAGCAATGAGAAAAATAACATAATAAAAGACCAAAGTAATCAGGGGAGAACAGTTACCACAGAGAAACCACAGAGAAACTTTAGCATCAGCTCTTCCTACTTTGATGGGGCAACCTAGATGACACCCTAACAGAAAGGCCTACCTTTCTGCCCCTGGCTAGACTGAGGCCTACACTAGATGCCATCCCAGGTCACTGTAGGAGCTATTACTCCTATGAGCAAAATGAAGGAATGCCGTTCTCAAGGGAAAGAGCACAAAACGCAAGAGTGTTTTTCTAAACTGGTATAGCAAGGTTAAAACTCCACCCTTACCAAATTAGCAGTGTGTGAGAGAGGGGTGGCTCATAAGCTACAGCAGCCCCAGACCTTTCTCAGCCACCAGAGTTACAGATATGATGAGTCCAGAACAGAGAAAGGATCTGGGAAGGCCTGCTGTATGGAAGCAAGATTTTTAAAGCTTCTTGTTCCTTCTGTTGGAAGCTCTTCTTGATAGCACAGCCATGGCAAGTGACTAAAGTGTATGCAGATGAGCTCGACTCCTGCACTCTGGCCAGCATTCCAATCAATGGTGGCTCTCATCCTTGCCAAACCTAGAGTCTTTCTCCACAGGATGCCTTAAGCCTCTGTATCAGACGATTGAAGCAGGCGAGTGTTTGAAATCCTTTTATGATCACAATCCCAGCATCCCAGTAGAACAGTGCCCATCATCCAGGTCAGCACTGTGCTGTTTGTGAGTGGGGTGCATGGGAAGCTATGAGAGCTTGACTGTTCTTCCCAGAAGGTGATTTGCAGCCAAAAGGCCCCCATAGTTTGCTTTTCTCTAACTTAAGGGGTATAGCTGTGATTCTTGGGCCAGGAAGAGTCTCAAAAAAATATTGCCTGTTTCTTCATGGGGACTTTTTCCTTCAGTCCTTGCCTCTTCCCCTGTGTCTATCTGGAACCAATGAATGGGCATCTTGGCCTATTTTCCTCATGGCTTACTTGCTGATTAGACTGTCACCTGTTTCGACTTTCACCTGGAAACTTGCTATCTCCAAGCAAACCATCCTACCAGATAAATTTATACAGTCAACTAAATACCTCCCCTCACCAAAACACTCCTGAAAATGAGCACCTCCTGGGTAGGTGTTAAGTCAGATAGGAATTCAGGAGAACAGGCCTCAGACTTTGCTGAGAAATCCCGGATATAGGTATTGAACAGTATCTCTAAGAATTGCCTGATATCAGTCCCGTATCTACAAAGCATAACACTGAGGCATATCCTGGGATCAGTTTGACTTTATACCTCCCTTCCTGAGTCATATCTAGACTAGAAGCAGATAAAATAGTTCTCTGGTCTCATTTTTCTGTTTTTCAAATTTAAAAATGTCCTGAGATTCTATTTAATAAATAAATAATTACCATGTGACCAACCAATACACACAACAGGATGGCCCTAGAAGAAGAGATGAAATGAAGCAGATCTCTGCCATTTGAGTATTCTCAAGTGCTCCTAGGAAGAGTCCTTTAATCTCATTTAATCCTAGGTTTTTATCATCTGGAAACTGGAATGTATGGTTGGCAACTTTGAGAGTAACTTGCTTTCCAGATGTTATAGGAGAAGCCTGACACAGTCATTTGCTCTGTTGAATTTTGCAAGAACAGTATACACTGGAGCACTGGATGGGTCTACCTAGAAGATGTGATGGTGCTTCAGGAGAAGGTGTGGCAGACTGTCTTCGGTTCCTGAACCAGAGACCCAATTTCCCCACCGGACTCCTATATAGTGCTTAGGGCTGAGATCAATCAGAATAGAAAGAAACAGAAGAAAAAGCAGGTCTTGACATAATTTGACATTTTTTTCTCTGTGGCAAAAGGGGCATGTTTACTCCTATTTCTGATGATTGATTAAAATGAGGACTACAAAATGATAACTTGATCAGGCGGTGGCAAGTTTGGGGTGTTTTGACTACAATCATGGTTTATTTTTCTTGGATGTCCTGTGTGTAGTTTTGAGCTTGTTAGCCACAGGGTTGGTAGGAAAGAACACGGCCTTTTAGTTAAGAATAGACAGTGGGTGGCAGCATGAAAGAGGCTTCGCAAAGACCTTGGGTGTGTGGACCTCCCATCTCAGTAGGCCCATGTGGGAATAACAGGAAGGAACGAGGGGCAGCTTTGCTAAGGTCCTACTAGGGCTGATCTGAGAAACGACTTTCTTGCAGGTGATAATTATGCCCCTAATGGGCCTGTCCATGAACCTTTAGAATAACTGGAGAGAAAGAGAAGGTCAACCTCTAGAGGACATACTTGGTGACACCATTGTGGGGATAAATCAAAGTCATGCTTAGATTATAAACCACCACAAAGGGCAGGTTGGGACATTTTTGGTGTGCAGTCAAGTAGAAGGCTCAGCTAAGACCCTTCTTAGCTTCTTCTACATCTTCTCCTCTGGAATCCCTCTCTGGACCTTTCTCTCTCTCCTGTTTAACACTGGGCTCAGAGGCTTCCCTTTGCTCTCCAAAGACCAAGAGTGGCCCAGACGAGAGCAGATTGGGTGAGTTGCTTACTTGGGCAGCCTGAGCTTTAAGGAGTAGCTTTCTTTCCTTGCCCTAGAATTACGTCTTTGCTTCAGGAAGTAAGCATCAACCTGTCCTAGCTCATCCTTCAAGGGACCTTGTTTGTCTATAACAAGCAGATGCACAAGGTCTAGAAGTCCTAAGCTTGGGTCCTCCATGCAAAGCTGAACATTGTCATTCATCTTCAGAGCATAGAGGCAATCCTGTGGCTGAGTGGGGGTAAAATGAGGATGAAAATTTTCCAATTCCCCTTCCTAATGTTCCAGTGGGCTGAGGACTGGACATGTCTATCAGCCTGTATCTTCTACTCTCCCTGTACACTAGAATCTCTTTGAGTCTCTCTTCTCCTATCTGACAAGTGCTTGGTTTATACTAGTCCTTCCTCACAGCTGACATTTAAAGATGTCTCTTTATGTCCACTCTTAATGTTTTTATTAAAAGACTTGGCATTTTAATCATCCTTTAAAAAATAAAAGCATCGAATCAGGAATTCAAGCTTGAAGCCAATGAACTTTCCACCCCCGCTCCCCCTTAGGAGAACATCCCCAGAATCCCAAGGAAACAGAGGTCTAGATTCACCCCAGGGGAGAATTCTCTATATGTAACTTATTTTGTCAATAACAGCAACACACAAAACTTTGTGACGTCCTCCCCTCTTCCTCCAGTAACATCAGCGACTTTCAACTTCCCTTCCTGTCGAAAGTCTTTGCAGTTTAGGCCAATTAAAGCGGGAGCATTTGATCTTCTCCCCAGATGTTCTGATCACAGAAGGGCCACATATGTGCACACATTCCTGGATATTTTTAGAGTTTTTACAGGATCCAAAACTCTAACTGCTTTTTCACTCTGTGCTTTGTGGCCGCAGCTGGGAGATGCTTTGCCAAGGCTGTGGAGGCCAAAGCTGATGGCAGAGGGCCTGGCACGGGCAAGGTTTCCAAAGCCAGCAGCCTCACTCAGTGATCAGTGACACAGGACAGGAAGTCACTCTCTGTTGCTCTTGGAGACTGGGAGGCTTCGGTTCCTGGAGCCTCTCTAGCCTCCCAAGAGGAAACAAGCTGATGCATTGACGTTTTAGAGGCTACATGAATACTTCCTGGAATAGCTCTGGTTGCCAATTCCCTCAACACATACACACAGCTCGGAAGAAGGAAGTCACCAGGAAGAGTGGAGAAAATGTTAGAAAGTCAGATTTGTTTCAGGCTGCTTAGATAGCTAGTTCTCTTTCTCTACTCAGCCTCAGTTTCTCCATCTGGGAAATAGGATGTAACCTGCAGAACTGGGGTTCAAAGACTGTGGGCTGAAGGTAGACTTCCTGGGGCTAAAAAATAAAATTACGTTGGGTCACAGTCATGCCCATTTGTGGTGTACGACATTGCTTATGGTTACAATGCATCTGCAAGGTTGGCCAGTTGCAACACAAACTACCTGGGGACAAGTCTGAACTAGCTACTCTCTGGCCCTTTAAGCTTGCTGACCACCCATCACCCCGTGTAGCAGATGTGGTCCTGGACATTTCAGAATAAGCCAAATGTTCCTTGATGTTAGCAGTTGGGCCTCTCTTCCTGTCTTTGAGAGATAGTGGGAAAGCCCTGAAATGTGTTTCCTATTGTCCACCAGAGTTCCCAGTAGGACTCAGCCCATCGCGTCCACTGCAGTAACCTGTTCATGTCCATACCAGAGGCCGTCTCTCTTCCTTTTTCTTCCCTTGCTTTTCTCCCTCTACAAGGGTTTCTTAGCCTGTCTAACCCCCAAACCTCATGCTCTCAAATCATCGATTCAGAGTCTGCTGATGGGAATGCCAGCTGTGATGGCTAAGGTTAGCATGAATTGTCAACTTGACAAAATCTAGATCCACCTGGGAAATGGGCCTCTGAGCATGTCTGGGCTGAGGTGGAATGAACCACCCTGAATGCTGGCCGCACCCTTTCCTTTCATGGGCTGGGCCCTTGGATGAATGCCAAGAGAGGGAGAGAGCCCAGCACGAGTATGTGTGCATTCACTGCTCGATTCTTCTGGCTGCAGGCATAACATAATGGAACCAGCTTCTTCAAGCTCCTGCTGCCTTACCGCGCCCCCCACCATGATGGACTGTATCTTGCATGGTGAGCCTTCTTCAGTTGCTTTTGTGAATGCTTTATCACAGTAACAGGAAAAGAAACTAAGACACCAGCCTGAGAAAGGACTTCAATCCAGTGCATCTGCTCCGTCTCCCTTGCATTGAACCCTTCTGCACTAAGTTGCCCATTACCTTTTTGGGCTCAGATAAAATGTAGCAAGTGTAGGTCGTGCCGTGTGTTCTCCAGGTGGCCATCATGACCCTGAATACATAGCCTAGAAGTGGAAAGGAGATGGCTCTTCACAAAGGGAAGTTGTCAGGGAAGGGTCTCCTGCTATTTCTCTCCTGGGCTTCTAAGAAATGTCTTCTTTCTTGGCAAATATTTCAAGATATTTCTAGGTGCTGAGCAAGCATTATCAGGAGGTCTATTGTGTCTCTTGGGCATCTTTTTGGGTAATGATACCTTGCATGCTAAGCTGTAAATCTTCATTTGCCTTGCTTCTCCAGTTTTTTTTTTTCTGCCCAATCAGTGAATTTTCACCATTTCAACAAAGCCCAGCAAGGCAATTCTTGCCTCAGACTCTGATTTCCAGAGGACCCAGGCCAAGCATGGGCTAAAGTAATATCGCTAAAGATTCTTTTTGGATCTGACACACTGGATTGTATTAAATTCTATTTATCATGTACCTTGTAGACATTTGTTTCTGAGATATACCAGAGGTATTTTTTTTGTGCTAATTCAAAGACCAGTGGAGGATATGATAATTGTTAAAATATTTATCTATATTTGTATGTGAGATCTTGAGTCAAGAATTTTATAGACATCATTTGATCTTCACTCAAAAAGTTTTCAGATTCTACTTTCCTCATTTTAAATAAGAGGGAAGTGGAGTTTAGAGAGGGTAAGAAACTTATCCTAAATTGCACAAGTGGTCAAGTCAGGAAATAAAACCAGATCTGACAGGTTCCAAATAACATGCTCACAATGACAAGCTTTACTGTGTCTTACATCTAGGAAAAAAAAAACCCCTTCCAGTGTCTGCCTTTGAGTGGACATTTTACCAGTGAGGATACAAGGATGGTAGGTAAGCACATGAAAAGATGCTTGGTATCGTCAATATCCCCACCATGATGGACTGTATCTTGCATGGTGAGCCTTCTTCAGTTGCTTTTGTGAATGCTTTATCACAGTAACAGGAAAAGAAACTAAGACACCAGCCTGAGAAAGGACTTCAATCCAGTGCACCTGCTCTGTCTCCCTTGCATTGAATCCTCCTGCACTAAGTTGCCCATTATCTTTTGGGGTCAGATAAAATGCAGCAAGTGTAGGTCGTGGGGTGCGTTCTCCAGGTGGCCACCATGACCCTGAATACATAGCCTAAAAGTGGAAAGGAGATGGAAAAAATCAGTGTGATACCACTATTCACTTAAACAGCTAACTTGAAAAAAACTGACCATACTTACCACTGATGTGGCCCCAGGGAAAGCAGAATTCTCTCTGCTAGTGGGAATGTAAACTGGCACCAATACTTTTGAAAATAGCGTGACAATCTCTTAACAAGTTAATTGTATGTTGATCATGTGACCTAGATATTTAACCAAGAAAAATAAAGACATATGTCCATATAGAAACTTGTTGGCAGATAATCATAGAAGCTTTATTTATAACCATCCTAAATTTGAAACAACCCACATATCAATCAGCAAGTGAATGAATACACAAATTATCATGTAACCATACAGTGGAATGCTACTAGGCAATAAAGAAGAGTGGACTCTTGATATACATAACATGATACTTGAACCTCAGAGTAATTTTCTATACAATGGGAAACAGGTCAGTGGTTGCCTGTGAAGATCATGAGGATGGGTGGAGACAGTGGATGATAAAAGAGGACAAACATTTTAATTTGGGGGATGCTGTGGTAATTACACATAGGTCAATTCTAACCCAATAGCATATTTTTAATATGTGTGGTTTATTATGGCTTAATTAGAGAAGAGCTGACATTGCTGAATTGTTCTTTTCTGTTGTCTCTTGAGATTACTTTTTGAAATAAAGTCAATGGTATAGAAACAAATCAAGTGATCTTCCCTGGTTCCCAGAATGGCCCAGCCCAAAGAAGGGAGGTGGAGGGCAGCACGTGGGGACCTGGAGGCAGTCCCTTTGCATCCTTGAGTGTCAACATCTTCATGTGCCAAATGGGAAGGATCTTACCACGCCATCTTCTTTATGAGACTGCTTTGAGGAAAAGCAAGAGAGCTTTCTTGCTTGTGTAAATGACCAGATCTTTCGACCTTCATGACAAGCACTGCTAAGAGGCAGTCCCATCCATGGATGTCATTTGTGTAGCCTGAGGTATGTTGGGAACCTACAGATACTCCTTTGGGAATGACTGGGCATCTCCCTTTTGATTTCTCTTACTGACTGCCTCTCTGTGGCTTCAGTTTTGGCCTCTTGTTTAACTCTTTCCTGTCCCTGTTTCTTCTCTCTCTCTCTCTCTTTGTCTCACTGTGTATGTATGTATGAGTATTTGCATGTGTGTGGGAACATATATGTGCATGTATGCGAGCACATTTGTGTATGCATACGTGTAAAAGTATTTACATGTATGTGGGAGCACATGTGTGGTTGTGCATATTCATGTGTCTGTGCATGCATGTGGAAGTCCAGAGGTAATGTTGGGTGGGTGTCTTCCTTGATCGCTCTTCACTATTATTTATTTATTTCCTTATTATTTAGAGATTTAGCTCTTTTATTTCCATTAGTGTCTTAAAAGGTGATAAATGTTGCTCATACAGCATATTTCTTTATAAGGAAAATAACGTGCTTTCTAAGCAATCAGAATTCAAGTCAAAAATCATAGTTTTAAATTCCTAATGGATAAGATGTCAAAGAAACGGTGACAAGTGCCTGGCACTAACAGTGCTATGTGTTCCATCCTTTTTGTGGTTTTAGGTTTGATCCTGAATGATGTCAAGGTCCTCAGCTGCTACAGTTTCTGAGACACTCTATCGCTAAATATGGACCTCACAGATTTTGTCTAGTTTAGCTGGCCTGTTTGCCGTAAGGATCCTCTGTTTCTACCTTGTGAGTGCTGGGATTGCAGGAGGCTTCCTTGACTTCTCTTTCACATGGGTTCTGGGGATCAGAGCTCTGGTCTTCATGCTTGTGGGGCAAGCCCTTGCTGAACATCTCCCTAGCAGTCCTGCATTCTTTTGATGGCCCATTTGACATCACATTTTCCCTCTGCATTTTCTTCAGCTCTCCAAGTATTTTCTGTCATTGAGGCCAGGCTGGCCCATTCACCACCACAGATTAGTGGGCGGCTCCCATTGTTCAAGGTGTCTTTAGACACTGCGTAGAGAGGCCTGGATGTTGAGGTAATCTTACAGTCCGGTGGCAGAGATAGACACACAAGGCAAGCATCCCATCGTACCCTGTGCGATGCTCTATGGCACAGGTACTATGTGCTGTACCAAAGATGGGGGACTCAGTAAAGCTCCGAAGGAAGGTTTTTAAGAAGAGGAAATGTCACAACTGGACCCAACAGGATGGATATTTTCCAGATAGAAGTTAGAGAACATTCTGGACTCTTCTGACAAAGGTCTTAGAGTACATATGAATGTTTTGATTGTGACCAGAACCCAGCAAAAGACAAGGCTAAGACGAGTCAGGCCTAGACCACAGAAGGGAACTTTGGTGTTTGTGGTGAGGATTTGAATTTGAATTTGAGGGTACCAGGTGGGCTCTGAAGGTTTCTGAGCCTGAGAATCACAGTCATATGTCATTCTTGTGAGTTGATTTATAGGGTTATGTCGAAATATTCCCCAAGACCATGACTTGAATACGATGGCACTATCCACATTGGGGCCAGATAATCCTGTGCAATATAGGACACCCCATAACAGTGTCCTTAACCCCTACCAGCTAATGACAGTAGCAATCCCCTAATTTTGACAATCCAAGATGCCTCCAAACACTATCAGGTATTCTCTGGGTGAAAAACAGCTTCCAGTTGAGAACCACTGTCCTGGAGTTGGGTATTGGGGGAATTTTGGTTTTGGAGTATGCGTACAGATGCTGCGCCTGTGTTTGCCGTCTTCTCTCTTCCCAAGCCGTGGTAATGCCTGGCTTCCAGCCTTTCCATGAACTACACTGGATGGTGCCCTTGGCTGCCCACATAACCTTACTCAACACCTAGGGTTCAAACTCTCAGCTCATGCGGGCACTGGCTGGGGCTGGCTGTGGGAAACCCACTGCCGGCAGCTCTGTCTACTTCTGCCTCAGGCCAGTAAGGCGCCCGATTCCTGCGGAGCACACCACATAGTGTTCAGGAGACTCCTGGCTGGCTTCCCACCTTGAGGTCAGCTGGGACAGAGCTGTCTAAGCCTGTTGGCACTCTGTCCCTCAGTCCCATTGTCGGCCAAGCCATAGCTTGGAGGGACAAGTCCGTCTAGGAAGCCTGCCAGGGACAGAGTACAAGGTTGGGGGCAGAGGGCAAGTGGTGGCAGCTGGAACGCATGTGACTGCTGGAGGCTGTGTGTGTGTCACAGGGCAGAACTGGCCACTGGCTCCTTCCTTGGCTTAATGTGAAAATCTGTCACAGGACTTGACTTCTCTGTGGGAGCCTTGTGTTGGGGGCTGGAGTAGGAGGTGGAAGTGAAGAGGTGAAGTGAATTGGGGATTTGGGCTGGCAATATAAAACATACTTGTGGATCACAAGTTGATACTCATCACAGGACCATGCTGGCTTTGCCAATGCAGAAGTTAGGCTTCAGGCATACAGAAAAACCCATTCCAGCTTCTGTTATGGTCAGACTTCCACGATTAAGAGAAGGGATCCATCAGGATCGTATACTATGAGACTAGGGACCAGTCTCCTCCTCTCCCCAAAAGACTGAAACAACAGAAAAGCAGTCCTAGCACCCTTATTAGCTGATCTCACATGGCCCTATTTCCCAGTGAGAAAACCAAAATACTGACGGGTGGTGGGGCAGGATCCTAAAATTGTCCCACCTCTCTGCATCGGAGTTCCGGGCAAGCTGGGGCTCAAGCTCCTGAGAGGCCTCAGTGTTAGCAGGGCAGGAGCTTGTGAGTCAGGCAGGTTCCAGTGGCTGTGAGGAGGGGCTTGGCAGGCCCCTTAGCAAGAACAGGAAAGCCCGGAGGACTCCCCCAGCAGCTCCACTTACCTCAGCCCCCACTGAGCCAGGAGCTTTATTTAGCTGCTCTGAAATCCCACAGACCTGGACACTATTCCTGAGCTGGTGTCCTTTCTGCAGAAGAGGACAAAAGCTCGTGAGCAGGCGCTGCCCCTCTGGGAAGACAGCCACCTGCCTCGTGCTTGCTCCAGTGTTTCATCTCAAGGGCTCTCACTTTTAAAATGCTTAAAAATAACAGTTAGCATATTAAATCTCATTATATAAGTAGGATATATTCAGTGTAGAATAATTGGGAAACCCAGAAAAATATAAGGCAGCAAATTAAAATTCATTATAACCTCACCAATCAGAGAAAAGCCCTGCTAAAAAGTTGGTATGTATTTTCTTACCTGTTCTTGGATATGTATATAGCTCTAAAAAATAAAAGCAGAATCTTATTTGGCATAAAATTTAAAAAAAGGGTTGTGGTAAGCAGAAATATAATACAAAGGACACAGCTTTTAATATTATGCAACCCAGAACATTTTAATACATTATTTACCTTTGTAACATCACTCAGATCAATATATAAAGTTTTCCAGGTCCTGAAAACTTACCTTGTTCTTCCTTATTCCATCTCTAAGATGTCTCCATTATTTTGTCTCCATCTTTACAGACTGTACATTGTATTTGTCTAGTCTTTTGTGTTGTATAAATGGAGTCTGTGCTGGATAGCTTTCGTTGTCAACTTGACACATCTGGGAAGAGCAAATCTCAACTGAAGAATTTTCTCCATTGAGTTGACTTGTGGTCATGTCTGTGGGGTATTTTCTTTATTGAGTGATGTGGGAGGGTCCAGCCCACTGTGGGTGATGTCATCCCTAGGCAGGTGGTCCAGAGTTATACAAGAAAATTATACAAGAAAGTTATACAAGGCTAAGCTTGGGCCAGGGCAGGAAGCCAGAAAGCAATGTTCCTTCATTGTCTGTACTCCAGGTTTCTTCCCTGAGTTCCATCCCTCAGTGATGAACTGTGACCTGGAAATTATATGATAAAATAAGCCTTTTCCTCCCTGAGTTGGTTTTGGTCAGTGTTTTTATCACAGCAATAGAAAACTGATTATAACAGAGTCGTACAGCATGAGCTTCTGGGTCATCGGATTTGTAGCATTCACTATAGCCCTGGCCCAAGAAAGGCACTCGACATTGGTGTTTTAATGTCTGTTGAGCAACTGAATAAACGGATGAAAGAATAGACTTTGCTTATTGGTTATGCTGTGGCCTCCTAATGATCACTGTGTGTTCCAGTAACCACCTGATTGTTCACATGGAGAGGCGAGAATAGACAGGTGGCTCATGCAACCGTCAGGATGAGAATAGATAATGACCGGTACCATAGGGACAGTGGGGAGAATGGAGCGGGAGCAGGCTGTTCATGCCTCTGCCGTCTGCCTGGCACATGAGAGGGCTGGTGCCGTGTGAACAGCAGGACCTGGGGATATTTTTAGAAACCCCATCACACAGAGCTGCCACTCGACACTGTGGTTACCTCACTGCTACATAGTGTCCCATGGCTGCATGCAGAGCCTCCACCCTGGATGAACCAGTCCTTGACCTCCCTACCACACCCCCTAAGCACATGAGAAGCAGGCTGAGCAGCCTGGAGTGATGAGCAAGCACAAATCAAGAGGATCCAAGGGTCCTCTGGAAGTACTCAGAAGGAAATGCGAGCACTGAAGTTTGTGGAGAAAAGAGTGCTCTTATCCTATACTCTAAGAAGGAGAAGTCTACTCCCTGGGACCAGAGTCATGGACTCATGAAAGCACATAGCCCCTTTTGCTGCTGCAGGGTCCCCAGCTGGGAAAGTTTGGATGTCAAATATTCCCCTGAGGCTCATGAATTTGAACTCTTGGTCCGAAGCTAGTGACTCTGTTTCGTAGGCTGTGGAATCTTGAGGATGTAGGACCTTGCTGGAGGATGTAGGTCATTGGAGCATGGGTCTTGCGGGTTATCATCCAGCTCTACTTCCGGCCACAGTCTCTCTCTGCTTCCTGGTCTACTGTAGATGTACTGTAGATGTGAGCAAAGGATTACTCACTCCCGTTACCATGGAGATGCCTGCCATCATGTCTCTCCAGCCCCCACCACCCCCGCCCACAGACTGCATCCCCTCAAATGATGAGCCAAAATACATTCTTCCTCCTTTCCTCCTTTAAGTTGCTTCTTGTCAGGTAGTTGGTCACAGTGACAAGAAGAATAACTAGTAACTAGTACAGGGGTCCTCTCCTGTCCTTCCTGTCTCATGGTTCTTGAGCTCCTTTGACTGTCTGCAAAACACTTTCAGGGTTCCATTCTCCTTTCTTCACAGTGTAATCATCATCCCTGTCACCGTCCTCTCTCACTGGCCATACATAGTCACCCCCTTCTTTCATCTGCTCTTGTTCCCCTTTGTTTTTCCACTATATATCCAAAGATGGGGTGCTCTCCACAGCTGTAACCTTGACAATGTGGCTAGATCCTATCGGAAAAGGAGCAATATAAGTAGACTGGGATGAAACTAAGGCAGCAAGAGACAGCTGCCAATAGGTGGAGGGGACACAGAGAGTCAGTACACGGGAAGCCATGCAGAGACCCTGTGGTGATGAGAGGTTTGATGGGGTCACACATCTCTGGGGTGTGCTGGCATGGTACAGGTAGATTGACTTCAAACTATTACTTGATGAAGTTCACGGGCTTTGATATTTTCTGTAGTTTCATAATTAATGGGCTGTGGGAGATGAAGGGGACAGAGAATCTTTTTTTCTGAATTACTTTCTGAGAATACAGAAAATCAGTTCCCAGTTAGTTATTGAGATTGAAGACTGTCACGTTACATGTAATCTGCAACTATAGACAAACAAGCCTTGAACAAACTGTGAGGACAGCCAGTGCTGACTGTTTCCGCAGTGTGTGACCCAGTGTGGTGTATTCATGTTGAGGACAGTGACATTGCAGATCAGCAGTATTTGGGGGTTCCGCTTGGAAGAAGCCTATTGCTCAGCTGACTGTGTTGTCCTCTGCCAAGTGATGAGTAGTCAGACATGCCCAGTGGAGGGGGAATGGCTTCGAGAGAGGCACCTGTGCCCATCTGCCACTTTGGAAGAAGGTCCAGATCACAGGGTCAGGAACGCCTCCTGGCCTGAGAACATGAGCCGAGCAGCTGTCCCTGCCGTGCTGGCCACAAAAAGTTTTCTGGCCAACTCTGCCTCCGGGAGTGAGAGGTCCTCTGTGGTCATCAGGTTATGTGAGTGTCCTGACTAAAATCAGAGGGACGTCAGAAAGCCTGCTCTTAGCTCCTCACTCAGATGTGAATGCAGGAGGCTGGAATAATAGTCCTTTCAGGGCTCCAGGACAGTAGATACTTCCAGAATCCCCTGTGGTCACATAGGTGGGTCTTTGGAACACTCAAGGCCTAGCCCATAAGAGATGGGAGCCGAAGAGTGTTGCAACTAAATAATTCCTAGATAGCAGAACAATTCTGTAAATTGTCAAAAATGTGATGAGGGATAAAAATGGCCACCGGTTAGATGTTGCTATGAATCAAGGCATTATTTGCCCATCAAAGTTTTACATTTAATATTTTTATCAGCAGTTTTGGGGAAGATAATCACTGCAGACTTTTCATACATGTATCAATAGTAAATTTGGGATGGCTGGCTGAGACACTGGGTAGGGATGCCTCTGACTGTGGGACCTGACACCCTTGACTGTCCCCTGGATGTTTTCTTTATGAGACCTTCAGCACAGAGTTCTATCTTTCATTAACTGACTGCTACTCCTTTCTAGAGGTGGAGGTCAAGGATACTAGGAACTGTTCTTCAGTGCCAGGAGTTACTAGCCTTGGAGCTAGTAACTTGTGTTGTGGACCAGAATGTTCTTAGTTGTGGGGGCTGTCCTGAGTATTGTGAGATGTTTATCAGAATCCATGGCTTCTGAGTACTAGATACCAAAGGGACTGCTGTGCCTCCTTTTGTGGCAATCAAGAATCCTCAGGGAATAAAATAGCTCTTGATTTAAAGCTACTCCCGTAAAACCAGTCTTTGTATTTACCTGTTTGCTGAGTGGCTCTGGACACACCACATAACTCAGGGTTCCTTCGTAAACAAAGCTTTTCCACATCTTTTCTAGACCTTTGTGGACACAATCAGCCTTCACTATTCTTGTCTTCTGTTGCTTCCTAAATCCTGGTCATCCTTGAAAATTTATCCCTAGCCCCCCCTCCCTTGAAAATACCACCTTTGATACTCCCTCTTTTACATAGCTAATGTGTTCATATTTTGGGATTCCTGACTGCATGGATCGTATTTTATTTTTATTTATTCATTTTTGCTTTTGGCAACCTTTCCTTTCTTTATCGCGTTTATATGCCTCTTGAAGTTAAGTCCCAGATTTTTCTCATCTTGCTCCCAGAGTCTCGAGCCTGGCCCCATGTAGAGTGGGTGTTCAATAAGTCTCCCATGGGTGACAGGGGTTTGTGAATTGCTGCTGGCTGATCATAGCACATACAATGTGATAGTCAAAATGTTTGTTCATGAATGAAATGCTAGTCAAGACCATTTTCTAGATCTTAATAAGGTAGATGGTCCAGTTCTCCAGCTTCAGGCAGCAGAACACAACCTCATCTCTTAGGCAGAGAGAAATACTTATTATTTTAATCTCCAGGATGCTAGAGAGGCAGAAGGGACTCCTAAGGAAACCTCTTTCAGGCTCTGCCTTTGAGAAAACCCTGAAGCTCCAGGGATTCAGTAGCATTCCTCTCTGAAATATGCTTGAGGATAGGCACCCAACAGCCAAACTTTCTGCCTGTTTGTGGAACTGGGGCCCCCATCTTCTTTTTCTTCAATGCAAATGGGATCCATCTTGTCAATGGCAAAGCCCCACCCTGCGCTCCCAGCACTCTTGGCTGTGGTCCTTTCTCCAGCTCTCCCCTCTGCATTGTTACAACAGGAACAGACTGCGCAGAAGGAAGCGTTCGGTTTTGAGAGTAGAGCCAGGGCAGAATGAGGCAGATCCAGGCAATCTGCTCTGTTCCTCCCAAGGAGAGAGGAAAGGCTTTTATTTCTTGCTTACAACCAAGTTAGTGGTGGGGAATTGTAGGGCCATCAAAACTAGGTGAAGGAAGAGCTGCAGACCTTACAGTGGTGTACCTCGCCTGGCTTTGTATGGATGTGTGTGTGTGTGTGTGTGTGTGTGTGTGTGTTTGGGTGGGGTTGGTGATATGCATACATTAAAAGAAAACTTGTAGACTGTAGGGAATAAAAAGCCATCAGGTCCATCTTCCACCTGTTAGGTTGGAGGAAAGTTGTCCTTTCCTCCCCTACCGCATGCGCATTTCAGGGTTGGGGACTGCTCTCCGACTTACCAAGCATTGCATGGCTCTCTTCTGAGAAAAGCTTTTGGTTTCTGATAATCTACCCTTTTGTCCCAAGTCCAGTTCTTAGTTCCATTTGGAATGGGTTCAACCCTCCTTCCCAGGAAACTTCTGTAGAGGCAACACTTTTACCATCCATACCCAGTCTTCCTGGGAAAGAAACAGGGTTCTTTCAAGGGCAATCCTCATACTCAGATGTGCCTTCCCACTCTTCCAGTCCACCACGTGAGCACAGCAGATAACTCAGAACTCTGATATGCTGTAGCAGAGTGTACGGTATTTGGGATGGATATCTTTTTAAGAAAGCTGAGGAATGGTCTCTTGAAGAACAAACTTTAAAAAAAGGCATGGTGGAAAATTCCAAGTGTATAAATGACATGTTACTTTTAGACTGCACAAAGGCCTTGACAATCCTCTCTGACGCTTCTCACAGCCTCTGAGCACTCTGATAGAAGTGCCTTGGACAGCTGAGAAGCTCAGTCACACAAAGAGTGAGGAGCATCCTCTGCAGAGGAGGTGTGCAACGAGGCTTATGGAGATCTAAGGGTCTGCCAAGGTTTCGATGAACTGCTCGAGTCACTTCTAGCCCTGTGATTTTGTAGCTGTGGGCAAAGATTTTGCCATTGCATTTATGTGAAATCAGAATGCCCAGTGTCCAGGGACAGGTGTGGGAGAAGGAACAGAAGGTAACTTCCTTCAGTCAGGTAGCTGGGGGTCTGGAGACTGAGCAGGCTTTGGCCCTGATCTGTGAGGGTAACATCCAAGAGGAGGGGGGGACACAGTATAGTGACAAGTGAGGACACAGAGAGGCTTGGCTCTGTCTCCTGTGTTAGAGGAGTCAAGGCTCAGGAGGACATCAAGTAACCATCATTCAATCCTCCTCACTGAGAGAATGAGTGGATTATCTATAGTCTGGGAGTGTACACATTTGTGAAAATTTTACAGGTGGAAAAAATGGTTGTGGATCCATTTGCCAGTGGACAACGGACACCAGAGTGGCCACTGGGGTTATAAATATGGGAGGTCAGTGTGTTCAAGACTTTTGGATCTCAGGTCTGGGAAGGACTCTCAGAGGCTGGCATGCCTTCCCAAGCTGTCACCCAGCCTCTGCCAGAACATCTCCGTTTGATTAAAGGAGATGATGAATGGAAATTATCTGTCATTGGCAGGAAGATAAATGTCTTCCCTCCTTGTTCTTCCATATGAGTTGCAAAAAGTATACCACCTTCTGAGGCTGCCCACTCCATCTTTGGGTGGCCTTGACTGAGTCCGTTGCACTGACTTTCCAGTAGGACATGGTCTCAATTCCATGTCTTCCATCTGGTGACACTGGATGCTACTTGCCACTATTCCTTACAATAAAAACCAGTAACAGTAACAGCTTAGTGAATACTACCTCGGCCAAGCACCAGCTTCAATACTTTACAAACTGAACAACAATGCCTGGCTTTATGAAAACTCTAAAGCTCACTGGCTTGTGGATAAAAGGTACCCAGAGGTCACTGCATCCAAGCCTCATGATCCAGCATGTCAAATCAAGGCTCTAAGCCACCAGCCTAACTTTGTCATGGGTAGATAGAGATGGAGTCTCCTGAAAGAAGACGTACTTACACACTATTGGACACCTCTGCTGTTCTGGTTTCTAGTTCTGCACAGAGGTAGTCAAGCTAGTCTTTTATCCTCAGGCATACCAAAGGAGCTTTCCTAGACTTGTCCCATTCATCCAGTCCCTTGGCCAAAGAGAGGTGCTCAAGGCCAGGGGACATGGAGGGACCTCTCTGGCTACCCTGGGGTGCAGAGAGAAATAATGAGAGCCCTTTGGGTGGGTTCTCTAGAAGCAGAGCCTGAGACAGGGACTTAGATACTCACAGTTCATCAAGGGAGGACACCAAGAAAGATCTGCAAAGAGAGAGGGGAGTGGGACAGAGTCAAGGGGTGGGACAAACAGATGTGGTCCAGATGGAGCTACTAGATAGCATGCAGGATGTCCAGATACATTTGCATTTCAAGCAAACAGTAATTTTTAAACTATAATTGTGTTCCAAGGTCATACTTCTACTAAAAAATGTATGGTTTGTTTATCTGGAATGGAAATTTAACTTGGAATCTTGTTTTCTATAGCTTAATGTTATAACCCAGTCCAGGTTGATCAATTGGCCCCATTTATCCAAAACTGAGGGTGATTTAGGGTCGTGGAACTTTTTGTGGCAATATGGAAATTTAGGGTGAGCATCTTGGATTGAGGTTGGGGGCAAGTCAGCCTTGGTTGGGGCCTTGGGGAGGGGCCAGAGGTGAGACTGTCTTTTTAGAACCTAAAGTTCAATGCAGAGGTGTCCTTCTTGGGAAGAGAGGACTGGGTCACTTAGTCATTGCTCCTGGTGGTTGGGGGTTAGGGTGGGGAGAGGCAGATTCAGTTTCCTGAGAGCAATTCTCTGGAGGAAACTGGCCCCTGTAAGTCATTAGAAGACAAAAGGGAGGACACAGAACAGCTAGGGGTGGGTGCACGGGACCCTACTGGAGAACCTCATGGCATGTTCCTCCAGTTCAGAGACCCAGCTCTACTGTCGATGGAAGTGGAGGCTACACCTGCTGTCCAGCCTAGCCTTCAGTTCTGCATTACTCTGTTGCAAACTGTGGAAGGCTAAATGTTCTGAATTTCAGAGTGTATAAGCCAAGAATGGGACAGACAGCTTCAACTGGGAGAGAGGACTAGAACTGATTCAACACAGAGGGTAGAATCTGAACTTGGCCTAGAGAAGAGATGGGTTGGACGTAGGGAGGTTGACTGCTTGAAAGTGTGTGGTGAAGGCCCGAAGGTCCTCTCAAGTCCTCCAAGAAGTGGTTACACTGGATTTTAATTCCTTTCCCTCAAACTAGACCCTTGGTCAGGTGAGCACAGGCTCTGTCTGCCTAGAGAGAGGGCTCCAGGGCAGGTTTTGCCTGTACTGACAAAACATTTGGTTCATACAAAAGGCTGATGAATTATTTTCTAATGGAAGTGAATGCTTTGGAAAGTGTTGGAGGACTCACTGACCCGGGGATGCCCGGGCACCTGGGGAATGTCCCAGCTCCTGGCAGGGGTGGGCTGCCACCCTGCCCTGGCCAGGATCCATGGGAAGAGGAGCTTCCTTCTCACCTTTCCCGTATATCCTGAAACCAGAAGCCTCGTGACACCGGCTCCTCTTTCAGGGCTCTGGGATTTGGGCTCTGGCTAAGGCAGGACACCCACACTGCTGAGAAGCCTGAGAAGCCACTGGGACAAAGGTACAGGGGGGTCACTTGGGGAGAGCGATGGGACTTATCCCAATTTCTGGACTGAATAAGATTCACTGCTGTTAAGAGAGTCAGCGCTATTGAAGCCTCTGTTTTAACCACTTCCTCGCTGTGAGACTTCAGACATGTCATTTGGCTTCCTGAACCTTCCTTTATATTCATTCTAAGAAAAGAGACATCAGCATGAGTGGCCCACTGCCTTTGTACATTTGTTAGTGCTGAAAGCAGTGCACTCAGCTTGAGGAAATGGCTCAGGGGGTAAAGTGCTTGCTGTGCATGGGGACCCAGGTTCAGATGCCTGGTACCCACATAAAAAGGTGGACACAAAAGTGTGTATCTAGAACCCCAGTGCTGGGGAGTCAGAGACAGGTGGATCCCTACGTCGAGGTGCGGGGGGCGGGGAGCTGACCACTCAGTCTATCAGAAAGGAAGAGTCTCAGATTCAGTAAGAAACTGTCTCAAAAAATAAGGTGGAGGGGTCAGTGGTGCACACCTTTAGTCTCGGCACTTGGGAGGCAGAGGCAGGCAGATTTCTGTGAGGTCTACATACGTGAGTTCTAGGCTTGGTGGAGCTACTGGGTGACCTTGTTTCAGTAAAGTCAAACAAAAGATAAAACAAAGCAAAACCCAAAATAAGGAGAGATCTATAGAGGAGGACTCCTGATGTTGAATTCTGACCTTCTCATGTGGGCATATGGGTAAGCATGTGTGTGCATACTCTCTCTCTCTCTCTCTCTTACATATTTTCATTTCATTATTACTGCAGATTGTGAAGGAGTAGGCAGTACTCCTCTCTAGTATCTTAATTTTTCCCTAGTTGAGAGTTTCCTACATGCATATAATGTGTTTTGATCAAATGCACAGCCCCCCCCCTTGCTTTCCAACCCCCTCCCCTAACTTTCTACCATCTCCATTTAGGGAAGAAGAAATTAGACAAAATAGAAGCAGTGTGGCCTGTCCTGATATTATAGCTGCTGGGCTCTGGCCTCTAGGACTCCAGCAGATAGAATCTCTTATCAGCGTCTCCAGGAAATGGCTGAGCTTGCATCAGCAATTTTAAATTCTTGATTTTGAGCACTCTGGGGCATTTGGTTTCCATATGTTTTCTGGCACCTGTGGAACCCAGCTAAGAAGGGCAGGAAGTCCTGTCTCTGGTCTTGCATTCTGTCTCCACGGCAGCCTGGTGTAGATACACATCTCCACACTCTTTGCTCTCAGAAATGGAATCGGCATAGTTTACTGTGAAGTCACAGACCAGATGGATTGTTGGGGGAATAGGACTCAGCTGACCACGGGGGCCTTTCTCTGGGACCCTGGTGTCCTCCAGGCTTCCTACCTGTGTTTTTGGATCCGTGGGGACTTCATCTCACAACGGTCACTGCTGAGCATCCAAGGAAGATGACCCAGAAATGCTGCTGGGGCGCCAAGATGGGAGACGAGGCTTCTTCTGGGGACACAGAGCTAAGGCAAGGTTGAGACCGGCTGAAGGAGGTGTGTGACTAGGGGAGAGCATGCACTTTGTGGCCAGTCCCAGAGATTTCAGTCCCAGCACCGCAGCGTACCAGTTAAGTGACCTAAGGAGAGACACTGGGCCTCTCTGTGGGCTCAGGGGCCCCACCTGAAATGCTGTTGTGTGTGTGTTGGGGGCTAGGTCCACAGTGCCCCTCCGTGCTTGGCGACAGCAGAGCCTCATGCAGGTGAACCGGGTTCATGTTCCTCCTCCAGGTAAGCAGCTCATACAGCCAGAAAATATGAAACGTTTCATCAAGCAGAACTCCGTCACCTTAGAACCCATTAAACCAACTTTTGAGCTGAAAGAGGGTCTGTGTGACCAATAACCCCACTGACTTATTTTCCTCTGCCATTGCTAACTGTATTTTCCCTGAAAACCCACACCCCCACACACACCCACACACACACAGGCTAGGTAGGCAGCTAGGTGGACCTGCCCAGGCTGAATATGCAGGCAGAGCTCCCCAGGGGCTGGATCCTGTACCTGTCCCTCAGGCACCGACAGCAAACTACAGACCGAGCACTTGGCCACACTGGCCCCTGAGTGCCACATTCCATGAGGATGGGGACCTCAGTGTTTCCTGAAGGTCTCTGGCAATGCACAGCCTGTCAAAGACTTCGGAGTGATTTCCTTTGGGGAAAAGAAAGGAAAGAAATCGGAGAACGGAAGAAAGAAGGAAAGACAAGCTATGGAGAAGGAGGGGAGAAAAGAGGGAAGGAGAGAGACCCGGTGCAAGTGTGAAATCGGAATAACAGACTGGGGCTGGTGAGATGCATGTGAACAGAGTCTGACGTGGGCAACCCCCACAAATAGACCTTCTGTTAAAAATAGCCTTTGTCTAAATGTGGAAAGGGTGTAAATATAGTAGCGGTTTCGGCTTACTACGGAGCCGCCCCAGCTCCAAGTAACAGAGGCTTATTATAGGACGTGTGCGTCAGCAGCAAGGGGAGGGCCGGGCCGCAAGGGGAGGGCAAGGAGCCGAGGGGCAGCGGGGCTGGCCTGGGTACAGTACCTCTCGCAGCCCTGGTTCAACCAGTTGGCAACATAGCTTTGGTGCAGGGACCCCGCGGGGCCCATCCAACCACTAGGCAGAAAACTAGCCAAGAAAGGGAAGGCAGATGGGCAGGACTGGATGGGCAGAAAGGCTCTGATCAGAACTGTCCTGGAAACACTGCTTTCTTTCGTCCTTGCCTCGCAGGCTGAGTGTCTACTGGGCAGCAGGCCGTATATTTTCCCAAGATTACCCCAGATAGACCAGGTTCCTCTGTCTTGAGTCCAAGGGGCAAAATGTCTAAAGCCTGTCGAAGGTGCCAGGAAAGAGTTGGAGCCACGTCTTGCTGAAACGTTTAAGGTTTAAACGGCACATGGTGGTGCTCACCTATAATCTCCCACGCTTGGAAGGTCGAAAGAGGAGGATCCAGAGTTCGAGGCCGACTCAGCTGCATAGCAGATTTGAAGCCTAAGCCACATTGAATTCTGTCTCACACACAAAAAATACAGGGCCAGGGAGATATTCCAGTGGGTGAAGGAGCTTGTCCAGCAAACCTGGTGACCTGAGTTTGATTCCTGGAACTGATATGAAGGTAGAAGGAGGGAACTGACTTCGAAAACTTGTCCTCCAACCTCCACACATGTGCCAGGGCATGTTACCACCCTGTCCTGCACACATCATGCATATACACACAATAAAAAAATTTTAAACATTTGAGGTTTAATGTCTCTTTCTGTAGCATCTGTGCTGGGATGTGGTTTTGGGGCTTCTGCCTCGAACAGTTGGGTTACTGAGGATAAGTACAGCATGTGACCAAGAGACTAAGCTGGAGCAAGTGAGATGGCTCAGTGGGTAGAGGTGCTTGCTGTGCAAGCCTGAGTCCAACCCAGAAATTCAGAGAGAAGAGAATTGACTCCTAAAAGCTGTCCTCTGACTTCCACACACATGCTGTGGCATGCACCTTTCAGCACTTGCACACCCATGCACACCCACATATTAATAACACTTAAAATAATTTTAGGAGGACACTAAACTGTTCGGTGAGGCTCCTTGCTCTCCTCTTGACACGTGTGGCCAAGGGCTGTTCTTGTATAGTAGGAGTTAAGATCTGCTTCTGGCTAAATGTCTCCTATCTGACCTCTCTAGAGATCCTACTGTCTTCAGCATCTGTCTTTGTCCTGGGCCACCTCTCCTCCTCCCTACCTAGCATGTACTCATTCATATTTATGTACACAGATATCTCAATGTATACAACATATACACTGATATCTTCTGCTTCAGTCTCTGGCTCTGGCCCGGTGCCTTCCCACCCTGACCTTGCTCCATTGATTCCCTTCACTTGCTCCTCCATTCTTTGCTCTGGGCCTGCTTCAGGCATCTAAGGCAAACCTGATTTCTCCAGGTAGCTTTGGACTTCTTCCCAAACATGACTGGGGCTTTACTTGGGTGCTGCCCCCTCAAGCTCGCCTGGTGAACAGTGATTGAGCTCTTTCCTGGGACAGCAGGCTGTTTCCTTCATTATGTACCACCTACCACTCACCCACTCTACTAGAGCTGAGCTTTGGAGACCAGCCAGACAGCAGCTTTGTGCACTGCGCTTGCTACACAGGCCCCTGAGGCTGTCCTAGAAAACACACTTGCCACCTCTCTATCTTAACAGCTCAAAATCTCCAGACACTTCTTATTACCAGCTCCCTTGTGAGCACACGAAGGTTTTCTTCCCCCAAATTCTTAAAAAGGGGGAAAAAAGCCTGAATGGCAGTCAGCAAGGGCAGAGACTCCATTCTTCTTCATTGTGAACTGAGGAAGGAGACTGTGAAAGGAAATGGGAAGAAAGCAGATAAGCCGATAGCCAGGCTGGTGCTCATCCAGGTAAGTCTACCTGCCCTGGCCCCGAGTGGCCTTGTCCTGGGCTTGGCTGGTCTTGCAGGCTTGCAACATTCAATATAGCTAATAGACAACCTGGAAAGCAAGTTTTTGGGAAGATGGTATCTTCTGTCTAGAGAAACAGAACATCCTTGGAAGAATGGAAGTGAGTACCCAGAGGCCAGGGCCAGCCCCAGTTCTTGCTCTCTGCGCAAGTCTCCCATCTTCTCAGCAACTGGGCTGTTCATGAAAAACAAGGGGTCCATTCTGATGACAGCCCAAATAAAATGTGGTTGCTTATGGGCATTTTAGGCAGAATATCTGTCCTTGATAGATGGTAACTGAAACCCATTCTAGAGTCTATTCCTTCAGATTAGTATTTCAGGCTCCCAGAAAACAAGCAAAGAAAAATGATTTAGAAAATTACAATCATGAAGGCAGATGTTTTTCAAAACACACCTTCCAACCAGGACATCAACAGTTTCTCTGAAGCAAGCTAAGAATTAGTCATGGGAGCAAGGATTTAGGGAAAGGTCAAGAAAGAGATTTTTGTATGATTATACTAGAAGAATCCGAGCCTCTCCAAAGTTTCTGCTGCGGTCCATTATGTAGAAATGCTTGCAGCTTGATGAACTATGTTTTTCTAGATGACATACAACTACAAGAATTCTGTTTGAGAATGTGGAGGCTTCTGAAGGCAAGACCTTCTTCCAGAGTATTAATCTACAATCTACAGTCGGTCTATATTGTTCTATGTATATTCCCCTCCTCCTCTTAATCTTTCATTCACATGCATGCGTGTGTTTCATGCAGTGAATGTTCATACGAGGAAAATGGGTCTAGACTTTGGAGTAAAATACTCCTGCTTCAAGCCATGGCCCTGCCTGTGTTGTCTGAGTGGCATATTGGGGAAAATTTAAGCTGAAAAGAAGATCATAACTCCACAGTCATTACCCAACCTACCTACCTCAAAGACAGTTGTAAAAATCAGAACGCTCTGTGTAAAATGCTTAGCATAGTAGTAATTATATCATTGTACAGCATCCCAATACATATACACAAATAGGAATGCTATTCATCTATGTAAATATATCTGTTCATATCACTTGGACAGACAAGCATGCATGTTCACACATGTTCACACATTTGAATATGTAGACATGTATGGCACCTTTGCTCTATAAGCTCGGTGAGGAAAACTTCCTTTGGGTTGGGGTGTTGAGACCTTGCTGAGATTGAGTTCTATAATGTTCTGGGTCAAGGGACTATTAGGTGTGGAGTAAAAGCTTCTGAAGTGGTGGTATAGGCCCATGGCCATGTCTCTGAAGCAGTTGCCCACAGGCTATGGTCACGTCCTTGAGGTGGCCATACAATGGAAAAGATGTCAGGATAAGGTAGGCCAGGTGGCCATGAGAAGATGGGAGTCCATTTGACCGAGACCCAGATGCTTACCTTCACCTTTGTGTTAAGGCCACATTTCTATTGGTTGCTCCAAGCCAATCAGTGGTTAAGCATGACAGGGATACAAAGAAAGATAAACTTTTCTCCAAGAGACAGAGACTACGCCTGACTGGTGCCAGTGGTCTCCTGCTGGCCTTGCTGAACCTCCCCAGACTGTAGATAATCCAGGACTTCTGCCCAACCTTCTTTCTCTCCTGTCCTCGGGTCAGACTTGTGTCATGCTGTGGTGTCCTTTTGTCCTTTCCTGGGCCCTCTCAGGTCTCTTGCCAAAGTGAAAGCCTAGAATGCTTAATGGTAGGTTTGTGTCTGGTTTGAAGACACATAGTACTGTTCATTTCCTGTTCCCAGACTGATTCCCAGCAGAGCCTAGAAGATCCCTGTGTGCTGTGGAGTCACAGGCCTAAGAAGCTCTATGACTTGTAGCCCTGCCATGAGATCTGAGCCACTAAAAAAAAAATGTAGGAGTTGCTTGCTGCTGTGGCTCATGAATTCTCACTTCTCTTCTTTTCTTGGGGGCACAAGTCTCAGGACCGAAGAGTCTGGCTACGCCCAGCATCCAGGAGCTAGGTCCAGTGTGGGGCTGGGGAGAAGCTGGCTCACCTTCAATGGGAAACCAACACCAGCCTCCTTCCCTCTTGCTTGAAAGTGCTCTAGAGTTTCTGTGCTCACAATGCATCTCTTTGGAAGGCTGCCCTCCAAGGGTTGCCATGGTGACTATTTTGGTACTGCATGCTAGAAAAAGCTGAGGCACCTGCTGGTCACACCACCAAAACTTGTCTCTCTGAAAAATCAGCAGATGGCATTTGTCAGAAATTCCTACTTCTTGATTAATTTGGGAAAAAGAGGGGTGTGTGGCAGTGCCAAGATCCTTTAACCTGGGTGGTTCGTGTTGGTGTTGGGGAGAAGATGTGAGACAGCTGTGCACAGACCCCACGCACTTCCTCTGACGTGCTAGGCCATTTAGTTTTCCCACAGAGGCAAAGAAATTTGGTGATTTGGAGTCTAGAAAGTGAATACAAGAGGAAGATCATGATTTTGCTTTCCTATGAAGTGTGGTTGGAATTTCAGGGTCTGTTCTGAAAACCTCTAGATTTCTAGCAACCTCTATGAGCTCTTGTTTTCCTTGAGTAGAGATTATGTTTAAGTTTTTGAGACATGATCTCATACTGTAGCCCAAACTGACCTGGAACTCACTATGTAGTTCAGGCTGGCCTTAAACTCAAGGGAATCTTCCTGTTTCTGGTTCCCAAGTGCTGCGATTGCAGGCATGGGACACCAAACACACCTGGCTCCTGTAAGTTCTAGAATATAGCTCAATTGGGTCTAGCTTTTAATGAGAAATGTAGAAACGATGAGTTTGATTCAGATATCACTTCTGTGAGCTATTGTGTGATCTGACAATTTCCCCTCATCTAGAACTGTCTTCTTGTCTGTAAAACAAGGGTGACAATGTGTATCTTGCAAGATTATAATGCTGATCAAATGAAATAACAATTAATTCTTTTTATTCACTAGAATTAAATTCAGGCATGGAAGTATCAGCCAATTCATGAGCTCATATACTTTTTACATAGAACTTTGTGGCTATGCTTATGAAAATGAATCAGTTTCCCAGTCTAAGCAGTGATGATACATTTGGGACAACATAAAACATACAACGAAAATTAGGAACCTATTTATCTCTCACATACTGACTGTCAGGCACCCTTTTTACAGTTTGAGCTCTTGTTGGAAACTGACTTAGGAAATTTGGACTATGATGTGAGCTGGCTCCAGAGGCATGCACTGACTACCACCTGTCCCTCTGGGGATAGGCACATTCAAGAGTCTTCTACAGAGTCACTTAGGGAATTTTCTACTTCCACTAATTGACTCTCTATGGAGAACGAGCATCATATTTCCCACCAGTGGTTTGGTCCTATCATGAGTTTGGTAAGTCAGGCTTTGAAAAATCTAGAATATTGCTCTCCCCTCTTGGACTTGTCAGACATTACCAATCAATCACAGCACTCTTCTCATTGGGTCCAAGGGCTTAAGAAACTTCCAGAAGACAGTACCAAGGCAGCTGTTGCTAACTGCATACAGGAAAGAAAATCTGTTTGTTACCTTTGTGATGCAGGAAATAGGAACAGAAGGAATAGAGTTTAAACAGCTAACTCTACTTACAGTTCTGCCTTTAACTAGTTGTGTGAGCCTGGTGAATCATGCCTCTCTCCGAGGTTCAGTTTTTCCATACTTAGAATGAGCTGAACTATTTCCTTCTAGTTTTAAGTGCCCACAATCTTACCAGCCAACCCACCACCCCCACCACATACACACATTCTCTCCCATCAGGTGGGCTCCCAACACCCAATACCAGCTCTGATCTGTTCTTTTCCTGGGGCTTGTCCAAGTGATCAGATTTTATCAAACATCCTGGGATGGCTGAGGGCCAAGTTAAACATTCTCAGATGGTTGGAATTACCAAATCATAGCATTTTTATGCTGAAAGTCACCTCAGAACACATTGAACTGAAGTCTCCATGCTAAAGACAGAGAAACCAGAGTGAGGGGTTCAGGGACTTCTTTGAGGTCGTATGGACAGCTGTGAGTTAATCTGGTTCTTTCCTGGAGACCCATCAGATCTGAGATCAGACACTGCCGAATTTGAGAAGGACAGAGAGGATCCGGGAGAAAGGCAAAGCAGGGAGGACGCTGATTGTCTGGACTTTCCTACATCTTGAGTGTAGGCAGGGAGTCACTAAACACAGCCGAAGGAGTTAAGGAAGGCTTGCTATGTGACCTGAGGGGAACCTGGAGCCTCTCTGGTTTCATTCTCACCTGTAAGAAGAGATGATTTAGACAGTCACTGGCTCTCACTGGTCATCAGGCCTGACTGAGTAGCAAGATGCACTAACATCAGTGCAGGAGTGGTCCTAGAGATTGCCGTTTCACTCGTCTGGGTGGGCATCAGCATCTGCTGCCATGAATAAAAAGGTTCACAAATGAATTGAATCTGGACCGATGAGTTGAACAACACTGTGATGGTTAATCTTGATTGTCAACATGAAGATATCTAGAATCACTTAGGAGACAAATCTCTGGGCATTTCTGCATGGGACTTTCTAAGTTAGGTTAATTGGGATGGGAAGACCCACTCTAAATGTGGGTGGTACCATCCTGTGGGCCAGGGTCCCAGACTGCCCAAGAAGGAGAACAGTTGCTGAACAGTGGCTTTCATTTCTCTGCTTCCTGCACGCTACATTCGGATCCAGTGTGACCTGCTGCCTCTTGCTTATGCTGCCATGCCTTCCCTGGCATGATGGACTGTATTGCCTTGAACTATGGCTGAAACAAAGCCTTCCCCTTTTGGTTACAACAAAAAGGAAATTAACTAAGTCAAGTGACCTTTCCTCAGGATACGTACCAAGTCTAGGCAACTCCTCAGAATACAATCAAGTCTAATCCCAGAACCTCTGAATGGTACCCAACTTGGAAAAGGGCTAGATAGTACTAGGAAGAAAGCACCCTGTATTATTTTATTGCATCTAGATCCACTGACAATATCTTTATTCAGGGGTGTGTTGGGGGTCACTAAATAGAGGAGGCCATGTGACCATGGAAGCAGAGACCAGGAGTGGTACGGCCATGTGTCAGGGAGGGGCTGGAAGGACAAGGGACGGATTCTCTTCTGCAGTCCCCAGAGGCACAGCACTCCTAACGTCTTGGTCTGGAGTTTCTGGCCTCCAGAAATGGGAAAAGATGAAGTTCTGTTGTTTTCAACCACTTAGTACATGATCCGAGCTTCTCACCAATCATAGGTGTCCTATGGATGCGTTTAGTTTGGAAGAGTGTCAGGAAGGGGACTGCACTAAATCTTTCTACATTCCCAGGTTCAGTGCAGTTTGTGGTGTCAGAGCCTGAAGCCTGGTGCTTGGAGCTCAGTGTGACTGGTCTACGCTCGGGTGTATTGACCACGAGATCTTTGAAAGTGTCATCTCACTAAGTAGCTGAGCCTTTTTTGTCCTGGCTGTCCACCTTTTTCTTTTCTCTGTGCCATGACATCCCAAATTTTTATTTCATCATGCAAAAATATTTCCTTCAAAAGAAGGTTTTGTTTGTCAAAAAACTTTACAGTAGTTTTTCTTATTTTTAAAAGTCATACTTAAAGAGATTCATCTTATTTCCTTTGGATGAGTAGTACAATTAATTTTCTTGATTAATTTATATTATAGAACATTCTAGAAGAATTATAGACTAATAGAAATTGAATAGGACAAGTAAGCTTTTCATTTTATCTTTCAAAGGACTTTCAGGTGAGCCTTTCCATTTATCATAATTCACTAAAAATTTTCTGCAATTATATAGGAGCTAAATGTCACATCTGGCAATTCATTGTTAATACAGAAAATATTTAATGAAAACTTTAAACTGTATTTGAATTTTCTGAGCAATATTGTAGTGGAATAATTGCAATCATATTTTCTTCTTTTCCTAAAGTAGAGTGTGTACCTTTTCTGTAAAAGATGGCCTTAAACCAAGTGTGGCAGTACACACCTATAATCCCAGAAGTAGAGAGATATCTGCAGAAGAGGCTGAAAGTAGCTGTGTATCTTAAGTAGCTATTGGGCTGCCCTGTAGATCTGAGAGCCACTGAATGTTCTTTCCTTAATTGCCTTTCTGCTAGTAAAAGCTAAGGTGGATTCTATTATTTATATCAAGAATCCTGACTGGCACACCAGCCCTTGAAAGGAAGGAAATACTAACTATAAATTCCACCTCGAAGACACTTGTAACACCTCCTGCTTCCTGTGCCAGGCCTGTCAGACTCATCAAGGCTGTGCATCACTCTGAGCAAAGTGAATATGAACTCCCGAAAAAGAGGTTGATTGTTTGAAATCACTTAGACAAGGTTACAGTTCCTAGGTGGGGAGGGTTAAGAATCTGAAGCATTTGTGATGACTGCCTGGGTGGGACAGGAGATGAGATGGGTACGGATGCTCCTCTAGCCCCTTCCTGTTACCTGCCCTGTGTTGGACTTTAAAGCATCCACAGGAACAATACAGAATTTATTAATGACTTACTTATGAGTCTAGGATCCTTCTGTGCTGACTCCTAGGCTGCCTGCCTTGTCCCTGGAAGCTTTGAACTTGGTCACAAGAAGAGTCTTGCAGGCTCACTGGCAAAATGACCACAGATATTCTGAAGCAAACAAGTCTAACAAAGGAGAGAGGGGGAGATAAAAATACAGAAACAGCAGTAGCAAAGAGAGAGCTGGGGCTGGGGGTGTGACTCTGTTGGTAGAGTGCTTGCCAAGCATTCACAAATGTCCTGATTTGATCCCAGGACCACATAAACTGGGTCTGGTGCTACACACTTGTAGTCCCAGAACTTGGAAGACAGAAGTAGAGGATCAGAAGTTCAACACTGTCCTCAGTTACATACCAAGTTCAAGGCTAGCCTGGGCTACATGAGACCCTTTTTTCAAACAAAAACAAAACAAAAGGTTTGCTGAAACATCCGGAGCAAGTTCTCCCTACCCAACTCTACATATGGTCATTGATGGAGTCACTCTTTCCCATGAGTGTGGTAGTGCCTGGTTAGAGTAGAGACTCATACAGGCTTGAGTGTCACTGCTAACTCAGGCCGCGTGAGTAGATCTCTAGCCCTCTAGCTGTTTCCCATCTTTCATGTAGGTCAAGTATATGCAGTCTGCACTGTGCTCTCATGATTGGTAGTTGCTGAGTTCTACGAGTCTTGGGGAAGACTACATTGACAATTGCTGTGACTCCCAGGTGAAATTCAGAGTTAGCCTTCAACCACGGGACACCTTTCTGTCAAGTGGAGAACATACTTCTGTTTGATGTTTGTTTCTGCTTAAAGACGTCTTGTTTAATACTAGTGCCAGGATCACCACTGGACTCACAGCACCATAACTGTAAGTCACACCTGAAGGAAGCTCATCTCCGACATGCATGTTGTCTGCAAAGCACATCACGGCTCTAGGACTTCCTTCAGCAATGCAACTGAAGACCATTTTAACCAATGAGCTCATCCACAAAAACCTCCAAAATGTGAAAATGTACTATTAAACAGACCACAAAAAGAATACTGCACATGGTGTGAGAATTGAAACAAGATGGCAGCGTGGCTTGTTTGGCTTTGACTGGGGGTGTGTGCATTGGGCCACTCAGTTTTTCACTGCTCTATCTCAGCCTGCAAATGACTGCAAAAGCTTTCTGTGGATGGATTTGGAGGTTACAAATACATCTTAGTGAGCAGGTGTCTTTGTGAACATGATATCTGTGAACTGTGAGGATCAATTCTTTATTAATACAAATATACATTGCTGCTTATCTCGTGGTTTTTAGCAGGACCAAATTGACAGAATACACAATCAACTAGAAGGCACTTTACAGATAGAAGCAGTGGTAATGGACACATCAGCCTAGGGGGTCTAATCTCAGGTCTCTTGGGAAGTCTTGCACCAGGGCAGAGTGGATTATACAAACCAGTGCTGGTAACTGGGTTGTTAGGGTGGAGTGAAAGGAGGAGGTCAATGGGAAAACTTGTCCAGGAACCTACTTAGAAGGCCACACACTGCTGAGTGGCAATGTCGGGATCGGCATCCAGGACCTCTCATGCCAGTTAGTGGCATTAACTCCTAGAATATGGGACTGTTAATTTTTAACTTAAAAATAACTTTTATTGAGCTTGTTCCTTGGCAACTGCACACACACACATACACACACACACACACACACACACACACACACGCTGATTAGTGTAGACTCCTACCTCATCTCCCTCCCATTTCTGTAATACCCCCACAAGTCCCCTTCTCACATTCATGACTCTACTGTTGTTACTGTTGCTTTTACTTTTTTTTGAGACCCACTGAGTTTAACCAGGATCACCTGTATGATTATGGGTTTGGAACTATCTTCTGGAACCTGATGGGTTCCTCAGTAGGGCATAACTGAAGATAATGACTGTCCCTCCCCCAGAAGCCACCAGTAGCAAACAGTTCAGCAGGGATGAGGAGTAGGGTTTCATGAGACCTTCCTTGATTCATGATTGACTGTTGATAGATCTTGTGCAGGCCCACTATAGGCAGCCTCAGCCGCTGTGAGGCTACGACTGCCTAGAAGACAGCATTTCACAGCCCTTCTCCATAGCTTCTGGCTCTTGAATTCTTTCTACTTCCTCTTCCAAGATGTTCTCTGAGCTTTATACTGGGTGAGATAAATGTCCTGTTTGGGGCTGAGCAGTTGACAACCACTTAGTCTCAGCACCTTGTACAGCCATGAGTCTGTGTTCACGCTCATTCATTGCAAAGGGAAGGCTATCAGGCAAAGAATTTCTTGAGGGATGACGGATAGCATAACACAGGAGCTATGAAAACATGGAGAGCTTCACTGGTGGAAAGTTTAAGCAGAGATGGGTGTACAGGGGAGGGGGGAGATGAGGGAGGGAAAGTTAACTAAAACTAAGGATTATGAAAAAGCCATATGGAAACTTGCTACTTTGTAAGTCAATTAAAAAATGTAAGTTTTAAAAAAGAGAGTTAGAAGGAAGAAATTCTGCATGTCTAGATAATGCTCCTCCTGAAAGCCAAGGGAGTTACTAAATAAAATCTCTCGTAGTAGACGTGACATACCTCCTTAGAGGTTGTTTGTCAGAGAGGCCCTAGAGGTCCACAAAATAATACAGGCTTTTGTTCCTCTTCTTGGTTGCCTACCGGAAGTAGTTGATAGGATCCCGTTGCTGACGACACCACACACCTTGGTTGCAAGCTATAGAGTAATCAAGCCATAGCAGAGTTGGAAGCTTTCTTGTTGCTGGTAACTTTTATTTTATAGTGCTAGAAGGCTGCTGGGGGAGAAATGACATCAGTGGTCTTAGCCAGATGTGAACCCTGTGATCTATAATACCAACCTGGTCAGGCAAAAGGTGCCTACTGCTGCAATAGTGGCATCACTGTTGTGAGGCTATTAGGCAGCTCTCAGACTGGATTTGGGGGCCCACTCCAATACAGGGAATTCATAACTAGTACTATAAACCTTATCAAAACTCAAGGTCTTAGGCCCTAGGGGTGAACTTAACACTGTTGCTTAGCTAAATTGTCCTGGCTTCTAAATATTTATATTTATACCCATAGGGCAAATGCTACTCCCAGATTTAATCAGGAACACTAAATTTAATCACATCATCATGGAGACAAAAATTCATCACCGCAAACTTCCCAGAGAGAACTCATGAACTTATTCTGGGAAGAAGTCTGCCTCCTTCTCTGCTCTCGTTAGAGAAACATTGCTCTACTCCAGTTCCTCCAAAGTGTGCTGAAGGTTGTAAGTCCTTTTTCTGGGGAGACACGATCAAAGATTAATTCATTCCAGGTAGTGCACAGACAACAGACCAAAGGAACCACTCCACCAAAGACTAGTTTGGTGAACAAGGGAGTTCCTTGGTGTGATTTACTGGAGCATGGGTGAAGGGATGCTTACAGGGACACGGATAATTCAAAGGCAGCTGCATGGCTGAAAAGCCCATCCCAGAATGGGTAATGACCCCTGAGCGCTGAGTCCCTTCTGCTTCCCATACGATTTTCAGGCAGCTCAGCCAACTGGAGAATCTGTAGGCAACTTGGTTGTTGCTGCTTGTACAATCTAGGGGAAAGAAATTGTGACTCTCGGGAATTTCAGAAAATCTCTTTGAATTGTTTACTTCTTGAATCTTATAAGCATTACCTACTTTCTGACCCTTAATGAACCTCCCTCTAGGATGGAATGCTTCAACTCAAAGGACAGTCTACACAATACTTTACAGCTTGTCCTAGTGCCTGGGAAGATGATGAACACGACCTTCTGTCTCCAAGATGACAGAAGATGGCAACTACATGGGATGAAGACTTTTTTGCTGGGATGTTGTGTAAACTGAGAATGAGCTGGCTTATTGAGGGTCAGGGATGGAGATCTGGACCAGAAGTTCACCAGGCATGAATACGGAGGCTCCTGACATGGGGAAGCTCCCTGATAGTCTCATTCCTCCCTCCATCATCTGTGAGTTTATGGAGATTTGGGTTCTGTACAAAGACAGGATTTCCTACCACTGTTAAGAACTAGAGCTCATTCAGTTCCCAGCCACCCAATGTTTGCTCAACTCCAGGATTTGCACATGGGGTAGGGCACACTGAAATTGGGATTGGAGTGTCACCCTAGCCCATTTCTTTTAAGAAAAAGTTGGTCCTGTAGTTGAACCTGTGTTCTGGGGGCTGGCTGGTTAACCTCATGAACTCAGTCTCATTGTTTTTTGTTTAACCTTTCTGTGTCTTAGCTTCCTAATATGTAAAATGGAGATAGTTGTAGTATTTACCTTATGGAATTGATAGGAAATCAGACAAAATGGGTTGATGCCTGCCATGTAATAAGCACTCGTTAGCTAGTTTTAGTTTAGTGGACCAGTCCTATGTGACAGAGCCAGGGAGAGGGGCGCATGCTCTTGAGGGCCTGTAAGATGGGATTGTGAAGTATCATTGATTTTGTGTGGTGTTTGCCTTATGAATTTACTTTAGAAACGAACTCCTACTGAACAGTAAGCTTACTGTATTATATTAGCAATAGCGTAGTATTAATAATAGAAATCCATTCATTAAATATGCACATTTTAGGTCCTGGTGAACCATATATTATATTGTATAATCACACAATAATCAGTACTTTTAGGAGTCCCATTTTCAGGTGAGGAAATTTAAGTTCAGAACAGTAAAACAATTTATAGTGAACACATGTCTGGGTGGCGGGAGTACTCAGATGTAGATATGTGAATGCTTCGCCTTGGCGAAGGGGATATGCTGTTGTTGAGGAAGGCACAGCTGAGTCTGGCAGCTGGCAACTTTAGAGGAATAACTGCAAGACTTTGGGGAGAGCTGGGAGAGGTGGCATTGCAGTTAAGCTTTTCACAAGCTTTACCGTCCCCTGGGCTCTCCTGCTTGGTAGCAGAGAATAGGTCTCAACATCATGGCTTGCCCTACACAAGTGAAGTGCTTTGGAATTATTTGCTGGTTTGGTTTGACTCGAGTGAGTTACAGAGACTCTTTGAGATGCTTTCTCTAGTGTGGGTAAAAGCCCTGAGGGTATGCAATTGTTTTTGAAGCTGGAGCCAGAAAGATAGTCTCTGTTCAAAACTGCAAGAATGCTCAAAATAGGAAGGATGTGTACTACAGCAGATTTGCTAACCATGGGCTCCTTTGGTTTCTGGGTCACTTACAGCTGGTTATCTTGGATTCTTGAATGTTCCAAAAAATTCCCGCATATTTTGTTTCCCTGAGTCAGAGAATGAAGATGCAAAATAAGAAGGCAGATTGAACTTTTATAGTGAAAACCCCATGGATTAAGTTCCGTATGTAATAACTGCCCGTGTGCCAACATGTGCCCTTCTGGCTTCTCCTTGGACATACGCAGGAAGAAGATCACCATAGTTCATCCTGTCTTTGACGAGTATGAAGCCTCGTGAATGGTGTGCTGACTATGATGAAGGTTGCCACAAAATAGCCTTTTATAGATGGATGTCCACCTCTGCCATAGTCACAGTTCCTGCAGGCATCAGTCACAGAATGTCAGCTTCACGCTCCTATTCACCTGCTCAACATAAGTGACTATACACATGAGTGTCTAAAGTAGACACGACACCCTAGGCACGGTTTCAATAGCCTAACAAGCCTGAACAGTACACCGCAAAATAGCGCTCTTGCTCTCATAGCCACAACCACCTTTGAGAAGTCTGTAAACTAGAGCTCATGGTTCTATCTCAAATGGCTAATGCCCCACCAGAATCATCAGTGCCAGGGCTCTGAGAGCCAGTGGGAAACTGCCACAAGTTGGGAGAGAAGGGGGAGGGCTCAGTCATAGAGGAGAGGAGAGTCTCTGCTCCCTGCACAAGACCCTGACTGAACAGATGGAAAGCCTATGACGAGAACCAGACCAAGGAGAACAGGCAGGTTTAGGAGGACAGGGGCCTGGGGTTAGAAGGTTTGAGTTTTAGTAAGGGCTGAAATGGATGGACCCTCCATTCAGGTTGAAGCTCTAACCCTTGGTGTAAGAGATTTAGAGATGGAGCACTAAAGTGCTAAAATTAAATGTGCTCTAGGCTCTAGGGTTGGGATCTGATCCAATAGAGTTAGTGCCTTTAGAAGAAGAGCCACAAGAGATGAAATGCCTGGGTCCATGAATGAAGGGTGAAGACCATGAGCAAAGAAGTTTCCAGTTGCTATAATAAAACATCTGACACTGGTCATTTAAAAAAAAAAAAAGAAGACTTAGTTTACAGTTTTGAGGTTCAAATCCAAGACTGGGCACCGATTGGTTTGACCTCAGCTAAGGGTGATTGACAGCAATGGTTGGAACACTTCAAGCCAGGAAGCAGAGGCAGGAGAAGGATGTGGCTCGCATTTCCTTTCAAAGATATCTTCCTAATGACCCAAGGACCTTCCATTTCTTAAATGCCCACAGCATCTCCCAATGTTGCTTTTGGGGATACTAGTCCAAACCATAGCAGCAAACATCAGGAACTCTTGCAGGCGTGATCCCCACCTCCCGTCACCCCTACCTCGACCTTCACCCCGACCCCTGCCTGTTTGCTTTCCCTTAAGTTTCCCCTAAGGGAAAAATGAGAAGTAATATTAGCAACTAGACCCCAGGGAAAGGGCTTGGCTCCCTCCGGGGTCTTCTGAAAGCAATGGGATTATCAAAGCCTTACTGTGAAGTCCGCCACAGGATATTGGCAGGAAACAGGGGCATGAACAGCTCAGCAAAGGACCACCATGTGTGCCCAGCCAGTTCACTGTTTCCTTCCTTTGTTCCAATTTTTAGGCATGTCCATTTTTAGAATATTCAAGTTGCAGAAAGGATCACAGAACCAAATACTCACAGTCTGCCACCAAAGAGGCACACTCAGTCTAGGGTGCTCCCACAGGACAAATGGAGTCCTGTGGGAATACTTCCTGGGACAGTTCATCCTTCCTGGGGAACCAGGTAGGCCCTCCCCAGGGAAGCTCCTAACTCAGTAACGGCCCCCTCCTGCCACCTGCTAGTCAATACCCTGGAGCAGCTTCGGTGGTTGGCATGCTGGATCAGCTGTAGCCTCCGCCCTTCCTTGGCATGGTTACTACCTCTCTTGTGTCCTTCACTCCAGGCCCTGGCTCCCTGCTGAGCTTCTCTCACAGACAGACAGGCACACGCCCACACTAGCTTCTAGTTGTGGTCACCCTGGGAATGGTCTTATGGGGTGGAAAGCTCTTAGGATACTTTCCTGGGACTAGAATTTCATTGTGGAAAATCTCCCCAGGCTCCAAATGCTGACTCATTCCTTGAGCCTTGTCCAGGAAATCAGTTTCCAAGATTGCACAAACTCACATGCAGAGAAGCTATCAATATGTTCACATTTGTATCCATGTCAATCTCCTTCCCTTATTCCTTGATATAATGAGTTGTCTAATTATGGTGACATCTGTTGAGGAGGAATCTAGCTTCCCCCTCCCCATTCAGAACCCACTACAGGGCTCTTTGGGGGGACATCTCATGCTATGGGATTTGTGTGGAGGGGCAGAACCCCAACAGGAAGTAAGACATGGCTGTCACACACATTTTTCTTGCCCCCAGCATCTAGCTACTCTGCATCACTAACACCATCTGAGAGGGTAAGACCCACAGTCAGAGCTCATATCAGAGCCAGTGGGTCTCTGTACTCTCAGCCCAGGCTGAGAAGTCAAGAGAGAAGGAAGAGCAAGTACTGGAGGCTCTACTTTTGTGTAATAAATATCTAACACCTGTAACTGATTTTATTATTCTGGAAGTAAATTTTCAGGGAAACATCACATGACCTACAACTCCTTTTCTTTTGTATTACCTAAAGCCAAATTTTGAGGGTTGGCTAGTATTCATTCATTCATTTATCCAATCATTCAATGAATATTGGTTGAGCATCTATTGGGGGTTTGGGGTCCTGAGACAAAGAAGCACAATTTTTGGAGAATTTAAAATCCATATCACAAATGATGGCCATGTAAGGCAGATGGTGCCAAGAACTGGAGAAGGTTCTGAGAGAGGCTCAGAAGACAGGCCATCTGGTCTAGATCTCTTATTTTGCCATAGCCTCAAGGCATCTTTGGGAGCCACAGAATCGTCACCTCTTTGCAGGATCTCAAAAATATTCGTCGTGATACAGCCCAGGAGGCCAAACCACGGCAGGGTTAATGACTCCTCGCTGAACTTGCCTGCGTTTGCTGGTACTTCTCATGGCTGCTTTTCCCAAGAGGATTCTGTGCTGGGAGGGGGGTGTTAGGGGTGTTGGGGTGTTGGATCTTTCCCCTCAGGTTTTCCAGTGTCCTAGGTCATTGAGGGAAGTCGTGGCCGTTCTTTATCCTGCTGATGTGTGAGTCCTGATTCAAGTGAGGCAGCAGCAGACCCACCTCTAGTTCGACCCTTGCTATGTTTGATAAGATCTTCCCAACATTCTAGTACTCTGTGTCCTTTGGAAGTATTTTTTCAATTAAAAAAATTCTTCCACTCATTTTTTCTAGGAAATTCCTCATGGTGTAGTCACTAAAAAATAAGGACTCTTGAGAATCTACCAATCTCAATAATAAACGTTAGGACTATGTAGGATCTTCAAAATCATTTAATTGAACGTCCTCATTTTACAGGTGGGAAAATAGGATAAAAGGTCAGGTTTTGAAAAAATGTGCTGCCGGGTTTGACCCATATGCCTTCTGACTCAAGTTCTTAGGATCCTCTCATTACCCCCACACTTTGTTTATCCCTTTAAAATAATCAAAGTATCCTTGACAGAAATATTATTTTGGGATGGCTTAGTGAATAAAGACGATTGAGAAGGCCTGGCACCCCAATCCCTGGAATTCAGTTAAAGGAGGAAGGAGACAACTGACTCTACAAAGCAGTTCCCTAATCTCTCCACATGTGCCATGGTACACTTACAATAATAAGAAATAAACATTTTTAAAAAGAAATACTATTTTTATCTTAGCATAGTTAATTTTTGCTCTTAGGACTGCACTGAACCTTGGCATCCACTAGGGGATTGGTTCCAAAAATCCCCATGGACACCAAAATCTGTAGTCACTGCAGTCCCTTATACAAAATGGTATGGTATTTGTAAATAATAACGTGTACCTTCCCATTTACTTTAAGTATTTTCTATGTTGGTGCTGGGGAGATGGCTCAGCAACTAAGAGAGCTTACTGCTCTTGTAGAGGATCTGGGTTTGGTTCCCAGAATCCACACTGGGCAGCTCACAACTGTCTGGAACTCCAGGGGATCTGATGCCTTCTTCTGGCACACGATGCACATAGACTCAACCCCCTTTTAGATTTTTTAAAAATCTAAAAGATACTCTCTCAGTTACTTATGGTACCTGATAGAATGTGAATTCTATATAGTCATTATTCTATATTGCTTAGGGAATGATAAAGGGAAGATGTCTGTATATGTCCAGCTGCAAGCATTGTAGGTCTAATTAAATAACGCCTGCCAACACTAGTGTAACACTTTGGGTCCATTGTTGTACTGAACCCGAGGTTAAGAAAATGGAAGATGTGGAGGAATGGCTGTAGACGTATTTTATTCGCGCCTTCCATAAATATTAATCACGTACCATGCGAATGCATTTTACTACTCACTCTGGAAGACAATACAGTGAGAGAGGCACAGACCATGTCCTCAAAAGCCTCAAATTCATTTGACTTAGCAAGTGGGGTAGAACTATGGTTCAAATTCAGGCCGTCTGGGGCTAAGAAGTAACTACTGCATTTGAAGAGATGTGAGAGCTCTAAGTCCAAAAGATTTTTCTTTGTATGTGAGTATATCAGGGAAGGTTTCATGGAGAAGGTTGGACCTGAGTAGAATTGATTTGACAGAGACTTAGAACAGGACAACAGCTTGGTTATCCTATGAGTGGAGGTAGAAACCAGAGGTAACTATCAGGGTGATGTGCCTCCATGTGCAGAAGAGGAACATCTTAAAAGCAGCAGTCCAAGTAGCCCCTTTATCCTTAAGACTCTACTGTTTTTATGACCCCTCCACTTGCTCTGTCGAAAGAGATACGATCGTGTACTTTCTACTTAAAACCCTCTTGTGGCTGCCCAGTATCCTCAAGAGTTTAGTCCTGCCTCTTGTACCTCTTGTACCTGCCTCTCCCTGGTTCATTCACATCCACTTGCTCATTCATTCCCTGTATCAACCTAATTGCAGATAACTTTCATCACTATAGCAACTGACTCCTTAGAAACCTTTAATGTTCTGTCCTTGTTGGAAAGGTACCACTTCTACTGACTGGCTTTCAAGGATATCCATGGTTCAGACCTGTATAGCTCACCCACCTTTCACCCAAGAAATATTATTCTCCAACTGAGTTCCTCAGACATAGGACAACATCTTGTTCTTGCCCATCCTGACCCTAAAATGAGAATTCTATGTTTGGATTGGTTTTGGTGGGCTGGGAGCTTCCTCCTTCAGTGTGGCAGTTTGTTGGAGGTGGAGTCTAAGAGGCGCTCTGGAGATAGGTAATTAGATAATGGGGTGGCATTGCCTTTGGAAAGGACTAATCTGAGCTCTTGGAGCACATTGGTTCTTGAAAGTGTGTTGTTGCAGAGTGAGGCTACCCTCCATGTTTGGGTCTTTCTGCACATGGCTACTTCCTTCTCCATTCTTCTTTCATGTCCTGACATGGCCGGGACACTCGTGCCAGGACATTGGTGCCATACTACGCCTGAATCAGAAACCAAATAGATTCCCAGCATCAGCTACACATTGAGCTAGCAACAGAACTTGGAAGCCACATTCATGTCATGTTCATTTTGACAGGATGTAGAATGTGTGAATTGCAGGGTCATGGAAGTTTGTACGAAGGTTCCAACAAAAACCTGGCAAGGCCAGGCAATGTGTGACAAGAGCATGCTGGCAAGGAAGTCCTGACAGGACACTGCATAAAGCTGTGCAGGTTAAACCCAAGTTGAAGTGGAGACCCAGGATGCAGAAGATACTAGAAAAGTAGATTATTTGCAGAGTCCTCCACAAAATGGTAATGCAAAATGCACTGGAAAAGAGAGACTTCCTTTGTGTGACCCAAGTTGATTGGATGTCTCTCCCCTTTCAGCTTTCAGTCTTGCCTGCCTATTTATCACACATTGGCATCTGTGCTCACCCACATGTAGTGTTCCGATGGTGGGTCCTTCAGCCTCTCCTGTGAAGAGGCACAACAAGCCCCTTTATTGCCATGGGGGGTGTCTGGAGTGCCGTCCTTTGCGGAACTGATTATTTGATTCCACGGGTTTTTGCTGGCAGCGGTTGACTGCATCATCACACATCCGGCTCAATGTGTGATGTGCATCACACAGCGAGTGCTCTTCTGAGAGGAGTGAGCAGTGAGCCAAGCAAGCGGCTGTCATTTGTCTCAAAATGTCTACATTCTGAGACTCACAGACTGCAGATAAGAGCTGTCAATCAGTAGTCTCGGATATTGTTAAACCTGGCAGAGACTCTTGGTAAACTTTTCTTGAGGAAAAAGTGCAAATTCTTAGCCAGGATCCTAAGATCAAAGTCTCCCAAGAGCTCATTAATCAATCGATCAGTGAATGAATTTGTTCAGTAAGTATTGATGGACTGCTTGCTGTGTACCAGGCATGGTAGTGGGCATCACAGAGTGCTGAACCCTTCCCTTGTTGGGGCTTGTGTTTTATGAAGTTAATAACAGGAATTGGCAGACAGTGCCCGTAGGTCAGCTCTGCCTTGCTGCTACTGTAAATAAAATCTTACTGGAATACAGCCATGCTTGTTTATTTACACATGGTCTGGGGGCTGTTTGTTCACGACGGCAGCAGAGTTTAGGAGTTGTGATGGAGACCGTATGGCCTACAAAACCTAAAATATTTGCCATCTGGTCAAGTTTGCCAACCTGTGGCCTAGAAAAGTAAGGTCACGGTGACAATTCAGAAATGAAGATAGAAATGATGAACAGGGTACAGTGACATGGAGAAACCAAATGAGGAGATGGAGCAAGACACAGGGAAGAAATGACTGAAGAAAGGGACTCAGAGAAGAGGCAACAAGTGTGCGGCGGGCCTTGGAGCTGTGCCACTTGGTGTGCTCAGGACCATCAAGAAGACACACCAGGTTGGTCAGAGTCAGAGAAGGGAGGCAAAGCAGATGAGACCTGAAGGTTGGTGAGAGATCCACAGGGCTGGACTCGAAGCCTGTAGCATGAAGCTTGGCTTTAAGCCGAATGAGGTGGAAAGCCACTGTAGGTCTGGTGGGAACTAGGCTGGCCTTGTGTTTGCAGGCGCTCTTGGCTGTGCAGAGAGAGAGGTGGGGCTGAGAGCAGAAGCAGACTGGTCAGATAGGAGGTTATTGTAACGGTCCCAATAAGAGGTGGCTGGTGTCTTGGACCAGGTGTACAGCCCCACGGAAGAGGCGGTCCAATCGAAGGTGTACTTTGACAGCAGAGGAGATGGGAAAGAGATGCCAAGATTTCAGACCAGAGTAACTTGAAATTGCTACCTATCGAGCAAAAGAGAGGGAGAAGCATATTGTTAGGGAGAGAGAATAGACGTCTGAGTTTCTACTCTGAACGACACCAAGTCTCTTTCTAAAGTGTATAAGTAGCCCAGGTTGGCCTAGAACTCATCCTTCTGTCTCACCTTTCTGAGTACTCAGATTACAGATGTGTTCCCCACAGCTGGCCCTCAAGCTTGTCTTAAGTAGAGAAGCAGAACAGGCACACTCAGACTCATCTGCTACAGCCATCCTTTGCTTGCTCTATGGCCTGCGGTCCTGCCCCCAGGCCTCCAGCCTCTAGAGTAGCCATGTGGCTTTCTGCCTCTCATCCTGCAGGTTGAAATTTAAATACTGCGACACTGGGAGAAGATTGTCTGGGCCACTTTAAGGAAGCCCTTCCTGTCCCTCTGCCTCAGCCTTCAATGACTGCCTCACGTAGTGCTTGTCCACTGTGAAGTCCTTTGGCTAATTTGTTCATTGTCTTGTCTGTCAGTCTGGACCACCTCAAGGCCCTATAAAGTTGAACAGTATAAACAATATGCCAAAAAATAGGTGTGTGGGATTTGGGTCTGTTTCATTCTTCATTATATCTGTAGGACCTGGCATACATACTCGTACTTTTTGGTACTGTAGGATAAACCAGGGCTTTCTGGTACACCAAACCACCAGCGTTTTTTACACTAAAAATATTTTGGAAGGTAGAGTCTCACTAAGTTTTCCACGCTGGCCTTGAACTTGCTCTGTAGCCGGCGCAGGCTTTGAACTTGCAATCCTCCTATCTCAGTCTTCCTGAATGTTAGGATTATAACTCTGTGTCACTGAGTCCCGTGCCACAGAGCTTTTAACTTTTTCTTTTTCAACTTGAAATCCTTTCCTGTGCTGAAGTCCTGTGCAGATGCCTGATATGCACCTTCATTTATTTATTATGTACATAACATAGGTCTGGCTCTGGTTGAAATGGGGTTGAGGGGCTTCATATAGTGGCCTTTGTTCTGAGAGCAGCTCTGTGAACTGGGCACTTCTACGATGCTCCAGTCATCAGAGTGTCTGATTGTCCAAGGTATTGTATCACAGGCATAGTAACTGTCAGAATAAGAAGGCAGTGATACCAACGCAAGGCTGTCGGCATTTAAATAAAAACACAGACAAGAAAATCCAGTAACTATTACACGGAGTAAGTTGCCAGAACTATTAACGCTCCAAGTCTCTTAGCTCCATCCAACCAAGGTTCATTTTTCACTGTATGCCAGTGAAGATGGCAGGGATAGAACTCCAGTTGATGGAAGCTCAGTCTGGACACCCATTCCCATGACCTCTGAGGCAGGAAATAGAATCCAGGCTAATGGTCTGATGGCTTAAGACTTTAACCCGGAAGTGACATGTTTATTTTATTTCTGTTTTATTGGTGAAAATGTCATTTGGGCAGACCCTACTTCCAGGGAGTAAGTCCTTTCATCAGCCCAGAATGTGACAGAGGACAATGGTGTCCAGGACTCTCAATGTTACTGTTGATAACAAAGTACTTTATGAAAGGAAATCACCTTAATTCTCCAAACGATAAAGACTTCTTACTGAATGAATGACATTTATTCAGAACTTGTCTCTTTGTCCCCTTATTTTCCTCACTTTTACTATGGGTCAGAGAAAAGCTATCATGGGTGGACTCTGGGCCTGGGCCCAGTGTTTGTTGACCTGGGCTAAGTCCACTGCAACGTATCCTCTTTTCCCTCATACTGGTCCTTTGCTAAGCAAGGTCTTCTTCCTCCTGTTCCACTCTCTCCTTCTTCAGGTTCAGCCTAGGGCTAGCTTCCAGAGCTATCCCAAGCAGGGCATGTCCCCACTGTTGTCATTGCACCTGTCCCTCTCGAACAGTCTGAACATGAGGGAGTGTGACTGCATGTGAACGGAGAAGCCACAGTCTGCACCTTGCTGACTGCTGAGAGATGCAAGGAAGTGAGTGAGACATGGGCTCACCACTTGCAGCCTCCTCCTGCAGAAGAGGAGATACTTGGAAGGGACAGACAGGCCGGGAATTGTTCAGAAACCCTCAGCACTGCAGCGTCCCCCAAAGACCTGTGTCCACTGGGAGGTGCAGATGCCACGAGGTGGCGGAGGCCTCAGGAGCTGGGACTCTGGGTGCTGACCATGGGTTTGGGCTACATAGACTGCTCGTTGTTCCTGGACTCTTATTTTCCAGGGACAGCTTGGAAGACTTTGCGCCTCCTTTTTGCTGTGCTTTCCTCAGGACACTGAAGCAGGTGCCGGGGTCACCTCTGTTTCTTGTAGTGAATGCATTCGAGGCTGCATAGACAGAAGATGGGGCCCTTCCCACAGCACTGTCCAGAGGTTCCATGGCTCAGAAATAGTGACGCTGAGTGTAGAGATTTGAATTAATTCATGATATAGAGTTTTCTTGGATACACCCAGTTTAGATAATGCATAGTTTCCAGAACTAATAATAATAATAATAATAATAATGACATAACAATAACAGTTATAATTGCTATAGCCTGAATTTTCCCTCACGATTTAGTTTATTTGAAATATACATTCTTGGGACTAGGGAGATGGCTCAGTGGATAAGAGCACTGGTTGCTTTTGCAGGGGACCTAGGTTTGATTACCAGTGTCCACACGGGAACTCGCTTTTCTCTGATCTCTGCTGGTGCTGTGCAGCATTGGCACACCTACCTACATGCAGGCAATGTACTCATACACATAGAAGTAGAAATAACAAACAAAATATTAAAAGAAAAGAAATATGCATTCTTTCTTGTGTACTTTCTCATTCAGTCTCCACTGAGAATATGTAGGGACGGCTTATCAGAAGGCCCAGAGAGGACAGGCATCTTACCAAAGGCCTATGGATGCTTGGAATGGCAAGTACTGGAAAACTGGCTGAACCCATACTGGAGATTCAGGCTTTAATGTCTTCAGAGGTGTAGGGCACATCAAGCTTCACTGTTCGCTGCTTCGGCAGCTTTAAGGGTCCCATTCAGAGCCTGTGTTCTTTCCGCCTCTCTGCCATTCTTGGGTTGGGACAGCTGTAGGAATGTCACACCTATCACCCAGCTCTAGTCATAGAGAAGAACAGAGGCCAGCTCTCAATAGACCCTCTGGGGAGCTGGACCTTCACCTGGGAGCATAGTCTTCTTTCTTTGACCCTAGTGATGCTTTTTCAGATCATTTCTGAACCACTTCCTAGGAAATGAGGTTATCCTCTGGCCTGGTCCTGGCCTCAGGAGGGGTCACTTCACCCCTGAATGTACATGGCTAGATGAGCTGTGTCCACTGTAACCTAAAATCCCAGAACTGGAACTTGGAATCTTTTCTTTCCACTCCACCACAGATGTGATCCTGCTCACTGTGGCTTCTCTTTGTTGGGTCATAAGGTGTTTCCCTGTTTTATAATAACAATATTAGGCTATTAGGTTCAGCCCTTACAATGTGTCTCAAAGTGAATATATATTTCAAAACAACATTTTATATTATATATCTTTCTTGTCAATTAAAAAAGAAATGAATGTAGTGCCAGGTTAAATGTAATGTTGAATGGTAGAATGCTGGCACATTTAGAAAATATTATTCTGTGGTAATTAGTCTATTTCAGTTTCCTGCTTCTTAATAAAAATATATGTTTTAGAAAATTATCCATTCCACCAAGGTTTTCAGGTTTATTGGTAATTTTTAATATTCTGTTAAAAATTAAAACCTTTTTCACTTAAAAAAGAATTTGTTCTTTCTAAATAGATAAATGTGCCCTATCTTCAAAATAAAAATTGCTGTACATTTCTTTTTATCTTTTTGAGACAGGGTCTCCCTGTAGCCCAAGCAGGCCTAGAACTTGCTATGTAGATCAGGCTGGTCTCAAACTTACAGAGATCTGCCTGCCTCTGCCTTACAAGTGCTGAGATTAAAGGCATGCACCACCAAATCTGGCAGATTTTTTTACAGGACAATTATTCTTTCTGTTTTGGCCCCCAAGTCTGTTTCAAGTTGCCTCAAGTCTAGGGTGAGGACAGGGCTGTCCTGGAGAATGGAGGCCAGAATGTCACAGCTTGCTTGTGGTAGATAGCTCAAGCTTTAAAGGAGATAGCAGAAACTTGGAAGCCACAGGGAGGATGGCTGATTTTTCTCTGTGTCTGATGAGGAGGCTGGGACATGTGCAGAAACCTACCTCCAGCATCTCTGAAGAAGAGACGGAGCCACACGGGAACATCTGCTAGATAACTGGGCCCTTTCCAGCTGGTCATCATGCCAGGCCTCCCTCGTCTTCAAGATGCTAGGTGAGCATCTACCATATTCAGCTGCTTTGGGGTGCATCTGTGGATCTGATTGAGACAACCCAAGTGGAGTATAACAGGAGATAAGGGAGGAAAGTCGAGGAAGAAACCTCAGGGGAGCCTACCGCAATGAGCCACTGAAGGAAGAGGATTCAGTGGAAGAGACAGAGCAATAGCCTGGCAGCAGACAGCCAGCGTTTGGTAGCACCATGGAAACCCGGCAGAGGAGAGCAGTGGCGAGAGATGCTGGTGCGCATTGGCCAGCTCACAAAGCTGACTGGGGCTTTAGCAAGACGTGCAGTTAGGTTTGGGAATTCGGAATCGATCGGTGACCTCAGGGAGAGCCGTTTCCATGGAGAGGCAGGGGAAAGCCAGATTGTACTGGGCTGAGGACGACGGGAAGAGAGGTGAGGACGCTCGCATGGCAAGCTTCAGGGACATGTGTTTATTTCACTGGGGGATGTGATACAAACCACACCAAAGACAGCCAGGAACCTTTCCAAACAACAGCGAGGAGGGAAAAACAACTCTCTAATATGAAATGAGAAAACTCTTTAAATCTTGGCATTAACGTTGTGTGGTAATTGAAACGGAAGGTGGACAAAAGCCTCCTAGGAAAGTGCTGCTACATTGCACAGGGAGCTTGCGGGTGGGTGACCACGGGCCCCCCTGAGCTACTTAGCCTCTGTGTTCAGGTCTACAGCCCTTGGAGAGCACATTCAGACTAGCTCTCTCTGCAGCCCTGGTAACCAGCATGAGTTCCAGGCCACCCTTTGACCTTCTCTTTGTGCAGAGGCAGATTTTTGATTTGTAACTTTTCTGTACGACCTTGGCTTGATGCCTTTGCTGCATATAAACATTTCAGTGTTTAGAGGGAGGAAGGACCACAAACCCAAGGTGAGGTAGCAGATACTGCCTGGAGACTAGTCCCAGTCCCCAACTTCTGCTTTTCAGGCACACAGCCTGATTGCCAACCTCCAGCATCTGTGAATGCTGTAGGTTTTCTTACCCCCACCGCCTGCCCTCCCTGAGCCCGCCACAGGCATGTGTGTGTGAACCGACAGGTGCAGGTGAATTCATCCTTCTGTCTTTACCCCTGGAATGTATGTTCATATGTTCATATCCTGAACATATGAACTGAGGAAGTTGCCGTGTCCATGCCTTGCTTCGTCACCTTTCAGGCAGGTTCTATATTGTTACCCATAACCCCCAGCAACATTAAGTGGTGTTTACCTACAATGATGACTACTGACTTCCTAATTCCTCTCCTGGCTTTCTTTCCTTTCCAATCTCAGTTGTTTTGCTTTTTATTTCCTGGAATCAACTCCTGAGTGAAATTCTTGCACTGGAATCCTTTATTCAAAGTCTGTTTCTGGGACAATATAGACAAAGGCAGAGGGTTGATCAACCCAGTGTGTGGCAATGCTCTTTGTCATGCCAAAGCCTGGATTCTGACAGCACAGGAATTCTCCCGGCAGCCTTAGCTCCTACCTGTTCAGGAGCAGCAGTGTTAGCTTTGGTACCTACCATGTTTGTGTGCTGTACTAACAGCTTCTCATGTAATGGCATTTATTCAAGACTGCGTGTAGTAAATGGATCTCCCCAAAGATGTGCACATCTCAGTCCTTGGAATCCATTCATATACCTTCCAAGGTGGATATGCAATTGTCCTCAATAGCATCCCAATGGAAGACAAGGTCCCTACAAAAGAGAGGCAGGCCATTCAGATTAAGAGAGAGACAAATGTGGTCATGGGGCAGAGCGAAGAGTGATGTTGGACTGGGGACTAAGAGCCAAGGAATAGTGGTGCTTTGTGGAAGTTGGAAAAAGGCAAGGGAACAGATTTTCCCACAGAGCCTTCAGAGAGAGTACAGTCCAGATTTCAGGACATCTAATCTAACCTCCAAAATTGCAAGGTAAACATATGTTGTTTAAGGTATGTGGTGGGTGTGGTCACTTGTGACAACAGGGTATTCGCACATCCTGCACAGAGGTTAAGTAGATAGATAAATCTATAGATTTTCTCTTCAGGTACTCACACACAAAGCCTGTCCCATTACCTATAGTAGTTGTGTGACTTGAGCAAGTCCTCCTCCCAGTGACACAAGATAGTGGTAATGTCTAACCCATCTGGTTGCTGTGGGCTGGATGAGTGAGCCCAGGCTAGCTCTTAGACTAGCACCTTGAGTTATAATGAGCACTTTATAATGACAGTTTCATTCTTATTAATAGTTATGATAAACTCTGCAGGTGGGTGTTTTGTTACCCATTTTTTACAGTTAGAGAGCTAATGTGAATCGCCCAAGGCCACATGGCCAGAAAGACCCAGAGCCCTGAGGCCATCTGGTCCTATAGACCTTTCATCTGCAAAAGGTTCCATGTTCCAGGCTTAGAGCCGCTAGTGACAGCAGTCGTCCCTAGGACACTTGGTCTCCAATCCTGATCCCACCCTTGGCCTCCTCTGCCCTCTTCCAGTCAACCTGCTGTTTATTCGCTCTCCTTCCTACGAGTGGCCTTGGGATCCTCTGAACTGAGACCATCTGGATAACACTGCGATTTGCGTTTTGCAAAGGGCCACCGTATCTTCGCAACAACTCTGGGGTGAATCATGGCAGGGTGTTCACCATTTCTATTTCAAAGATGGAGATACTGAGATCCAGGGAAGCTAGGGGGCCTGTCCAAGGTCACTGGACCCTGGAGTGATAGAGCAGAGGTGGAGGAGGCAGGTCTCTAGGCTCCTAATCCTGAGCTTTTTCTGCTGCTTGTGAAATCCTCCTAAAGGCCCTTTCTAATTCCTTGCTTCTTAAATTCCAACCAATGAGGACTGTCACTGATTTAACGTTCTTGTCAGGGAATGCACACATTTTATTTCTTTTAATATGACTTTAATCCAGTATCACCTGGATAAGAACTTGGGTTAGCAAATGTTTATACTTCATGGATTTAACAAAGTTAGACTTTTCCAGTGACTGGAAACTACTGAGAGTTGGAACTATTTTGATTTTCCTGATGAATCCAGTGGAAACCCAGGGTCCCCTGTCAGAGTTCAGTGTGGTACACTGAACCCAGCTGGGGGAGCCTGCGTCACTGACATTCCCAGTGACAGAGAACAAATTCCTTCCGCTCTCTGGGCCCCCAGCAACTTGCTCTGGGAAATGAGGGGGTTGGACTAGATAATTCCTAAGAATTTTTGTAGCTCAAGGTTTGGATGACCCCCAGACCAAAGGTCCCTAGCAGCGGAGGGACTCTCTCCCAGTCTGCTCTACTGGGTCTCTGCCCCGAGTCCCAGTGGACAAGGAGGGCTGGGGACTGTCCAGGGGCCTCACTGGGAGCCGAGCCTGTGTGTTTCAGCCCCAGCCTGGCTACCTTTGTTTCATTCTGCCGTCGGGGTGGGGGTAGAGTGTGGGGGAGGCCACTCTGCTCCAGGCTCACGTTCTTCAAGACAAGAGTGTTGCTATGACAGCTGGGTCCTCTCTCGTTGGCAATGTTGAGACCAAACAGGACAGGCAATCGGTCCTGTTTCCCAGGTATCTAATCCTGCCTGTGCCAAGGGGCTCCATGGAATGGTCTCTCAACAGAGAGGTGCTGTAGCACTTGACCCCCGATTGAGGGCGAGCGGCACCTCTGTTCCTTTACCTCAAACTACTTTGCCTAGAATCCGTTTAATAAATGATCCCCTTGCGTAGTAACAATCTACTCATTGCCTTGTTTTCACGTGTATCTGCTCCTTTCTTAGCTTTGAGATTGGGTACCTACAACCTAATTTTGTGTTTCCAATAATATCCATTCAATGCTTAGCATTCTTTGAAGCATGAAGTTGTTTTATAGTCTTGAGTGTCCTGTAATGCAGACACAGGTCTTAGAAGCTTGGGGAAGCAATACAAGGCCAGTGACACTAGTACCCAGCTCTTGTGGGTTTTTCTGCCTGCCCAGATGACGAGAAGCTCTCAAGGAGCCTTCCTTCCCCCAGCTTCTTAGCTCATCCTCAGGGATCCCTTGCTCCATAACATGTAGGTCTGCGAACTTGACCCTGGTTTCCTGTCAGATTCTTTTTCTACAAGCCTTTCCTGTTGGGGTATTTGACCCCCAGTTAGGTGAGCTGAAGTCATACTCTGCCTCAGGGTGCTTGATCCGCAGCTAGGTAAACTGATACCACACTCTGCCTCAGGCCTAGGTGAAGGAAGGACCAGCCTGATCCTAGCTCCATCTCTTGTGAACATGATCCTCAACCTCAGCCTGCATTCTGTTATAGGACACCATGTGTTAGATCTGTAGAGGGTCAGACCATGTCCTCATCCTCTGGTTCTTGTCTTTGCACAATCCTGAAACCACCCCTGCCTCCAACCAACAATAAGCACTCTGTGTCAGCAGCAGATGAGAACAATAAGCACTCTGTGTCAGCAGCAGATGAAAGGTTGGGGAAACAGCAAAGGCTGACCACAAACTCTGGTCTTTAAATGTGTTAAAGACGCTTCAAGTGTTAGGGTTTTACATACCATGAAAGAGTTCTAAAATGAATTCATTATCTAAATCTTCATTTATTAACCACCATTAAAATAAATAAATATAGGGGCTGGAGAGATGGCACAGTGGTTTAGAGCACTGGCTGCTCTTGTAGAGGACCTGGGTCCAATTCCCAGAACCCTATGGTGGCCAACAACCATCTGTAACTCTAGTTCTAGAGGATTCAGTGCTCTCTTCTGACCTCCGAGGGCATTTCACAAGGTGCACTTAGATAGATGCAGGCAATACACACATAAAAATAAAAACAGTGATAAAATTTTATATATATATATTTGAGTCAGGGTCTCCTTATAGCCCCAGCTGGTCTGGAACTTGCTACGCAGACCAGGCTGGCCTTGGCCTTGATCTCCCAGAGATCTTCCTGCCTCTGCCTCCTGAGTGATGGGATTAAAGGCATGAACCATCACACCCAGTTTAAAATAGATATTTTAATGAAAAAAGCAAAAACAAAAACAAAGGCCAGAATGAAACATACAAAAATGTACATGTCTCAAAAAGTAAGAAGAGAGCGTGAGTGTTTTCAGTGGTAAAGCCCTTACTAGCTTGTGTTAAGCTCCTAGGACTGGACGGGTGCAAGGGGGAGAAGGAGGAAGAAAATCCACAGGAGTTGAGATTCAGGCAAACTGGCCACTGCATAAGTTGATCAACAGAAGAAAGACTTTGGGCAAAATTATTTGGCCTGTGGGATCTGTTAGAAGAGAGCCTGTTTACAGTGGAATGTGGGTTCTTGGACTTAGTGCAACATTCAGGGGCAATAGGCATTCAATAAGTTCTTACTGCATCCGTGAATGCATGCACAAACAAGATAGACTCAGTCCGCTGTAATCTTGCTTTGATGATAACCGAGTAGAATCAGAACATCTCTTCCTTCAAGAACATCACAAAATACTCAGAACATTAACAAAACTCATATTCCTTTGGGAAACAAACTCAGTGCCAGGTAGCTCCTAGGAAAACAAGTCAGGAAGTCAACAGAGCAGAAAAGGTACCTGAGCCTACAGATTGGTCTGCCTGTCCTCTGGGGACCAGTCCAGGGGCTGAGGTGGAGAGGACAGGTCTAGCAGTATTTTCTGTTTTATTCTATCTTCCCATAGTTCAGTTGTAGGAAAAAAGGATGCACAGATTTTTAGGTTACCCAAAAATTTCCCCAGAATCATACAAACAGCTTAAATGGCCCTAGTGGTACTGACATACAGCAAGGTGGTTCAGAAGAATTTGTTAAACACTTGTGTGTTCTGCTCTGAGTAATTATTGAAAATAAGACAGAATTCCATCCTCAAGTAAGTCATAACTTGGAATCAGGTTAAGAAAAATCAGAATTTAGTGCAATAATGAAGTGTTCTAGGCACTTTGGGGTTATAAGGCCCTGATCTACCTTGTGGGGTGAGGAAGGGTGAATTCAGAGGATGAAGAAGTTTGTAGAATGGGGCCTGGGTGAGCACGAAGAATGGCTCAGGGCAGGGAACTGCAAAGAAATAAGTCCGAGGAAGAGGGAACAGTTTGAAACTCAGTTCACAGTTCTTCTTGGTGTGATGGCATCCTGGGAGGCAGGGATGGCCACCAGGGGATTTCATGGCTGGTGACTGAGTACCCATCTGCCAAGTGGAGCTATATAAAACTCTATTGCTCCAGGGGGGTGCTCTTGAGCACTGGGGTGGTCTCCTGGGAAGTCACCTCAGGAGTTCTGGAAAGCCACATAACTCCTGGCAAATGGGGTACTATCCTAGACCAGGAAAGTGGGGCGGTTCTAGAGACTGGCTGGAAGTGGAGTTAGAATCTTATTCAAAGAGGCAGCAGAGACAAAGGCAAGCAGACAGCCGTGGTGGCCAGTGTCAGCCAGATACTGAAAAGGAGTAGGAGACGCAGGGGGCTCCGACCAGATCTTCTCAGAGAGGGACATGTGGAGGGGCACATGGGGTCTCTCACAGCCAAAGAACTAGAAAATATATGGCTGTAAAACAACACCAACAAGGCAGGCAGCCTGATATAATTCCTCCTTGCTTGATCATAGAACATCATTATTACCTCCTGGGAAAGTTGACTGTGCGTACCCCAGGGTTGCCCCTGAAATCCTGGGATGCTCAACTCAGATCTCTCTGCACCAAAAGGAAGAAGATTCTGAACACAGATAACACCTTCACAGATACCATCTTTGTAGATTAGAGTCTACATCACCACTTTGTGTCTGTCCCTGCAGAGAGAGTCACACTATCTGCTGTGGTATTGTTCTACAATGGTCAGAGGACCTACTCACCTTAAAAGGCTTGGAGAACCAAGCCTTAAAATACCATGGCTGGGGGCCGAGGAGAGATGGCTGAGTTAATAAAATGCTTATCATGTAGGCATGAATACATGATTTTAGAACCTGAGAACCCATATAAAAGCTGGTGTGACCAAAGAAGAGGAGGTAGAAGGTATACAGTGAATGGGGATACTTGTAACCTCACTGCTGGGGAGGGTAGAGTTATACAAGGGGACACATGTAGCTCATTGGCCAACCAGCTTAGCTGAATCAATGGGCTTCAGGTTCAATGAGGGACCTTGACTCACAAAGAATACAAGGTAGAGTGATTGAGGAAAGACACTCTATCAATCTCTGGCCTGCACAGGCATGCACATATACATATATATCTTTACAAACATGCACACTAGCAATACATACAACACACACACACAGACACAGACACACACACACACACACAAGCACACATACAATTTTAAAATATCATGGCTCATCTCACACAGTCTTTGCCAGTCCTATGTGTTATTTTCTATGATCTGTCACACAGCCAGTTTCAAGGCTGTGGGGATTTTAAAAACCATTTCCTTAAACTGTGACCTTTCCCCATGGGAAGGGGCTTGTCAGCTACTGCTGTGTGAAGAAGGCAAGTCATAGTACAGAAGTGCACGCTGCTGTAAAAGTGCCCATTCACATTCTGGAGTTATCATAGGAAACTTGTAAATGAGTAGATACCACGGGGCTGCCTGCTGCCCCTGTTACCTCTAGGCTATGTAATTTCCAAGAAGTGTTATAGAAGTCTTGCATCTCTGTATTTTTTGGTTTTTCTATAATAAATATGTCACTTCATAAAGAGGATAGTTGAGGGTATACGTATGAGTGGGAGAGTTTATAGTGGACAGCCTGAAATTCTAGGCAAAACAAAACAACAAACAAAAACACTCTCCATAAAGTTTCTAGAAAAGGGCATTTTGTTCAGTAATTAGCCAGGAAATTCATGTCAAAGTACATCAAAGTATCTTCCAAGACCTGAGACCTTGACCTTTAGAAGCTGTCGAGATGACAAATGGATAGAGACAGACCCTCTGCCCAATGATGAAGAAGACACTTCCCCATCACTGTCCTGTGCAAACCTCTACATCAGTCATGAATAAATAACAGCTAATGTTTTAACCCCTTTCACTCTAAGCCTTGGGTTTTCAGAAACTCTAAGAGAATGCTTCACTTGTCTCTCCAGCCTCAAGTCCACCACCCCAACCCTGGCTCACTGCCAGTGTTCCACATACCCCTGCATCAGACATTTAGGGGTTCCTAAACACCACAAGCTTTCTCTAAGGCTGGGCCTGTGCCTATGTATGACAGACATCTTTCCTAGAGTGCCCCATCTGCCCCACTATATCTGGAATTGCCTTACTCTTCCTTCTGAAATGAACTCAAATGTCAGCTCCTTAGAGGAGACTTTCCTTAGTGAATCATCTCAGATGATTCATAACTTCAGTCATACCAGACATACAGATTTCCTTCAAGTTGTACCATCACAGCCTATGTGTGCCTCTGCGGACACATTTGTACTGAATTGCTATTTTTCATGAGCACACCCATATTCCCCAGTAGGCCATGAGCTCTTGAAGGCAGGACTATGAACAAACAGATCTTATGTAAGAATGGTTAAGAACTTAAATGTAAAAGCCATGTAATTCTGTGTACTGTTAGTAAATTATGAGACCATGGGTAAATTATTTCACCCATGTATAGTTATAGTGCTGGATTGTCATTTCTAGTTTTTTGGGAAACCTTCAAACTACTTTCCAAAGTAACTGCACTCTTCTACACTACAAATAGGTTGTAAAGGTTCCTATTTTCTCATATCCTTACAAGTATTTGTTGTTATTTCTTCTTAATCTTAACTTGCCCATCTACATAAGGGGGTTCTGCTAGCAACCACATAGGGCTGTAAAGAAACTGCATGTGAATCCCTGACTTAGTAAATGGCAGGTGGCATTATTATCTATAATGACCCTAGGGGCGGAAGTCAGGCCAGGCTGCCCAGTGTGTGACTGGCAGGTACTTCATAAAGAGTTTCCTGAGTGGAGACGTGGATCAGTGAGGTCGCACATGATCTTTCTCTTCCCGTCCCACTCAGAAAGTGGGGGGGGGGAGAAGAGCCAGTCTTTGGATAATCCCTCCACCCTGCCACATTCCCCTTGACCAGTGGTAACATTTCCTGAAGCTCAATTTCTAGGATTTATGAAGTCGAAGGCATCCATAAATTAGCATTTAATGCCTACCTTCGACTGATTGTCATGAACCAATGGTTACTGGAGACAGAGTAAGAGGAGAGCTACTCCAAGGGGGCACACCAACAGAGAATGCCTTATCTGATTGGCATCCTCTTGGTCAACTTCTTTATGACCCAGAGTCAAATGACAGCAGCCAAAACGCACCAGGGGCAGCTGAAGTTTTGCCCAGTTGTATAAGAGCCTGGATGGCTAAGGGTTCCCTGACTGCTACTCATGCTGGGGAGAACAAAGCTCAGGCTTAGGGGTCAGGAAGATCCGAGTTCAAACCCTGATTGTGCTGCTCTTCAGCTGTGCAATGCTCAACGATTCTAAAGCTCAGTGGGCCTCAGTTTCCCATTTCTCTATGAGAATAGAACAAAAACATGCTGGGTCCATGCTAGACTGACTTGCAATAGCATCTCACTGTTTAGGTCTTTCTGACTCTTGTACCCTAACTTATTTAAGTCTCATGGAAGCACTGTATGCTTTGGCACATCCTAGCACCCCCAGACTATTCTAGACAAAGTGAGACTGATATGGAAAAATGGGCAGATGGGGAAGATTCTGCACAGAAAGAATGTGCTAGAGGCTCAAAAGTAAAAATCCATGTTTACCTATGGGAGGGGAAAATGAATCAATTACATTTGGGCCCCCATTGGCCAGGTAGTTTAGATAGACCTGTGTTTTCTTTTTTTCTTTCCTGTTTGCTTATTCACTTCTTACCTGTCTGTGAGAGGTTAAAGCAATCTGAATTAAGTTAGTTAAATTGACTTTTATTATTGAATTATAATCATTTGTGCAATTATGAAACCAGGTGTTCCTGATTGAGATCAATTATTCCTTCACCTGATCACTATGGAGCTAATAAGGACTTAGAATTGCTGTTCAAGTATGCTTCCAGCCGGGCTGAAGCCTTCTGGAAAAGCATTTATTAAGCCAAAGAGAGGTGGAAAAAAATCAAGGGAGAATGAGGACAGAGATGAAAATATTTTAGGAAAAAGGCATAGAAATGCTGATTTGATCATGAAGTAGCCTTGATGGAGGCTGTCTGTCAACAGGACTCTTGGAGGTGTTCCTGCAGGAACTTCAAGGCTGAGGGTTGGGCAGGAAATGAGGACACAGCTTGTCTCCCTGAACAGCAGGGCAGAGACCCAGTTTTCTGCTATGCTCCTCTGCTGAGATGGAAATTCCCTTTTCTTTTCCCTGAGGTTTCAGTTCTGACTTCAGGCATTATGGGTTACAGACTTGGTACTCCTTCCCCTGGGTGAAGAGTATATGAAGTCTGTTTGTAGAGATGTAGGTTTGGGCTGCAATTCCAGGCTCTTTTCCGTGTGGTCCCTGTGAGGGAAAACTCAGCAGTTATTTCCATGTTTCATGCAGGACCCTGAGGTCTGGCCAATGGACTTGCTTGTATAGCATCACAGAGTTTGTGATCAAAATGTTTGGATGGAGATCTTCAACTGCACTGACCACCAAATGGTCTCTCCCTCCCATCTTTGTGCCACACGTCCCATTATAGAGGCAGTTTGGGTGAGTGGATCATCTCTGTAGTGGTTTTCAAGTCTCCATATTCATTAGAAGCCCTTACTCTTGGGCTTGCCCCTTGGTCAAGTTAATAAAAGTCCCTAGAAGAGGGGTCTGTGAACCATAGGGGCTTTAAAAGCTCCCCAGGTAATTCTAATATAAAGCAGGGATAGGAGTCCTTGATTTAACAGGTGGCTAGTTGGCAAAAATGGGAGCAAGCATGGCCTTGGGGCATTCTGAGCTGCATAAGAACTTCTAGGTTGTAAATGCAGATATTTAATTCAGTTAAGGTGGCTCGATTCTTTGAAGGGAATTTTGGTAGAGTAAGATTTCAAGGACGAATAATATTCAGGAGTCAGAAGCCACCTGTTCTTTCCTGTTCCTCTCCACAGCCCTCTCTCTCATCTCACCTTCCTTCTGTGTCTACTTCATTCTTTCAGGACTAGTTCTCATACAAGAGACTTACCAATGGCACAGACATTTCCACTGTTTGAGAATATTCAGACTTATTTCTCAATCCCATCTTCAGGCAGATACTCCTCCAGGATGACAACTTTGACCACATATGACAAAAACTGTGGCAGTCTCCACTTGATCCACATAGTTAGAATGTGGGAAGGGATTATCTTATAGAAAGGAAAGTGTGCAATTCTAGAATAACAAACAGCATCAGTTCTCTGGAACATGGTCACCACATGTAGCCCTTAATTAGGGTGTCTATAGCTAGCCAACTGGACAGCAGTGCTTCAGAAGTTACCCTGGCCAAAATGAGTTGAAGTCCTGTTGACCAGAAACTTACATAATCAAGAAACAAAAATATTCATCTTTGAAAGCAAGACATCTTGCCCCAAACATTTCATGAATGCAAGGTGGTTTGTGTAAAAAGTGGAGGGACCTCATGTGGAGGCAGCATGGCTACCTCTTACGCATGCCAAAGACTCACAAAGCCTCAGATCTGTATGGGTTGCAAGCGGCAGAAACTCGGCTCTAACTGGTCTACATGCAAGAAAAGAGCCTAGTAGCTCATAGAGTTATAAAATTCAAGGTATCTGATAACAGTAGGGTATGCCTACTGATGCAATAATGGCATGAATGCTATGGGAGTATCTAACCACTTTCTGATTGAATTTAAGGCTGCTTCACGAGATGGAGCCTGTACCTGACATTGATATCAGGCCTAGAAACCTATGGCTAGAAAGATCACAGGCCATAGGGGAGAACCTACAATTATTTATTCTGCTAAAAGGACATAGTATTAAACTGACTCCTAATGACTTATTGTTATACACATAGATTAATGCATCTCTCAGCTCCTCTTACCAGAGAAGCTTCTTGCAGCAGATGGTTAGCACTGAGTTGGACACTTATATCAAATCCTTGCCTCGTAAAGTTCATGGATCATTGTAGAAAAGGGAGAAGAAAGATTGTAAGAGCCATAGAGGTGGATGACTACAAGGAAATATTGTCTTCCAGCTAACTGGGCAGTTATTTATATGAATTCACAGCAATTATGACATCATGCACATGACCTATGTAAGCTCAAGCCAGAAACATTTACAGCATAGTTGGGTGGGGAGGTGGGTAATAAGTCCCAGCCCTAGCTGAGGATCTATTGGCCACTGATAACTGCTGAGGGAGGGTCAGTTTTCTTTAAGGGTGTGATCTTGGGTAGGTTGGCCAGGTTCTAGGAAATTAACCCACATTGAAGGACATTTTAGGACAAAAGTTAGATTCACTAAGCCTTTAAAATATAGAGGACATGAAATAGGGTGGAGGTTAGTGAGGAGGTACATATAAAGGAGTGGGTCTGGATATGATCAAAATACATTATATGAGACCCTCAGAAATTCAATTAAAATATTTTTTAAAAACCCAAACAACAAACCCCTTACAAATTTAGTATGGTATATGTGCTTCTTTAAGCAAACAAGTTGGCTTTCAGAGAATAGATTCAGTTAGACAAGAGGTTGGGCATGTTTTTCTTAAAGGGACAGATGGCATTTCAGGCTTGTAGGCCATGGCAACCACTCAGCTCTGCTTTTGTATCTGAAAACCAGCCACAGAAAATACGAAAACCAAGCTGGGCTTGGTGGCACACACCTGTAATTTAAGCATTCAGAAGACAAGAATATTGTGAGTTCCAGAACAGCCTGAGTTACAGAACCAAAACTCGCTTCAATGTCCCCACCCTTTGATTCAAGATACAAATAAATAAACTAACAGATATGGTAGGTTCCAACAGAAATTTGTTTATAAAAACATGCAGTATGACAGATTTATTTGGTGGAGAGTGACTTGCTAGCTCCAGTTTAGATCTTTATGATATAGTTTGCCTATTTTAGTTCTATCTCTAAGGTAATATGGACATTATATTGATTATTACAATGGTTTCATGGATACAAACAAATTTTATATGTTAAAACTTCAAAGACTGTACACTTAAGACATGCAATTATGGCCAGTATGCTTGAATAACACATGTAAAACAAACAAAAGTTGAGGTGTTTGCATTCAGGGGTGGCTGGATTTGGAGCTGAGACAGCACCCAGTAGCTCCATCTTGTTCTATTATTCTCAGATTTACATGCCTGAGTGGGCCCCATCCTCAGGCAAACCTTCTCCTCACAAAGACAAGATGACCACTTGCTTCAGCCACCTTTCTAAGTAAATAGTATCATTTCCTCCCAAAAGAATTAGCAAATACTTCAGAGTGGTGCGTCATGGAAATAGCATGGGTCCCAGACATAAGCCTACAACCAGTCCTCAGGAGAAAAGAGTGAACTCTGCACAGGGTAGGGAAAATCATGGTATAGGAAGGGACTGGGCACCAGTCAGACAGCAAAGCAGAGCTCTTCAAATACTCCAAAGATCAGGCCCTAATCCTATGTGCCAAAATACAGTGTCCTATAGAGCCCTTCCTGACCATGAGCCTGAGGATGGGGCACATTCTGTGCATCTGTGACCTTGTTCAGACTACACAGAAGTCACCCCTGGGGTGAACCTTCAGAGAGCTGGAATTATTATACTCTTGAAACCTAGCACAGGACAAGAGCTGAGAAATTTGATAGAGTCTGGTATTTTGCATGTATATGTATATGTCCATATGTGTGTGTGAATGTGAGTAGACAAGAGCTTGCAAGTGGCAGAAACTCAGCTCTAACTGATCCACATATAAGAAAAGAGCCTAGTAGCTTACAGGATTATAAAATTCAAGGTATTTGATAACAGCTACCATAGTAGGATGTGCCTACTGATGCAATAACAGCATGAATGCTATGGGAATATCTAACCAGAGCCAGAGGGCAACTTTGAATGTCATTCCTTTGTACTATCCAGCTTTTATCTTGAGACAGGGTCTCTCACTGGCAGAAACTTGAATCCCAGGGATCTGCCACCTTCTCCTCCTCCTCTTCCTCCTCCTCCTCCTTGTTTTTCTTCAATACTGGGATTAAAGCTTTTTTTTTTTTAAACGGGTATTCTAAGAATTGAACCCAAATACTTATGCTTTACCAGCTGAGCCATGTCCTCCTAGCCCTTGTTAGGGTCTGTTAAAGCACAGGACTCCCAAGAAACTCTAAGGTGAGTGGAAAAGGGCCTCTGAGGTAGTAGAAAGGGCCCTAAGATGGGCCTCGGTCTTCGTCAAGTTCCAGATCTGCTCCTGATTCACTGTGTCCCTTTGGACACATCATTTCTCAGATCTGACTTTGCCACATGACCTTTCCTACCTAGTTGCCAAGATTACTTAGGTGTTTGTATTAAAACACATGGGTTCAAACTGTCATTTTGGTATTGTGTCACTTGTCCACAGGATCACCAAGAGATATGCTCAGAAAGTAGAGATTCATGAGGAGCAGTGGGAAAGTAGAAAAACTGTTCAATGATGGGTCAGCCACATAGCATGGAAACAAAGTCTATAGAAGGAATCCAGGGAGAAAAGCAAAGAGGACGGCCATATTGGAGGGAAACCCCTGGCTCAGGGAACTGCTGAGTCTTCTAGAGCCCACTCTGGCTGGCCAAGAACGGATGATACTTCAGAATGGCCATTCTCAGGCCTCTCCTTTGATCTACACATTGAAGGCCAAGGAGTTGGATGATCCTCAGGCAGATGACAAGCAGATATCACAGCGGCTCTCTCTGCTGACATGGAGGGCCGTCTGGCTTTCTTCACTATCATGTTGGGCTCTAAATCACCCACTTAAGTCACCACTGGACAGAGAGGAGCTTGCAGCCTGCTTGCCAGAGCTCTTTCCACCCAAGCTATTAGTATATTTAACAGCTCTGGCCCCATGCTGACTTCTGACAAGCAGCAATTAATTCCTTTCCTCTCAGATGTGGCTATTCCCAGATCTTGATTCAAAATGTTTCTTTTCTCTTCCATTTGAAAAAATACTCAAGTGCTGAGTACCTAAGTCATTTCTCCTGTGAAAAGCCATCAGTATTTCCGTCACATTTATGGAAAATAAATTCCAGATGTATTACTGATTTACATATAAAATATGAAGCCACAAAGACACTTACGGTGAACATGTAGGTAACACTTATGTACATTCAGAGTACAAAAGGTCTTTCTAAGCATGCTGTCACAGGCAGAAAAAACATTAGGGTTCATGAATTTGCTCACATAAAGTAGAAATCTATGTATTCTAAATGAGTGAAATAAAATGTGATTAAAGGAACATGAAACAACAAATTTGGAGGTGGCACAAAGTACCAGGGCTACTGCCTTATCATACCAACAGTGGTAATGACATTAGTTAGTATTTATTTCCATGGGCCAGAAAATGTATTATTATGTAAGGGACAATAGCAATTTAATTTACAAAAGAAAAGACTCTAACAGCAAAGAAACATGAGAAAGATAGTCTCTTTTACTTGTAATTACAGAAAAGAAAATTAAAGTAGCAATAAAATGCTGCCTATGAAATTAACCAGGACAATAAAAACAATAATACTCAAATGTTGTTGTTATTGTATAGGGAGATGTTCACCCTCACACATTGCTGCTGGAGTTTGAGTTAGTACAAGGGAGATCTGTCAAAATCCTAAGCATAAATCCATTTCCATGTCTAGGAATGCATCCTGGAGAAATAATTAAGGATATGTGGAAAGACAGGGTTACAAGATGCTATTTTAATAGTGAAGACTGGGATTAATTCAAGTGCTTGGTAATAGAAGGTTTGTTAAATAAGTTGTCATACATTCATACAAGAGCTTAGGCAGGCAAACTCTAAGCATTATGTTGCAGATGTGTGTTTATTAACTTGGAAACAGGTTCCTGGTCTATTGTTGATGAATAAAGGAGAGCTATAAAATTGTGTTTCAGCATGTAAGATTTGTCTCTCAAAAAGATAAACAAATAAAAGGAAAGAAAAGTCTGGAAAAAACAGCAAGTATCAGCACTGACAAAGTTATTTTTAGGAGGTAAAACAGAGGCAAGATCCATTTGCTTTATTTTGTTATTGGTCAAAGGTCTTTTCTAACATTCTTCAGTGAATGCTATAGAATATGAATGGCAAAAATGCTTACTCAGAACTCATGAGGATGAAATGATGTTATGGGATGTGTTTCAAGCTTCTTCTGGTAATAAGATGAGTATCCCAAAAGATGAAGTAAGCAGAGATGTCCGGGAGGGTGAAAGTAAAGAAAAATGAAACTCGAATAAGCCCATGGCATGAACAGCAGGTAGGTGCAGGGGCTCTGAAGGGGACCCAGAACATGGCCACTGGCCTCCCTTTGGAGACCCTGATAGAGATGAACAAGGCGAGAGAATAACAGAACTACAAAGGGCTGATCATTCAGCAAAAGGTCTTATTGTTTCTTCTTTTTTGGTTAATATTTTTATTATGCTTATTTTATGTGTATGAGTGTATCGCCTGCATGTGTGTAAGTGCACCTGTGTCATGCAATGTCTGTGGAGTTGAAAGAAGGCATTAGATTCCCCTGGAACTGGAGTTACAGATGGTTGTTAGCTGCCATGTGGGTGTTGGGAATTGAGCCTGGGTCCTCTGCAAGAGCTGTGGGTGCTCTTAACCACTAAGGCATCGATCTATCCCCCATCCTTTCATTTTTGAGGATTCTGAAGTTCTTAGAATGTTCAAAAGTGGGAGAGTATGTGCAGACCCATGCAAATGTTCACAAATGGTCAGTTTGGATCATGTTTATCAGTCTTCTCCTAGGTCCCTGGCTCCAGCTGTGCCACTGAGTGTTCTGTCGGCACCGTGGAGCTTCAAGCAATGATGCCTGCCTTTCTGTACTTACAGTTACTGTCAGTGCCTCTGTGAAATTTGTAATTCGTTAAACTCAAGCATGACTTATGCCCTCATAAGGAGAAGCAAGCTAGAAATGATTTACTGAGTGGTTGGAGAAGAAATTCTTATCACAATTGTACTAAGAGACATCAAGATGGTTAGGCTTTTAGCCAACAGTAGATTCCACCTTTTAACTATCTTACAATGACCTTTCTGGTTTTGTTCAGACACTTTCAGTGACAGGAAACTCATTATGAGTTGATAGTCTCCCACAAGTGGGGGAGCTCTAGAATTCTGCTAACCATGCCTAAAATTTCTATTCATTTTTCTTTTCAAGTATCAGTTTCTATAGATTCCTACTTACTAGGGACATTTTCAGATTTGCTTTTTATTTTTCATGCTTTCATACACACTTGGGAGTTTTAAATATCGATGATTATTTTATAGACTGCACCTGACAATTCCAACCTCTGAAGTTTCTGGTCTTCTGTTTCTATTGTCTATTGTTTCTGCTGATTTTTTCTCATGGAGCCCAATTTCCGTTTATGATGTTTCCTTTGTTATTTACTGGAAGTAACTGAGGAGTAAAACCTGAAACAAAAGTAGACTCTCTTCAAGATGATTTGGGTTATTTCTACTGGGGACCTGGCTAAAGTACAGGTTCTGATACAAGTGGTGTAGGTGTAAAGATTAATGTTTCTATTAAGCTCCCTGTGCTGATACTATGGAATCCACAGGCCACACTGAGTAACAAGACGTTATAGACTGAGAAGGCTGCAGTCAGGTAGCCGTGCTGTAGGTGCTGGCCCATGCCTGGCTCATTCTCTTCCTTCGGGTGATAGTTTTGAAGTACCAGTTTGTGGGGGATAATCTCACTGGAGATACCTCACTATACGTGGGCCTGGGTTTGATTTCATTTATGTCCTTCTCTGCTCTCCGTGACACAGGAGCCATCTGTATACAGAACCTTCTGACTTTGATGTTTCAGAGCATGTGTTCAGACCCACATCAGTTTCTGTGCTTATTAAACTCAGTAGGGTTTTTGCATTTTTTTCTCTTTTTTTCTTTTAAAATAAATTGCTTAAAAATGTTTATTTGAGGGGACTGGAGAGATGGCTCAGTGGTTAAGAGCACTGGCTGTTCTTGCAGAGGACCTGGGTTCAGTTCCCAGCACCCACATGATTGCTAATAACCATCCATAACTCCAGTTACAGAGAATCTGATGCTCTCTCTCTGACGCCCATGGGCATTGCACTATAATGCAGGCAACACACTCATACACATTAAAAAATAAAATAATAAATAAGATATTTTTAAAATTTTTTGATTGATTTATTTTTATGTGCATGAATTTTTACCAGCATGTGTATAAGTGTACCATGTGTATGCAATGCCTACAGAGGCCAGAAGAAGGAGGATGGCAATCCCCCAGAATTGGAGTTACAAATGGTTGTTAGCTCCCATGTGGGTGCTGTGGACCAAACCCAGGTCCTGTGCAAGGGCAGCCAATGCTCATAACCCTGAGCCATCTCTCCAGGCCCTAAAATAAATTCCTTAAATTTAGTTCACGAAGTAATGAGATTCTTTATGACAATTTCCTACACATGTGCCATTATACTTTGTTCTAATTTTTCTCCACTTCCCCTTAATTTTAATTTGGTAGCTTCTTTTTTTTTTTTTTTGTTATCTCGTTGGTGCTTTTAAACAGATTTTGTAAAAAAAAAAATCTGCATTTTCAATTATTTCCTGCAGAATTGGTTTAAATAACCTCCTCCATGATTCCTAAGGAGTCTATTCTAAGATATCACAACACATTCATTAAATCATTAAATAGCCTCATAATAAAAATATCCAAAGAATCTCACAACATCATCTTTCTTCTAGATCAATCTTTGCATATGTTTTGGTCACTTAATCAGAATATAACTATTACAAAATTCTTGGTCCACATTTATACTTGTCCTTAGTATAAGGGACCTCTCCCCCAGTCTCTGCCATTCAAAGACAGACCTGAATGCTTTTGCCTTGCTGGTGACACCTCTTTGGGCAGTCTTGGTCATCAAATCCCAGAATTTTAGAATGGGGCAGCTTAAAGAAAACCTAAGGGTCTATTCCTCATTTTACAAACAAGGAAATTGGAACTCACAGAAAAAGGCAACTTATTCAAGGTTAGATGACACATTATTCCAGTACCTGAAACTGAAACCCAAATCCTCCTCACCCAGGTGGACAGTGTTTCCATGACCACACACAAGCCCTTCACCATGTGGGGTCAAGCTTGCCTCTCTGCAACTTCCATGCTGTAATTAATCAAGAAATGGCAAGATGTTTGCCCTCAGAATCTGGGAAAGCCACCAAAAGAACTCGGAACATTTTTATACAGTTTAGATCTGCTTCGTTCTGAGGATAAAAGTCCCCATCCCAAATCGCTAAAGGAGGAAGCAGTCCACAGACACACGTGGAGAAAGTAACAGTTCATGGAGTTTTATTTTAACTGTAGCCTTCTATTTCATTTCTGAGAGACCTCTGAAATCCAAGGAGCCCTGAACTGCTACAGCACACACCCACTGTCCTTTTGGAAGGCTTCCAGTGAAAACAGCTTCTAATTAAATAAACTCGCTCTGCCATACTCGCTTCAGAGAGCAGAATAAGACTTCCAGTGACGAGTGTGTTTGGCTGCACTCAGTTTATTACTTGTTAAATAATCATTGATTCTCGCTGTTCCTATCTACCGTACAACCTTTCATTAACTGAGCATAGAAGAATTATAACAAACAAAGAAACAAACAAACCCATCATAATAAGGAAAGAATGCAATGCTTAGGGGAACTCAAATGTCTATAATGAAACCCATTAGGAAAGGAAGCAAAATGACTAATTCAGGAACTGGGTAGTAAGTCATACAATCTAATTTCTTAAGCTCCTGATCTCCTGGTCCCTAAATGCTTCCCTGACCATATGTCCCTGTGAGTTCCACCCCAACCTGCCCAGACACACACAGACACAGACACAGACACAGGCATAGACACACACATATACACACACAGACACACACAGACACACACACACACACACACACACACTGGACCTTCCATCTTGTTCTTCCCTCGAAGGCAACACCCTGTATGCTTCCCCATCTATAAAAGCTATAAAACCATTTTCAGTCCTCAGGGCCTAATACCAACTTCCTGAAGATTTCTCAAGAATGATACTCTCATGCCTATCTGTGGAAATGCCCTTTCTGAAAGACCACAGAATCCAGCCTCTCCAGGAGGGACTCTGTCAACTGAACTGTGGCCGAAACATTACATAGACCCTCACCTCTTTGCTTATAATTTTAAAAATAGATATATGTCACATACAATAAATAGTTGAAATAGCTTATGCTGAGAAATTATTGTATATCTGAACTTTGCATACAACAGGATGTCTTTTGTTTTGTCAGCTCCACTCAGGATGCCTGTGTTACGAGTTGACCTCTGGGGATGTTTTCAGATACCACTTACTGCCCTGGGCATTACCAGGGCCAGGTGCAACTCACTCACAGGACGATGACTCCTATCTTGTTCTCTGCTATTGAACAAGGCAAGCAAGTATGAATTTACAACCAATTCGAACGTCCCCCAAAGTGTGTGTGTATGACTTTTCAAACACTTGCATAAATAGCAACCAGAATAGTATTAGTAGTAATAATACTAGTTAGTCTCTAAGAATTGGAGATGTCCTTCTTATTTGTATAGTGAAGAAAATAAGAACTGAGCATTTCAATAATTTGTCCAGGGGACAGTGTGCAGCTCATGGTTGGTAAAGAGAAGAGCTGGGCTCCACCACTCCCTCTTGAGTGACCATCACACCACATTACCAAAGCTTCTCACCATCGCAAAGCTCTAGTGTACTGTGACATTGCTTGTGAACAAAGGACTATTAGGTCATTTCCCACAGCATTACCTGGGAGTCCTGACTGATACAGATCGCTCAGATAGTCCCAGCTCCTTCAGGTCCCCCTCCCCAGGCTCCAGCCAAACTCCTCATGGTGGAAAAGCCAAGATTGTCTATCTCTCACACCTCTTGAGCACTGGAAGAGCAGCTGCTTCAGGCATGTGTCTTTCAGGGTTGCTTCACCACCCTCTGTGAGGTGACTTTCAATGCCTTCTTCCTTCCCAAGATCCTCTCTTCTATAAAAAGAAAATTCCAATGCATTCTCTTCTGTAACGGCACCCTGATTGCTCCTAGCTGAGATCGGCTTCCCTCTTCCTCTGTGTTCCCTGGGGACCCTCCATATTTCAGTCATGACTCGACTTCTTGTTTCTGGATTTCCTTATCTGCTCTGCGTGCTCACTCCACCAAAAGTCACTGCTTCTCTTCCTCAGAATCAGCCATAGAGCAACACACATACACATGTCTGATTTCCACTGCCTTGGTTCTGAATTTGTCACTTGAATGTAGGCCCTAGACGTTGATATTAAGAAAAACAATATCCACAGGAGGTGTGAGCCAACGCAAGGATCCTCGGTTTTGAGTTGCAAGGGACATAGGAGTTATAGGTCAGCTTGAAGGAGTGCTGCGTTCCTGTGGTTGTAACTGGTCATGACGTTAGGTTCTGAGGATGGGTTTGACTGGGAACCTGTGAAAAGCTTTGGGGAGGATCCTCAAGTTTCCTTCTGCGACTCTGATAATATTTTCTGACATGAACTTCAATTTCTCCTTCCCAAGCAGTGGCCCTAACTGCAGCAACTCCGGGGAAAGGAAAGGTGACCACCGCAAAAGGAAGTTTTGTTTAGAGCAAAAAGGCTTTAAGAGTCACCTAACGCAGGATGGAGAAACTGAGACTCAGAAAATCAAAGGAAGCTGCCAAATTTCTGCCTTTTCTACTTTGGTTCTACGCGTGTCATCACACACCCACCACCTCACCCACCACCAAGTCCTCACTGGGTAGATATTCGGGAGTGAAGAGAAAGCAGGTTTGACCAGTGTCCCCAGCTTATACATGAGCAAGGAAGCCACATTCTTCACCCAGTGAAAATGTAATGTTAAGTGGATCCTCATAAATGATACCTCCCCATACAAACTTTCACAAAAATTGCTAAAATTCGCTACTACAGTGATACCCAAACCAGAGGAAAGCAGCTGTGTATTTGAAAACAAGATGAAAATTGAATTCTCAGGCACACTCCAAGTGATAAAACTCAAAAGAGCTAATGTGCAATGATTGAGCATGCAGGACCACAGCCCTTAATCTCTGCCATCCTCCCCGGCATAAACAAATCTGCTGATGTTGATGATATTGCTGAAAACATCACTAATCAAACCTGAAATACCAAAATACATTTAAGCACAGAGCACTCCAGTTACAGTCATCCTAGCTCCAGGGGAAGGAATCCAAATCAGAGACCAGTTTGAAAATGGCCAGAGCCACATGTAGCTTTGCAATAATTGACCAGCATCCTCGAGGCAGCGCTTTCTTAAGTACAGAAGGCCTGAAATGCAAAAGGAAATAAGGAAGAAATCCAGGAGGCGAGCGCTAATGTGATTTCAAACTGGAATTACATCAGCGGCTTTAAACAGATGGCAGAATGGGAAGAAATGTGTTTGCTCCTTTCTCTTGCATGGGTTTTCATTGTTTATATCATTAAAAATAAGGAGAGTTTAAAAATAATGTATATTATCACATAGAGACTCACTGACAGGGAAGCCTGTTTAAGGAGAAGACTGAATTTGGTCATCTTCCTGGTTCTTTTGAAGACAACTGAGAGAATTCAATTCAGTAACCAACCAGTTACTTACAAAAAGACAACTTTGTAAGGTACACTGATTATGACTGAACTGGGGATAGAAAACATTAGATAATCCAGAAATTGATTTCAAAACAATTTCCTTGTGTATAGGAAGGCCTAGGTGTGTTAGAGAATCCTATACTTCACATGTTGAAGGACCTAATTAATGACAGTCAAAGGATGGCAAAGAAATATCAGCACTTTCTGCTGCCAGACCTCAACGATGTCACTAACCTGTGGAGTTATCATAGCCCTTCTCTCTGAGAAGGGAACAGCTTTCTCATGGAAGAGTGGATGGGCTGGAAACCAATTTGCCAACCCTGGTCTTGGCCAATCATTCGTTTTTCTACTGAAACACCGAGGCTCATTAATTTGCCTGTGATTCTCGCCTTGTTTTCTCTCTGCCCTGGCCTCCCATTCCCCATCCCACTTAACCCTTCTTAGTCTAACCCTCCCCTTTCCCCCTCATATTTTGCATTCTACCCCCTCTCCTAGAAAGCCAGCCCACCCAGGAATGTTTATTAGTTTTTTGACCTCCCTGAATTTTCAGATTGAAACATGCATATCTAAGGTTTCAAAGCTAGTATCCATCTATAAGAGAGAACATGTGATGTTTTTCTTTCCGAGTCTGGGTTCCCTTACTCAGGATGGTTGCTTCCTGTTCCATCTATTTCACCAAGAATTTCCATTTATTTATTTTTATTTTATGTGTATAAGTGTATTGCCTGCAGGTATGTAAGTGCACCCCATGTCATATAAAGCCTTCAGAGGACAGAAGAGGGATGTCAGATCCCCTGGAACTGTAGTTATGGATGACTGTTAGCCACCATGTGGGTGCTGGGAACTGAACCTGGGTCTCTACAAGAGCAGTCCAGTGTTCTTAACCACCGAGCCATTTCTCTAGAACTGAGTAATAATGCATTGTGTGTATGTACCACACATTCATTAACCATTCATCAGTTGATGGACATCTAGGATGCTTCCAATTCCAGACTTTTACAAAAAGGGCAGCAATCAACATGGGTGAACAGGTGTTTCTATACCAGGGTGGAGAGTTTTTTGGGTATATACTATGCTCAAGAATGGTGTGGCTGGGTCATAGAGTAGATCAATTTCGAGCTTTATGAGGACTCTCCACACTGAGTTCCATAGTGACTGCACCAGATTGCTCTCCACCAGCAGTGGACAAGAGTCCCCTTTCTCCACATCTTCACCAACACTTGCCGTTTGTTTTCTGGGTCTTTGCCATTCGGAGAGGAGTGAGATGAAATCTCAAAGTAGTTTTAATCTGCATTTCTCTGATGACTGGAGATGTTGATCACTGTTTAAATATTTTTCAGCCATTTGTGTTGTTTCATCTTTAGAGACGCCCTATTCAGCTCACTGCCCCACTTTTTAATTATTTTTTTTTGATGTTTGCTTTTTGAGTTTTAGTTTTTTGTATATTCTAGACACTAACCTTCTATCAGAGGTATAGCTGGTAAAGTTTTTTTCCCCATTCCGTAGGCTGCCTCTTCACTCGGATGATGGTGTCCTTTGATGTACAGAAGCTTTTTCATGTGGTCCCATATGTCAATTCTTAGACCTAGGAGTCCTGTTCAGAAAGCATGCCTCTGTTCCAATGTATTCCCTGCTTTCTCCACTAACTGATTTGGGGTATTGGGTTTTACGTTGAGGTCCTTGATCTATTTGGAGTTGAATTTTGTGCACAGTGAAAGATAGGGGTCTGGTTTCATTCTTCTACATGTCCTTATCCAGTTTGACCAGCACCATTTGTTGAACATGCTATCTTTTCTCTGGTGTGGTTTTTGGCTCCTTTGTTAAAAATCAGGTGACTGTAAGTGTGTGGGTTTAAATCAATTCTGTTCCACTAATCAATTTGCCTATTTTTAAGCCAGTTCCATACTGCTTTTGTTACTATAATTCTGTGGTATAATTTGAGGTCAGGGACTATAGTGCCTCGGCAACAGTTCTTTTATTTTAATTTTTTAAAAAAGGTATTTGTGAGTGTTCTGTGTGCATGAGTGTAAACACACTATGGATGTGAAACACCCATGGATGCCAGAAGAAGGCATCAGATTCCCTGGAACTGTATGAATGCTTGTTAGCACCATGTAGGTTCTGGGAATTGAACCTCTGCAAGAACAGCAAGTGCTCTTAACTGCTGAGCCATCAGTTCTCTGCTTGAAAACTTTTAACTCTTAAAAATAATTCAAAATATTCCCCAAATAGCTGCTAAAGCAATCAATGTTATGAAAAGTTCTCTCTATATATATTATACATATATATGTATGTATGTATGTATGTATATATATGGCTTTCAGTTAAAGCAAAGATTAAAAAAAGAAACACAAGAAGTATGGGGTATGTCATTTTGTTCAGGAGAAATCAAGCTGGTGCTGACTTCAGAGCCTCTTCTCCACTGGCTAGTGTTCATAGTGTTGGAAGGTGCTATGCAAGCCATCAGAAGGAAAAAATAATAATTATCCTTATCCAGCTGTGAATCCTATGAACTATAATAGCAACTGACTGACAAGATCTGTCCACCATGCAATAGCGGTACAAATATTATGGGAAGAACCAACCACTCCCTTAATGGGATTTAATGTTTGCTTGCTATCAGGCTTAGGAACCTGTGGCTTAACAGGTCACAGGACATAGGGTTCAGAAACTAATACTAGTTTTCTACTAAATAGTTATTGTATTCAATTGACTTTTAATGATTTATTGTTATACCCATAGATGACTGCATCTTTCAACTCTCACCAGAGACATTTCTTTATGGAACAGATAGTAATTAACGCAGAAACCCACAACTGGTCAATATGTAGAGAACAAGAAGTTGTAGAATGATTATTCCTGAGTAGGACACCTATATCTAACTTCTGCTTCTCAAGGCTCAGGGGCCATTGTATAAGAACAAGTGGAAATATTGTAAGAACCAGAGGTGGTGGGTGACCACAAAGAAATAGTTTTCCAGACTGCTGTTCAGTTACACATAGAAACTCACAACAATGTTGACAGCATACACAAGTCCCAAGCAATCTCAAACCAGAAAAAAAATCCCAGCATAGACTTGAGGAAGTATGTACGAAGCTCCAACCCAACTTAAACAAATTGTGGCAACATATGGCTGCTGAGAGGGGTTAACCAGGCTCCAGTGGAGGGACATATACTGAAGGACATTTAGAGACACAAATTAGACTCTATAGGTCTATATAATATGTACATTAAATAAAGGGAGATGGAGATAAGGGAGGGGGATCTAAATATCATCAAATTATATGAAATTACAAAAATTCAATTAGAAAGTAAAATAAGAGTTAAAAGTTTGTAAAATCATCTCATTCTTGAATCAGAATAAGATTTGTTAAAATATTTATTGATTTTATTTTTATTTTCTGCATATGGGTGATTTGTCTGCATGTATGTATATGAACTATATGGGTACCTGGTGTTATAGGCAGTTGCTAGCTACCATGTGGGTGCTGGGATCCAAATCTTGGTACTCTGGAAAAACAGCATGTTCTTAACTGCTGAGCCAGATGTCCAGCCTCGAATTTGTTTGTGTGTCTCTGTGTGTTTGTTTCTGTTACTCTGTGTGTGTGTGTGTACACATGTGGCTATCCATTCCTTGGAGGCAAAGTCTCTCCTTGAACCAGGAGCTCACATTTTCTCTACTAGCCTGGAGGCTAGCAAACTCCAGTGACCTCCTGCCTCTGCTTAACTTGGAGCTGGAGTTACAGGTGTTTGTGGGACACCCAGATTTTTATGTAGGTTCTTGAACCTGAACTTGGGTCCTCATGATTGTGCAACAAGTGCTTTAGAGCTTTTAAACTTGTTTTAATTTTATTTTTACTGTTGCTTCAGGATACTTTTTCCTTTTTAATTTTTTTAAAAAATTGAATCGATGTACATTTCATAGAGAACATCTTACTCAATCTTAATCAACTTTAGACCTCCTTCCCCACTGGCACCCCCTATAGCCTGGGTGGCTTTCTTGTTGGGCTAATACTTTAAAAATTCATTTCAGGGGACTGGAAAGATGGCTCAGCAGTTTAGCGCATTGGCTGTTCTTGAAGAGGTTTGATTCCCAGCACCCACATGGTGACTAATAACCATCTGTAACTCCAGTTCCAGGGGAATTCAACACCCTTTTCTGACTCCAGTATTGCATTACATGCAGGCAATACTCTCATATACACAAAATAAAAATAAAATAATTTATTTCAGTTTCTTATTAAATAGTACTACTAAAAAAAAGTACAGATGACCAAAGACAATTATTTCATGCTTACTATTGCCAGAAATTAGCCTAAATATTTATGTATATCAAATCATTTAATACTCACTTAATCTCGTGAAGTAGATGGTATTAGCTGACTGTTTACAAATGAACAAACCAGGGCACAGGGATCAGGCAACTAGTCTGAGGTCACATGGTTCATATGTGGCAGAGCTGGCACATGAAATGGAATAGTTTATGTATAGTCTTTTGATAAGCATTGAAGGAAATCTTGCAAGAAATCAGTGAATGAAAACAAGTTACATTCTATTTGTTCTAATGCATCAGAGCAGCAAAATACTAAAAAAAAATTAGATAAAATCTAAGATGGAGAAAAACAAGCAGTTTTTTCACATACTACTGGTGAGAGTAAAAATTACTATTGTGATATAAATGTGTTTTTCCCTGATGTCTTCCTAGATTATCATCCCCATGGGAATGTGAGGTTGTATAATGTATTACTGTACTAACAGGAAAAAATGAAGTCACCTTGAGTACAGGAGGGAAACAAAATAACTTGTCTGAACATCAGTAGGGGCAGGGATCTTGCATTGGTTTTGTTTTAAAGCCTGTTACTCATAAGACTCCTGTACTGGTTAAGCTGAAGCCTTTGCACTGATATAGTAGTATACCTTTAACCTTTTAACCTTTTTCCTGAGCTACATCCATGTGCAACTGACCTGGATAGTCGTTTGTGTAAAGAAATCCATGGAAAGTTCTAAGAGATGTCTGATGCTGTTTGTGTGCAAACAAAATAATACAGTGCCTTTCTATGAGCGAATATACATGTGTAAACACGTCAAAAAGCTGTACAGATGGATGGATGCCGACATGATGATGTGTGTCTACTTCTAGGGAGCTGAGGGAGGGGAGAAACTAGAGCTGGAGTTGGTGTTCAAAGAAGACGTTTGGCTTTATCAGTAATTTTTAATTTATTTCCTTATTAGTTATTTATTGATTGATTTAGTCTCTCTTTTTCTCTCTTTCCCTCTCTTTCTGATTCATAACCACAGTGTATGTGTGGATGTCAGAAGACAACTTTCTAGAGCAGGCTGTCTCCTAGCCTGTGGGTCCTGTGGATGAAACTGAGGATGAAACTCAAAAGTGTCAGTCTTGGGTAGCAGGTGCCTTTATCCACAAGCCATCTCACTAGCCCTCATTTTTCATGTCTTACAAGTAACATTTTTAAGAGTTTAAAATAATTCGTACATGTTAGAATATTACATAATGTAATACAAAACAGAAAAAAACTGCCCAAAAATATGGTCTATATTTTTTTGTCCAAATTTACATGTTTATTTGAATCTCTCTTCTTGTTGCACAACATAGGAATGACTGCATGGTGGGTTTCCCCTTTAAAGTTGGCCTGAATTTTGCCCATGATGCTTCAGGAGTGTGTGCATCCTTTTTCAGCTGTCTCTCCATGAATCGGTAATACAGTAGGGGAGGGTGGGACCAAGGGGAGGGTGGACTTCAGCATCCCACGGTCAGTTCTCTTTGGGTTCCCATTCTGTGCACCCTTCCACAGGACTTAGCATTCCTGACAGAGGCTATAAAGTGTTAGAAACAGAAACACAAGAATGACTCCATATGAGTTTATTCCTTGACAGACACATGTTTGAATATGTATGAAAGTAGAGTCACTTATAATTATCTTCATCTTCATCAAAAAGAACCAAATGAAAAGAACTGAGTCATGTGGCTTGAAAGGGAGCACATGACACCTCTAACTTTCTAAGTAGACACAGCTGTCTTCCATTCCACATGTCAATGGTGTAACCCACTTCTTAGCTCACTAGGAGTCTGTTCCCATTGAGATTTTCCAACCTCTTCATATACTTATGAGGAAATTCTTTTATGCTAGGCACTGGAAGGATACAGGATGAAGACAAAATAAGGACCTAGTGGCTGCTCTGTGTGCTCCCAAATTCCATAAGGGAAGATGTATGCATACATTCCTGATTCCAGGGGGCTACAATGTGCACAGTAGTTTCCAAGGCCCTGATCAATGTGTCAATAAGTGTGTGATAAGAGGAATAGTAGGATGAAATTGTGCTATGCATCTCTAAATCCAAATTTATCAGAGGAATGGGAGCCGTTTTCTCAATCAGCTCACCTCAGTCCCTTCTTAAGTTAAAGTCACCTTCCTACAGTGTCTGGAATGGACCCCTGTGTTCATCATGGCCTCTGCCTGGAGAAGTGTGACTGCCTTCTCCCTCTGGTTCAGGGCTGTGCACATTAAACACTCACTGTCTGTTCATTCCTGCGAGGCAGTGTGAGCTAGAATCCTTCTGAGCTGCATGTCAGTCATGAGTTTGCTTTTAAGAATCAAGTGAGTTAATGGATGTGAAGGCAGGTTCACCATTTCAAACAGCCACAGGATCATCAGTTATTATAAAGATTTTCATCAGAGCTGCAGGTTTATTCAATGTTTGTATTTCATCCTTGGAGATCCTGGCTTTTATTTGAAATGCAGTATTCATCTCCTTGTTTTTTATGAGATTAATTTTTTATCCAATGTTTTACTAGAAAGCTTTGTAGGTGACAGTGTTAATATTCAAACCTAATCTGAAAACTCCATCTATGAAGTATCAAAACTCACAAATGTGCATTTAAAAAAATTTGATTTTGCCTATTGTTTTACAACCCTGATGAAGATATTGTCAGTTTTAGTTGTAGGCTTGCTCTGAATATTTCTGGCATTCTTTATAGGCTTGAATGTAGTTCATGATTTATGCCTTTTAAATAACCTGGTAATCCCTGGAGGAATATCACAATCTATCACTATCTCTATTTACAGTAAGATGGATTTTCCTACTTTGCTAATTAGAGTATTAATTTCCATTTACAAGTGGATAATTTCTAGCATCAATCCTTGTCCTGCCATTGGGGTGGAGCCATTATTTCCAGAAAAAGCCCCAGGAACATCCTTTATATTCCAGTCTCCAGTTGTGCTCCATGTAGCAGAAAATGAGAGGAATAAAAGGTAAGATAGTTCCCGGATGCTGGACAATGCAGCTGGAAATCACGCAGGTTTCTTTGAATGTGCGCTTACACAGAATCCACACTCTGGGTTTCATTAGCATCATCCTTCTGTAACCAGACTGGATTCATCCCCGCACCAGACATGAAGGCATCTGCGACATTACTGCAGTACTTACGTCCCCATTCCACTCTTCCTGCATGTTTCATCCCATCACCAGGTGTGAGGAGAAAATCACGCAGTGAAACCTTTCCATCTCCGTGCTCTCCTCTGCTTTCATCCCATAGCCCTGCTGCCAGCGGGAGCACCTCAAGAGCTTTCGGGAATCCAATCAGTTCCCAGAGAAGAGGATAACAAGATATTAACTTGAACGCTGTTTTCCTCTATGACTTTGGGTAGCCTGATAATTTATTTCTCTTCTGATGGGAAACAAGAGTAGCAAGAAGTAAGGGGTGCTTCCGGGGCTGGAGCTCGAGTTTAGGAACCCCACAAAAGACTAAAATGTCCCCTCTTATCACTGGTGCTTAGACAGGAGGATGATTAAGACCCAGAAAGCAATGGACATAGTGGCTCAGGCCTGTAATTAGAGCTACTCAGGAGACTGAGGCAGGAAGATCGTTAAGTTCAAAGCCAGCTCATGCAACTTACTGAGACTCTGTCTCAAAATAAAAAGGAAAAAGAGAGCAGGCATGTAGTTCAGTGGCAGAGTACTTGCCTACAATAGGCAAGATCCTGGGTTCAGTCCTCAAAACCTTGTAATAATACCAGTAAACAAGCAAATAATGGTAAAAAATGAAACTGTGCCCAACTCATAGCGTCTATGGAGAGGCCATAAGAGGAAAGCATCCACGCCTAAGCCCTTCAAGAATCCCAACTCTGTTGTGTGGAGAAGGTTGGAAACTTGCCATGCTTCTCAACGCTGTGTGTAGCGGGCAGGCTACTTACTAGGATGCAAGGAGAGTTCATAAAAGTGTCTTATAATATGCTTCTTTATATGTGGATATTAAGCCTTAACGTCTTTTCTTTTACTTTATTTTGAATCTATTTTTCTGTTACCCTTGGCTATATAAAAACAATAATTAAAAGTAATAACTCCTAAGTACTTACTATGCCCTAGGAAGCCTTATAAGAACATTTTTATGCCTTAAAATGAACATTCATGGTATTTTCCAGCATTCATTGATAAGAAGAAAGTAACTGTGTTTTTGGTTCTGCTTATAGTTTGTCAGGAGACCCTGTAAACACTGCTTTAACTGGATTTTTTATGTTCCTGTCTTAATTCACGTGCAGTAGTTTTAATTTTAACTCTCCAAAGCCAATCTCATTTTCCCATCATCTCCGGGTCCTGACCATCACAGAAGACATTAGAGAGCCCTTCACATATGTGAGAATTTTAGGACAGAACCTGGCATTAACGTCCTTGTCTCCATTTGCAAGTAGGAAATGGATCAAACAGGCAATAAAACAAGGTGACCCAATGGGAATGGAAACACCCCACTCTGCTTTCAGCACTTTCAAGAATTCTGAAGTGCTTAAACCCTCTTGGCAGATTTTTTTTTTTTTTGCATATTATTAGAAAACCAAATGTCTCCTCCTGATTTTACCTTAACAAATTACCCCCAAACTTAGATACTTCTAGCATTGCTTCTTTGTTGTTTCTGAGGATCAGGAATCCAGGAGTGGCTTAGTTAAATACTTCTGCTTCTGGATCACTGAGGGGACTGTGGTTAAGAAGTGGGCCACAATTTCAACCAAGATTCCATTGGCTGGGGAATCTGCATTGAAGCTCATCCCTGTGAATGGTGGCTGGAGGCTGGTGGCGGGTGATTGGCCATCTCGGCTTTTCACCTCTCCATTGAGCTGCTCACATATGGCAAATGATCAGAGAGAAGGGGATGGAGGGAGAGAAGGGAGACAGGGAGGAAAGGATGGAGAAATGAGAAAGTCTTGTTGAAACTTGAATGTCAACTGCAGAACTTTGTCTTTGTTCTACGTAAAAATCATAAATGAGGATAGTCTTTTGAATCTGTCAATGTCAGGTTGTTGCTTATTTCAGCCCTGCTGACGACTATAAGGAGTAGCTGAAATAATTCAAGAACACAATACTGAGCAGTAAAAGTCCCATGAGTCTTCTCTGGCGGCATATAAACCCCACTAAAAGGGCACTGGGGAGCAGCATACATGGTATCTTACTAGAATTCATATGCTGAGGAAAAAGAAAAGGTTTATTTTTTTATTGTACAGAATTGAGAATAGCTGATACCAAGAATTTAAGAAAGAAATTCTGAGCTTCTCTAGACCAATGCCAGCTGGTACACCAGATCTACCTTTCTAGTTTCGGTGACAACCTTGAGCATTAGTTCAGCTTGTCTGGCTGCCAGCTGGACATGTCAGGTGGTTGAACCATGGATTCTTTCATTTCAACATGTTAGAAGTTGAATTAATCATTTTCCTACCCTTTCCTGCTTTAGATGTTTTATTTAATTAAATCCATCATCTGCCCAGTCATCTAACCCGGCAGCCAGCTGACGAACCTCTGCTGGACGTGGGAAACATATTCCAATGATAGGCACAGAAGCCGCACCTGTTCTGTTGACTGGACACCTTCAACACCTGGCTTCCTCCCCGCGTCCATTCTCCTGAATACGCCTCTTCTTCCGCGTCCTAGCCTTATGTCTTCTCTGCTGTCCTTCCTCCACTCTTTAAAGAATGTGCTACCTTGAGTACAATAGTCACCTCTCTTTCCTGACTGGAAAACTCTTATTGCTTTCTCAAGACTAGACAAAGTCATCTCTTCTTTACGCTATTCGCCTGCCCTTTACCTAGGCTCCCCAAACACTGCTACTACGAGCTACCATGATTACCCTGCTAGTGCGATTGTTGTTTCCGCGTCTTCCACACAACAATGAGCTTTTCTAGCTTAAAGTTCAGAAAATTCTACCGCCCAAAGGCTAAGTGACAGACTCAAGTTCAAGTATGCTCAGTTTGATGATAACAGAGCTTGGGCTAAACAATATCTGAAAAGCTGAGCCTATGCCCAAGGGCCCCATGTGAGAAAATGTGCCCTTCCTTTTTAGGCACGGAGAGTTAACTGTTGGGCTGAGTCCATAGTTTTCTCTGAGGCTGTGGTTAAAGATATGTACTCAGCAATGTGTCCTGTTTTGGAGGAAGTGGGACTTGCCTGCTAATTCCCCAGTCATAGGAAGGACCTGGGAGAATTTGTACCAAGGGGCTGGGTAGGGGGTGTTCAGACCTTGATTGAAGAGAGATCCATAAAGAGGAAGGGCCACTCTAAACTGAATCACCCATTTTGGCTCTGCAGAGACCTGTCGTGAAGAAAACTGTCAGGTTTTATCTCCATCTCTTCTACCCCTGAGGCCAAAAGTCACATTCAGTTTCTGCTCACTTGTTTGATTTACCTGTGACTTCCAACTCCAGAACCTTTAGCAAACAGCTTCCTTGGAAAAATTGAGGTGGAAACCTCTGAGCTGAGCCTGTGTTTCTCCTGGCAAGTGTGCAATCGATGGGAAAGGTCTCGCCGGAGGCTCTCCTGTCCCAGGTCTTGCTAAAAGGCACTCATAGAGATGCAAAAGGCTCTTAGAGACATTTCCCAACGGACTAAACTAATTTTGACAACTTTACTCTCCCAGGTGACCACCTGTCCGACAATCAGAGACAACAGGACAGATAAGGGAAGTCCCTTCCTACTCCATGCATGCAGGACCACATCTTAGCAGGCAGAAAAGCAGAGACCTGGAGAGAATTGGGAAGCCTGGGCGGATGCTCGTGCCTGGGTGGGCTGTGTCTTTGGGTTTTGCTTCAACTCTGCTAGGCATTCATTCTATGGCTTCGATTCTTATGGCTATCACCATATCTGGCCTTTTCCTACCAGTTCCTGGGGAGCTCAGACTCGACTATTTCTCAAAGATAGTGGAAGTGGATCAATATGTTCCATGAGGGCTTTACTAAAACTGAAGAAAATGAATGTAGAAAATATTAAATAGTGCTGAGGGCTGGGAGGTTGGCTCAGTAGACAAAATACTGGCCTGGCAAGTGTGAAGACCTGAGTTCAATGCCCCAGAAACGTTTTTAAAAGGTGTGCTTGTAATCCCAGTGATAGATAGGCAGATATAGGGGGACTCTTGGATCAACCTGAGGAACAACATCCAAGGTTGTCCTCTGGCTTCCACATGCACATGCACACCTATGCACATACATGTGTGATCTGGCACACCCAGGAACACACATACACGAGCACATTCACACAGACACATAAAGGAAACAGTACCAACATTTAAAGTAAAGAGGTTTATTCAGGACCACCACATCTTGACTCTAAGGCTCCTAGAAGCAAACATGAGAGACCTTCAGCACACTTCCCCCCAGGCCTCATCCAGCCCCCAGCCCCAAGTCTTGCTTCTTCTTGAATTTTGCTGCCCTTCTTGCAACCTCAAAGCCTTCAGCTACCATTTCTTTTTCTGGTCTCTGGAAGATGGTATGAAGATTCCTCTTGCATGAATCAAGTCAGAGCAGGGAATGCCAGTTAGGAGACTGATGAAAACTAAATCAAGGCAGTGAAATGGAGTTAGGCAGCTACATAAAGATTCAAGACATATTCAAGAACTGTAACAGTTAGAATCCAGGCAGCTATTAACTAAAGGAAAGAATGGATGAATCTTATTTTTCTTTTTCTCTAGGTTATCCATGGAATTCACACTGGTGATCTCTATACCATTTGGATGTTAGAAATTATTGGTAAAAGACAAATTATCATCAGATGGGATTGGGCTCATTCAGGATAGTGTGACCTTAACTAACTTAACATCAGAAAGAAGTGATACACAGACACAGGGCTAGGGTAGGAATTTTGCTATTAATGAACAAATGGAATGGGATGCCACTTAAAATCTAACGCATTAAGACATACACTACAAACAATAAAGCGTTCATGTTTAAATATATAATTTGTGGATTTTGACAAACATCTACACATCTATGTAAGTGTGACTCCAATTGAAATGTAGATCCTTGAGGCTGGAGAGATGGCTCAGCAGTTAAGGGCACAGACTGCTCTTGCAGAGGACCCAGGTTTAATTCCCAGTACCCACATGGCAGCTAACAACCATCCATATCTCTGATTCCAGGAGAATCCAACTTCCCCTTCTGGCCTCTGCAGGTACTGCATGACACAGGTGCACTTACATTCATGTAGGCAATACACTCATACACATAAAATACAAATAATATCTAAAAAGGATGAAGAGCCTTTCTAACACCTCAAACACAATTCATTCATGTACCTGTTCATTCAATGATATCAACCCCAGGCCACTGACCTGCTTTCTGTCACTATAGACTGATATTGCTTATTCTAAAATTTCATATCACTGGAGATATGCAATATCTCATTCTTTGTGTCTGGCCTGCTTTTACCCGGATTGTGAGCTTGGGGTTCATTCTCCCGTGTACTAGGTCTTTATATTTGGTTGCTGAGTGATGCTCTATCATTTATACATATTTAAATATATTTGTCCATTCACCTGATGATATTTGAATTGTCCCAGCTTTAAAGTATTACCAATGAAGCTGCTTGGAACATCTATATACTAGTCTTTGAGTGGACATATATTTCTATTTTCTCAAGAAAATACCTAAGAGTAGACTTACTAGGCCATAGGGCAAGAGTATGCTTAACTTTGTAATAAACAGGTATCTCCCCTTCCTTTCTTCCTTCCTTCCTTCCTTCCTATTACCACCAGAACACTTATTATTCATCACAGTTCAAGGATGAGGAAAAAATAAATTTAGCTCAATCCAACTTGAATTAAATTAGTGAGATCTGAATTAACAAGATTAAGCCATTGTAAAATGTTCATCCAAAATTGGGTTAGATTCTTAATGCATATAAAAGAGCACTTCTAAAACAGTGCAATGTTCACAGAAGAGGGAGAGATTTTGGAACTTTACATATTTTTCTCAGAAAAGAACACCATGATGCTATTTTAACAACAGGATCCAGAAATCTAGAAATGTAAACTGTTTCACAAACATACAACAAGTATTATCATTTTATCTAACGGAAACTATGAAAGAATTTGTAACATTGGTTTGCTTATAAAATCATGTGAAACCAGTATATGCCATGATAATATCTAAATTGGTTCAGCCATGGAGCTGGGGCCTGTGTGTTGTAGGTAATCCAGGGACTTGGAAAATGATAGCCTCATATTCTTAAGGGTTCTTTTGTGGTTGGGAGCCTTCACATTACACCAAGAGGCCTCATATCTCCAGGAGCCCCCTAAGCATTGGCTCAGAAGTTTCTTTAGAAATTGATTGACACCAGCTGCCAATCTAGATTATCACCAGAGAGCCCCAATTAACGCTTTGCCCATCGATCCTACCGTCAGGACATGGGACTTTAATACCAATCCACAAGTGGAAGAAAAGAAAGACCCCCTGAGAAAGGCACAGCATCTTTATAGGATACACTCTATTATACAGCCATAATATATATTATTTATAATTCATAGACACATTTTTAACACATCCTCCTAAATGTTGCATTGCTAGTCTAATAAGGTTGGTATTCAGGATCTTTCTTTTTCAATTCTTTACTTTGGACACGGACATTCGTCTAGAAGAAAACATAAATGCAGGAGTATTTTTAGCCCTGGCAAAAATAGGAACGATTTAAAAGTAATATTGTTGTCATTTCTGGGGTCTTCATTAGCCACCTAGTGAGGAAGCACCCAAAGTTTTCAGTAATCCTCCAGATAAGGCCAAGTTTAAAGCACACAGTCTCTATGGGGATGATGTGAAGATGTTAAAACTTGGCCAGAAAAGGTGACAAGGTATCTTGATAATTGAGACAATCCTGGAAGTTGGCTGGTCTGTCCAACTGCTATGAACTAATAGCAGGTCATCAAACCCAGCAGGTCTGAACCGATACTAACAAATGCCAACCAGCTTCCTGGATGCGAGGAATGCAGTCTTAATTAGTCACAGAGGAGGAATAGGAGCATTTAAACTAATCCAGGGAATCATTAGCGTCTGAGTTGCTTACACACAAACATGAAAATCGCTGTCCTGAAAACAAGCAGTTCCTACCTCGAAGGTTAGGCATACAAGTGAGTCTACTGACCTTTGCAGAAAAGAACTGTCCAAAGGGGAATTCTCTCCATCATTTCTTTTCCTTTTTATCCCTGGCTTCTTTCTCAGCATCTCTACTTGACCCACTAGGTAAAAAATGTGCAGTGCACATCAATTCGAGAACGGTCACTGACAATAAATAGAAATGGACTTTTAAGCTAAGCTGTTTGGCTACTTTATGGATGGGCACTGCAGGCGGTGCTGTCGATGGACGAGGTAAGCCTGACCATTAAGGTAGAGCTGCTCACAGCTGCCCCTGGGAACTCTTCATTGGCAACCACACACGATTGGGAGCTGGGGGTTTCCTCGGGCCTCAGTATTGCAACTGAGGTTGAGTGGACAACAAAAACATTTGGTACCCCAATTTCTCGTTCTAATCTCTCCAAGCTCAGCTAACTATCGTGGCCTCAAAACAAAAGAGACACAGAAAAGTACTGTTTGACCAACCTGTTATGCATTGCTGGGATATGAACAGTCTCTCACTCTCTCTACTTTAGTAAAGTCTGCAATAGGCAGTATGTAGGATGAGATGGAGATGAGATCTGCATGGGAATATTCCTCAGTAGGGGAAGAAACTGAAGCTGGAACATAGACCATCCAGAAGCCACAAACATCACAGGGCAGGAGAGGACATCTCACTGAATGTGACCAAAGTCTCAAACTAGCATTTACATCTGGGGATTATTATTTTTATTATCTGTTGACATATTGGAGGAAATGTACCAGGTGGTTTTGGGTTGCAGGCTCTAATGTAGCTTTGGCACAAGCAGTAACCTACTGTCTAATAGGCTCTGCAACCCAGAATTCTCAGAGTACTCCTGGGTCCCTTGAGTGGCTCACCACATTTCTCCCAGGCCTGAGTTTCCCATCTCATTTACCCTGTGCCCTGGTTTATTCACTGTAAGTCACTGGAATGTACACTGCAATTGTAGCAAGTATTTTAAGGTCAAAATTATTGTAAATATAGCTTCATTATAAAAGATCCCAAAAAGGACTTTAATATGCACATGACCTTTCAGGGGAATAAAACAAAAATATCTTGGAATTGTTAGAGAAATTATTTGAATCTTGGAAATAGGCAAATGAGATGAGTCAACGTTCTTGCAGTGTGGACTGGGGATTAAATTTAACTGAATTATTTTACAACTCTGTATTTCAGAGACCAACTTGTATATTTTTTTCTGATGGAATAATCCCCCCGATAGATTATGGTCTGTTTGTCAGTGGGTTTTTGTTTGTCTGCGTTTGCATGGGTCTGTGCATACTGTCACCATTGCTGTAGCTTCATATGAACAAGGTCCTGGAAGGCTGTAAGACTATTTCCTTATGGTCATACACCTCCTCCCCTGGCTCATACAGTCATTCTGCTCCCTCTTCAGCAATGATCCCTGAGCCCTGGGTGGGTGAAGTTTAATATAGGAGTCCTGTCCCACACTCTACAGACTCTCATTCTCTACACTTTGGCCATTTGTGGTCTTTTGTGTTCATTACCCTCTGTTGCATGAGGGAGCTTTGCTGATGAGAGTTGAGAGATCCGGTAAGTGTTCTCTCTATCCCTTGTTCCACTATGGTCCATAAACCTTAGGTGTAGAGGTTCCATTGTAGATGGGTCACTTAGGGTTGGGCATTTCAGAGATGCTTAATCCCTGTGTGTAGAACTCTGCAGTAGTCTCTGTTGCAAAAGAAGCTTATTTGATGAGTGGTGATTAGTATACTTGTCTGTAAATATAAGGATCCATATTTAGCATATAGTAAGATATTACATTTGTCTAGGGATGTGACAGCTTGAGGGTTCTCTTTAAGATCTATGACTTTCCAACCGTGTGTATTTGGCTATGTTTACAGTACCACTGAGTTTCCTCCCATTGAGTGAACTTTAAGTCCAGTTACTCCCAAGATAAAAGTGCCACTATTGTCCCAATATATTTTGCTGTGCAGGTCATTGTGGTTATTTGGCCTTAAAGTTGGGGTTGGACCATCCATTGATGCTCTCCCTTAGCAGCTTGTATACTGCCCTCCAAAACAATGAGAACTATCCTTAAGGGAGGTACCTTCCAGTTCCGTTGCTTCAAGTTCTGTCCCTTCTTCAACAATAAGATTTTACCTTCATGTTCCAGGAGGCAATCGAGGACTGTGGCAATAGCCTGTGTAATTTGGGAAGTCTCTTGAACTACCCTGGGCAACAAATTAGATTTTCCTGCCTGGCACTGTTTCTTGTTATACAGCCTTCAGCTATGTACATGGATTCATGTAGAGATATTGTATGTGTAATTTTCAGTAGACGTTTGAACTAATACATTTCCTTTTGTTTTTTTATACCAGCTAAGCATCATTTATCTTTCCTCTCTCCCTGTCCAAGCCTCCCTCTTTCCCTCCCACTTAAACACCCATTTCGCCTATTTTCCCCTTGGTAAAACCTGTTTCCTACTGTTCTTCTTGTTAAGAATAAAAAAAAATTCTCTCTCAGAATTAAAAAAAATATTCTTAGGAGCTAGAGAGATGGCTCAGCAATTAAGAGTAATTGCTCTTCTTCAGAGAACCGCAATTTGGTTCTCAGCACCCATGTCAAGTGGCTCACAGCCCTCTGTGGCTCTAGCTCCAGGGGATCTAACACCTTCTGGCCTCATAGCACACACACATACACACACACACACACACACACACACACATACACACACTCCTAAATATTATTCTTAGGCTGGGTGTGGTGGTGCATATCCTTAATCTCAGCACTTAGGAGACCAATCTAATCTGCATATTGAGTTCTGGGCTAGCCAGTGCTACACAATGAGACCCTGTCTTAAAAAGCAAAACAAAATAAAATTTTTGCTACTATTGCTTGAGTCCATTCTGCCACGAGAAATCCTGGGGGATGGAGAGTGTGGCTGTCCTGTGTACTGTATTCCTTGGTTCTGGTATGGTCCCTGGGTCAGGATAAACCCACTGCCCCCATGAAAAACACAAACATTGAAGTTGATGGTTCTTTTAAAACTATTTGAGTCCGTATTTTCTTTCCAGACCTCCTGCCAGCACCCTACCACACACCGTTATCCCCTCTTCTCTGAATCGCCTCAAACATCTCCTCGCTGATCTTCCCACACCTGTTCTTGGGTTCCTCACACGTCAACACTTGAGCAAAGCAATTTTTTAAATACATGATCTGATCTTGTTTCACCCCTGCTTAAACCTTCCCTGTGGCATCCCACTGCTCTCAGAAGAGCCCAGTTCCTTACCCTGGGCCAGAGGCCCCTCCCAGCCCTGCCCTGCCTGACTCTACTCACCCCTGCCTTGCTAGTGCTGGGCCTTTCCCAGCTCAGAACCTTCGCCTGGAAAGATCTACCTTTGCCCTTATCGCTCTCATTAGTGCTCAGCTCTAATGTTACTTCCTTAGAGAAGACTCCGTGCCCCTGAGTCTCACCAGCAACGTCATTGTCACCATCTGCCTTTCCACTAGACTAAGCATGTCTTGAGGCTGGGCTTGGTGTATATCTTGTCTACCTGTGTTAAATGCTGAGCACAAGGCATGGCACTGGATTTTGCTGGTTCAAACATATTAATTTTTTCGTGTTTCTATTTGCTGTGATCAGGGGGCATTTTTTTAATCATTAGTATGTCATAGTTTGCTTGATCACATTTTCCTTTCTTACTTCAGGTGAAATAATTGTGTGTATTACAATCAAGAGTATCTTTTAAACAATTATTTATTATATTTTTATTTTATGTGTATGAATGTATTGCCTGCATGTATGTAAGTGCACCCATGTTGTGCAATGCTGGAGAAGGGCGGATCCCCTGGAACTGAAGTTATAGACGGTTGTTAGCTGCCATGTGGGTGCTGGGATCTGAACCTGTGTCCTCTGCAAGAGCATCCAGTGCTCTTAACTGCTGAACCATCTCTCCAGCCCCAATCAACAGTATCTTACATTTGAAGAAATGTGGTTGCCGCATGTGACTGTAACAGAAAACCTACGGTTGCCTAGTATTTCACCTGCATACAGAAACGTTACTACTTATGAACATCTGGTGTCGGCAAGCCTGTTTGCAAGTAGCAAGCAAGAGAGCCAACTGCTGACTTCCTCCCTGGGTAGTGGGCAGCATTAATTTTTTTTTTTTTTGGTACTAGCTAGACATTATGCCTGCTAGAAGTTCGCAAGGAGAGAGATGTTGTATCTGGGACAGTTTGTGCAGCCTGCTGTTCTGGTGTCTGCTGATTCAACTTCTGTCAACACAATTCCAAGTCCCAACCACTGCTGTCAGCACCTCCCGTGCCAATGCTGACGTCACCTCAGCTGCCCCAGCTCAGATCAGCTGCCTGAGTCAGTGCCCTTCTTACATTCCAGGTACCTGCCACTCCCACCTAGCTGCACAGAGCGGCCCTTGGTGCTCAGCAGGCACTTCGCTATATCAGAGATGCAGATTCCTCTGCTGGGACCCCAGACAAAGTCCTGGCGGAGAAGCAGGGGCTATGGAGGGCTTCATCACTCGCACAGTCCTGCCCTGGCTGTCCTCCAGAGCTCTAGTGCCACCACAACGGGTGAATCACTTTGGAGCAATTCTAACAGAGAAGCAAGTCCCTGTTTATGAGGCCTTCCAGAGTTGTCTTTGTCCTGAACATTAGCCCCACCTGTCTCCTTAGGAATCCATTTTTCATCTGCTGGAGGGTGTCCCATGCTGACCTCATCTGAGAAAATTCTTTCTATAGGCATGTCTTGACCTCTGCAGAAGCAGACATTAGGGTGGGTTTGTTCATTGACTGTGGCTTTATAAGCTGTACCAGGACTGATGGAGCTGCTGTGTCTGGGAGTCTTCCCCCATCGTTACTGTGCCCAGGGCTTTACAGAAGAGTTGGGTTGAATCACAATGACAGAATCTTTTAGTTACTTTCAATTCTGCCAAGGAAATATGGACATTGGGCTTTCACTTTTCAAATTAACTTGATTCCCACCTGGTCCTGGTCCCTTTTAGGTCACAAAACATCTTAAAATGAAGTTTTTCATTTAAACGAACATCATTTTTTTTTCATTTTATTTTTTAAAAAATAAAATAGTTGGGAGTCTGAAGAGAAGACTTGGCAGTTAAGAGCACTTGCTGCTCTTGCAGAAGACCTGAGTTGGTTCCCAGCACCCAATTCAGAGGGCCAACAACTACCTATAATTCCAGTTCTAGGGGATCTGACACCTTCTTCTGGCCTCTGCAGGTACCTGACATACCCCAACATAGACATGCATATATACAGGTCGTTTTTTAAAATTATTTTTATTTTATGTGTATCAGTGCTTTGCCTGTATGTATGAAAGTGCACCTGTGCCATGCAATGCCTGCTGAGGTCAGAAGAGAGCTTGAGCCATCTCTCCTGCCAAACATACAGTTGTTTTTTTTGTTTGTATGTTTTTTTTTTTTTAAAGAATATTGCCATTGAAAAGGAGGAAAAAGAGGTGTTAGGGGAGAAATGGTTCAAGCATACATAACAAAAGATGAAGATCTACATCAAACAAAATATCTCATTTAAAAACATAATAAAAATTAGATCCCAATGAATAATCAATATAGACCTATTCAAAATTTTCAACTCAAAACGGAAGCCAGGGCAGAAATAGCCCACTAAATGGTGCCATCGAACCCACGGGCCGAAGGCTCTTACCCCAAAGGCAGCATTCACTGGCATCTGGAGGTTGGGCTCAGTAGAACTCATGTATGGATGTGAATTCAATAATCAGAGGGAAATGTCTGTGAGGATTGTCACCACCAAGGGACTCGACCAGAAACAGATGTCAAAAGCTCAAGTATTACAGGGTGAGTTGAAAGGGAAGATACTACAGCACAGAGAAAACTTAGGCTGCCCTGAGTAGGCACCTGAAATTAACACATACAGAAACACAAATACATAAATAAAATACATCGTCTTTTTTTAAGGGTAAGCTACAGAAATGACTCAGTGGGTAAAGTGCTTGGTACACAGGCATGAGGAACTGAGGTCGAATCCCTGGCACTCACACTAAACATTTCAGGCAGAGTAGCAGGTAACTGTAGTCTCAGCACTGGGAAGGTGGAACTGGAACTCACTGGCCAGACAACTTAGCTGAATATGTGGTTCTAGGTTCCATGTGAGACCCAACTAAAAAAATAAGGTAGAGAATGATTAAAACCCTTAGCATCTCTCTCTGTCCTATACATGCATACACATGCACATATATTTGTGTACACACCCACACAAATTTGTGTATATAATATACACACAGTGTATTGCTTTATACCCCTAGAAAACAAGAACAAATATTCAAAGAAAGAAGAGATGAGGGATGAGACAGTGAGAGAATTTACTAACATCTAATGAAGTAATTAATGCGCGCGTGCACACACACACACACACACACACACACACACACATCTACAGAGTAATTTGATAATTGGCCAAAGCAGTAGAAGGCAGAATTAATTTTGCAGATCAGTTCTGTGGTGTAGAAGGTAAACATGAAGCAATCTCGCAGAATGCAGAGACACAAGAGCTCAGTGGTAAGAGACATAAATGGAGGTCAAAACACGAGGGAGCTGCCTCTCTCCAGCTCAGGAACTCTTCCTCTTCCAAAGTATGCCTGTTCCTCCAACCATGGAGTCACTTACAGTACTGCTCTATGGAGTGCCCCAAGGGCTGAATGTGATAATGACTGGGATGTGCCTACAATTTAGGCAACATCAAATGAATGGTAGTTATTGGTACTGCTACTCGGATCCCTATTATTACATAAACATACACGGGGACACATGGAGGAGAAAACAGCCTGTTGATTCTGGCCATTTGTCCAAGACTAATGGCTGGATTTCATCAATAAGTTGACCTTTTTCCCCCCTAAGGACTCAGGTTTCCTTGCACATTCCCATTCTTGTTTCTTTCCCTCCCTCCCTCTCTCCTTCCGTCCTTCCTTCCTTCCTTCCTTCCTTCCTTCCTTCCTTCCTTCCTTCCTTCCTTCTCTCTTTCTTTCTTTTTCTTCTTTCTTTCTGAATCACAGCATGTTGCCTTCTACATAAATTATAATCCGATGACTACAAAGTTGAAGCAAAATTTCATCTGAGATCTTTGCACTAGTGTTTCATTTGTCTTCTGACATTAAGCACTGCAACACAGAAATCAAAGACAAGCTGGAAATGAGAGCGATGCTTGTAGCTGCCTTTATCCTCAGAGCCCAGGGCCTCCAGTCACACCCCGGGCTCTGTTTGCTGAGTCCCACTGATGACTGCAGCTTCCTTTTTATGGTAGTGGTTTTTTTTTTTTAGTTTTATTGAATTTTTGCTCATGTCATACAATACATCTTAATCATATTTTATTCGTATTTAGACTCCCCCTCCTATCTATCTACACTTCTCATAGCCTCCCAACCATATTTCATGCATTCTGTCATATCGAGTCAGGTTTATATCCCCAAATGTCCCTCAGTGTGAGTTCATCCACTGGAACCTGATCAGCCTATCCAATGCCACTCCCTTAAAGAAGACCAGTTCTCCCTTACCCAGTAGGGATCAGCTTCCAATAGTTCCTCAGCTAAGGTTGGGCCTTCTTACCCATCTCCCCACTTCTAAGCTGGATTTTTGTCTGGTTTGAGTTTTCCTGGGTCTTGTGTATGCTGTCACCATTGCTGTAAGTTCATTTGAGCAAGCTCCCAGCTGCCTGGAGAGCTCTGTTACCTGGTGATCATCCACCACCCCTGGCTCTTACAGTCTTTCTGCCCCTCTTCCATAATGGTCCCTGAGCTCTGGGTGGAAGAGGTTTAATATAGGAGTCCTATCCAGGAACACAAGCTCTGCAGTCTCTTATTCTCTACCTTTTGGCCAGTTGTGACTTCCTGTGCCAATCATCATCTGTTGCATGATCTTCTTCTATAGGGACCATTAAAGAGAACAATAGCAACTTCTTAAAGCATTATCTCAAGAACCAAATATTTATCTGAAAATTTTTCTATATTCTGAGCTAATGTCTTCTCCTGTCTTGACATGATTCCATGTCGGTGTAGATCCCTCATCGCACTCTTCCATCACCTCCTTTTGTTTCTCATGGTTCTACGTGTGGGTCCCAGACTGGACCTCTGTGAGCTCATCTCTTCCTTGGCAACAGGCTATTCTCTCTGAGTCCATGTTCACTCTAGGGTAATATTGAAAGACTGCGGAAGAGGGCTGATCTGGAGCAGCTGGAAGCTTTGAGCCAGGTTCATTGATTCTGAATACAAAGTATTATCTGAAATTTTGTTTTTGTGCATTTCAGATGAGCATACTACTCAGACAGGGGGTCTGAGTTACAGAAGCCTCAGCTCACACTGAGGTCAGTGGTTAGTCAGCTTTTCAGCACTTTAATGTAATACCTGACATAATCAATGTATAAAGAGAAACAGTTTCTTTAGGCTCATGGATTTTGAGGCTCTAGTCCACGATCAGTTGCATGTCCCCAAAGACCTAAAGACCTCCCACTAAGTATACCATCACTTCCAGATTCCAACACTTCCAGTACCCCTGCCCAAAGGGCCAAGTTTTTAACACATGGGCCTTTGGGAGCTACTCAAGTTTCAAACTGCAAGGCCCATCTCATACTCTCTTACAGGGGTCTGGACCATGCCTGAGATCTGAAGGGTTTGTGGATCATGGCTTAGCATCTTTTTACAAATTGATCCTAAATTAGTCAATCTAGAAGACATCTTCTGTTTTCCATGAGTTGGAAGTCATCTCTCTAACTACTGTTATTATTGTTAGCTGGTAACAGTTTTCTTCTCTATGTTCTTTGTCTTCTACTGCAAGTCACAAAAATGAGGACTGTAGTAAACAGGTTTTGACCTAAAGTCCAATATAATATTTATTTTAATTTTTTTTTTTTTTGGTCTTTTTGAGACAGAGTTTCCCTGTACCCTCAGCTGGTCTGGAACTCACTATGTGGACCAGGCTGGTCTTGAGTTTATAGAGATCTGCCTGCCTCTGCCTCCCAAGTGCTGGGATTAAAGGTGCATGTCACCACATCTAGCCCAATGTAGTATTTTAACAATAAAACCTGATGAGAGTTCCCTCCCACTCTGCTGCCCCTGCGACCCTCTGTCACCCACATCTCAGTAACCCTCAATCTTCTTTCCCCCTTCACGCTTCCGCTTCCTGTGACATTGTTGATTTGGTCTCCCTTCCAAATCTCTCTCCATTCTTTGGCTCTGTCTGCTGGGGTCCTCGACCACTCTTCTAGGTTGGCCAGATCTGCTCACACCCAAACCCAACTTAAACATCACCCATCAAAGAATACTTTTCCTGAATACTCCATATCCTTGATCCCCACAGTCTACGTTGAACGTCACTTCATATATGGTTTCTCTAAGTGTTGTCATAATGGTCATTGGACAATAACATGTGAATTCACCTTTTAAATTGCAGTTTTAAAGTTGACTGGCCTGGAACTTGCTATGTAGACCAGGCTGACTTTGAACTCATGGTTGAAACTCATAGAGACCCCACTGCCTCTGCCTTCCAATTTAAAGGTTTGTTTTTTTTTTTTTTCTAATCTAGATTGTTACATGTGTCAATACCTGAGTACAAATATGTTGTGAATTAATTTTGTAGTCTGACATACTCACATCTGTTAGAGATTCACAGTAGAATGCATAGGGCTTAATGAAGGTTGTTAATAAGAATGAATGTTCCAGAAATCTCTGTCAAGCTTGCCAGTGCGTAAGTCAATGCCTGACGAAATAGTGGTTGAATCAAAGAATGACTACTGTATCAAACATCTGTATCCAAATAGAAGCTAACTTGGAGGTAAGAGGTTAGGTGGGGGTGGGCAGGAGATTCGCTCCTCAGGTAAAATCAGAGTATTGACTCAAGTTGTTTTGTCAGAGTTGAGCTATCAAGCTTGCTTTGTCTCCATATCTGAGGCCCATGACGTTTTGGGACTCTGAAGTCCTCACCAGGAAGAAGGCCCTCATCAGATGTGGATGCTTGCTTGACCTTGAACCTCCAGAGTCACGAGCTGAATAAGCTTTCATCCTTTATAAATAACTCTGGCTATGGCATTCAGTTACTGCAACTGAAAACAGCTGAAGATAGACAGCTTGCCTCACTTTGTGTTTACACTTCCTGTTCAGAGGTAGCCACTTTGTAAACCTAGATGCCACGTGGAAGGCCTGTGGATTCCACACTAACAAGCTGTGTTGGCATTCCCAGCATTTCTCCGGGGTGTCAGAGGGCTTAGATCAAGTGTTCTCACACCCTGCCTAAGCTCCTCTCAGCCATTTTTTTGCTTTGGGCTTTAATCAACTGCCAGGAAATAAGCAGCTGTGAGTTCCAGATCCAACAGAGCTGGACACTCTTGTCTGTCCAGTTCTAATAGCCTAGGAGAGAACATGTTAGGTTGGGACCAGGTGTAGCTGATACCCCTCTCGTCTGATCAGCATAGCTTATATAAACTCAAGCTCCTGCTAACCTGGGAGGGGTCTGTCCGAGGTGCTCAGCCTGGGAACTTGAGTCGAGCAGTGTCTGGCCTTCCAGGTGTACAGAGCTTCAAGCTCTCTGTGTCATTTGAGATGCCATTTGGCATCCAAGGGCGGGGACAGCTCCAATAAATCTGCACTGCCCTCAGTACACAGGCCGCACTGGGTCAAGCCTGACACCTGTGACTATGCTAAACATGCCTCACAGTGATGTTGAATTTGTTTCACTTGGCTTTAAAAATCTAAGAGTTTGAACAGACTCCCCTGTCAGTTCTTAATGGTATTCAATGTCAACAGTTTTATGTTCAGGAAAATTTTTCACTGTTTTAATTACTCTTCAGGTATAGTGAACATCAATTGTGGTATGTAATGCCCCTTTTCCAATTAATTACTTTTTAAATGAAGTAGGGCATCTTTTCAGCTTTAATCTTTCTTACAGTTATATTAACATTTTGATTTTTAAATTTTATTGACTTTCACTTGGATGATTTTGAGAGGTTTTCCTAGTGTAGAATCATAGACGTTGAGCTCTGGGAAGACCCTTGAGATATTCTCTAAATCTCTCTCTCTCTTTCTCTCACTCTCTCACTTTCTCTTCTTTCTCTTTCTCTCTTTTCTCAGAGGTGAAGAAACCAAGGTCAGTGTGCTAAAAGGTTTGCTAACGTCCTTAAAGCCAGCACCTGGGTTGAGATTAGGAAAAGCACTCTCCTTAATCCTCATGTCAAAAGTATTTTCATTATAACTGCTTTATATTGTACCCCTAGGCTCACCACATTTCCTAAGAATCACCACCACCTTTGGTGAGAATATATCTGCCAGTGTGGATGAAAAAGAAAAAGCTAGTAAATTGCACATATGTCTAGTCAACATCATTTCACAAATTCTTTATCTAACTACCAAGAAATGCCAGGACTCCGTCAATCAACGGCTAACAAGTACTAAGTGCTCCTAGGTGTCAAGTACAAAGATAGTCAAAATATAGACACCTTGTTTCTCACAATGGGCTCACAAGAGTGGCATCCTAATAAACATATTGATAAACTGGCAAGCCAGTGGATACTGAAGGAAATTTGGCTTGAAAGATAGGTATTCAAATGACCTGAGATAGGCTAAGAACAGCAAAGAGACCTGACATTCTTTGTTCAGTGAGTCACACTGATAGAATTGACTGAATATTGTCAGCCTTTGCATTTTTGTTACGATAATAATAACACTGATAATATTTACATGGCATCTCACTATTTACAAAGCTATTTCACATTAACAATCTCATTTAATTGTCACCATAAATATTTTAGATGAGTATCTCCTTTTTCGGAAGATGACATGGAGACCATCAATCTCATTGCTTTTAAGTGAGAGAAATTGGATTTCAATCCAGCTTCTTTATATTCAAAGTCTGATGATGGCTCCACTGTCATTTATTCTTTCTCCCCTGCTTTGATATACACACATGCATGGAACGCTGTTTATGAGCCAGAATCTGTGGTAAGGAATGAGTCCATCAAAAATGCAAAATTCATCCAACATAAGGAAAATTATTAGCTTAATCTATCTTGTCAATAGACAAAGTGGAGAATTAGGTTGTGTGGCTATATTGGAACAGTCAGAGACAACTTCCTTTGGATCAGCTCATCCAAGTTTACATTTTACAGATGAGGGAAATCTGTTCCAGAGGCGGGAGCAACTCCAGTGAGAAGGAAACAGCCGGTATTGGAGAAGCTTGGGCTTTTTGGTTGACCACAGTGCTTCAAAACCACAAACTTGATAAAGGTCTTCCTACATTTCTGAAAACTTAGAATGGGTCCAGCTCACACAAACAATCAGAAAGAGAGAGGGAGGGAGAAAAGGCAGGGGAGAGAGAGAGAAAGAGAGAGAGAGAGAGAGAGAGAGAGAGAGGAGAATATGCAGCCATATAACCCTTAAAGCAACAGGATCAAATACTTCTTAATACAGACTACAGATTCACTGAAACTGGTGATACTCAAGAAACAGAATCCCAATAGAAAAGAAAAAGAGAAAAACGATATCTTCCAAAACTCTAATGTCACCCCAACCCCATGAAGCAAAGAGTCAAGTAGATGAACAATAAAAAATTTCCAAGAACTACAGATAAGTAGGTTAGAAGTAGAATCAAAAGAAAGCTGGTCAAAAAGATGTCGTTCAGTTGGCAGATATTTGCCTAGCGTGCACAGAGCCCTGGGTTTAATCCCCAGAATCACATAAGCCAAGCATGGTAGCACTTGCCTATAATTCCACCCTGGGGGAAGTAGAGGCAGAAGGATCAGAAGTACGAGATTATCCTTGGCTACGGTAGTGAGTTCAAAGTCAGCCGGGCCTACATAAGAGCCTATCTCAGGAATGAATGAATGAATGAATAAATAAATAAATAAATAAATAAAGCTGTTTTCGGATTTGTAATAGTAATATGCATTAAATACTTAAATTATTAATTCAACAAATCATTATGATGTGCCTACTATATGCCAAACAACATTCCCAGAGAGAGATAATAACAGAGAACAAAATAGGTAAAGCTCTCTGAAGGAGAGAGACAGGCAGAAGGTGAGGACACTGACGCTGCTTCAACCTCCATGCCTAGGAACAGCTGGAGCAGGGGAAGGGACTCGGGCCTCAGGCAGCCACACTTTCCCATAAGGTGACACAGATCTCTGAGAATGTAGGTTTGAAGAAGATGAATAAGTCAGATGAATATATTCAGGAATCACTCAGCCAACAGAAAACTCCAAGAAGGAGCCTTCCGGTTGGGAAACCAGGAGAGGACACTGCGGTGGGGGGGTAGAGGACGGTGATGCATTGCCTGGGAGACCCTTGTGAACTCCTGGAAGGACTTTGGCTTTGTTCCGAGTGAGAGACGAATACACACAGATGTTCAGCAGGGGAGTGCTGTGATTACCACGGTGGCCATGTAGAGACAAATCTCTACCATCACGCAGCCTTCCGTCCTACTCTGACCCAATTAGACTTCCATCATCTCCTACCTGAACTAGGCAAGCATGTTCAACCCGTGGCCTGCAGGCTACATGTATCCCAAGCTAATTACAAACGGGTCCAACATATTTATAGATGACAGTGTTGTGTCACAAAGTCAAAAGGTTAGATGTGCCTCCATCATAGTGTTTGGGCCAGGGTGAGATCAAATTCTGGGTGTATATTGAAGGTAGAGTCACAGTATTTCCCAAAGGATAGTATAAGAAGAAAATACAATGGCCAGGGCAGGGGCCTTGGCTGACTGAATAGATGTTTTTATGGCATAGTGACAAGGCAAGGGCTCTATCGTCTGTTCTCCTCTGTAATGGAGCAGAGACTGACTTCTACAGGCCAAATGTCAATATTTGTTGGATAAAAGTTGAACAAATGAATATCAGCTATTCAGTTCTCTTCCACGAGCTATAGTTCAAATCAGCAGTTCTCAAATTCTAGTATGCGGTCGAATCATCGTGTTACAAAAACAGAATTCTAGGCCTCATCCCCAGAGTTTCTGATTCTACTGGTCTGGGATGGGACTCAAGAATTTGCATTTATAACAGATTCATGGGTGATTCCAACATCACAGTGCTTATTTGGAGGACCACAGTTGGAGGAGATCGCTGATTTGAACCATGTTGTGATGTGGTCAGAAAGTGGGCACATCACCACCAAGCCCAAGTCAAGGGTCTCGTCTCTGTATGTTGGGAAATCCCGGTCTCTGGAGCAGCTTCCACAAGCCAGATGGCTTCAGCCTTCTGACCACTTGCTCTCTCATTCCTGCTCCTTAAGACTTTCCCACTTGGTTTTCAATGTCACCACTTTAAAAACATGTCATCACTTTGTTTCAAAATGGTTTTGTCTGTCATCTCTTTTTGTTTGGAACAGTCATTTTTTTGTCAGTGAATTTATGGCCTCTCACTTGGGGTTGTTTCTTCATTTAATTCTGTTTTAACCAATGTGGGCAAACAGCTCCTTTCTCTTGGTTTTCTCCAAGCACTGAGTCTTTAGTATAGAGCAGTTGTGCAGAGTGGATGTTTGCCCAACATTCTGCCTAACAGAGAGATAACTGGAGACTCAACAGTAGACATCACATCTCTATCCCCAGAATCCATAAGCTAATCCAGCAACCAAGCACTGTCTCTCTCCCTAGGCCTCAGGCCCTCAACCCTTCTAACGCTCGGTCTCTGGAACTGTGTCTTCCAGCCTGGCTCGGGTCCCCTCATATTTTGCTTTGACCAGCAATTTATCTCTCTTCCCCTGACTCAGGCCACAACAGAGGCTTCATTGGCTGCTGAAAATGATGCTTTTCCAATTCTAGGATGACCTTCCTTCCCACTTACAGGATTCCAGCCTCCATCTTGAAAGTTGAAAGAATTCTCTTTACTGGTCTGCACAGGTGGGCCTACCTGGGCTCACACACATACACAATTAGCATTGATGAGCAAAAGACCATGTCTCATTATGTGCTAATTCACATTTCCTTATTCACTTAGGCACTGAGGTCAGTGTTAGTGTTTTTATTTTTTGGTTTCAGTTGCTATTTTCTAAAAACAAGACTGATTTTCTTTCCTACCCATCTGATAGTTACTTGTCTTTTAATATTATTTATGACAAAATGCTTTAGTTTTTACGTAGTCAAATCTGCTTATCTTTGTTCTTTGTGATATCTTCAATCATCAGTAACCTTTTTTGCTTTCCTTTAAACTCTGAACATTTTTATAATTTTCTTTATATGTGTTTTTGTTTGGCTTGATTATTTTACACCAGAAATAATTTATTCTGAAATGTATTGTATTTTTATCTCCTACCTGTTAGTCAATCTTCTCTGTAGCTTTAGCACTTATAGATACACATAATTTGTTCTTGTAAAATTTTTAGAAATAATCGATGAGCATGTCTCTGAACTTTTCGTTGTACCCTGTTTTAGTTGGTGTTTGAGGTGAACTCACTGTTCCCTCTCCCACCAGCCACCACCAACACACAGACATACCTTTTGGAAAAACGGATGTCTCATCCATCCCAAGCAGTGAAGCTCTAATCAGGCACAGTCAGTCAGAGAAGATTTTAGCATCATCTGGAGACGAAGGTCCAGATGCTCCTGAAACAGAAGTGTGGGAGCCAGAAGGGAAGGGGTCAGACTACCTCAGCACAAAAACAGTCTCATTCTGTCAATCTCAGGAGAACCAGAGAACTATCAGAGCCATCGGAGTATACAGAGCTGGAGTGGCGGTACACACCTGTCTCAGCACTTGGAAGGTGAGGTAGGAGGGCTGTGAGTTTGAGGCCAGCCTGGGTTACCTAGAAAACACCTGTCATCTCAAAATCAAAACAGCGAAGAAGAGAATATACAACAGGAAGATGTTACAAAATGCAGTGTGTGTGTCCTCCTACAGCCTTTTTCTAGAATGTCTGAACTGGGAAACCAGGGGCCTCCACCCTACTGAGTAGTACCAGCTTTGCTCCCTTCATGGAACCCCTTGGTAGTGGTTTTATGCAACTTGTAGAGATCACTTTGAACTTGATAACCATATTGTGGTTATAAAAGAATATATCTTTAAGGTCCACGATATTTTCAACATGTTCTCAAATAGTTTGGGAGGAAATGTGTCTATAAATTTATTTTTTAATAATTTATTATTTTTATTTTGTGTATATTAGTGTATTGCCTGCACATCTGCTAAGTGTATTCATATTGTGCAATGTCTGCTGAGGCTAGAAGAGGGCATCAGATCTCCTGGAACTGGAGTTACAGATGGTGGTTGGCCACCATGTGGGTGCTGGGAACTGAACCTAGGTCCTCTTCAAGAGAAGCCAGTGCTCTTAACCACTGAGTCGTCTCTCCAGCCCCATGTTTATAAATTTATATGATCTATTCTTATTTACTTATTTCATTGGGTCTTTCTGTAGCTACAGTTATGTAGTACTTGATTAAGAGAGAAGGAGAAAAGAACTGAATCAAAATGCAAATGGTGAGTGACTGAGAATAAGGGGTGTATGTGCAGAATAGTCCAGTTCAGTGTGCTATTCTCCAGAGACTGCTGTAAGTCTAAAATTACACAAAAGTTAACTTTTCATAAAGAAAATATACCTTCACATACCTAACAGAAACCTTAAAAGAAATGTTAAAACTTATGAAAAATGAAATATTCCCAAAGTCACATGTAGACTGCAGCAAAATATCTGAGATAGTCATCCTAAAAAGAAGGAAAGTTTACTTTGGTTTCCAGTCTTGGCGGTTTCAGTCCATGTTTGGGTGGTCCCATTGCTTTGGGCCTGTCATGAGGCAGCAGATCACGGTGGGGAGTGCATGGTGGACAGACCACAAGGAGCTACAATCTTCTCCAAGCAGACACTTCAACTCATCAAAAGACCTCCCACTAGGCCCTACCTTTTAAAATTGTCACCATCACCTAGTAATACCATCCTAGCAATAAGCCTCTAATGTAAGAGCCTTTGGGAGATATTTTTGACCTAAATAATAGCAACACATCTAAAAAGGTTTTATAAACTAAAAGATATTCTTGTTCAGAAAGATTCAAATTCATAAAGATAATCAATTCTCCTTAAGTTAACTACATACTGATTGTCATCATAATATAAATATCATCAGAATTTCCCCTGGAGCTCGATGCAGTGATTATAAAGTTCATCTTTTTAAAAGCCAGAGGTACACAGGAAACTCCTGAAAGAGATGCACAACCAGAGCAGGCCTAGCAGGAGCAGGTATTGGGACATATTTTGTGGCTTTGATCTAGACACAGAACAATAAGGCAGAACAGAAACTCCAGAAACAGAGTTGATTTTGTAAGAAAATTTAAAATATAATGAAACAAATCAGTAGGAAAAGATGATTTGGGATGACCAGGAGGAAAGGATAAAATCTGATCCATTCCTCACACCATGAAGCAGGGTAAATTCTAATTAGATCAGAAACTTAAACATTTGAAAGACAGGGAAGGAGGAAAGGAAGATCGACCAAGGGGAGAGGGAGGGAGAAAAGCAGCGGAAGAGGAGACATTGTAAACTGTCTTTCAAAATCCAAAAACCGTAAGATAAAGATTGATAGGTTGCCTATGTAAAATTTAAAAAATAAACCTTTACATCATAAAAATACACCCAAGAATAGAAAACCACAAATGAGAATCTGAAAAAAAAAACTGTAAATGACATGTATCAGAGACAACAGGATAATATTCCTAACATACAGAGAAACTAAAACTATAAAAAGAACAACAGCCTATAGGAAAATGAGCAGGCGATCCATCTAGACTGACGTGGAGAAGGAAATGCAAACAGCTCTTAGTCATGTGAAAAGGTGCTCAAGGTGGCTCTCAGTGAGAGGAACACTGCAAAGAGGAAGCTGAGCTGTCATTCCGGAAGTCTAACTCTCGACAAGATCAGGGAAGGCTGGTGCGAGTCTAAAGTAATGGAATTTCCATGCAAGTGAATTTGACAGTGTCTGTAAAAATTGTCCGCACTTGGCCCTTTGAGCCAACTATCCCACTTCTAGGGATGCACATGATGCAAACTCAAGGCTACTCTGCAATATAATTTGCTATAACCTTTTGCCTAATAGCTGGCTGAGAAATGTATGATACATTTGCCTAATTGAGACCCAAAGAGGAATGAATGAATATACCACACACACATATATTCCCAAGACACACACACCCTTTGCCATGATCGTTCTATTTCTAGAAATTTATACCATACAAACTACTTAAAGAACATCAAAATTTGGGTGCCTGCATGTTCTAGTATCATTAATCACATTGAACATTAGAAATTACTAGAACATCCAGAAACAGTAGCATGATTAAAATGTATAGACTAAAGGAAAAATAATTGGACAGATTTTTCTACGAAAAGTATTTTTCAGTGTCCCCTATTCACCCAAGCCATTGTGAGCACTTTTCCATGTCACATACAACCTCATGGCTGATTTTTGAAGGATTTATCTTCTATGCTGTGTACATGTATGGTATGTGTGTGTGTGTGTTCATGTATGTGTGCATGTGCATCCAGTTGCATGTGGAGGCCAGAGGTTGACATCAGGTGTCTTCCTCTATGGCTTGCCACCTTATTTTTGAGACAGTGTCTCTCGCTACACCTGGAGTGTACGGATTCAGCTAGGCGGTGCTCGAGGGATCTGCCTGTCTGTGCCCCAGTGGTGAGATTCCAGGCATGCGCTGCTTCACCTGGCTTTTCACATGTGTTCTGGGGATCTGAACTTAATTCCTCATGCTTACACAAGCAAAACTTTATGAACGGAGCCAGCTCCACCCCATTTTGAAGGGTGCCTACATGGACACCCTTTGGGCTCGAGACTTCGGGCTCCTGGGAAGAGCCATCTCACTGCTCATCTCTGCATTGACTCCACCTGGATTCTGGATTTAGGCTAAAGCCGGCCCGGTACCTTTCACAGCCTATGGTCCAAAATGGCAAATGGGTTTCATTGTCTGCATGAGGTCTAATCACCTAGTAATGGCTTCCTGGGGCTCTGTGATGAAAAGAATTCTGATGCTAAGTGTGAGTTCAATCTCTGCTACACACACATGAGAGGAGAAGGAAGGTGTGGAAACCCTGCTTTGCACAGGAAACTGTGCCTTGGCCACAGGAACCTGGAGTACTGGACAGTCTAACAAACACCTTGACTCATCTTGTAATCCTCATTCATGTTTAAAGAACAGACGTGCTCAACATAACCACAACATACATCAGACTGAGTTGAGGGCAATAGGGAAATGTAACTGCAGTTTCATTCCAGATGAAAAGGCGATACAAAGAACTCACTTTATGGAAGTTGTAGCTTGAGTCTAGCTGTGAAAGACATATGAGAAAGACAGAACATGAGTCAGAATGAGAATGAAGGCCATTCTAGGGAGAAGAAACAGTGGGCAAGTGCAGGTGGCCGAAAACCATGCTTTCTGAAGTGGCCAGAATCCCTTCTTTACAACAAAATCCCAGATTTCTTTAGGGATCTGTCTCTCCTAACATAGCCACATGCATCAGAGAAATCTGACTCCTCTCCCAGCACTAAGAAGGCCTGGCCTTCTGAAGACCATGGCCTTCAGCTTGTCAATGATAAGATTGGAATTTGTGTGTGTCTTGATTCTAGCCAATGAGATGTGAGGGAAAATTTTCAGGAGAACTTTTTGGAAAAGTTTTCTTAACCCAAGAGGAAAACCTGAGGAAATTCAGTGTCCTTCTGTCATGTTTGGGCCCACTGCATTAGACAGTTTTCCATGACTATAACAAAATACCTGAAGCTAGGTACTCAACCAAAAAGGCATATTTAGCTCACAGTATAATCTTAGCTCAATGTCCAAGATCAAGCAGCTCCATCCATTCAGCAGTCTCTGATGAGGGCACCCTTGGCTGGGTCACATCATGGCAGATGGCATCGTGGTGGCAGCATGTGTGTGAGAGAGAGATCACACTGCAAGACTATAAGCCAAGGAGTTGTGCAGCCTCCCATGAGACCCTAGCTCTTAAAAGTCTCGCTGCTTTTAGCATTGCCACCCAGGGGACCAAGTTTTCAACATGTGAACCCAGGAGGACAATGCTTATCTGTGCCAGTCACCTGACCAATCTCTGGAATGCCTAGTCTGTGAGAGTATGCTTCTTTCTGTGGAAGTTAGTCAGGTTTCTGATCACGGCAGAAGAAATGATTCTAACTGAATCATTAGCAAATGGTTTGCAATCCAGGTTGGCAAATCAGAAAGCATCTGGAAGGGACCCCAGGGAGAGACAAACTGAGGACAAACCTCACAAGACCCTGTACACCAGGCCAAAGAATCTGTAAATAATGGGGAACCACTGACGGTTCGGGTAAGTAATGGGGAGCAGACTCTCGGAACAGATGGCGTAAATATTGGTGCAAATGTATGGTGCAGCTAGCAACGGACCCAGTTCAGTTCAGACTTCTTTCTCCTGGGGGAACATCCGGATCTCGTGAGCAGCCGCATCTTCAGCAGACTGGGAGCCGCATGGAGAGGACGTGGGCGTGCGTGACGCTCGAGTTCCTGGGCACTGGGCTCAGTGGTCACACTCATACACAAATGCTGCCCTTGGCTATGGCCGTACCAGCACCATGTGTGAAGCCAAACAGTTGGTTCCTTCGCTTTCCTTGGCAATGGTAGAGCCCCAGTTGGAGTCCCATGTTTGTGCTAAACTCCAGGCGGCACAGTTCTGATTTATAACTTTTAAAATTATTATAAATGTGATTTCTTTCCATTGTAGAAAATTGGAAAATACATATAACAAAAGAAAATTGGAATACTTTTAAATCTGTCTCCCAAAGATAAAGCACAGATAACATTTGGTTCTAGCCATTCCAGACTCTGCCTCTCTCTATGTGTGTATGTAGTATAAAAATGACATCATGATGTATGTTTCATTTCATGATCTTTTAGGCACTCATCGATATATTGTGAATGACTTCCCCTGTCAGTAAATTTTTTTCCCTATGGCATTATTTTTAAAGACTGCATGAATTTCATCCCAAGGAAATATGATTTATTCAACTATTATAGCATCCATGGTTGAATATATTATTTCCAGTATTTGCTATTATATGCTTAAATGATGCTGTCATAAATATTCATATATGTATATGTATGATTAGCATACTTTACCTAGTTATCATCTTAGAATAGAATCCCCAACGTAAAACTGCTACAAAAAGATAAAAATCACAAAAATAAAGCTAAAAATGTCAAATTCTGCCTGGTTTGGTAGTGCATGCCTTTAATTCCCTCCCCGGAAGGTAGAGGCAGATGGATCCCTGTGAGACTGAGGTCAGCCTGGTCTACATAGTCAGTTCCAGACCAGCTGGGGCTATAAGAGACTCTGTCTCAAAAAACAACAACAACAAAGTCAAATTTGATGTATTTTAATGAATTATATAAATTCATTATATAATGTGTCTCCCTACCTCAATGTTTTCAAAAATTTATAAACAGTTTCTGAATAGTTTTTTAGAAATTTTTTTTCTAAAATGTTTCTAAATAGTTATATATTTAATTCAGTCAGTAGATGCCAATATATGTATCTATGTGTACAAGTGTTCACATGTTTAGATATCATTGTTATTTATATAAACTACTTACTTTGTTTATATAATTGGTTTTGCATGAGAAAAAAATGCAACAGTTGTGATCACCTGACAGCTTGGAAAGAGTGTGTATTCCACGGCCTAACCCACGCACTCATTTTCCTCCTGAAATTCTCTGGTATTATACTTTCAAAGAAAGTGAAATGTTCCTACTGAGAACCCATGATCTACCTCCCTTAGATCAAACTTCAAACAAACACACAAACAGTTCCAAGTCCACTTCCAGGGCTTGTTCAGGCCTGCTCCCCGAGATTAGCAAGGACAACACTGGGCCATAAAGGGCCTTGATTCCCGGGCAGGATGTGGGAGGACTTGAGAGGGTCTTCCTTGCTTTGGAGATTGGGAAGCTCTTTCTCAAAGACCAGAAGAGTCTTTAGGAATCAAATCATGGTCTGAACGTGAGGTCTCTCAGTGGGTTCCCTCTGTCCTGGGGTGCTGGAAAAGGGGTGGGGACAGGCTCTGTCAGCAAGGGGAGGTCTTGGACCTTAAAGGTTTCCTCTGATTCTCTACTGCCATGGGCTGTATCAGCCCCAGCTTGAGACTCTGAAGATTTACCATTTCAGTCTCTTTGACAGATGACTCATATAATACAGCATCAATTCCAGGTCTTCAAGAATAAGCTTTCTGATTATTCTGTCTTAAAGGTACCCTCCACCACTTGCTAAGACTTGAACCAAGCAACCTTCCATGGACCAAACCATTCATCGGCAGAGTCATTTTACACAATGGTTAAGACCTAGAACTCAAGTTCCTTTGGCACTGAAACCTCTGCATTATATTCCATCCTACTTGTTCATTCATTCAAAAATACTCTGTGAGCATTTTTCATAATAGGGGTCAGGGAAATTATTTTGGCATATTCTCCAATAGCACACCGGAAGACTTCCTGGTGGAAAGGACATTCAAACAGAGAACTCACAGCAGAAGTGAACCCCATGACGTGGTGATACAGAATGTTCTGAGAGGGGACAGTTTGTACAAAAGTGAAAGTCCCCGGACTATGCCTGGAGCTGCTTTGGATTCCCAGTGGTTAAAGCAATGGGATGGAGAGAGCTGGGGTCAGGGTGGGGAGGAGCCTCAAGCCCAAGCAGTCAAGGTCAGTGTGAGAACTGTGGATGCCACCTCACAGATCGTGGGGGACACTGGGATGTTTTAAGTATACAGATGGCTAAGCTGGTAATTTGGAAAGATGACATGCAGAGCGAATCAGAGGGAGCAGGGCAGAAAATGATTTCAGAATAAACAGGATTTACTCTTGTTGTTGTTGTGGTGGTGGTGGTAGTGTGTGTGTGTGTGTGTGTACATGAAGAAGCCAGAGATCGACTTTGGGTGTTAGTTTTGGTTTTGTTTTTGTTGCTGTTGTTATTTTTGTTTTGTGAGTCAGGTCTCTAGCTGGCTTAGAACTCGCAGATATGGTTGGCTTGACTGTGCAGCAAACCCCAGGTATCCACCTATCTCTGCCTTCCCAACATTGGCTTTTTTAAAGTGTGAGTTCTGAGGACTGAACTCAGATACTGACACTTCCCCCGCAAGCACTTTACCAACCAAGCTCTTGCCGCAGCCCTCTGCTTCTCCTCAGTTACTTCCTCATGAACACCGCCTGAGTACTAAACGTTTCCCTCAATTAGGCATCCAGAGGTGGGAAGGCTTCACCTTGCTGTCAGTGGCCGACTATCCTGCGTCAGGGATGGTGCTGGTCATGAGAACTTCAGCACAATGTGTTCACCGTGAAAGTCACCCCCAAAGTTCCTACTTCACGTGAGAGTCCATAAGAAGGCCGCAATCGCACGCCCTTAATCCAATTATAGATACCGCTGAGGCCGTGGATGCCAGGTTAGCCCAGGTTAGCCATGTCGAGGCCTCCTGGCTAGAGAGCATACCCCATTCCTGGAGTTCGGCTGGGATATGGGTGGGCTCCTTGCTCCTCCTGAGCCGTTTCCACGGGCTGCTGGCCATACTCTGAAAAATGCACAGGTTGCCAAACTGTCAGCAAAAGCTTTAATGAATGGTTCTAATTACATTCAAGTAGCAGCGCCCACTGTCATTTTAATCAAATCTGGGCCTGGCAAGCTCTTTGGCAGGAAGACAAGAGAAAGCCTCACGAAAATCCTGCCAAAACACTAATCACCTTTTTATCCGAAATTTGCCTAGTGGAGGCCTGGATGTAAAATGCTTAGGGGGAAGGAAAAAAAAAAAAACAACAACAAAAAAAACTCAACAACAACAACATTGTTTGGATATTTTAAGGAGCTTATTTTAGGGTTTTCCATAAATTATTCCATGTGGGGAAGGGAGAAAATTCCACATCAGGAGTTGCTGGTGACTTCCCTTCAGGGGCACAGGCCTCACAGAGGGGACAAGTCCCAGCACAGCCTGAGACTCAGGTACTCTCAGCCAGCTCAGGCTCATGTTCAAACTGCCAGAGACACGGCTGTGTGGCCTATCCCGGACCTTGTCAGCATCCTGCCTGGGGCCTCTTCCAGACCCTGGCACTCACTGGAGAGCTTCCAACCTAAATCTGAGTGGTAACTAATATTCTTGTTTCCAGAAGATGGTTTATATATTAACTATTGTGAGTCCCCAAATCTAAAAGCCAAGGGCTTCTCTTGAATATTCAGGGCAAAAAATGCCAGCAACAGGGATACTGAAACCCGAGGACAGGCAGCTATAGCCTGGGCGACACAGAAAGGAAGGGCTTAGTGACAAACCAGGTTCCTCTCCTGTGGAGCAGAACAAGGGGAGAAGGACTCAAATTGCAGCAAGAGAGAATTCGTTTACAAATAAAAGCAGGTCTTCCTGACAATGAGAGCTGCGGAATAGGAGACAGAGATACGGCAGGCCGCAAGCAATACTGCATTTCTTTACTCTCAAAAATTGTGCTGAATCTTTGTTTCAAATAATGTATTTTGAGGATATTTAGACCCCTCCCCAATCTGTGACCCTCTTATGGCCCTCGCCAGTTTTCATGCACTCTGTCATATATCTTAAGTCCTGTCGAGCCAAGTTCGTGTCCCCAAATGTCCTTCAGTGTGTGTGCATTCACTGGAGCCTGGTTAACCCATCTAGCACCACAGGTTAACCCCCTGCATTTCTGGAGTAACGTTAGAATGTGCTACAAGCCATTTCTACACCCAGCCCACCTCTGAAAGCTACCTGGTCTTAGGGTAGGCGACAAAATGAAGGTGTGTCCAATATTTGATTTGATTGCCTTAAACACCTCAGCTCATCCTTTACCCCAGTTTGTGGGCTGGATTTTTCTAAAGCATTTTTATTAGCATGTATTAATTATATATAACAATGGGTTTCATTATGACATTTCCACACATATATATGATGTATTTTAATCAAATTCGACCCTGTTTACTCTTCCTTGTCCCGCCCCCCCAACTACCACTGATTTACTTCCTCTGCTATTTTGTGTATGCGTGTGTGTGTGTGTGTGTGTGTGTGTGTGTGTGATTCAATGGCTTTCATTAGAGCTGCTTACAGGAGCATAACTGAGGGTTATTTGCAGGTATCTCACAAGTGGATACACACTGAAGAAATCATCTCTTTCCTGTCATTGACTGACGTTTTCAATTCTATTTTCTATATATTTTATACTTTTTCTCCATAGCGAGTTCTCCAAAAGGTCTGAGATTCAAGAATTCTAGATAGCTGAAAGTGTTTGAAACATGAATTTGGAAGTTCTGTCTTTCAATCAAATCACTACCATTGATTAATTACATGACCCAAAACACAGCTTTTCAGTTTTATAAAACTGAATCCAGTTTTATTTTTAATGAGGATTGAACTACTTATCCTAACAGTCAGACATAGTGATGTGTACCTGTAATCCAAGTACTTGCAAAGAGAAGCGGAAAGATCAGGAGTTCAACTTATAGGCTCCACTATATGAGTTCTAGTCCAATTTAGACTACATGAGACCCTATATCAAAGAACAAATCAAAACAACAGCAACAACAAACATTGCCATACCCTGGACTACGTTTTCAAGAATTAAAAGCTATCACATCCATAAAGGTGCTCTGAAGACATGAACATTTCATGTCAATGTACCTGTATCAGAACCTAGAGATCTAAGTTGAGCCATAAGTATCATTTTTTCACTGGACCCATGAGCTTGGCTTTGTTTCCTTATCTGGAAAATGGGCACAGCACTGCCTCACAGAGAGAACTACATAAGAAGGTGATGTCACTGTGAAAAATTAAAAGACAGGAAAGTATGACAGCAACACAACTCACATCCCACAGGCCTAAAAGATACTTGTTGGACCCTGGAGATGTTGCAGATATACAGAAAATGAAAGATTGATTAGAAATTGAAGTTTAATTTAAGAAGAGCAAATATGTTGCTGTGCACCCATTTGACCCAATAAAGTCCACCAAGCAGACATTTGCTTGACCCCACTCAGGGCAGAGAAATTCAAATTGCGCCAGCACATTGCTAGAGGACCAGGTTGGGCATCTGGGTCTCCAGGATCAGCCCACCTAGATGTGAAAACCCACTGCAAAGCATGAAATGCAATTTCTTCAGGGCTTAGGTAACAAGGACATTGGATAGGTGAGCCAAACTTTAAATAACAACAAAAGTCTCACTGTGTAGCCAAGGCTGGCCTCAAATTCTCATGAACTCACAGCAGCTATGGTTGTCTGCATATCAAGACAGTTAACATTGCAACGTAGAGTTGGAAAGGATTCTTGAGTCCCACCCCAGCTGAGGAGCTAAGGACAGGGGATGGCTTCTGGGAGAGGGACACAGCTTTTCTTTAAAGGTGTGACCCTTGGTAGGTTGATCATACTCTGGTGAATGACCCTATATCTAGAAGTATATCCGTAACATAAATTAGAGCTTATAGATTATTAAATTTACTAAAAGGACAAAAAGTTGAGGGGGAAGGAAAATGGGGTGTGGATTTGGGAGAAGTCGAGGGTGAATATAGGATCAAATGTATTGTATGAAATTCCCAAAGAAAAATTTACATATATAAAAGTACAGTGTCAGAGAAAGGCCAGAGAGGGACAGCACTCTCCTTCTCCAACAAGGACCCATGAAGAAGGGGAAGGAGCAGAGGGGAGGAGACACGTGTAAGAACAGACTTAGGAAAGCTAATTCCTTAAATAAGCTTAGAGATGACATTTGAAAGGAGGGAGAAGAGGAGAACAAAAAGGAGGCAGAGAGAAAATCAGAAAGCGCAGAGACTGATGGGACAATCTGATGGAGCACCATCCAGAAGCCGCGCTTTGAACACTGTGGAATATCGCTAAGGCTTCTAATAAAAATGACTTCGATGGAATTAGGTTTTAAACTGCTGGACTGCACTAGCCAGGTTCTTTATCATGAAACTTCTTAGAGAGGTAATATGGTACAGTGCATCGATGCCTTTAACAACCGATTTGAGTTAGTACATTTTCTGGATTAATGTTGACCAGAGGACTTTTTCCGTCCCATAAGGAATCCTATAGGAATGGGACTGCCCAGAGATTTGGAAGATCCTAAAAAGAATATGATTCTATACTCAGGCCATCTCTGGAACCTTAGACCTTTCAGCTAGTTCTATCAACTTGTATATTTGTTCATTCAGTGGATAATTATCAGCACCTGCTTGCTATATGTGAGGCCTATGGCAGGCCTGGGGATACAGGGGAGAAGATACGTGAGGCTCTTGCTCCCATCTAAGGAGGTTCTATTTTGCAGAGGGAAGGAAGAGCTAAAGAGAATAAAAAAAAGAGAGTGAATATGAGAAGACAGCGGGAAGTTGAACGAAGGGAGGCCCTATAGCTGCCCATGTCTTAGTCCCTGGAATTTCTGAAAGTGGAAAAGGAGTCCACAGGTCTGATGAAGGGTCTGTACGTGGGGAGGCCATCCTTGACTTTCCAGGTGGGCCCTGAACATGATCATGAGGTGTCTTCAAAGAGACAAGAACGATCATCCACAGGGCTCAGTGACGGAAGCAGAAGATGTGGTCTGATGTGGGGCCACAGACTAGGGCAGCCTCTAGCAGCTGGAAGAGGCCAGAGTGAGTGCTCCACAAAGACCTCAAGGATCTAGCCCTGACAGCACCTTGATCTGAACTCTGTAAGCTTCATTTCAGACCTCTGAACTCCAGAATTGTGAAAGAATCCATTTCTGTGGTTTGAAGTCAGTGGCTTTGTGGCAAGTTGTTATGGTGGCGACAAGAAACTAACACAGATGTCATAGAAGATGATGATAATACAAAGGATTTTGACTGTGTGGCTGGCTGTGGTGGGGACAGGCAGTGACATTCAACCAGGGTCAAGGAAGGCCACTCCAAAGAGGCTACGGCTGCAGTCCAGACAGCCCTGCTCAGCAGGGAAAGGAGACTCACTGGGAGTTGATAGTTTGGCATTGTTGGCACAAACAATAGAGGCCCACTCAGGTTACCTCAGGAGTGAGTACTCTATTGAAAAAAATACATGTGCTAAAGAAACTAGTCACTTTGCCCAAGACCCAAGGAAATGGCGGAGAGAGAGCTGCGCAATTAGACTCTCAGAGGGAAGAAGGGTACTGTGCTTCAGAAATGGGCAGTTGTTCAGGATCCAGAGTGGGCCTGGCTCTGTCGCTGTGCAAATGGAGTAATCACGCTTAGTTAAGTTACTATTACCCAGAACCCTGTCTTTTTCTCTGTGTCTTTCTTTGTAATTTTCTGTCTTGGTCCCAAACTCCAATGGCTTATTGTCCCAAGCTTTTTCATTAAGCAGCTCAGGAGGAAATGAAATCTGATTGGCCCAGTTCCTCAACATTGTCCCTCGTTTGTCATTGGCCAGCCCATGGACTGGCTGGCTGTGGGTCAAGTGCTCAGTCAGACCAACAGAAGATCCAGGTTGCTGGTTGCTGGTGTGCAAGAACTGGCTGGATCCGTAACAGGGGGAGGTAAAGGTCAGGCCCGGTTGGCTGTTTCCTCCTGAAGAGGCTGTGGAGCAGATCTGGAATTCAGCTAAGGTCTTTTCTCAGTGAGTCTGAATTCCTGGAGAAGGGAGCCTGAGTTATTTATGTCTTACCTCAGCAGTGCCCTAGTGCTATTCTAGAAAAAGAAAGAAGAAAGGAGGCGGTGGGGGCGGGGGGGGAGAAAGAAAAGAAAATCAATGCAAAAGAAAACAGAGATGAATTCAAAATAGCAATACCCAAACCGACATACTCTCTTTTCATTTGAGTTATTCAAGCAGCAACTTTATCAAGATGGTCCAAGAAGGATCTAGAAGATTCTTGTATTTCCCAAGAGGTAGAAGGGCTGTCTTAAGATACAAAATGTAGAGTCAAGGACATTGACTTGTGAAATGGGCCCTCTGCTGAGTGGCTGGATTTTGCATCTCGGGTCAAACTCATGGGTGGAGGGCACAGAAAACAGTCAGGAACCAGAGAGTAGGAAAAAGTGCTGATTCCTTTTCTTTCATTGGAATCCGGAGATGGACCCAGTGACTACGTCACAGGATCTGAGAGATCAGATGAACACTTCCCGTTGTCTTCCGGAGAGTACTCACAGGTGGGGACTGCTGGTGACTGGAAATGAGGGAGACGTTTCCGCTTCTTCCTGAACATGTAAAGGATAAGGGCTTTGTCATTTTGGAGACCTCCAGCATGAAGTTCCTTTCGTAGTTTACCTCTTAATCCTTGACTAGGTGGCAAGGAGTCTTTGATGAACCCATTTGGCTGATGAGGAAAGAGAGGGTTACAGAGGTGAGAATTCACAAAGGCAGAGACTCCTGCCTACTCTGAGAAGCATCACTGGTCTGGTTCAAGCAGTCCCTGCCTCTCCCATCACACACAGCTATACCAGCAGACCACCATGACACTGTAGAGCACAGCGAAAAGGAGGGACAAGAACTGGTTTGGGGCAGATAGTTCCGCCACTTGGGGGAGAGGGGACAGAGGAAGAGGAAGTTCATTACTTAGCCGTAGCCGTAGAGAGATGTGGATACTCTGCTTCTCTCCCCACCTGTCACTGTAAAGTGTCCCTCTTACGCTGTCATGCTCCAGAGCTAAGGGGAAGACTACATAGGACCAGGGCAAATAGTAAGCCTTCTTAAAGACTATTGCAGCTAGTGGTAAGGTACTTGGCCAGAGCAGTCTCTCTGTCCAGGAAGCTGAGTTCTCTCCCTCAAGGTTTTCTCCCTTGTCCCATATAGCTAACTCTTTGCCCTCTCACCTCCAATTCCAGCTCCATTAGAAGGCAGGGCTGTGTGTTGTATCCTTAGAGTTCCACATGCTCACTGAAGCCTAGCTATGCTACATGTTACAGATTACATGCATTTTATTATAACCCATTTCCTCCTGTATCATCTAATTTAACCATCAAAACAATTTGAGACAGGTATACTATTAACCATCTCCTTATGTGGAAGCACAGAGAGATCAGGGAACCTGCCCATGGTTACACAGTAAATAAGTGATAGAATCAGGTTGCTTTCTTCTAGGGACCATACTTTTAATCTTGTGTTAAGGTGGTTCTCTGCAACTCCCTTGTAGCATCAATTTCATTTAATTTTACATATTTCACCTTATCTAACCATCACAACAGCCCTGTAAGGCAGGAAATTATTCCATCCTGCTGAAAAGGAGCAGTGACACAGATTTTCATGAATCCTCGGAGCAGTGCGGCAAGATCGAAACCAAAGTCTTCTAAGTGGGAGGCACTTCCAGTCCTATGCATGTCTCTGATAGGGAGAAACAAGTTCTTCCAAAGATGCTCTGGAGGTAATTGAGATAACAAAGGGCAAGTGGCTTGATTTTCTTTGGAAGAAAGGTTCTTGAGAAACTTAACATTTGATTATTGTTCCTGCGTCTGCATTGAGGAGCAGCCGTGTGGGGGTTTTGCCAAATATCAATCAGCGTCTTCTGAGGAAGTGCTCGCATCAAATTAGCATTTTCAGAAGTGGGGCGGAGAAGACGATTTCTAATAAGTCTCTCTCCAAAATGTGTGGTGGGATCTTCACCAGAGAGTTAGTAATTCCACTCGTCTCCTCAGAAATCAGCTCTCAGCTGAGAAAAGGAAACAATGACAGTCCCGAGGAAGGCAATGATCTCTACTTCCTCGTCTAGTTTCATGTGTCCTGTGGGGTCTCGTGTGGGATGCTGTTGGTTTTTGCAGGAAAAAACTCTTTTCCCTGGTGCAATTTTTTTTTGTTTCGTCCGCTTGAGATAGGGTCTCATGATGTAACCCAAGCTGACCTGGAATTGCCAACCTGCTTCCGTTTCCTCCGTGCTAGGGTTACTGGGCTGGGATTACAGGCTTGCATCACCACATACAACTACCAGTAAAATCTGTGCAAGGGTGGGAATTCACAAAGGGTGACTATTCAGTCGTGTCAGTAAGTCATCACTCCCTATAGGTATTTAGAAGGCAAGACTTGATTTTTCTCCTTGAGCAGGTTGAAGAGAACATATACTGAAAGAGACCACATAGAAGCATGCATCCTAGCCTGGGTTGGTATCTGCTCTGTGATTTTTAACCACTGTGCCTCAGTCACATCATCTATTAAAAAGGGGACAAGATACCAGCAACAGGGTCACAGTAAGTATCAACTGAGCACCTTCCAGACTCAGACACTGTGGGGGCATACAATGCGGCAGGTGACAGAAGTGAGACTCTAGAACTTTCTAAGCTGCTGTCACAGAGGCACTCCCTGCATTGTTTGTAATGATTGTCAGGTTCAGGGTTCGAGAGACGCAGCAGACAGAAGGGACCGGACTCCACTGGCAGCTAACAGGACCCGGCTTTATTGAGAGAAGACCAGATGGGACTAGCTCCTCCGCACCCACGAGTGGAGAAATGCTAGCCCCCCTTGGGGGCTAGCCTCCCCGAAGAGATGGGGGGAGGCTAGCCCCCTCACCCCCATCTTGGGGCTGGAGCTCCGGGGAACCGGGCTGGCGTGATCAGCCCAAGTCTGAGTCTCAAAAGCCCCACACAGCACCAGCAGCACCAGCAGCAGCAGAAGCCACACCAGCAGCAGCAGAAGCACAAGCACGTTGTCCAAGTCCCCAAAACCTTTTTAAACCTTCAGTCCCCTCCTGGCTTTTAGGGGAGGGGGGTTGCCATGACATCTGATTGATGTTTCAGGCAAGCTTCTGTCCAGGAAGTAGTCCTTTTCCAGAGCTGTTCGTGAATTCCTTGCTTATCTGCCAGGGAATTTGGGATCTGGAGCTGGTTTGCAAGGCTTAGATAAGCTCTGGCTCCAGGTTTCTTCCAGAGTCCGAAACTGTTGGGGGGTTTCATTCACACCTTACAATGATGGTATGCTATTATTGTGGGTAATAATATCTTTTCTTGTTTGGAATTCAGTTCTTCCTTTTTTTAATACCATTTTTTTTTTCAGTTAGAGAAAAATCTGCTTTTTCATAGGAATCATTTGTGTCTTCGTGCTTAGTGTTTGTGTGCATGTGTGTGTATGTGCTGTCTCACCCATGTATATCGCTAAAAGTCATTACTTAAGGCTTCTTTTATAGACCAACAAATAAATAAATGAATAAACTAAGACTTGCTATGCAGGTTACCGTGGGTTGTATGCATCCTTCATGTTTTGTGGTAGTTAATCCCCCTAAAATTGATCTGTTAGTAGGATTTAGATTGGGGCCTTTGGAAGACAATTAGGATTAGGTGAGATCATGAGGATGGGACTGCACAATGCCATTGAGGACTTTACTAGAAGAGAGAGAGAGAGAGAGAGACCCCCAAGCTAGCACCTGCTCTGTGATGCTTCTGCAGCAAGATGGTCCTCGCCAGATGCCGGCACCACGCCCCTGTGCTTCCTAATATGCAGAGCCATGAGCCAAATAGCCTTCTGTTCTACATAAAAACTTTAGGTATAGCAACAGAAAACAGACCAATACAGAAACCTAACCTGGCACTTTCCCAAGAGATCAAAGAATCATGGCGAGATAAAATGTGTTCTAAGAAGACTCTGAGAATGCACTCTCATTTCTCAGCATACATGGGGTGCCTAGGGTGGGAAAGGCCCCAGGCACCATCATAGGTGGAGGTCCTCCAGGAAGGAGCACCATGACTGTGGTCTCTAGAGAGACTTGGACATGCTCAAGAGGGCCTGACCCAGATGTATTCTTGGACATATGTGACCAAAGAAATCTTCCTGGAGTATAGGATATATATGTGCTGGTGGATCCAGAATGTCTGACTGAACAGGGACTCCACAAAGGAACAGAAATGGGCACTCTGGTGTGCAGTTTTTCAGAATCCTATCCAGTCCATGGGTTACTCTCTGGGCCCAAGAAAGCTTCTGTGCTTCCAAAGGGCCTGGACCAATTTTATGAGGGTCTCTGGGATCTTCTGCATTAACTCAGCATGCCATATGAGTCCAGACTTTACCATTGAAGGCAAGGTTCAGAAGAGAGCGCATAGGTGAGGGTGAATATGTTTATGCTTATGTTTATTGATAACACTATTTCCAGTAAATCTTTGTGATAAATGGGTGAATATTCTCACAATGCATAAAGTTTTTAAAGAATATAATAAATATTTTCTAGAATCTCAAAACTGTAGAGTATCAGAGGTGAAGGGAGACTCTTACCAATTAGCTCCACATCTTTTTTTTCAGAGCTGAGGGAAAGGGAGTTTGGAAAGGGAACTCTTCCAAGGTCCCACTATTGAAATCTGGCTAATCTGGAACCAGAAACCAGGTCTCCTGACTCCAAACCTAGTGCTCCCTCCACCTCTTGATCAATTTACAACCTGGAGCAGGAAATTTGACTATCCTTCTAATCTCCTCCCAACTCGTGCAGCTACAAAAATAGATGCAATCTGGAAGCCCAGCCATGCCAAATATTGTGGCAGACTTCCCAGCTCACTCTCCTCCTCCCCCAGCTGATGGGAAGTCGAAGCTCCATAACACTCTTGCTAGAAATGTGACAATTATTTCTCTTTCATTCTTCTTTGTATCTGAGCCTTACTGTTCAACTACATTCAAAGCCATTTAGGACCCTCTATCCAGAAAAGACAGATAGGATAGGTTGTAAGATAAAATGTTTCCTATTTGAGAGTCTAGACATTTAAAAACATTGGGACTTTTGTGAATATTTGTATTGAATGAAAGTCTCAAACCAATGAAGAAAAGCGTGAAGACATCAAGGGAAACAGGTATGTGGGGGTCTCTCTATACTGAGATGAAATGCAGAAGAGGAAAGAAACACATGAAGAGAGGTTGGGTTTGTTAACAAACAGGTTTCAGATGGTGGCTGGACCCTGTGCAAGAGGCACCTTAGGAACAAAAGGCAAGACTATTTGAACATGATAGAAATTGAATTCAAGAAACTGTTTTTCCTCATGCTGATACTTGGCAGAATACTTGAAAACGTATATGGAGACATATGTGCAAGGACGCTCATTGCAGCATTATTTGTAATAGAAAGAAATGGAGATAACTGAAATCTCCTTCCATAGAAGCCTGGTTGGAATAGATTATGGTGCATCCAAACTATGGAATATCACGGAAGTGTTTAGAAACACAAGGTTAATCTATACATTCTGACGGAGAATTCTATCCAATATGCATTAGTGACAAAATGCTACATTGCTATGTGATATGATCCCATTTGTATAGCAGGAAGTACATATACATTTGTTATATGTAGGAAATTTCTAGAATATGCAAGAAAATGAATTGCTGGGAGATACTGATAAGAAGGAAAGCCTTGATTGACCACAAGAACATATTATCTCCAACTTTAAAAATGGAAAGCATCCAGAATTCATTTTTCATATAACTGTATTTTTAATAAACATTCCAAAATATAAAAAATAATAAATACTGGGGCTAGATGGATAGCTTAGTGGGTAAAATGATTGCTGTGTGAGCATGAAGACCTGAATTCCAATCCCCAGTATCTATGTAAAAGGCAGCCATGGTCGTACAGGTCCCCAACGCTGGTAGGGAGGCAGAGACAGGTAGATCCGAGGGACTCACTGGCCAGTGAGCTCCAGGTTCAGTGAGAGACTGTGTCTCAAAAAATAAGGTGGACAGTAATAGATAAAGACATGTGGCATCAGCTTCTGGTCTCCGCATGTTTCCACAGGGGCAAATGCACCAGCACATGCATGTGCACACACGTGTGCATCATCACAGACACACACACATACACACACAACATATACACCCACTAAAAATCAAGCAGAGTAAATAGAGAAATAAATCTTCCAATTTCATCCTTTAGATAGACTTTGTCCTTGGATGAAATCTATCTCCCTGAGCTTTGCCACAACCTCCTATAATTCTGAATGTGTACACTGTGTGGAGTTCTTCAGTCACAGGCTGTTGTGGCCTCCTTGATTCACACACTCCAGATCTGCATGGTCATCTGCCTTTTGGCCTTGTTGGACCTCACGATGATGCCTAGCGCTAGAACTTAGAACTTCTCTCCTCTGGTCATAACCCAGAAGCTATGAGGAACTGGTACAGATGCCCCCGACAGCTCCAACTATTTATCATTGTTCAAAGCAGAGGTCAGGGAATTTCACCAGGTGCTGTTGAAATGAAGAAAGCATTTATTTGTCCAAGGCTCTGTGATGTATTTGGGGAACTGCAGGGAAAGACCTGTGCTAGGAGACTCTGTGGGGCATCATTAACTTTAACAAATATAGCTACAGAATACTAGTTACTACTAATGATGCATCCTGGATAGAGATCCTGACAGTCTGCCAAAGGGTCCAGATTTGGACTAAACTATGTATCCGTGATTTAGCTGTAGATGGTGAGCTATGACCGGCACATTTGTGAACTTGTCACCTATCACCCCATTCCCTCCCCCCTTCTCTTTATTAAAGCATTACAGTCTTTGAACTTACAGGTACAATGATTAAAAACTAGACCATGTCTTTTCAGTATTAAAATCATGCCCTTTCTACATACTGCATGGCCCCATTCATACAACATTCAGGGAAAAGTAAACTAGCAGAGAGAGAGAGAGAGAATACTGTTTGGAATGGGAGGAAAGATTGACCTCAGCCATCAGCTTCTTCAGGAAGCCTTCCTCGACTCCACATCAAATTCATCCTTCTGGGTTTCTTCCCAAGGCCACCGTCATGATTGGGCCCTGGAAGATGACTCTTTAACCCCAGGAGGATGAGCTTGGATAGATGGATATTGGGACTTCTTAATCACCTGTGAGTCCTTTCAACCCAACACAGTGCTAGGTATATAATGTAAGGCTCAGAAAATACTTGTAGACTTTATTATTTTATTTTTATTTATTTATTTTGAGATGGGGTCTCATGTAGCCCAAGCTGTCCTAGAACATGCTATGTATCAAAATGACCTTGAACTTCTGATCTACCTGTTTCTACCACTAAGTGCGGGATTACAAGCATGTTCCACCACCATGCTCAGCTCATGTGCGGCTGGGAAGTGGACCCAGGGCTTTGTGCATGTTAGGCAAGCATTCTACCTACTGAGTTACATCCCCAGTATAAGAAATAGGTGAAGACTTTAGACCATATTAAATGACTTTATTTATTTATTTTTTTGATTAGGCAAAATGAATCACAGACTACATGTTTGAGGAAGGGGGAATTTCTAAAAAAAAATTGATAGCAATATTTTTCCTTTCCAGCATTTTGTTAATACTTAGGAGCAATTTCATGTCTTAAGAGGATGAAGCCAGTAGTAATCCATATCTCCTTTTAGTCAAGTTTTCTTACAGTTTCCAGGTGCTGGTGTAAAAAAGCTTGCAATGCCTTTGTGCGGTGTGTGATTCCTAATGCCTCCCTGCAATTCCTCAGACTTAAGATAAGAGGCCTGAAGAGCATTTGACTTCAGCTGGGGCTTAGCCCTATGCACCCAAGAGCAATGGGATAAATCTTGCCAGAGCACACAAGCTCCTTTGAAAGGCCTGTGATACACTGATGCAATACCTCAGCCTATTGCTTAGAGTGAAATCTGCACACATTACTCAAATACCAAAGGATCTGAAGGGCCTGAAGGAAGGACTTCCCATCTATGTTCTGGATTTGCCAAAGCTGATCTCATTCTCTGGCTCCCATGATGGGATAGGTCGATGACATCTAGCTGCTTGGGTTGGGATTCTGGCAATGGCTAGGTTGCAGCCTGTATCTGATGAGACTACATCAGGCTGGTTTTCAAGCAGCCTTCTTGTCATACTTGCTAAGTCAAGGCGTGTCTGGCTAGATCTGGGGATACTGGCTGTCCAGTAGAGGTCTGGATAGGGTTTGAGTAATGTCAGGGCCACGGCCCAGCACTTGGGAACATGGTCCAGGGGCCTTGGCAACAACACTACAGTGGACAGCCTCTTGGTAACACGGCATGGGAAAGCGCTGCTGTCATCATCCCAGTTGATGACAGAGATGCCCATGATCTCCGGGCATCAGCTGCCCCTCCACCTTCTTTGAAACTATTCTTTCTTCTCCCCACCTCTCATGCCCTTTGCTTGAATGCAGCAATGGAGCCTGGGAATAAAGCAATTCTAGTGAATGAAGCCCTGGATCCGAGTCAGCCCCGACTGCCACACCTGCTTCTTCCTCAATGTTCTTCATCTGTAAAATGGAAAGGACACCATCCACCTCCAGAGATGTTTCCATGATTCAAATCCCATCACTAAATCCCCAAGCTATGTTAACTGAAACACTAGACAAACCTAAGCCATTAGCAATGTCAAATTATTTTGGGAAGTCATTGGGGTCTGAATGATGCATAAATAAAACCAGAGAGAAAGCTGCTCTCTTCCCTGTGCAGACTCACTGTCTCCGGTCTGTCATCTGGCGAACCCCCAGCCCTCCCCTTCAGCCTTCCAGGCTGGGCTGCAGGGCCAGCCAGCCACAAGCAGGCCGTCTCAATGCTTGAACCAGACAGTCCCTGGGGCTGGAGGCTTGTGCCTGTGAGCCTATCAGTTGGCATGCTGACAGACAAGGAATCTGGCCAGTAGATGTTTAATCAGGATGGTACCGGTTCTCAAATATGGCAGTTCAGTGTAGCAAGGCTGAAAGAGTGCCAGAAAATACTAAAAACCAGAGGTCCTGTAGGCTGCAGACCTTTGAACTTCAAGGCTGTGAGGGCACTGGAAAAGGCGGAGGATTGGGAGGGTGGGGAGAATCGAAACAAATGAAATGCATAGCTATTTAAGTTTGTTGTGCAAGAGACAGCGTACGGGAGGGGAAACGATCCCAAGCAGGCAGCTACCAAGCCAAGCTCTGCATTCGTTGACTATAAAACCTCTGGCAAGGCCTTAGCCTTGGTTTGTCATCATGCAATGGGTATTGGAACAATAGTATATGTCAACAGCCAATATTTAATGGAGGCACATAACATGCTTGTCAGTGATGTAAGTTTTCTTACATACAACCCTTCTAGAATCTTCTTATGATGACTCAGTAAAGGTATATAGTTGGCTAACTGGCACTTAGCAAAACATGAACATCTATTTAGTTTTGGTCTATATAGCCCAGCTGCTCCAGTGCAGGGTACAAATTATATTGTTTGCAAATCTCAGCTCCACTGTTTAGGTAAGTTACTTAGCCACCCTGAGCTTACTTTTTCTGGGAGGTAAAAATTAAAAATTAGAATGGTGGGAATGAAATGGAATTAAGACCCTGTGTTTGATGGAATGGCTAGAGCAAATTCTCAGCATTAGTTACTTTAAGTATGACTCACAGCCCCTCTGTTTGCATCACAGTTTTCATGTTATGAAACCTCGAATTTCTGTGAGTGCATTGGATTTAAACTCTAAGGAAGAACAGGAAAGATTTCTTCTTTGGCAAATGAAGAAATGGAGGTTTAGAATTGGACAGTGACTTACTCAAGGTCATGGTGTGACTAAGAAGCAGAGGTGAACTCACACACACACACACACACACACACACACACACACACACACACGGATCTTCTTCCTTCAAGCACAATGTGGTTTTATTCTCACCTCCCCTGCGTTTTGGTGCATGAGTTGTATGCAGACGTGTGCACTTGGGTCTGCTGTGCATGTGGAGGTCAGATGTCAACAAGTATCTTTCTCTATTGTTATCCATCTTACTTTTTGAGACAGGATCTCTCACTGAACCTGGAACTCACCATTTTGGCTAGACTGGCTGGCCAGTGAGCCTCCAGGATCCTTCTGCCTCCTAGAACAAGTGTTACTGACATGTACTTCTATGCCAAGATTTTATGCATGGCCACTGTGATCCTAACTCAGGTCCTCATGCTTGCATGACAGGCACTGTACACATTAAGTCATCTCCCCAGGTCACTCTTTTCCTTTTAAGAAACTACCGAAAGTCACTGTCAAGGACCACTCAACCCTTTCGGCTGAGGCCAGAATCTCACTGGTGAGGCTTGGGATGGATGGCCTCTTGGAAAAGCTAGGGCTCTTGGTGAATTCAGAGTCTCAGTGGCTCCCCTCAAAGTACAGGAAAAGCTTCTAGCATGTAGAGGCCCTGGGGCATAGTTTATAGCGTGCAGAGGAGCTGATGAAGAGGGGAGAGAATGGCTCTGAGAAAAAACAGTTTGCTGCTGAGCTTGCAAGTCCTCAGACTTCATAAATGCCACAGAAATTCATCGCGAAGCTAGATGCATCCATGCTGTGGGTATTTTTCTGGGGAGAAAGTCCATAGCTTTTATCAGGTTCTCAGAAACACTCCTATTCCACCAAAGGAAAGAACAGTCTTTCCAAGCATAATACTTCTACCCCCGAATCCTGCAGATTCTCCAACACTGTTGGCCAGAGGTGACTCTAGAGAGCATGATCAAAGAAATAGACACGAGCTCCTTCTACTCTATCTGGGGTCATCTTAAGTTCCTTCTTTCATTCTTATCTCTATTTGTCAAAGTTCTTTTAGTGAATAGGCTCCTTTACAATTACTTAAAACAACAGTATTTTTCCTCAAGTTTGATGTCCAGTTTTTAACCCAAGAAGCAAAACTAACATAATCAGGGTTTCCCACTTTGTCTGTCTCCGAAAACACAATTTAGATGTGCTGTTTCTAATGAAAACCAAAACAGAACAAATAATTAAATTAAAAACAACAGCATCAATTTAGTGATTTACCAATTAGCAATTCACTCCAACATGTATTGGATAAATGCTGAACTCACAGACACCATGCCTAGTGCTCCCAGATTAATTGATTTCTGCAACCTTGAACATGGTTGGCCACTGTCTTCGGCTACAGCAACCCGGTCCTTTGGTGCTGGTGACACATACTTCCCTGTTTCTTTCTCTTGCCGTTTCTTCTCCTAGATATTCGCTCTGCCATATGCCCCTTGTTTCTGACTCTTTCTCCCTGGTGGTCTCATTTCATTCATGACTGGTAACCATATTTATGATGATTCAAACCTGTAACTCTAGCCCAGACATTGTGAACAAATTCTAGATCTGTAAAGCCAACTTCCTACTGGACACTTCAATCTGAATGTCCCACACGGATTCAAACTCAACATGGACAAAGCTCCAAACGTATTATCTCCAAGGTCAATTCCTGACTTTTATCATGACAATTAAGGTGAATTATGATTTTCCTGTTGGGGCTTCTGCTAATGAATGCAAATAAGGACCATGTATGTTTGACTTCTCCCTCTGTCCTCTGCTACATCTAATGATCCTAGACTCATTTTACCTTCTTCACCATCTTCGATAAGCTTGGAACACCTTAGACTTTCTACTAACTTCACTCATCTGAATAACAGCAACAGCTTTCTACCAGGTCTCCTCACTCTATTCCTGTCTGGTTCAATCTATCTTTCCAGTAGCAACCACAATGACTGTCCCAGAATATAAACCAAACCATGTCACTTTTCATGTCCGAAGTTCATCATTGGCTCATCTGTGCTCCTGGGAAACCGGCAAACACCTGCAAATCTCTTCTCCCTTTCTTTGTCCCTGCTCACTTCCCTAAGTGACTTCTACATCTCTATTAGGCCTGGGGTTCCAATTGTCATAACAAAGACATAGATACAAGACCAACTCCTAAACATGATAGATACTTTCTGTTTTCACCTCTCTCTTAATGTAGAAATTGAAGTGCAAGCAGTTCAGGTCTAATACAGGAATCCTGACTCCTTCCATCTTGTTCTTCCCTAAATGGAATCTTCCTTATAAGGTGTCTAAGACAGTCTCTCCTGTTTCCATTCTAGGAATTAGTGAAAGAGCAAAGGAGCATGAGAAGGATCCAAGAGAGGTAAAAGCACATTATGTCCAGGCTGGAGGGATGGCTCTGTGGTTAAGAGCACTGGCTTCTCTTGCAGAGGACCCAGGTTTGATTCCCAGCACCCACATGGCAGCTAACAACTGTCCATAACTTCAGTTCCAGGGGATCTGATGCCCTCTTCTGATCTCTGCAGGCATTGCACAACACAGGTGCACTTACATACATGCAGGCAATACACTCATACACATAAAAAATATTAAAATAAGTAAAAGATTTAAAAAGTATATTATGTCCAAAAGCATTCTGTCAGCCATAATTAAGTTCCTCACCCATATTTGGCTTTGGAGTGGCTCTAAAGGGGTTTGGCTGGGCAATTTGTACTGACTCAGCTTGTTCAACTTCAGGCCTTATTACTACCAAAATACCTCTCTTCCCACAAGACCATGTGCCTCCCCTCCCAGAGTGCTTTTTACACTGAATGTAATTGCTTGATCCCTTATCCATTTTCCTATCTCAATTATGAAATTCTCTGCAGCTGGATAGCTTCTTGATCATCTTTGCTTCCTGACTGTCTAACATAGCACTCAAATATAACAGGCTATCAATACATTTTTGTTGGCTGTGTTAATGTAAAAAAATCTTCGTAAACGTGGCCCTCAAAATCACAAACACAGCATAAACTTAGTTATGAAAAACTACAAGTAAGATCTACATAAGCAGGATCTTGTGTAGATAAACATCAGGATGTTCCCAATAGGCAATGTGATAACGGGTGGCTTTTCTTCCCAGCACTAGTATTTAATTTTAGGTAAAATATCATTAAAAAAGGTAGGGACTTTGGTCATATTTTAAATCTATAGTCATATTAATATCTTTCGAAGTTCCACTTAATTTATAATTATGTTGACTTTTGAGACATCATAGAGTCAACTTGGAAAGAATGCTTTTGAAATTGAAACATAGAACCACCAAATCTAGACTGGTCATTTCATAACTGAGACAATAAAAATTTAAAGAGATGAGAGGCCGCTAAAAATAGGGTCCTTTTTATCATTCTGATAACAATATCATGTGAGATCTGGCCCCCCTCCCCTTTTTTCTTAATGTTGGCATTGAGCCCAGAGCATCACACATGCTGGGAAAACACTCTAGCACTGAACTACATCCTTGGTCCTGAGGTCTACCCTCTTAACAAAATTTTAAGTATGTAATATGCTATTGCTAAGTGTAGGCACAAGTGTACAGTAGCTCTCTACAACTCTTTCAGTTTGCAAAACTAAAAGTAGTTTATACTCATTCCACTTCCTTCTTCCTTCTCCAGCTAGACGCTGGAAGCCCCAACTCTACCCTACCTCCCATGACTCTGACTGCTTTACATGCCTTGTCATGTGGAACTCTGTGTTTGTTCTCTCTGATTGTCTAATATGACTCAGTATCATGTCTTTGAGGTTCATCTGTGTTATTCTATATGGTCAGATTTCTTTCTTTTAAAAACCTTAATAGTGCATGAAATACAGTCGGGGGAGGCTCTGGGGGCTGGAGGGAAGGGAGTTTAGATATGATTAAGTTGTATTGTATGAAATTCACAAAAATCAATTAAAAGGAAGTAATGCAAAAGTAACTGAACAATATTCCACTTACATGTGTGTGTATATGTGTGTGTGTGAGTGTGTGTGATAGTTTATTTATCTGCCAATGTATATTTATATTGTTTGGTGATAGGACTCATGGTACAATAGTCTTGAGAGCACTAATATCTCTTTGAGTTCCTGATTTCAATTATTTTGGCCATAAACCCAGAAATGGGATTGTTGGATCACATGGTAGTTTTATTTTTAATTCTTTCTTTAATAAATATTTTATTAATTATTTGAGAATTTCATACAAGGTATTGTGACCATATTCACTCTCAACTACTCCCTTTAACACTTTCCAGGCCCACACCCACCTATATATAGCCTCAACTTCATGTCCTCTTTCTTAATTTTTTAAATTTAGTAACACATCAACTCAGTCTGTGCTGTCAGCATAACTTCTGGTTGTGAGGCCATCCTCTGGATCGTCATTGATCTTCCAGGAGACACTATTGACTCTCTCTCCCCCAGAAGCCATCAACTGTCCATAGCTCCTCATTTAGGATTGGGTAGCTCATGAACCCCTTCCCACTCATGTATGTTGACTGGCTTGACCTTGTACGGGTCTTATGCAGGCAGTGATAGCTTCTGTGAGTTCATGAGTGTCATGTTTAGAAGAGACTATTTTGCTCTAGTCCTCCTGGACCTCTGTATCTTAGAACCTTTCTGCCCCTTCTTCCGCTAATGTCCTCAAGCCTTGGGGAACAATTGTATATATCTAGGATTAATATCTAGAATACATAAGAAACCAAAAAAACCCTAAATACCAAAAAAAAAAAAACCACTTCAAATAAAAAGTGGGCCACAAAACTGAACAAAAAGTTTCCAGAAGAAAAAGTACCATTCACTAAGAAACATTTTAAAAAGTATTCACCATCCTTAGCCATCAAGGAAATGCAAATTAAATCTACTTTGAGATTTTATCTTATCCCTGTCAGAATGGTTATGATTAAGAAAACAAACAAACAAAAAAAAACAGGAACTACTGATTAGAATGTGAAGAAAGGGGGGACCCCTCATATGCTGTTGATAAGATCACAAATTGGTGAAGCCCCTGTGGAAATCAGTGTGATGATTCCTCAGCAAACTACACATAGATCTACCATACGATCCAAGTATACCACTCCTGGGCATATACCCAAAGAACTCTATTTCCCATCACAGAGACACATGCTCATCCGTGTTCATAGCTGCTCTATTCACAACAGGACATGGAAACGATCTAGATGTTCATCAGCTGATGGATTGATAGTGAAAATGTGGTACCTACATAAAATGGAATTTTATTCAGTTATAAAGAAAAATATGAAAATATTTGTAATTCCCAAAGGAACCTCTGTAGAATATAGGCAAGGATTCAAAATTTTCTACACCTTTGTCAAGACTGCTGTTTATGACAACAGCCATCCTAACAGTTGTAGGGTGTTATTTCATTGTACCTTTTTTTTGAGACAGTGTCTTCCTGTAGCCACAGCTGGCTTGGAATTCTCTATGTAGACAAGACTGGCCTGGATCACACAGAGACCCACCTGCCTCTGCTTCCTGAGCACTGGGATTAAAGAGTGAGCCACCACGCCTACCACTCTCAGTATACATTTGATACACATTTTCCTAATAATTAGTCTTTTTGAACATATCTAAGTTTTTCCCCATTTTTATGTAAAGTTATTATGTTTTGCCACCGAGTAGTAGATATAAATTATAAATTTTTGATATTAAATACACTAATCCTATGTAAACCGGGGTATTTCTGTGCCCTCTAGTATGTTAAATGTCTATGTATCTGCTTTTCTGTCAGTACCATATTGCTTTAACTACTGTAGCTTGTACTGTAATATATTTTGAAATTAGGAAGTATGGTGCCTCCAGCAAGATTCTCTGTCTCTTCCAGGTGTTTTGTGGCTCTATATGCATTTAAAAAATTTCTAAATGGCTTCTTTATTTCTGTGGGGGGAAATGTCCTAGGGAATTTGAAAAGGATTTCACTTAGTCTGTAAGTGAAGATCACCTTGAGTAATATGAACATTTTAAATTAGTTTAAAGTCTTCTAATCTATGAATACAGGCTGACTTTCCATTTAACATGGATCTTCTTTAATTTCTCTTGTCAATATTATGTATATAACATTGACACATACATTTTTAGTGTGTAAATATGTCATTTCCTCATTAAGTGTGCTCCTTTTTTTTTCCTTTTTTATGCTATCATAAATGATTTTTTCCTTAGTTTATCTGTAAGCTGTTCATCATTGTGATAAACACCTGAGAGAAACAGTTTAAAGGAGAAAAGATTTATTTGGCTCACAGTTTCAGAGAGTACAGACCCTGGCCTTTAGACTTGTCGCAAGGCAGAGCCATCCTGGAGGGACGGGATGGAGAGGGAGGAGATCTTGGATTCAAACCATAATGATTTCCTTTTAAAATGGTTGCTATTTGATTAGAGAAACGCAACTGATTTCTGCATGTTCCATTTGTGCCCTTTGCTTCTCAAAGTTTAATTTACTAGTTTAAATAGATTATCTATCTGTGGCTGTGGATGCATCGGGTTTGGTTTTATTCTTTGGGGATTGTCTTTGATTGATAGTTTTTAATTTCAATTGTTCTCATTTTCTGCTGTGATGAACCACCTACTGTCCCACTGTGTGCAAGGCTCAGTTTGGTGCATTGGCTGGCAAACTGGAAATAGATGATGAAACTGGTCCTAGTGGCCCATTGCAGATGCCACCACATCACAGCATCCTGAGACAGGGCCATTTGTTTGCAACCTTTCTAGGAAGAGGCCTCTGGCAGAGCCCATGAAAAATAAAAACAGGGTAAGGATGCCAAAAACATTTCGTTTTCCTGACATAATTGCGGAGCCAGTTTTGCTATTTAATCTGAGCTTGTTCCTCTTTCCACTTGCCCTCTGGGTATGTCATTGCGCACAGACGGCCAAGACTTTTTTTATTATAAATTTTATTAAATTTGTTCTTCAACAATTTCATATATATATATATATATATATATATATATATATATATATATACTGTCACCCTCTGCTGTCTACCTCCCAGCCCTGTCCCTTTTTTTCTCGTATTCATGGTTTTTTGTTTCATGGCAAAGAGAAGTTTCTCTGATTAAGTCCATGGGTGTAAACATAAAAATAAAGAAGGCAATTTGGGGCCATGTCAGTTTAGCTATACTACAACAGTAAGTTCCTAGGAGCTCCTCAGTCAGGGGTTTCTGACTGGTTTTACAGCACCAGGCACAAATTCCCTCCTGTGTAGCATGCCTCAAATCCAATCAGAAACCAGTTGAGCTGAGAGACCATAGTTTGCTGCCCCTTTGCAACAATGGACGCATCTTGCCAGGCAGATTAGCATCGTAGTTCATAGGGATCACGACTACCGATACCTTCTCTCCCCAAGAGGCTTGCATGGCACCTTTCAGGATTATGAAAACTATCTAGCAGGCAGAGAGGAATCTTCTAGCTTAGTTATAGCGTGATTTCTCTTTGTCTTGCAATGAAGATATGTGGTGTATGCAGCAACAGGGGTCTATTAACCAGCTCCGGTGAGGAACCAAGAGAACTAACAAGAGCTGGTGTTGTCTTGGGGTCTGCGGGGACTCTGCCGACCTCGTGAGGAAGTGTCCCACACCAGGCACTGAGATTTTTGTTTGATAACCGTTGGGATTTTAGGAACAGTATTATCCAGCCCTGTGGCATATCTGCCTTCTAATTCCTTTTTTCTTAAGTTATCTTTTTAATTGGCTTACAAATAGAGGTTTCCATATGGGTTTTTCATATGCAAGACATTTTTAAAAGGCTTTGAAGCACAGGAGTTTCAGGGAAATGAAGGCTTGTCTTCCTACTTTGGTGTTACACACCTGTTCCTGTACCCATGCTCTGTGTAGATTTGACCCTCTTGCATAGTCTTAATGTACTCTGCACATGTCTAAGCACAGCATTTTTACTCACAGTTTCTCTTGACCTTTGACCCTCCTAATACCCATTCCTAACAGTTTGACCTTCTCCAGGAAGCTTCCCTGTGTCCTCCTGTATATCTCAGCATTCACAGCTTACAGCCTATGTATGATCTGAACCCATATCCAAGTTTTCTTTTTGTACACCCTGTACTGCAGCCCACTATTGGTATGACTGTGTCCCCAAAAGTTCATGCACTGAGAACTCAATCCCCTGTGCTTTGATGTTGTGAGGTGGGTTCATTACGACGTGATCATGGCCTGAGCGCTCTGCCCTCAGGCATGAATTAATGCCATTGTTGCAGGAATAAGTTACCATGATAAAAGATGAGTTTGGCTTCCTTTCACTTTAGGAAGCAGCAAGAAGGCCTTCATCAGGATAAGGTGTGGCCCCTTGATCTTGGACTGCCTAGCCTACAGAACTAGAAGCCAAATGCATTTCTATTCATTATAAATTATGCAGTCTGTGACATTCTGTTATAGCAACATAAAACAGACTAAAACACAGCCGTAGGTTGGGATACCATTTTTCATGTGGGTCTGCAGTGCTTTTCCAGACTGTTGTTTTTCTGAAAGCAAGAGCCATGTCTGGTTCAGCCCTCATGTCCTCAGTGACTTCTCTCTCTGCAAATTCTGATCGACTCAACAAAATCATCCAAAATCCAATCCTTGAAGGCGGTTTGATTTGGAGATTGGAGAAAAGATTCCTTTCCCAATGTAACCTAGAGTTTCCAGCTTCTACCCATAGATCTTTTAAACCAACAGAAAGAAGAAAAAAGTGAGGGGGCTGGTGAGGAGGAGTCCTAAGTTCAAGCTCAAGCTCCACTGCTCATCTAGTTCACATCTTACAAAAGCACTTTCAACTAAAAGCGGTGTTCGTGTGCTTTGTGGGTCTTAGTAACAAGTATAATAAGTAGTATGCTCCGTAAAGCTTGGAGGGTGGTTAAAACACAAAGAGGTAACTTTGAACTCTTGTGAATATTTTTATTTTCCTTTTCTACCTTTGTATAATGTTATTTTTTTTTGTTATTTTCTATCCATGTCTGACCTATCCACAGCAGCAGCATTCCCCAAATCTAGCTTTGTACAAGATAGTCTTGCCTACAGAAGTTCAAACTTCGTAACTACAAAGAGTCATTCAAGAAGATGAAGGTTGGGGCCATGTCTGGAGTATATAATGACAATCTGGAAAGAGTAATAAACATCAGATGCTCTGAAATAAGGTTTTTGTTTCCCCACTACAACTAGCTATGGACTCCAGACTAGCCTTGGACTCACAGAAATTCTCTTGCTTCAGCTGGTTGAATTCTGGGATCATAGATAGAGACCACTACACCTGTCTCATGTTTTTTAAAACCTGGTATGAAAGCCACTTATTTGGAATGCCATATTCTTTTTAAAAAATATTATTTTAATTTTATGTACATGAATATATTGCCTACATACATGTAAGTGCACCCATGTCATGCAATACCCACGGAGGTCAGAAGAGGATGCCAGATCCCCTACAACTGGAGTTACAGATGGTTGTTAGTCATCATGTGGGTGTTGGGAACCAAACGCAAGTCCTCTGCAAGAGCAGCCATTGCTCTTAACCACTGAGCCATCTCTCCAGCCCATGTCATATTTTTTCTCAGTAGTAATAAAATAAATTAAAAAAAAAACAGCAAATGCTTTTGCTATTACCATAGACAGTTATATGTCCTGGAAGGATCCAGTATAGCAGTAGGAATGTGTAGATGGTAGAAACAAAAGGTCATATACAGATGGAATCAGTATGAATTCTCTGAAGAATTTCATGTAAAGATCCAGCCTTTGCATGTTGTGTTGGTTTGAATGAAAATATCCCCCATAGGCCGTAATTATTTGGACACTTGGCCCCAGTTTGTGGTGCTGTTTGGAAGGGTCATGGACCCTTTAGGAAGTGTGGCCATCCTGGAGGAAGCACAACTGGAATAAGTTGAGACGGTGAAGGCTTTGAATTCAGCAGCACTTCCGAGCTGTGCTTTCACTCTGAGTGGGAAGCCCACAGTGAAGAGCAGTGTGCACCAGAGGAAGACTGGAATTCTCAGCAGCCTGATCTGTGCACGAGTCACAGCAATAGCACCCAAGCCTCGGGGGGTGGTGAAGGCATCCAGAGCTCTTAAGCCTTGCCAGATTTCCAGTCCCTTTCTGTCTCTTGAAGACATGATCACTCGGTTTTCTGCTCTGGCCACCACGTTCCACCACGCCTCCTTGCCATCACGAACCCATACCTCTGGGGCCTCAGTAAGCTCAAGTAAGCTCTTCCTCTGTAATTCCCTTGGTCACAGTGTCTTCTCACAGCAACGGAAAAGTGACTAAAACACATGTGCACCCACACATATGAGCATCCACACACATTCAAACACATATACACACATGTTCATCAGACACACACACAAATACACAAACACACATGCAAAAAAGAATAATGCAATGTTTGGCCTCCTTTGTTCATCATTCACCACACCAGTATCCTGGAATCTCAGAGTACTTCAACAAGTGTGTGTGTGTGTGTGTGTGTGTGTGTGTGTGTGTGATCCAGTATATAGAGTGTAGATACATCATCTTTCTACTATTTGATGTATAGAATTCACATTATTTGGAGTTGATCATACCTCTGGATTGAAGACATGGTAGAGTTCATACATAGTCTAAGAGAAAGATCTTTGGTGCTAAGCAGTCTGGAGGCCAGATCCATGGGGAGCGTTTCTAAAACTCTTATAAAGGTTAATATACTCAGTATTCAGATAAAGACAATATAACTGAATGAGACCTTGGAAGAGAACAGGACGTCAAGGGGCCCTAGTGACAGATTATGCTTCCTGTCTTCTACAAATGCTACTTCTCACAGAAGGATGATGTGAATTGTGTGGGGGCGGAGTGGGGTAGTCATTGAACTCAGAGGGAAACAAGGTTGCTGTGGCCTTAGCTTCGTTCCTGTCCTGCCATGTCTCGTTCACCTTATCCCTTCCCTGCAACATTCACATTTCTGCACAGTACCGAGCTTCCATATGTGCCCAGGTCTCTGTAGACTGATAACTCCTTAGGACCATCAACAGATTTCAGATTTGCCTTCTCTCCCCGTCAAAGCTGCCACATACTGCAGGCCAAGAGCATAGGTGGGAGGTACTAGGTGGTGTTCTGCTCTGACTCCTAAGCACATAAACATCAGATATCTAAAACATGTCCTCCTCTGTGACATCTCCACACAGCACAGAACTTTAGAATAGCAAACTTCCAATATCACCGAATGTTTACACAAACCTAGGAAGCTTGAAGGAAGAACTTGAGGTTAAGTAGACTGAGCAGTGGAGCACTGGAAGACACAGCTGCTCAGTATGTAACAGCCTCTTGGGCAGACTTGGAAAGAAAGAAGAACCCCAGTAAGTCAGAAGGCACTGGGAAGCTCCCTTCAACCCTGTGCTACTCAGTCTGTAGCTGGGTTGCCATGCTCCCAGTTACACATCCCTGCTTTATAGAAGACAAATAGAATTCTCAATGAGAGGAAGAACAAGGTAAATGATTAGATATGTAACCAATGTGAAGAAACGGGGCCTCTGCTTGGAGGGAAGAAGGCATTGGGGTTCTGTAGGAGCTGCCTCCAAGTATCTGAGGGATTACTGATGATTAATCTTGATTGTCAGCTTGACTAGAATCACCTGAAAGATACGCCTTTGGGTATGTGTGTGAAGGTGTTTCCAGAGAGGCATGACTGAGGAGGAAATACCCACCCCGAGTGTGGGCGGTACTACCCCATGGGGCTGGGGTTCTAGACTGAATGAAAAGGAGCAAATGAATAGAGCTCTGGCATTTGTCCCCTGCTCCCTGACGACAGCAGATGCAATGCGAGCACATGCCTCACATTCCCGCCATCACGGTCGCTCTTGCCACCATCCCTTCTCCTCCGTGATGGACTATGCCCTCAAACTGAGCCCAAAGAAACCCTCTGCCTTTAAGTTGCTTTTGTCAGGGATTTGTTACAACAGCATGAAATGTAACTAATACAGTTCTCATTGGGTGGTACGTCAGTCATTCTAAACCGAAACCAAAAGGCCAGAGAATAGGAAGTTAATTTTAGACCAATGTTAAACACACCCTTTATGACTGCTAGAGCTGGCTGTGAGTGGAAGAGGTTGCCTTGTGAAGGAACCTCTCTAACCTCCTTAGATAAGAATATTCACAGAGGGTAGAAAATACATTAAGAGTTTGACCTAAGAGATTCTACCTTCTGGCATTCAAACCTGAAAACTACTGATGACCTTCTCAATTGCACCACATTTTGATGGCAAAACAGAATCTGGAACCTAATTCCAAACAGCAGCCTTGTCCCAGCCTGCCTCTCTCTTCCCAACACACTCATTTTCTCCCCTCCCTGCTGGTAGGAAGCAGGGCTTCCCGAGAGAGCCGGTAAGTGAGACAAGGCTCTGCCCAGCCTTCTCAGCACGAGGGGCAATTAGTTGGACTGCAGCCTTCCAGGACTTACAAGCTCGCAGCAGGGCACGCCACTCCACCTGTGCTTATTTAGAACCCAGGGAAGGAGGCAGCCACAGGTAGCAGCGGCTTAATTCTGAACCCATGCTAACCAAACATTAACATTTGCATTTAAAAACAGGGGAAGGAGAAAGAGCAATGAAAACTCCACTCAATTAAAGCTGTTTGCAGATGCAAATATGCCTGACACCGAAGAGAAAGGGACTCCTGAGCAGCCACGGCTCTCTGCTGACCTTTGTGACCAGACAGCAAAGGGGCGAGTTTAGAGTGTTGGAAGAAGGAAGCGAGCAGCCATGGAGGATGGAAAGGGGCAGAATGAGAATTCTGTTCTATACCACGAAACCTGTAATTTCACTCTGACATGAAAATTAGCTCTGTAGCTAATTAGCTTCCTAATATCATTTACTGCCATAGAAATGATAAAAGTTGATGAATTTATGAACCAACCTGAAAAAAAGGAAAAGGCCCTGCAAGTTTGCAGGAGGTGTGCTGATTGAAATCTAAGAGGCCATTCCAGGGATTAAGCCTGTAGCTGTCTTTGTTCCCTAAAGAGTCCCTCGGAGACCAGGTTCAATGTGCACCTCCTGGCCCTGGCTTGGCTTCTCTGATGATCCCCCCTGTCGTTGAACACCATGCTTGAAGAGTGTCACCTCATCCTGTGCTGGCCTCTGGCCTCTGGAGCTCTTGCCACTGATCCTGGCTGTGCCCTCTTGAGTCACTGAACATGTTTTCTCTCTCCCTGCCCAGGATAGGGAATTGGAGGCATTTATGAGCCAGGCTGGGAGTCTGCTTGGCAGCCGGCCTGCTTACCCATGTAACATCTCTCCCTCTCAAAACAGCTTCAGCCTCCATTGCTCTTCTAGGCAGTCTCAATGCAATCTACTTATATTTTAGAGCATTCTGGCAACTTCTAGAACCTACTCTGGCTTTGAGTGAGCTCTCTCACTTAATATATATGCTTATGCTTATGCTTACTCGTGGTGTATTATGGGCCAAGCATATCATGTATATAATTTTATTTCACCCTCACAGGACCCTCAGAGGTAGATAGTCCATTATTGTTCCCATTCAGCAGACAAGAGCATTGAGGCTAATGGACCTGTTCAAGATTTCAGACCTGACCAGTAAGTTACACAGCCAGAATCTTGAGCTCAGATGTGCTATTATTACACCACTGTCTCAGATGTCTTGAGTCTGACTCTCCCAACATCTGGGGAGGTAAGGAACATCAGTCTGGCAGAGTTAAGTGTTATTTGAAAATCAAGAATACTATCATCCGACTGTTTAGTAAACTGACAGAATGTCAAGCTATCTTCTAAATATCTGTTTATGCCTATACACATATATGAAATCATCAACAAGTTAACCAATTAAAAACTGTCATCCATTTATCTGGGAAAATTCTAAGAGTGACCCCCTCAGGGAAGTCACATGAAAAGAAACCTACATCAACTTACCACCTTCTTTCCAAATATCTCTGTGAACTACAGTTTCTTAAGTCATTAAATTCACTTGCTGTAATAAGTCTATCTAGAGGTTTATTTTAAAACAGATTTGGATTGAGGATATAGCTTGTTGGTGGAGCACTTACTTACCATGTGTGAGGCCCTAAGTTTAACATTTAGTATGACAAAAAAATCTACAATGAATGAAGAAATACTCCCTGATCCTGAAACTCGTAAACTTCACATGGAAAGTAAAAACCAAGTTACCCTTTAAACATTCTCTTCCAGGTTAGGCAACTGGTAGTGATGGTTACTTGGCTACTTCTATAAAAAGGTTTGTGATATCCCACATAGTACTCAAGAATAATTAGCATTTTTAGAATAGAATTCATGAACATTACTCACTGAAGCTTATGGGATTCAACCAAAAGCACAGTCAAAGGGATGGTGCAGGCTGATACACTGGAAAAACCATGACTTGTAGGTTGAGCAGCTGTGAAAAGTCTGACCATGGGGTGGAATGGGACCCCATGGTGTCTGGGAGTAAGAGCTTCCCACTGCATCCTGAACACTACCACAGGCCCAAATGACCCTTCCCTAAACAAAAGTTAGTTTTAATTACTATAATAAGAGCGTGTCCAGTCTTGAGGCTCTCCTGCTTTATTTAAATATATCAGTCTTCTCTTTTATGTGATTGAGATAATATATGAAAGCTGGGCTTCATTCATATTTTCCTAATGATCTCTGTCTTTCAAAAGTGCCCAGAAATTGCTTTCCTCATAGACTGTCGCTCTTTCCAGGCATCTTCCTTCAGCTGAATTAAACCCTGCCATTCCCTTCCTGAGCCATTCAACACCCCTCCACACACATGGAGTAGACTCGCTCCCCTGTTCTCCCAGTGAGTCCTCCATTCTCTTCTTCCTGTATTTCTCCCCCACCTCCTCACTTCCTCTGTGGACTTCAGACTCAGCTGACATGTCTGAGTCCATTCTGGCAGCATGTCTCAGGCAGAGCTCCTTTGGCCCTGCTGGTTTCTGAAAACAGAATGGAAAGGTGCTTGGAGATGCAGGACAGCTTTAGAGAGCTAGAATGCCAGCAGCACTAACAAGCTGTGTGACTCTCGGAAAAGCCCAGAACACCTCTGAATTTCTGCCGCTGGTTTGAAGCAGGATTATCATTCCAGTTTCTGGAGCATGAGGAACTCTGTAAACCACAAGGAATTGTCCAGAACTGGATCCATGCAATTCTTCTGGCAATGTCCCTGCTGTCATCTGAGCGGCTGTTAGTCACAGTATTACTCCTCCAGACACCCACTAGCTCAACCTTCCCCACCTTATCCAACACAGGAAGGGGTGTTCCCATGGCCTGAGCTTCAGAGTCACAGAAGGTGGACGGCATCCTTGGCTCTCAGATAATGTTTTAAATGCCCTCAGGGCATGTCTGACTTCACTCCCTGAGGAAAAAATACCTGGCCAGTGGCTAACTCAAGGCTTATGCCTTGAGGTATCTGGTCCTGGTTTCAGTCCTGCCATTAGCCCTTGACTAGCTTCATAACCTTGGGCAGTCTCTTAACATCTATCAACCTCAGTTTTCTCTTGTATAAGATGGAGATAATCATATCCCACTGGGAACCCAATATATGATCACCATTTCATAATGATATTATAGAAATGCTGGGAGCTTGTTTCAGTAGCATGTAGTCTATGGCTACTTTTACTGGGATTGTTAATATTTCCCAACAACCCTATAGGCAAGTTAAAGATCTGAGGCCAGAGCACCGTCCAGGGACCTGAGGAGACAAGCACTGCAGAGGTCCCCCAGATGACCTGCTTTTCTCCCAGGGCCTCATTCAAGTTAATCCCATTTCTTATATCATGCTCCACATCTCCAGAAAATTGAATTAATACAAATAAAATCTTTGGACTAACTCCAAATGGAACCACTCACTTTTCCCCAAATAAGTACTTCCTATTCTTGCCTCTAGGAATGAATTCACAGAAGTCCCACCATCCTGTTCACTAATTGTAGTTCTGACCACTATTTGCCTCTGTCTTCCATGTGTCACCCTCTCTGCCTGATTCCTCCAGAGGGGAGAGCCATCTACTCCTACTGTCTCTTGGGGTTTCAAAGGGTTTGGGGAGAAGTGGTACCACTGACTGAGTCAGGAAGAAGGAGGAATCAGGAAGAAGAAAGAGAAATCACCCATTGGCATTGAAGGGTCAGTCCCAAGTTCAGACAGGATTTTCCTGAAGGGAAAATTCAGTCCCATGTAAGAAACCAAAGGAAGGAAGAGATTTGGAGAGGCTTTACCTAGGAAAGAGGCAAACTTCACTCACAGGTTTTTGATGTTCAGTGTTCTCAAGGCCATGATTAAAATCCATAAATAATGAGAAGTTAGTTGTGTGTGCAGAATAAACAATAGTTTCAAGTAGTACAGAAACCTCATCAGTTAGACCAACAGGAGAGTCCCAGACAGGTGGCAAAGCCATTCGAGCTGTGCTGGGGGCTGTCCTCCTGGTAGCTGCTCAGTGTTCAACATTCCCTCATCCTGCAGGGTCCCATGAGTGGCAACTGTACTCCCATGGGGCTCCTTGGGGACGCAGCTGTTTCCTGCCTGTCTTTGAGTCAGGGGCAGGTTTAGCCACAGAGTTTCTCTTGCCTGGGTTTTGGACCATGCTGCATTTCCTCACACTTGAGGGAGCCCATCTGAGGTCCCCATCATGTCAGTCTCAGGACTTTGACTCTGAGACCAGCCTCTTTCCTAGACAACTCAACTGTCATGTAATCTGTCCACTCCCTGAGCCCTTCTCTCACCCGTTTAACCCTGACAGGAAAGCCTCTTTAACCTCTACATGGGCTCATAGCACATGGCTGTCTACTAGCACAAGACTCTATCCTGATCTGAGGGAGAAGGAAGCACCAGCCTTAGGAAAGATACAAACCAACATGGCAACTTGGCCCACACCACTTCCCGTCTAGGAAGCCTGATCTCATCTTTCGCATCTGATCAATAATATGACAGGAATAGCTATAGAGAATTATGATCTTGAGCAACCAGCACTGGGGCTGGGGAGATAACCAGTAAAGTGCAAGGACCTGATCCCCGGCCCTGCCCTCTAGACCCAAGGCTGGTGAGGCAGCATGCTAGTGTAATCTCAGTGTTGGGGAGATGGAGGCTGGAGGATGCTGGCCTAACCAAACTGGTAAACTCCAGGGCGCTTAAGGTAGAAATAGCAAGTGGATTCAGCTTTATTTTTCTTTAGTCACTCTGGTCATGAGGATTGTGCTCTTTCAGTTCTAAGTGTCCCAAAACAACTCTTAGCTCACAGATGGTCCAGAATGCACCACCAGAAAATGATCAAGCTTGAATTTAGGATGCCCAAAGGTCAATCTAAAATCAGCATCAGTTCTAGACAAGATTTTTGAACCTATAAACCTTTTCTTTTTATTTTCTAAGAAACTACACTATCTCAAAACCTTGGGTGAATTATCTGATATTTTAGTTTAAAAAAACGAAGTTGCAGAGGCTGCTGGACAATGTTAACTTTTAATAGCTGCATGATATTCTGCTGGGTTTGTGCACCACAGATTGTTTAACCGGCTCTCTATTCTGTTGTTGTTATTTCCAAATTGATGCTAAAATTGCATTCCATTGAGTAACTTGGGTATTATTTTTCTGACTCTGGCATTATTTTCATAGTATAGATTAAAAAAAAATAAAAACAGAAGCTATGTGGTTGGTGAGATAGCTTAGTGGGTAAAGGCAATAACCGCCAAGCCTGACAACCTGAATTCGATCTCTGGAACCCCCGTGGAAAAGAATGGAAGAGAAACTGACTTGTCTCTGACCTCCACATGTGTACCATGTCATTGCCCTGGCACATACACACACACACACACACATACACACACACACATACACACACACACTAAAAAAAAATAGAATCATTGAATCCAAAAATAAGGACATTTTACAGGCTCTTAATACGTAATACCAAAGTTATAGAGGTATTTTAACTAATTTACATCACCATGAGCAATACATCACTAAACGAGTTTTTTAATACTGCAATGTCCTTTACAGTGGGTATTGTAATTATTTAACATTTTTCCTAAGTTAGAATATATAAATATTATTTTGTTTCTAAAACTATCCTGTTTAATCAGTAGTGGGGTTGGAAGGTTTACCTTATGTCTGCTACTAATTACATGTCCTCTTGTACTTATTAATGCATATTTTGCTGTCCTTAATTGTTTTATTATTTTTTTAATATATTTCCATATGGCAATATAGCTGAAGATGACCTTGAACTTCTGGTCCACCTGCCTCCACTTCTCCTGTCCTGAGATTACAGGCATTCACCACCACAACTGGTTTATTTGGCACTGGAGAATTCCACTCTACCAACTGAGCTCCACCCCAGCCTCGTTTTACACATTTTGACAATGACAGGATTTTGGTGCTAGAAGTCTAGCTACCTTTGGGTTCTTGTGTTTATAACTTGTCTCCCTCTCTTAAGCTTTATAACCTATTTGCTAATCTCTCCAGTACCACTGGATTCCCTGTTTAGTCACCCTCTACCAAAGTGTTCAGATTTTTCTAACCATTTATAATCATGAATTACGAGACTGCCATGTGCAGCTAAAGGTTTGGATTCCAATACAGACTCTAGCTTTACTTTTATTTACTAATTTATTGTCTGCTTGTTTTAAGCTCTGAGGAATTGATTCCTATCTTTCTCATGGGAGCCTCTCTTTTCTCACCTGCAGAGTCACATCTCTCCCCATCCACCCCAATGTTAGATGAACTAGCCCTTTGTGTTTTGTTAAAAGAAAAGTCTAGCCAGTCAGCTTTCTTCTGCAAAGGGTCAGAGAGCCAGCTAGCTAAGGCTTGTAGGTCACATGATCTCACAACTACCCAGTGCATTGTCATAGCATGAGACAGCACAGACAGTGATAGTTACTCAAAGTGGCTGCAGCCACTTGCTTTATATGGACACTAATTTCTTTCTTATAAATCTGTATTCCATGCATGATAATGTAAATATATATATATATGTAACATGATATAGCATATAGCAAATATTTTATAGTATGAGATAATCCAACATATAGAAAATATTGTACATTGTGGTATAATAATCATAATATATAATTATATAATCAATTTTAAACATATTTACATGTTATATAATTCCATGTGATTATATGTATGTTATTTAATTTTATATAAATTTGAAGTATCATAACATATTGTTCTTCTGGCTTTTTTTTTTCCAACCATTTGAAAAATGTAAAAACCATTCTTTGTTCACAGGCTTATAAAAACAGGCAGCAGGCTGGATTTGGCCCATGGCTGTGGTTTGCCAAATGCTTCTTGCATCTAGCACAAGCTCTCACGGGATGGTCAAAACAAGTTGGCACACAGGACAGGCACTGGTATTATCTCTGACATTCAGTTGTGAATAAGAGACAAAGGTGGTACTGTGACTTGCCCACGGCCACAGAACCTGTGAAACGGGAAGCTGGGATTCCCAACAGATCTCCAAACCCCAAGCAGTATGTCGCAGTCAGTTTTCTCCCTAGGCAGAGGTCCCGGCCCTGGATAACACTCTTGTCAGAACCCATTCTCACATTCAAAGTTTCCAATTATTTGGATCAAACCTCCTCTTTCCTCAGCCATATGACCCCACACATGGCCAGGAGCTGACAGTCCATATCCTGATCAGGCGAACAAAGACAAACCCAGGCCCCTTACCTCCTCCAGGAGCCCTTGGTCCTCCAAATCACAGCCACAGACTCAGGATCACACACCATGAATGCCACTCTATTTGTGCAGGTGCTTAGTGCTACCCAGACAGGATTCCAAGCACTCTTCAGACTCCGCTAATCACACATCTCTAATCACAAATCTCTCTCCATGTGACCAAACCCGCATCTTTCTTTTTCTGTCTGCTTTTGAGGAGTTCAGTACTCTTGAAAAGCAACAACAAAATAACTGCTCTTGAACTTAGGAAAACTTACTACAATAGGAGCCCAGGAGACCCAGAAAGAACATGACTGTGAAAATGACAACTGGAATTCCAAAGCCTGATCTTGTCCTTTTCTGATGCGACTTCCACAAGGTCTCGTTTCTCAGCTAAAAATGAGGATAATCAACTTCAAATGAGAAAAGGTATGCCAATCAGTTGAATACTCTGATTAATAGTTCCATTATAAGGCCTGTATAGTGCCAAGCGCTCTCCACCCGGAATCTTGTCATCCTCAGCCCCATTCAGATGTGTTATCTGCCACCTTCTGCAGAACTCCAGGTAATGTTCTTCCTTCATGCTTTCCTCTCAGTCCTACATGAATGGAACTGAATTCACTATGAATTCTCCTGGAATGAGTTCAAACCCAAAGTGTGTGTGGTTTGAAGTGACAAATGACAGGATACTATCGTAGAGACTTGAGTGCGAGTTGGCAGCATAAGCTGCAGGCCGAGCCTGCTCTTCCCAGGCAGAAGCACTAACAACCTTTGCATGCCACCAAGGCTGCCACCTACACAGAGCTCTCCGCACAGTTCTGCTGACACCCATATAACTGAAGACCCAGAGGTCTTGGCACTTCAGATATCCTTCCTGGAAACTCACCCAGATAGTGATGCTCTCGGTAGATTCTGGTCACAACCGATATAAAGCGAAGAGTGATTTCGAATTACCTGATAAAAATATACTCATTTGACTTATGGGGAAACAGGATCAGATAATGAAGTCATAAAGCCCTGTTCTTGCTATTATAAAGAAGACTTTGGCCTATAAGTTCCTATTCTATAACCAGTTACTTTGATGAAATTATCTTTGTTGAAAACTGATTGATTCTACCATCAATGAAAACTAGCATTTCTGGGGGACCTGGGCCTATTGCATAAAGGCATTGAGCGGGTAGTTGTGACAGGTGTCCTGGCCCACTCTGCCTGAAGCTATAACTTAGGTCCCAGGAAGCCACTGCAGATACGACATCCTCATTCCTCAGTAGTTACTTAATCTTCTTCCCCTAGCCCCAAAGATCACCCCAGACCAAAACTAGGTTTTTGGGTTTCGTTTCCTCATTCCTAATTTCCATGTCAGCCCTACAACCTTCCCGCCTTTACCTAAAGACCCCACCTTTAACTTTCCCACCTTCTCTAATGGCCAGAAAGGCCTCCCTATATAAACCCCTGCCTTGGTTTCAATAAATGAACTGCCCACTGACGCAGTCTCCCAGGAATTCCTCCTGTCCCACGCTGGGCCGCCTGAGGACCTGTTCAATCATTCTCCATTTTCTGGGACAGCTGGAGCACAACAGCCATGCTGGAGATGGAGTTTCAATCACATATTTCAATCTCAGTTTGGGGTCTATCAATCTGAATGCACAGTCTTCTGCTTATGATGCATGCCAAGACAAAGTATATAGTCTGTATTTTGTCTAGAAGGTGAGAGAAACTGAGGTAAGCTGGGAAGTTTTCAAATTTACACTGCTGATACAGGGTAGTTAGGGTGTACATCCAGACCCTCTAACTCTATACATGTTTCCTCTATCCGTGCAGATTGCTCAGTCTTCTCAATAATGTTGCCCTGTTGAAGAATATATATGCAAGTATATTTGAGCTTAAAACGTCTTATCTATTGGTTGCCAGCATTTTGAACATAGGAAACTAAACTACTTATCTATAGCTAAGGAGAAACCACTCCAAATTCAGTAGCTCATACAACAGGTATAGATACTGCCCTGTAGTTTCAGAGCTGGGAACACGGAGCAGCTTAGTTCTCCCACAAGGCAGTCGACCCATTGCCCAGGGCTGCAGTGGTTGCCCGAGATTGGAGGCTCTCTTACATGTTTAGGTGGCCAGCTCAATCCCTTGCCAGTGTGGGTGTATGGAATGACACCCCTCGCCCCCATGAGGACCTCTTTACAGTCTTTCTAAATGTCTTCCTGTTGTGGCAGCTGGCCAAGAGAAAGAGAAAGAGACAGGAAGAGAGTACACGGAAGATGGTGGCTATGGTCTTTTTGTAGCCTAATATGGACGGAACATGTTACTCTGTGGGATTTTATAAGGGACGTGTCACTAGGTTCAGCCCACACTCAGGGGGAGATGCAAGCACCAGGAGTTGCAGGAGGGCCACAGTGCAAGCCCTTATAATTCCAAAATCTTCACTGACTCCTATAAGGCTGAGATCATAATCTTTATGTCTTCTTTTGACAAAATTGTAGATCAAACCATATAAAGTTTCCCAGATTTGCTTATTTTCAACTTACAAACATGCAGCTTTCCTGTCACTCAGCTTACTATTCATTTCTGGATCCTCTAAGGTGATCATTAACATTCTTTGATGAAGTTGTACTTTATTAACCACAGCAGTGGGTATGTTCTGATAAGGTTGGATTTCAGAGACCTCTCGCAGGTCCAAGTGTTAAAGGCTTGGTCCCCACTTTGGGGCTCTTGGAAACTGGTAGAAATTTTAAGTGGTAGGGCCCAGTAGGAGATCTTCAGACCACTGGGTGTGTGCCTTTGAGGAGACTGTGGGGGCTCTGCTCTCTTTCTTTGTTTACTCTATTTCAGCCACAAGGTGAATAGTTTTACTAACATGGGTTCATGGCCATGACATACCTCAACATGGGCCAAAGCCACAGGCCTACTGTCGGACCAAGTGAAACCTCTGAAAACATGAGCCAAAACAGCCCTTCCTCTTCACAAGCTAATTATCTTAGATATTTGATGCAGTGATGGCAGTCTGACTAATTCATGTTTTCTGAATAAACACACTTTCTTAATAAGAATACTAATCTTCACACACTTGTGGAAAATGTATCACCTCCCCTTCCATCTCTCTAGTGTTCACTACTAATGCCCTCGGGGGTTCAGATGCACAGACTCAGTCATAGCACATGATGAATGTGATATACAACTAATTCCAGTAGCTACTAAGTGACCCCTTTGCACAGTAGGTGTCCATCATAGAAATAGGCCTTCGAGCTCCAGACCAAACAGAGACCTTTGTCACACTTCTCAGTGCTCATGGGAATGAGGAAACAGCGTTGAAAACTAATTTGTGTCATCCTCCCAACTTTTGATTATCAGAGTTTGAGGATATCAGTACAGTGCATCCTTACTGACTCAGAAGTTAGTACTAGTAAGAGGTGCTTAAATTATTTGGTGCATGGCCTTGAGGGGATTATGGGATCCTATTCTTTTCCTTTTTTTCATATCTCAGTCATGGGCTCCTGGCCATGGTGTCCCTCGTTATCACTATTACTATTCCTTTGTAAAACTCAGTTCAGGGACTGCTATCTTGCATAGTGACTGAGAATCTGACATGGGCAGAAACTACTCCAGCTCTTGGGGGTGTGACAGTAAACAAGAACGGAAGGTGTCTGATGTAATTTTCATTCTTAGAGTTCTCAAACCTGGCTTTTTAGAAATATAGCTATTTGGGACCCATTCTAGACATACTCAGAAAATGAGTCAGAGCCAAGAATCTGTACTTCTTAAACCCCGTGAGTGACAGTGATGTAGGTGAGCCCCGGTTTAGCATCTGTGAACCACTAGTACGTCTTTCAGTTCTCTTCTGCCTCATGTCCTATTTACTCTACAGCCCACAGTGATGGTCCAGCTTACCACTTGATGGAAATCAGCCCTGCTGACATCACCATGCCCTCTGATAGCCAAGAACATGCTTATCTCACTCTTTCCTTTTGTGGCAAGATATTGCCAGCCACGCCTTGCTTCTTGAAATCCCCCTCCCTGGCTGTGGACAGCATTCCCTTTCAGTTCTCCTGTCTGCACCCTGGTCACGCCCTCTGTGTCTCACTGTTGACCTCCTCTCTTTCCACCTTGATAAACACAACAGTGTTGCTTAGAATTCTGGCTTCAGAAATCACTTCTCACTCTCCCAGGAATCCCTGGGTGAATTCCTCTCTGCTCTGGTTTAACTAGTCTGTGCCATCAACATGAGATGCTGTGCCTTATCCTTCATTTCCTAGGACTAATTGCACTCTGTGGACACAGCAATGTATCTCATCCTGGAAGACACCAGTCAGCGGTGGAGCCCTGATGGCAAGGCCAATTGGATCCTAATTGCATCATCAAACCCATTTAAACCCTCAGCCACACAGCGAACTTCTTGAGGCCCCAAACTGGGACTTATTTATTTTTTGCGCCCTTATAGTCCTGAGGACACTCTACCGAGAATATAAGATAGCAGATCTCATTTAGAAGTGGACTTGGGTCTTGTGCCTCACTACCCAGACTCACCAGGAGGGAGCAGAAGGCCAGGTTCCCTCCTGAGGAAGAGGCCAGACTTTTGTTTTAAAGATGTCACCAAGCAAAAGTAGCTTCTGCAAAGATGAGTGCTAAGCAGCATGTTGTGTTTTAAACTCTGAGCCTGAGAAGGAAGAAGCTATTGATTGAAGGCTGCATAGAGGGGAAGAACAGGAGAAGGGTGGTGTGAATGTGCCATTCTCTGACTGTGTAATTTCCATGTATATGGATATATATTATGTGTTTGCGTAATACTTAACACATGCATATATAAGTGTGTATTTAATAGCAGTGCCTATCTCACATTATAATCATGAATTAGTAATAATTACTATATCTAGGATATAGTAAGTGCATCAATATTAACTTCTTCCCACCTCCTGTACATCCTACTCACAAACAGTGCAAAAACTTCCATTAAGTCAGATTCTCCTGCTGAGCTTAACCTTAGACCAGAGATGAGTAATTGTCCTCCTGAAACTGGGTGCATAGTTTTGTGTAAATATACATTTGATGTGTTTCTGAGAAGAGCATCTCTAATTTTCCTGAGATTCTCAAGGAAGCCCTTGTCCTGACCCCCGAATATGCAGAATGTATGCTGATCAGTATTCCAGCAGTCATTCCTTTTCCTCTTCTCCCTGATTCCTAAGCACCCTGCTTTCCCACTGAGATCCATACCAAAAGATCCAAGGTGCTTAACAAAGTAAGTGCATCTCTGTGTTCAGGCATGCGCACATTCATTCATTCCTGCAACAGACAATTGTTTGTAGAGGCTCTATACCTGACCTTGTGCTAAGCCCAGGGACACACAAACCATGAGGTATTCAGAAGGCAACAACCCAAACTGTGCTGAAAGTTTAAAATGACCATAAGATTTGAAAAAGGAATACTCTAGCCACTTACAGGAATTACATTTAAAATCAGTTACTGTCAACAGAATATTTTTCTAAGGAAAAGAGGAAAGATTATTCAATAGCGAACAGAGGTAGCTAAGGAAAGAGAGTCTCCCAGACTCTAACAGCCATCCTCCTTGCCTTTCTTTTCAATTGTTTGTTTTTCCTTCTTGATTTTCTCATTTGCTTTGACTTGAATTGTGGGTACGTAGAGTCTCCGAATCTTATTCCACAGACCCAGCATCTAAATTAGATCTTTCTTGAAAACATTCCAGGGTGGGTCTCTCAACACATTGAGAGGCCCAGTCTATATTTGTATGCACCTAATTTTTTAGTAATTTCTTCCTTGTTTTGAGTGAAAATCTGCTTTGATTTCCAGCTCAAAACTCTAATTTCCTCCTCTGGGACACTGAGTGTCTTCTACAACAATATTTTCCATTAATAAATCATAAACTCAATTTGGCGAGTTGTGTGCAACATTATAGTTCAAAAATCATAATAGAATGGTGTCGAAGAACAGACTAGAACAAGCGATTCAAGCATGTGAGAGAAACTGGTATCATTTTTGAAAATTATTCTAGGTCACAGATTTATATGCATTTATATAAATTTGTAATATAAAATATACCTCTCCATTTTGGTTGCTACTGAGAATTTTGGGGAATTAATTTTTTCAAGTATTTGTCATGGAGCCCCCACATGTTCTTCTCCCACACCCACCGTCCCAGTCTCTGTAAATATGGAAATATTCCCTTGACTGCTTCCAGTCCTTCCTTTACAGCCAGTCTGTCATGCTGGGCTCCCTTGAACTTTCCCTTGTTGTGAAACCACAAACCCTGTTGTGATCTCTCAATCAGGACAAGATGGGAGCATGGGACACAATGTCATATGGGGCAAGGAATTTGGCTGTTGTCCTCGCGTTGTTTTGTTCTCCAATATCTTCAGCAGCAAAGCACCAAATCACCAAGCCTGTTACCAAAAGTTCCTGGGCAAATGCTTGTGGGAGGCTCAGACACAGAATTCCACAGAGGTAAACCCATTCCCCGGGGCACCCCAGGCTCCTCATACCTACCATCACCTAGAATCCTCTTGGGACTCATGGGAGTATCTTCCCTTCTGATTTGACAGTTAAGAAATCCAGGCCCAGTAAAACAGTTAAGAAACTTCTTGATGAATTCCAAAATTTGCCATAAAACTACAGTAAATGTTCACCAGACAGCCTACAATGTGACGTATGTGAAAATAATTATGGCTCTTACATCAGTAACACTTGAGTTCAAAGACTCTTGTATCCTTTATCCCAACCATCCAGGGATGGTGTGGGCAGGTGGCAGCTGTCCCATCTTCCAGGAGAGAGAGTGGACCCAGGGAGATTAAGCCACATGTCCAAGGCCATACACTAGTGGCTACTGGAACTAGGATTTGAATTCCTGTCCTGACTTCAAATCTAATGCTGTTTTCATGTCCCCTCTGCTGATGCTGACAGCTTTTCCCAACCTAAGTGCTTTTCTTTTCCCCAGTCCTTAAAATTTGTGAAGAGATTCTGGGGGAGCCAATGTTCATTCCAACTAGCCTGTTATGTTCAAGATGGCATTAGCCGTCCTGTAACTCCAGGATAAGACAGATTCTTCTCAAAAACAGTCAATAAGTTTGGGCTAAGTTGTAAACGTTGTTTACATCCATCTTGGAGAACAGAAGAATCTGTGGTCAGTGTGCCAAGGAATATATGAGAAAACCAGGCAGCCCTAATCTCTGTAGCATGTGTGAGGAAATAAAGACCACCTTGACTGATGGGTGATTTGATATGTCTGCAGAGGATTAAGTTTGGCAGGAACAGAAATGGCTGGGGAGCCAAAGTGAAGGGAGCTCAACGAGGTATGGCCTTCCAGGTTTTAAACTTCTAATCTCTGAGGACCAGAGTGACTTTGTAAGGAATTCAAGAAGAACACAATTCATCCAACATATAATAGGATCCTCAAATCCTAAAAATGTTTTCCTGAGACCGAAAAGGAAAGTATACTGGTGCCTGCGGTGGGGTGACTGGAGACTCGGGCAGACTGTGCAAGTGCTACTTTGATAACAGCACCACAGAGGTATTACAGGGTTGATGACATTTGCAGGTGTTGACATCTGTCCAAAGCCATCCTCTAAACGGAGTGCTTAATAGATAGGGAATGAACAACTAAACATATCCATGCATTCACCCAAAAGGGCCGACCGGCAAAGCCAAGCGCAGAAATAAGTGGGCTTTAATCTCTGGAGTTTCATCTTAACTGCTGCTGTTGGATTTCTGAGGTGGTATCTCCCCCTTCTCCCTAGCTGATTTTCTTCCTCTGGGGGTTCTTTCAATAATAAACTCTCTTTGCATTTGCAAAAGTGAACTTCCAGATGGACTTCCCAACATGCAATCCAAACATGGAGGAAACAAAAACTCCCAAAGTCAAAGGCGATTGGGAGGGTTTCTTCTCCCCCAAATCTCTGGGGAGGCCAATCCATACAACATGTTCACATCCTGGCTTCATTTCCGTTTTCTATAACAAGAGATGAAGATGTAATATGTCAATGTTGATGTATCAGAGAAATGAACAAAACACAGTGATATCTGCTTGGAAATGAGATGGAAGATATTAAGATGCTTACCATGATTATTTTCCTCCAGAGAAAATTTATAGCATCTTTGGCCTCAAGGGCAGAAATTCCAAACAGATTAGCTTTTCATCTCCTAGGTAACTCTCAGAACTGCATAGCTATAGAAATTCATTGCTTTAACACTGGGTGTCCTTATTAGGGAAATATCTTAAATTCTGTGCCAACAAAGAAACTCATTGACTACTAAGCAATAGTCACGAAAATATTTATGACATGGATTACAAACAGGTGCTCCAAGTAGAACAAAAGCCGGGGTTATTCACTACTCAGACTAACTGAGAAAAAATTATTTACACCTAACATAGTGCTTTTTTATGTTTTCAGTAAATATTTTTCCTTGGTTATGTGTCCTCATGTTCTCGAAATAGTAAGTTTGTGTAAGTACCAGAGGGAATTGGCAAACACGAAGAGAGCTATATAAATAATCGGTGTTAGAGTCACAGCATTACCTACACTATATCGATTCATAAATTATTCAGGATTCTATCCAGTACCTGCTTGTGTGCCTGTGTTCAGAACTCGGTGTACAAAGAACAATACAAAATGAACCCTGCTTAGTTCAAAATTTGTTTTATTGACTCCTTGCAAGCTTTGTAGAAGTTGTGTGGGCATTTGCATGCCCATGTCACAGATGGGGAAGCTGAGGCCCCAAGGGATCATACACCAGAAAGCACCAAGGTCAAGATGAATACTTTGATGTATGTCTTCAAGTGCAGTGATCAGTTCACTCCCCGACCCAAGGGCAACTACTGAGAGCGTGGAAGGGACATGTGAGCTGGCCTTTTCTCCAGTCTTAACATCTCATTGCTTTCTGCTTTCATTTGTCATCCAGGCATTCAGCACCATGCAGAGAGCTATGGTCTCTATCAGAATTAAGTGATTCCTTGCAGGAATTACTGAAATGCTCATTGAAAAACTATTCTCTTCTCATCTTGTTTTGGAATGATCCAATAGAGAGTTTGGGCCTTATGGAAGCAGCTTCTCTCAAAACTTTAGTAACAGGAGTTGTAAAATGTTCCCAAAATATTGCTTGGCACGAAAACCTCTTTCAATGCAAATGAACCATTGATAAAAAGGAATTTGTTAAAAAAGACAGGAGAAGGGGGAGCAGGGCGTGAAGCTCGGAGCCTTTCAGTTGTCAAGGAAAGGAAATGGCCACAGAAGCCTGGGATTCATGGAGGATGGGAACCATCACTCCATGCACTCAGGCTCTAGGCAGTTAATGGGACAAAGAGGTTTTATCCACCCATGTAAGGTACAAATAATGTAATCTTTTTATCCTGGCAAAATCAATATATGACTGTTTAATAATAACCACAACAATGAATGTAATTTGGGGGTCCCAAAACCTAGCTTTGAGAACTTGCTCTCCTGATACTTGTGTGACATTGGTCAAGCAACCAAGCTTCTGAAACCTTCCACTCTGTTACCTTACACATCTGAGCATCTGGATGAATCTTTGGTATCGTTTAGATACTCATGAGGCTATGTGAAGTCGTAAGCCATTTACGAGGCCAGAGCTTTTTCAGTTGAGGACGTATTTCATCCAGTTTGCATCCAAAGAGGATCATGTATCAACAAAAATGTGGCTAACCTGAGCTAAGAAATATTCAAGAATGGTTAGAATAGAAAGTCTCCAGTAGACTCTGGCACATTCTTGGCAGATGCTACCTTCACCCTCAGTGCTCTTGGGGGCTGTCAGAGACCCCTCAGAGTAAATGGAATCCTGAACTCAACCCCAGTTCTCCCAAATTTGATTTCACAAAGGAGGCCCTGATCTAATATGGCCTCCTAATTGGCATATATCCAAGAGGGAAGTCCTTCCCCTTGGTAAATAATCATACCCAGAAGAAACTTATTGCCACCTCTTATGTTATTCTGTTATTGTTTATTGACATTCCAGTCCATTCCAGGCTTTGTATCAACACTGTGCAAGCTGTATAGCATTGTGCTAAAAAATAAGAACTCATTCTGGGTCTGATGTGTCAGCCCACTCCTTTAATCCCAGTACTCAAGAGAGAGAGGCAGACAGAGCTCGGTGAGTTTGAGGCCAGCATGACGTGCATCAAAAGTTCCAGGCTGCATAGTGAGAACCCATATTAAAACAAAACACACAAAAAAACTGATTTCTGTTTTATAGATTGTGAGGAAACTAAAGCTCATAGGAATCAAATGACTTTCTACAAGTTATACATTTAGAAAACGGAGGAATTGAGATTGGAGCCATCCCCTAAATAATGCTACCTTCTAATCCATTTCAACTGAATAGACTGTTCATGATTATCTCCCAAATACTGGTACGTTTGGCTCTTGAGTTTACTTCTGTTGTATGAACAGATACCAGCCAGAGCTGGTAAGCAAGATGTTGAACCTAGAACATGATGACCATTCCAAGGGATCTCTGGATGTTGCAGTATCTGGTACTCAGGAGGCTGTGAAAGATGTGACTCCACTTGGGCCTGTGAGGATGCATAGCTGTGACTTGACTTCTAGCCTATAGGCCCAGCTTGAGCGAAAATCATGGGACCCACCCACAGAAAAGGTGAACTTCAACTGGATTAATGATTATGAAATTCTTCAAGTTTCAGTTCCTATGGACTGACTGCCTTTGTTCTAAGTCAATTCTTATGACATCTCGAAGCTTTGAAGGCCTGTCATCAGGAAAGGTTTTGTCAGACTTCTCCATGGGCTCTTTTGGGTTGAAGACAAGGTCTTGACCCAGAGGCATAGCAAGTCCTTGTCCTAAGGCTTTCAGAGGAAATAGCAAATGTTTGTGCCATACATCTAAGGAAGGGAGTGATTTCCAAGCAGGTAACATTGAGCCCCCCGTCCTGCCTGGTGTGCGGATGAGTACCACCCTTCTGTAGTTCACAGATCCTGATGGTGTTCTTTGCCAAAGATGGGATAAGTGAAAATTCTTACTTACTGTATTAATTACTTTTACATTGCTCTGACAGAACACCACACAGAAATAACTTAAGGAAGAAGAGGATTTTTGGCTTGTGGTTTCTCCATTATGGTGGGAAAAGCACAGAGTTCATGGTGGTGGGAGAGTGTGATGGAAACTCACTATGAAGCAGAAAGTAAGGCTGGAATCCAAGGCTGGGCTATAACCTTCAAAAGCCCGTGCCTACTGACCCTAACCCAAAGACACCACATCTGGGGAACAAGCTTTCAGAGCATAAACCTGTGGCGACATCTCAGATTCAAACCATCATGCTTAGGAAGACAACAGGTCTGATACAAATACAAATACCAGTTCCCATGATTCCCCCAAACTCTCTGTCTAGGCTCTGCCTAGGCCTTAGCAGCAACCAAAGTTATTCTCCAGAGCATGCAGAGAGAGAAAGCTGTTTTGTTGAAGATTGTTTCTTTGACATTCACGCTCCAACAAGGATCGTCTCTTCTGGGCCTAATTTGACTTCTTTATGTGCCAAGAGGAAACTTTCTCTCTGAAGGGCAGGCATACAGATATCTGAAGAGGTCTTTAGGAGGCACTTTATAATTTCCTTGAATTTCCTAGAATGTTTGCAGAATAATGTGTATTGATTAGCTGTCTCTTTCAAACTGCTTAAAGTTCTTCTAGCCTTTGATTTTTTTTTTAAGGGAATTAATAGTGAAGAAGGAAAAAAAAAGAAAAGAAAAGACTCACCATGTTTTCTAACTTAAAGGAGGGAAGTCGAAGAGCCCATGAAGTATGACCGAGTCCACACAAGGGCAGGCAAAGTCAAATGCATATTCCTGATGGATCTAGAATTGGGACCTTGGAAATGAGAAGGAGCTGTGAGTCCTGGAGATTGTGTCATCATCTAAACCCGACACTGGTATGACTGGACAGTGACTCTGGAAGTCTGCTCATGACCTTCAGCTGCCCGGAAGAGAGGGAAGTGGAGATCTGACCAGACCGCAAGCTTAGTCTGTGCCATTTAACATGCAAAGCATGTGGTATACCTAGCTTGCTGTTGCTGTTCTACTTGAGCTAATCCTATTTCCAACCAGTGGCATGACACCAAAGAATAAAAGTGAAAGTGTGACAGTGACATGACAGGACGGTGACACGAGCAAGTTCGTCTGTGTTCTGTTTGGCTTTGCTGTTGTTATAGCATCCTTCATATGGGGCTTTCAGTTACTAACATGGAGCTCAGACTTCACCTGGTCACTCCAGGGTATCAGTACCTTGAATGCTGCAGTCACATTGGTGGCACATTAGTGTACATAGATGTGAAGCTCTGAACTGGAAAGAACACCGAATTTAGAGACCAAATACTTCTGCTGCATTCTTTAAACAAAGATTTGTTTTATTTTTAATTATGTGTATGTATACGTGTCTATGTGTGGCTATGTATACATGACTGTGGTGCCTGCAGAGGCCAGAAGAGGACTAAGTTGTGAGCTGCCTGATATGGGTCTGGAGAACGAAACTCCGGTCCTCTGCAAGAGCATTAAGTGTCTGAGCCGTTGTTCTAGCACCTGGGCTGCATTCTTGATTGTTGGAACAGCTGTTTGAAGTTGCACAGACCACATGTTCCAAGTCCTATTGCTTTTGTACTAGTTACTATTTACCAGCTGCTGTGGCAAAAGACCTAACAGAAACAACTTAAGGGAGAGAGATTTCTTTTGACTCACAGTTTCAGAAGGATTGAAGTCTATGATGACATGGGAGCCATGGCGCATGGTGATGAGAGCATGTGCTTGATACTAGTTCACAGTGTAGAAAACAGAGAGTGGACTGAAAACAGGGGCTGGAACCCTCAAAGCCCATCTTCCTCTCAGTGTTCTACCTCTTGCCAGGCAGGCTCCACCTCTTAGAAGTTTCACAAACTCCAAAGCCAGTACCACTAGCTGGGGACCAGATGTGGTACCTATCTGTGGAGGACATTTCAGATTTAAATCACAATAGTACTGCATAAAATAAAAATATATAGAAAAGTAACTGGACTAATCTTGTAAGGTAGACATCATCTCCTCATCTGCATGGAAGGAAACAAGTCATGGAATTACTAGAGAAAAGAAACCACAAAAACGTTTTCAGATGATTTTATTAAGTGTCTCCCACACCATGATTTTCTGGGGGTGGCTTACTCAGAAGTGGGCTCCTCCCCATCCTAGGCATTACTGTGAGGAGTCCCACAGAGGAACAGATGTGAAAACTACTTGTTTAACCCTTCAGCCTAGTCCTCTCACAGTTTCTAAGGAGACTGAACAGCCACTTCCTAAATCTCGGCGGACCACTGCCGATAGATATGTCTTGTAAGAGGGGCCTAATTCCTAGTATCCATTCAAGTGACTGGGGCATTCTGGCATCCATGCCTTCACATCAAATATGTTTTACAGTCAGTGCACTATGGGTTAATTAATTAATTAATGCACAATGTACTAAGGTTTCACGTTAATTTCCTCCATCCAGCCCGGTTTTGAATGCTTGAAGGCAAAACATAACAGCTCCCGAAACCATCTCTGTTTTTTTTCAAGGTGCCCTTTGCGGAAGTTAATGCTACAACCAAGTTGTTAAGCAGAATCCTCCTCATGGTCATCTCTCCAGCTTTCCTGTAATCGGTGAGTGGACCATTCTCAACAGTTGCCCCAGCCCTGCCCCTCCGCCGGGTCTCACCTGCAGCCCCACTTCTTCCAGGAAGGCATCTCAGAGTACCCAGCTTCTAGCCCCGTGCCCCTGGAACTTCCCTTGTTCAGCATGTGATTGGCTTTTGCTCACTGAAGCAAATGCTGTCATTAATTGCTTTTGTGCCTGACTTCTCATGAAGCTGACTCCTTGAGGGCTGTGACTGTGACTGGTTCACCCAGAGCCCACAGGGCCTAGGTCAGTGCCTGCCACACAATAGCTGGAGTAGGTAAATGACATGTGGGCTGAATCATGATCTGTTCCTTGATTTCCCCTTCCCCTGTACATTGTCTGAATCACCACCCCTAAAAGCTAGTCACCGAGCACTCAAAGAGCACCCACAGCGTGTGGCACTGTGTCAGCTGACGCAGAACCCCGGGACATACGTCTCCCCTCTGGGAGTGAGCTGGCTCTGAAGTTACCCTGGCATGACAGGGACAACATTGTTTTGCCAGTCAGGAGACTGCAGCAGGGTCACTCCAGACCTCAGTTTCCCTCTCTATAAATAGGAGTATTTGCATACCATGTCTGTCATTCTGTGAAAAGCAGGCATGAAATATGATGTCTTAAATATGATTTTGTTGTATTTTATTGTGGCAAAATATAAAGTGTAGCAGTTTAAGCATATGATTCAGGGCTACTAAGTATATCCATATTTCTGTGCAATCCTCACCACCATCTCCAGAATTTTCTCAGCTTTTAAACTAAATGTATAATTTTATATTTATTTATTTTAAGAATATTGTATTAACTCTTTGAGAATTTCATACACTGTGTTTTGAACATATTCACACCCCCTCCTCCATTTCCTCCCAGATCACCCCACCTTCCCAACTTTATGTCCTCTTTTAAAAGCCCATTGAGTCCAATTCGTGTTGCTCAAATTCTCCTGGGTGTGGGTCCATCCCTGGGAGTGTGACTGACCTACCAGGAATCACATTCCTAAAGAAAACTGAGGCTCCCAGCAGGTAGCCATCATCAGCAGCTCCTCAGCCAGGGCTGACACACGGTGCCCACTGCCCCCACTCCGTACTGGGATTGTGTCTGGCTTGAGCTTGAGCAGGCCTTGGGCATGCTGTCATAATCACCATGAGTTCATATGTGCCACTGCCCTGTTGTGTCTGGAAAACATTGTTTCCATGTGGTCATCTGCCACCTCTGACTCTTAGACTCTTTCAGCCTCTCTTCTGAGATGATTTCTGAGCTTTGCAGGGAGGAGTGTGATGTAGATGTCTCATGTATGGCTGAGTACTCCATAATCTCTTATTTTCTGCACATTGAACAGTTGGGTGTCTCTGTGTTAATCACCATCTACTGCAAAAAGAAGCTTCATTGATGAGGGTTGAGAGATGCATTCAACTATGAGGATAATAAGTCATTAGGAGTACTTAAATACTATGTTCATTTAGCAGAATAACACTAGTAAGTCTCTACTGGGGTCTATGACTGCCTAGCCACAGGTCCTTGGTCTTGATAATGGCGCCAGCTGTGGAGTCCATCTTGTGAAGTGGGCCTTAAGTTCAATACAGAAGTGCTAGGTTACTCTCATAATATTTATGACACTATTGCACCAGTGGGCAAGGCTTGCCAGGTCACTTGTTTTGTAGCCACAGGGCCCCCATCTTCAGTGGTTCACATAGCACCTTGCAGCACAACGAAAGCTAGCTAGTTAAGCTGAAGCTTCGGGATAAGCACCAGCTTGATTTCTCCATTTTCATTGATTCAACAATGTGGCGTCTTCAGCCAGGGTCTTACCGTCAAATTCTAGGGGTACTCGAGAGCAGTGGCAATAGCCATTAATGTTTTGGATGCTATAACTACTGACGAAACACTTCAAAAGAGCTTATCCATTCTTTGCACTGTTTTTTTTTTTTTTTCATTTATTTACTAGCCCACGGAGAAGGACATTATCAGCCCTTGTAGGGTAACATCATTTAAATTCTTTTTCTACATGTATATATTTTGGGAGGCTACTACATTTGTAGGTTTCTATATGACTTTTTCAAAAGGCCTTTAGTGTTAGCTCGCCCTATATGCTTCCTGTATCTACCCTGCTCTCCCATTCCCGCCCATTAACTCATCCTGTTCCGTTATCGCCCCACCCCCTTTATATCACTGAATTCTCTCCCCTCCCTTGAAAGCGACCCCTCATGGACACTTACTAGTTTCATGACCCCAACAGGTTTTCCAAATGAAACATACATATCTAAAGAGTCAAAGCTAGCATCCACATGTGAGATAGATAGACATGTGACAGTTTTCTTTCTGGGTCTGGGTTACCTCACTCAGGGTGACTGTTTCCAGATCCATCCAGTTACCTGCAAATTTCATAAATCCTTTTTATTCTTTCTTTCTTTCTTTTTTTTTTTTTTTTTTTTTTGAGACAGAGTCTGACTGTATCCCTGACTGACCTGGAACTCACTATATAGATGAGGCTGGCTTTGAACTCACAAAGATTTGCCTGCCTCTGCTTCCCAAGTGCTGAGATTAAAGGCATGCAACACCATGCCTGGCCTAATTCCATTTTTCTTAACAGCTGAATAGTATTCCATTGTGCAAATGTTCGACATTTTCAGTATCAGTTCATCAGCTGCTGGACATGTAGGTTGTTTCCATCTCCTGGCATTGTGAACAGAGCAACACGGAACATGAATGAGCAGGTATCTCTGTAGCGGAATGTGACAGGCACTCTCACGGCTCCCCTCCCTTCTCCAAGTCCCTTTCCAAGTCTGTGGTCTAAGAGGTCTTCATGGCCTAACCTCTCTTTTCAATAACAGGGAAACTGAGACCCAGACACGGTGGAGTCACAGGCAAAGCTGAGGTTAGAATGTGGGTATCTGTTGTCTTTTCCACAAACCCACCTCCTGTGGCCTCCCTCCTGTGTCTTCTTGAGTCAGTATTGTGTACTTTGGGGAGTTCCTCCTGTCCCCATTGAAACCATTTCCTGTGCTCACTCACAGCCTGCTGATTCCAAAAGGTACTAGCTTAGGGATTTGTAAAACATGAATTTCGTTTTTGAGACAGGCTCACCCTGTAGCCACAGCTGTCCTGGAACTTGCTATGTAGACTAGGCTGGTCTTGAACTCACAGAGATCCACCTGCCTTTGCCTCCCAAGTCCTGGGATTAAAGGCATGCACCACCACTCCTGGCCTTAAAACTTGAATTTTAAAAATATATATTTTTTATTATTTTTCTTTTATGTGTATGAGTGTATTGCCTGTTTGTATGTAAGTACACCTCTGTTGTGCAGTGTCTGTGGAGGTCCGAAGAAGGTGTCAGATCCCCTGGAAATGGAGTTATGGATAATTGTTAGGTGCCATGTGGGTGCTGGGAATCAAATCCTGATCCTCTGCAAGAGCAGCTAGTGCTCTTAGACATGGAGTCATCTCACCAATCCCTGTAAAACACTAATTTGATTGTACATAAAGTTGTTAAGGGCCCAGGAATGTTTTTACATATGCTATCCAACAACTTAAGACGGTTCTTCCTCAGGCTCTGTTGGTGAACCACCCGTAAGAAGATATGAATTTGATCCCCAACACTCATGTAAAATTTTTTAAAAAGTCAAGGGTAGTGGTGTGTATTGGAAAGCCCGACACTTGGGAAGCAGAGATTCGCTGGCCAACCAGTCTAGCCTGGTTGGTGAGCTCCAGGTCAATGGAGACCTTGTTTCAAAAAACAGATCGGATAGTTCCTGAGGAATGTAAGGTTGACCTCTTGCTCCACACACATGTACTCCCACATACAATATAACGTGTTTCCAATTTTCCATTTATTGACCATTTTAATTAGAGGATTTTTCTTCTCCAGCACTTTCTTACTCTTTAGGGGCGGGGGACAAGATCTTTCCGTTAGAAAAGGGACTCTTAGGTTCACTGTCTCCTGATCATTTCTAACCTGGGGAAAGAAGCTCCCAGCAGGTCAAGGCCAAGTCTGTGAAGCAGGAGGTAGGGACGGAAGAGGAGCCCATGAAGGAGCAAAGGTGCAACATAGACTTCACAAGAACCTGCTATACCATGTGCTTCCTAGAGTCGCATTGGGTTTGGCCTTCAGTGGGTGTTATCTTACCTGGCTCAAAGCAGATAAAACAGGATTACATTTGAAAAGGTGACATGCAATAATCTTCTTATTAACCTTGAATGTGGGAAAATTTCAATTAAACTGGTGTCTCCTAGTCTTTAAGAAGATTTTACCTGTGGCTGGAGAGATGGCTCAGCAGTTAAGAGGATTAGTTGTTCTTGCAGAAGACCCAAATTCAGTTCCCAGCACCTACATGGTGGCTAATAATTATCTATAACTCCAGTTCCAAGGGATCTGACACCGACTTCTGATCTCCTTGGGCACTGCATGACAAAGATGTACTTACACACATGCAGGTAATACACTCATACAGATAAAATTAAAGTAATATTTTTTTTTTAGAAAGAAAATTTTACCTAAAACAGTGTCCTTCTTGGGCCTCCATGCACACGGGTGCAAGCACCTGCACACAAACATGTGCATATATTGAACACATACACATCATAGACACACAAATAAAAAATTAGTATGTTAAAATGAAACACCTGCTTTAGGTGGCAGGAAGAGTTTAGGTGACAGACCTAGAGCCTTGAATGTCGGGCTGAGGAGTTCCAACTATTCTAGAAGCTATAGAAGGCCACCAAGGGCTGTGATCAGGAGCGATGTGAGCTGCCAAAAGGCTGAGTTAGGATCATAACAAGGTTGGTTGAGAGAAGAAGCCACTTAAGGAGACTGGGACAAAAATCCCAAGGAGCAAGTTGAGGCCAAGGTGGGGCATGACGGGTCAAAGGAAGAAAACAGAGAAAGACACACTGCAGGGCCATGAAGCGTGTACTTCCAGCTGGCTGTGGTTGCAGAAAACCAAGAAGGGAGAAAGCCTGAATTTTAATGATGAAAGCAGAAGAAGTGAGAGCAAAGGCCATCAGGAAGATCAGGAGGGTTCTGGACCCAAACAGGCTTAAGATCATAAGACCCTTGGTCACGCTGGTGTGTTCTCTGCCGGCCTCGGTGAATACAGTCTTCCATCTTAAGTCACTGACATTTTGTTCCATCCTTTGTACTCAAACACAGACTTGGCTGATATCAATATTGAAACTACATACCTTTCATTCAATGAGAGACAACTGCTTCGTCCTCTAAACACCGCACAGTTCTTAAAGAAGTATTTTCCCCTCCCGGAGATGCCCTATTCAGTCTGTTGCCAAAGCAGATCTTTTCTCCCTTAAGATGAAGTTTAGGCTCACCTTTCCAGCCTGCATCTTTAGTGATGTTCTTTTGGGCAAGTTTACTCACTCAAACCAGCATCTTTCTTTTTCCTCCCTCAGCACAAACACTTCCCAGAGTCTCTTGTGCATAGCTGTCACTGAGAATCCTGAAACCTTAACCCAGTAAGTTCAGATACTCCACCTGACTTCCAACACCCGACTCAGATCTGGCTCAGGCGGATCTGATGTCATTTCCCACCTGTTTTCTCTAACACAATTTTGAGTTCTAATCAGGCCAGCCTTCTTCCCCAAATACTGTGCCTTCCTGGCTCCACAGCACCCAGCTTCTTCTTTCTCCAAGAGATAGCTCCTCACCATTCACTTGCTGCAGTGTGCCTTCAGCCATCCCTGTGTTTGGAGGATGAGCAAATTCTAAGTCACAGATAGGATCCGGCAGGATGTAAGGCAAGATGGAAACCTTCTAGGACTCAAGCAAGCTCCCAGCTAGACCGCAGGCAATGCAAAAGCAGAGATCTTGTCAAGCATCTCCTAATGTCATCAACGCTCCCCACAGCTCTGAGCAGAGTGGTCAACACTGAATCTTCACAGTCTCCAAACAACAGAAAAAAAAAAAAAGAAAATGAAATCATTAAAATTTTCACAGGCAAATAATTCACAGTAAGTGATGAAATAGATCCTATTCACGTATAGAACTGGATTTAAACACTAGACTCTTCAACCTCACATCCATTGGGAAAAGCAAATAAAATACAAGTGTTGGTGAGGGTATGGAGAAATCAGAACCGACCTGTGTACACTGTTCACAGCAATGTAAAATGGTGAGCCACCATGGGAAACAGAGGGCACTCTTCAAAATACAGTGGACCTGTCATCTCATCCAGAAACTCCACTCTTACCAGGTACAGGTCAACCAATAGCAGAATCTCCATGAGCTATCTGTATTCAGAGCAGCATTATTCACAACGTCCAAAGTTGGAAGTCACCCAAGTTTCCAGTCATGAATGAATAGGTTAAAAATGTGCTATATGCATACAATGGAATGTTAGTGAGCTTTTAAATAGAAAAGGCATTCTGACATACTATCTTCATGATCCTGAGAGCAGCATGACAAATGATATAAGCCAGTTACACACACACACACACACACACACACACACCACAATAATGCTGTATGGTTTTGCTTACATGAAGTTTGAAGAAGAGGCAAGTTATTGTTATCGTTGATGTTGTTGTTAGTGGGGTTTTGAGACAGTCTCACTATGTAGTCCTGGCTAACCTAGAACTCACTATGTAGACTATGTAGACCAAGGCTAATCTCAAATTTGCAGTGATTCTCCTGCCTCTGCCTCTAGAATACAGAGATTATAGGTGTGTACTAGTTTCCACTATACTATAGGTGTGTAGGAGTTTCCAGTCAAGGAAACTCATAGACAGAAAGTAGAATAGTGGTTACCAAGGCTACAGGAAGAAGAGGATAGGAGGTTGTTCCATGGGTCCAGAGCTCCATTTGGGGCATGAAGGAATTCTGGAGATTGGTTATACAACAAGGCAAGTCTGCTAACCAATGCTGAACTGTATATTTAAAAATGGCTTGGGTGGTATGTTTTACATTATCTATATTTTAACAGAATTAGAAATTAAAAAAAATATAAAACTAGACTCTGTAAGATTTTGTTTTCAACTCATAACACATTTGAATGAGCTATGGAATTATTAAAATAAAACTTGGATTTCTCCTTCTCCATCTCCATCATCCCAGAGATGTTTATCTAATTGGCTTGTGGTGTCGTCTGGGATGGTTCTAATGTGTGGCACAGGGAATCATTACTTGGAAATTAGTGGAAAAGTCTGTGATTCAATATGCATTTTATAAACACAGAATCTTAGAAGTAAAATGTGAGACACAGAAGAAAAGAGCTCTCTTGAGTTCACAAACCTGTGGTTGAATCTTGTCCCATTTCTCCCTTGCTTTGTTACATCAGGCCATATGCTCTAGCACAGTACCCAGTGTCCTTTGTGATGACTGATATATAATAAGTATTGTTATTAAACAAATGAATGAATGAGGATCACATCTTCCTAGGAATATGAAGACTGTCACTTTACTCTGAAAATTAGCTAATAAAAAAAATAAAGATAGGTTCCTGGAATGGTGCTTGACATATAGTAGCTATGCAGTAAATGACAGTTATCATTATAAATCACATGGACAGATCTTTACTGATCATCCTCTGAACCAGTTTTCTCATTGAGCAGATCAGAAAACAGGGAATCAGTTAAGAAGAAGAATTCCTTAGCCAGTGTTCATTTATTGTGTAGGAGCTTTCCACTTTAACTTCTGATGTTGGGAGTGCTTTGATATACAGACTTACAAAGGAAACATCCCCTCACCAATGCCATTGTTCAAACAACAACTTATGACAGTAGTAAAGATGTATTCAAACAAGGCTGCTGGTACCTTGCTCAGCCATATAGGATGACAGAATGCAGTTCTTTATAACAAACTATGAACACCAAATCTGAGATAACGGACTTTGAGATTCCTTAGTTCTGAGATACTCTATGTGTGGGAGGCAATTTCCTGGGTTCCCTGGGGAGTAAATGACTCCTTGTAGGTTTTCAGGGGGTTTCTTTAAAAATAAGGCTTCAAAGCTTTCAAACTTCAAGACTTTAGTGACCCACCCACAGCCCATAGTGCTGTGGCTCTGTTATCGACTGTCAGCCCCTGTGGAGAATGGTCAAAGGAGACCCTCCATGGAACCTGTACAATTTGAGAGCCTCATTTTCTGAGACTCAGGTGACTCTTCTGTATGGAAGGATTGTTCAGTCCAGGAAACCTTTGGCAGTCCATCCTGGTGTTCAACACTACACAAAGAGGTTCTCCCTGCAGGTCCTGTGCTTGATACTGTAGATACAAAGTCATGAATAATGTATTCTTATCATCAAGGAGTGTCAACTCTACCAGAGGACAGACAAAATTGCACATTATGTGTTACAGTGTGACTGTTCTAGGCACACCTTTGATATCCAAAAAGCCCTCTGTGAAGATGACACTTTTTATTGTCAGCTTGACTGGATTTTAGAATCGCCTGGGAGACACGCCCCTGGGAATGTCTGAGAGGGATTTCCAAAGAGGTTTAACTGAGGTGGGAAGACCCATTCTAAATGTAGGCTGGGTGCCCAGACTAAATAAGAAACAAGAAAGCCAGGTGAGTACAACATTCATCTCCCTGCTTGCTCGCTGTGACCAGCCACCTTATAGTTCCCCACCATGGTAAACTACTTTCCCTCAAACCATCAGTCAAAACTTTCCTTCTTTAAGTTTCTTTTTTGTCAGAGAGTTTGTCACAGCACCAAGAAAAGTAATTAAGACACCCATATATAGCAATGTCTGAATGATGAACTTGGCATATTTAGTGCCTGAATTTGCATCCTAACTTTGCTTACCTATGTGACTTGGGTAGATAACATAACCTCTGTAAGCCTCAGTTTTCTCATTTCTAAAATGGAGAAAATAATGGCACGTCCCTCACATAATTATGGTGATTATTCTATGAGTTAGTATATACACAGCTCTTAGAATGGCTATCACATAGAAAGCCTTGCATAGATTTCTGCAGGAATTTAAGCTTCAATGAAGATAAATATTTGCAGGGGACTAAGAGGCTGGCATATCCCTTACTTCTGGATTGCTGCCTACCACACAGCAGACCATTATTAAACATATATTAAATGGATAAATGTATTTCAATGGAAGAAAGCCAGATATGTGGCAGATTGAGCTGGTATTAACTGATTTTATTCACTGCTTCCAATGCACATGTTAGACCAAATAGAAATAAACATTTTAAAAATATACATCTGGGCTCAAAAGGAAGATGAATCCGAAGGTACTATACAATGAAAGAAAGGAATCACAGGCAGAGGTTTGAACCGAAGCAGATGCATTAGAAATGCCATAATCACTAATTCTTGTAATGTTGACAGAGATGATGGTGATAATGGTGTGGATGCACGGGATGACGACGATGCTGATGATGAGGAGATGACAATGATGATGGTTTGACAAAGAAAATTCTCAAGAAGAATTATAGGGTACTTGAGATAGGACCAGCATACATATCCTGGACTCGAGAAGTCATTCCTTTCATTACTTCTACTTGTGGTGCTTATATTTTTACCGAATAAACTGAGACCTCCACGAAGATGGAGCTGCCTTGTTTAGTCTTCATCCCAACTGTGCGGGTTCGTGAAACTGTCATAACACATACTCAGTCTAAATTAGGCTTGAGAAATGTTAAGGTTCTTCTTGTCCTGGAACATCCATATACGTGATCATAAATTCAAAGACACTAATTAAGAGAAGCACAAGAGGTCAACGCATTCAAGCACCCCCCCCACACACTTCGCTGTTTCCTGCTTTTCTTCATCCACTTTCTGTTGCTATTATAGAATGCTACACGCTGAAACTCATAAGGAAAACAAGTTTATTTGGCTTATGGCTCGACCAGCTAAAAGGTCCAAGAACATGGTGTCACCATGCACTCAGCATCTCCCCAGGGTGTTGTTGTTGCACCATACCATGGCAGAGAGCATGGAATGGCTGGCAGTACAAGCGTGCTGGTCTGACTTGCTCTTCCCGGTGTGAAACCACTCGTGCCATCACGGGGTCCCCACCCCCATGATTTCTTCTACTCCTAATTACCACCCAAAGATGTCACTTCCAAATACCATTATTATATGAGTTTGGAACGTCTGTTCCCAGCACATGTGCAAACCACAGCATCACATTCATTAAGGTTGCCCAGGTTACCAACCATTTCTAAGAAGGGATTCAAACTTTCACGGGTCTGCTAGAAGATGTTAATATTCAGGCTCTTTGCACCTTGCTATAATCTATTCTACCTCTGGTTTCTTCATGTGTCAGTCTACAAAGGATGGTAAAACATCACTGAAAAGAATGGGGTATGGCCCCAGTCAATTCAGGTTTCCATGCCATTCATTTAAACCAGCAACATATGATTCAGACCCACTGAAAATAGCATAAGCCGAATATTTGGTATAGAAATTCTAGCAATATTCTCAGCTAGAATTAGACAACCTAAAGGGAGTGTGTGTGTGTGTGTGTGTGTGTGTGTGTGTGTGAAGGACATGTAGTATAGATACACCAGCTCTGGGACTGACACATAATATTCTGAAGTTGAAAATTACATAGGATAGTCTTATTCCCTGGGAGGGATTTACTTCAACTCTGGAAATCACAATTCCTAGAAAATTCCCCCAAAGTTAAAGTATTATGATGTATTGAATAGACAATAAATCCTTTCTTTTTGACATAAAGGCACAGCATCTTAATTTCTGAAAAAGAATTATTCCCCAAATTTACAAAATAAATATTGAACATACATTCAGAGATTTTCTTTCCCAGAAGTTCCCACAGATCTCTGTCAAGCTCTATTATTATGTAGCAATTTCCTCTCAGATAAAACATTATTTTGGAGTGAAGCTTATTAAAATACAGGGTGTTTGAACAAGAAACAAAATAGTCCATCCCGCAGAGAAGCTCCTTGAAACAGGAAGTAAACAACTCTGTAACCTCAGAAAGTCCCTGAAACTGCCCAGATTCACTAGCTCGGCTCTCCTCAAGCTTGTATAAGCAGTGAGGACTGTTGCGAAGCACTGTCAGACTAGCTAGCTGCCTAGAAGCATTCTCAGACTAGGGAGCCACCTAGAAGAGGTAGAGAACAGCTGAGTTGCCTGGAAAAGATGCTCCCTGACCAGCTGAGCTGCCTGCCAGTTATGCAGTGAGCTCCAAGGTCCAAGCTTTCATGAGCTGTGACTCATGCTGGCATGGACTTTTGTGATGGAGCTGTCTTTGAGTCATTTCCGCTCCTCTAAGAAACCAGTGGGCCTTATTCATGTAAGTAACTCCAGTAAAACTCAGTGGTTCATCAACTTGGACTTTTGTGGTATCCCTAGTTAGCCAGTTGTCCATTCCGTGTCTAAGGTGAGTAGACGTTTGTTTATGTTTCCCTGGGAAGGGACACATACAACATCTGGATCTGTTGTGGGAACATCTTCCTATCCTGCCTCTGATTCCCTAAACACCTTTCCTCATGCCTCTGAAAGACAGCTTTGTTGTAGACAGTCAGGATTCCTGGAATGAAAGTTATTACTGCCATATTTCAGTTTTCTTTTCCATTTCCAGGGGAAGCACAGTGCTCTGATAGACTCTAGATTTGGCATCCCAAATGTCTCTGGTAACCCGCACAGCCACTCAGTAACCAGGAGACCATGGGGAACCGACCCCTCTGTCTGAGTCTGTTATCTAAACAGCAGGGATGACAGTAATGGCACCTTAGGCACGGTACAGCTGTGAGGAAAAATGGAAATGAGGGAGCACATGGAAAGCCGTAGAACATGCCTGCCACGTAGTGAGTAGCTAACATATATGTATTAGCTGCTCCCCACTGTATCCTGCACCCTCACAGCTCATAGGATTTCCGGATGGATTTTTTTTTCCTTCTTTTACACTTTGGCTCACTTTTGTGACATGTGAAATCCAAAGCTTTTCCATGATTTAGGGATGAGACTGTGGGAACAGAGCAGAAGACATTAAGGAAGATTTCATGAAGGCGATGACATTGAAGTTGAGCATTAAAATTTCTCCTATTTGAGTGCTTTTCAGAAGATTAGATAATGAAGAAATTAAAGAATTGCATACTCCCCTTGAAATTCTCCACAGGCCAGCCAGGCTCCCTCAGCCGCCTCCTGTGTAGTATTGGGCTGGTATATTTAGAATTCTCTTTCCCTTCCTTACATGTCACATCTTCCTAACTATGGCACTTTATCATTCGGAGGTTTTCCCTCACTTTATCTTTTCTAAACTTTCTGAACCCAAAGGCATGCCATGTGCCAGCTGCAGCAACACCAGGCTTAGCAGAGCAGGGTAACACATCCAAATTTTCCTTGAGCCTTCTATTCCTAAAAATATAATTAACCACACATGAGACTTCAGTTAAGCAAAAATAAAATGAGATGGTTTATGGGACCCAAATTGCTTCATTTCTGGGCCATTTCTGTTGGTGTCACACTTTAATTTTAATCATACTAAGAGAAGAATTATAGGATAGCTGTCAAGAACACGGGCTAAAATTGGCCGGACTGCTGCAGGTTGTGAATAGTGTTCACTCAACGAAGGCGATTAGCTGAGTGGCGAGTGGAGCCTGAAATCAAGCTTCTCATTCCCAAAGCATTACTCAGAGGGAATATATCCCTTACTTCTAGCCCAGTGACAGTGTTTGAACTAGCAGAGGTTATTTGCAGGAGGTTTGAGTAGATACATAGGTATTTTGAAAGTAACAGGACCCAGATTTTTACTTTCAGAGAAAGGAAGTCCAGTTATGGAAATGTGTTGGATTGGAATTGGATGTTCCACTGTGAACTCATGGTTTTAATAAGTAAATGTAGATTAATGAGATATGTGGATATGTATGTGAATATATTTGCTAGTTCTCCCTGCCAAGAAGAAGTAGATTTTATGATACATGCATGGAAATGGCTGGACCTAGATCTTGGCTTCTAAAATATCATTTTCCGCTAAAAGGAACTAGAGTCCATTGGAAGACAGATGATTCTAGAGATGGATAAGTGAAAGTACAAGACAAACCAGGAGTGTCCTGTGGATCAAAAAACAAAGTGCTCGAAAATCTTAGGACACATCAAAAAGCACATAAGGCCACCTTGAAAGGGCTCACTCCTGCCCCTTGTCAATGGTCCCAAACTCCCATACTCAGACTTGGCAAAACCAGGGGAAATTAAAGTATCAAAATAAGTAAGGACAATATGGATTATAATTCCTTGAGTACAATTAGAATCAAGAAAGACATATTAACATAATGAATTTTTAAGATTTAAAGAAGGAAAAGCTATACTACAACATAGAATTCCAACTAGTAAAGAAAGAATAGATGATAGAATTAGAAACTTATTGCTTGGTAACTGTCATAGTAGTAATTGATTCAGGTAAAAACCATCAATTAACAAGTAAAATTAACTGGTGAAAATCTGATAGAGAACAGGATTTGCATCTTCTCAAAGTTTTCCCCATAAAATACCTATCAATTAGGCTCGGTGTGGTGGTGAATGTCTCTAATCTCAGCACTGGGGAGGCAGAGGCAAGCAGATTTCTGTGAGGTCAAGGCTAGCTTGGTCTACATATCAAATTCTAGGCCAGCTGGGGCTACAGGGAGACCCTGTCGCAAAAAAGACCAAAAAAGTTATTAATTAGTAAATATGAAATGGTGATTTGTAAGTATTAGTTATTAATTACTAAGAGAGTACATAAACTTTGCAGGCACCATCTTAACCAGGTGAGAAAACTTGACACCCCGAGAATGGAACAAGTCAACATTATGCAGCTTCTGATACAGGACTGAGAATGTATCACCACTTCTGTGGTTTTCCCAACAAATGTCCATAGCTTCAATCCAATCAAGAAACATTAGACTAATCCAAACTGAAAGACATGTTTTAAAGTAATGGGTCTATATATTTCCAAAATACTAGTACAATCAAATTTAAGGAAAGAGTAAAAATTGATCCAAACTCACATGACATGATAACTAAATTGTACTGTTTACTCTTAGCACAACTGTCATATTTCTAATGGACCTATGGATCTTGATAGTTGGACTAAGGGTTTTGTAAGAGGGTGTCTTTGCCTCTAGAAAACATATTTCAAGGTATTCAGAAGCAATGGAGCATCATGACTTAACTGACTTTCAAATGATCTAAAATAATACATAGAGACAGGTCAAATGAAAAATACTAACATTTGGGGAATCTGGGTGAGAGTATCAAGATTTCTCTCTCTGTGTCTCTGTCTCTGTCTCTCTGTGTGTGTGGGGCGGGGGTGCTGTATGAATACAGGTGCCCCCAGAGGCCAGAAGAGAGCTCTGGATTCCTTGGAGCTGGAGTTACAGATGCTTGTGGCTGCCCGATGTGGACAGGCAGCTGAAATGCCAGAACAAAGACTGATGGAAAGAATAGATCTGAGTAGAATGCATGCATTTAGAAGCATGTGATGACGATATTGTTTCATGAGTTCTAAAAGATATGTGGAATAATAGAATGTAGGAAAATGTGTATAGAGCTAGTGAATTTGATGTCCCTAAAATTGTCATTAAAGCAATAAATTATTAATTTACATTAGGTCTTAAGTCAAGTTTGTATTTCTAATTGTTTTCTTAAATTTTAAAAGCTATTTTACTTATATATATATTCATATATATATATATATATATATATATATATATATATATATATATGAATGTATTGCCTGCCCGTGTGTAAATGTACCTGTGTTACACAGTGTTTGTGGAGGTCAGAAGAAGGCATCAGATCCCCTGGAACTGGAGTTATGGATGGCTGTTAGCTGCCATGTGGGTGATAGGAAACAAACCCAGGTCCTCTGCAAGAGCAGTCAGTGCTCTTAACTGCTGAGCCATCTCTCCAGCGCCTGTATTTCTAATTGTTAGCCTAGCAGTTAAAGACAAGTAAAAAAAAAAAAAAGAGTAAGTAGAAAGGGAGATTGAATAATAGTACTAATAAAATAACTTCATTAGTCCAGAGGAAGGGAGAGGAAGGAGAGAAAGCAGAATGTGTGAGAGAAATAAAAGACAAACTTTCAAACAGACATATAAATCAAATGCATACATCACATATATAAATATAAATATTAAATACTATTGGAGCTGAATAAAAATATAAAGCAAGTCTTGGCCTATTTAGAAAGTCACATCTTTAAAACACAGAGATACAGAACTATTAAACGGATAGAAGAGACATATTCTGCCAACATTAATGAAGCTTATTGAGATATACAAATATTAGTCAAAGCACATTTTTAGATGATTTTGTTAATAAAACACTATATTTACCAAAAAGATATGACAATTTCTAGCTTTATATTCATTCAACATCAGAGTTTTAAAATACATAATGCAAATTTTATAACTCAAATAAATAAAAATACATTGGTGTGGAAAACATTAAGGTACTTCTTACAATTATTATATATGCAAAAGGAAAATCATTAAGAATAAAGGATACCTACACAATGTAATTAACAAGCCCAATCTGACATATAAAGAACACTACAAAGATGAAACACATGTTCTTTTAAAAGGTATAGAGAAGGTACTAAAATTGGTAAGTACTAGGCATTAAGCAAACCTTAAAATATATCAAAAGATTGACTTAAAGTATTTTTATTGCAGCCAAATTAAGTTATATATAAGTTACAAAAAATAACTTTATAATTCTTTGGAAATTCAACAGAATCATTTTAAATAATCCCTGGATCATAGAAATGGTGCTAGGCATGGATATTAAACACATGCTGAATTGAATAACAGCAAGTATGTAGACGATGAAAATTTGGAGAGCTTAATTAACATGCACTGAAAGAAAAATAGATCCGAAAGCGTGCATTTTGGGAAAAATATAGGCTAAAAATAGCTGACCTCAGTATCGGTAGCAAGAATTCAGGGGAAAAAAAAGAACATCAAAAAAGCTTTAAAAACTGGAAAAATATAATGAAGAGAAGAAATTAATGAACTAGAAAACAAATATACAGTAGAGAATCAGTCAAACCAAAGGCAGTTCCTTGATAAGATAACAAAGCTTGGAAAAGACTCAGAAAGAAGAAAGAGAGACTCACGAACTCGCAGCACCCAGAACAGAAGTGAGCATCACAACAGATACTACAGAAACTAGTAAGAAAGAGGGAATTATGAAAGAAATGGTGCCAATAAATTTGCAACTTGGAAAAATACACAAATCTTTGGAAGACAACTTTCTAAAACCGACACAAAGGAAATTTAAAACGTTAGTGTTCTTGTTTATATGAAATAAACTGATTTCTTTAAAAATTGAGAAAACACAAGAGATACTTGCATGTCAGTGTTTATTGTGGCATTATTCACAGTAGCTACATTTTGGAACTAACCTACTTTTCCAAAAAGAGAGGAATGGATAAAGAAAATGTGGTTTCTACACATAATGAAAAAATTTCAGCCAGAAAGAAGAATGAAGTTATGTTGTTTTCAGGAAAATGGAAACAAGATAATCATATTAAGTGAATTTAAGTCCCTTTCAGAAAGACAAATAGCATGTGTTTTCTCTCATTTGTGCTAACTAAACTTTATGTATGTGTGTATATATGACACAAGAGTAGACGTGAAACTGTCTTGGGGGAAAGAGACAGAGAGAAGGTATGAGTGAGGAGACGTGGTGTCATGGGCTACACTTACTGTGCAACATGTGCCTGGATGAAAGTTTTTTTTGAAATAAATGAAAGAAAAAATAAAAATAACCCCCTATGCCCGTATTGTTTCAGAAGGAAGTCATCCTAAACGTGGAAGCAGAAAATAACATCAAAATTACAAATTCTCAGCTCCAGCACACAGAAAAGAAGATAATATTTTTAAAAATAATTTCTTAATGAGTTATAACCCTGATACCACACAGCCTATGAAATAACTCAGATAGATACATTGATTATTTTTAAGAATTCCCTATAAAGTGCCAGGAACTACTCAGCGCAACCCCAAGGAGCCTTTCCCATCCTTTATGTTATCCTGGATATTGGGAAGTCTTTATCAATATTAATTTAAATCTTCCTTCTGGTAGCTTCCATCTATGCATCCTGTTTCTTCCATAACATTTCATGAATAAGCAACATTTATATGAAGTTGTTTAAATTCAGGTATACTTTAATAGAGTTTGAAAAAAAAAACAAGTTTTCTATCTTTGGGGGATGATGTCCAAGTAAGATGAAAAGCAGACATCTTCACTCCACCTCCAAACTTTAGATCCTCTCCATCTTTCTTGCCTACAGTATCTGCATAGGAGAAAAAAAAAAGACTCAGGGGTCTTCTTGGTACATAACCCAAGTAAGATGGAGTAGAGTTAATTATAAAAGAGTCTCCCCAGGGCTGGTAGCATCTCTCAGCTGAATCGCACTCTATGCAAAGCATTCTCATGTTTTGTGTGGGACTTGTAGGAAAGACTGCAAGGGAAGCAGGCTACTTAGTGTTCCTATCGTATGGACAGAAACCAAGCTGAGAAGGGTTAAATCATAGCCCAGAGTCATACAGTTAATGGGTGGTGAGGTCTTGAGTCTAGAGCATTCTTATCCACTTTTATATACTTTACTTTGGACCACACAACCCTTAAATGCTTAAATAACAAAGTACATGGGAGTCCTTCATCCAGATCTACTCAACTTGGACAAACAAAGGCTAAAGAGGGCTAGATCTGGAGAATACAAGGAAAAATATCCTCCCTTACAGTGTGGCTGATAGACACCTCCATATAAGAAAGACAGTCTACCATATACATTAAATAACAAGGATCAAAGAACCTTCACCTCCAAGGAAACTTTCCCACCTTGATCTTTACTTGCTTATAATGCTGGAAAGCCCTGTATCTCATTTGGAATAAAGTTCCCCTGTGGTTCTGCCTTGTGGGATCACCATCTACCATGTCATAGTACGTAGCTCAACTACATTCTTCTCTCATCCTGACTCCACACATTCAATAAGTTATTGATTCTAATTGGTGCATTCAAGAAAACTTTAAGAGACACCATGTGCCAAGTCTATTTAAAGATCCCTTTACATGTCAACCCAAGCAATCATTTGTATTTTACTTGGGTCTCTTCAAGTAGGCTTTCAGAAACAGCTGCCCAGGCTTAGATCTTAAACATCTCTGTATTCTCAGGGTCTGGAACATCCCACATCAAATAACAAAGGTTCAGCAAATAATTGAAAGAAAGGAGGGAGAGAGCTCTGGGGCCTTTTCTGTGCAGGGCTACTGACTCCGACTCTAGCAGGGGCCTTCTCTTCTCCAACCCCCGTGCGTGGCTAGTCATTCCCTGGTTTGCCCCTCTACTCAGTGCTTGCATTAGAAAAATGTCTATAAACCATGCATCTGAATGCTTCTCACTCTGTTGAGAATGTCCAAATTTCTCAGTTCTTCCCTCCCTGTCCTACCTCCAAGCAGAGAAACCAGCGTCTTCTAAGAGACACTCTTCTGACTGCCTGCTGTACCCTGGCCAATCCCTTTGAGAGTACCCAGAGGCCTGCCTGGTTCACTTTCTGGCCCTTAGCATGCTGGGCCTACTTGAGTACTGGGCCTGGTTGTGCCTTCATATCTTAGAAGGACCCGCATACCCTCTCCTTCCACTCTCCACATCTGGAGACAGTCCAGTTGCCAGCACTGACTCCTCAAACCTCTCAACTAGGCCCCATGTAGCTGAAGCTTCACTCAGAAGGGCGATATGCATAAGAACAGCAGGCGAAACATTTGGTCAGAACTCAGCCCTCAAAAAGCCTGTGCTTGGGTGACAGTGAGATGGCTCAGTCAGCAAAGACACAAGTTCAAATCCCTGGAATCCATTTAAAGGTGGAAAGAACCAACTCCCCAAAGTTGTCCTTTCACTTCCACATGAATACAAGTGACCACACGTGGGTTATGCAGCACACCATATACCCCGTGTCCACTCTCAATAAAAATAAAATTTCCAAAACATTTAGAAAAGAAAGTGAATCTCTTAGTTCACACCAGAAAAGCTTCTTCTTTCAGCACATGGAGATTAACACAGAGACTCACAGCTGGTCAATGTGCAGAAAATAAGAGAAGGCAGAGTGCTCATTCCTAAATGGGAAATCCAGATCACACACACACACACACACACACACACACACACACACACCCCACACACCCTCTCTTCCCAAGGCTCATGGGCAGAAGAGGGACAGAAAGATTTTAAGAGTCAGAAATGGTAGATGAATAGAAGGAAACCCTGTTGTACAGACACCACAGGGATGTTGCACATATGGACCCACTGTGCTTGTAACAATATGCAAGCCCAAGCTACACAATAACCCAGCATGCATAGAAGAGGTGGGTAAGAAGCCCCAGGCCTTGCTGAGGATCTATTGGTAAGAAAGAATTGCTTGGAGAGGAAGAGATGGGGAGGGTCAGTGAGCCAGGGGAGGGTGGGTTGGGGGAGGGGGGTCTGAGTATGTTCAAAATACACTGTATGAAATTCTCAAAGAATCAATAAAAATATATTAACAAAGAAAACTATGCTTTGGCCACCCGAGAACACGGACGCTTTTTCTCAGTGCTCCCTGCTCTACAGTCGTGTTCTTCCTTTCCCTTCCACGCATCTCTTCCTCTCTTATCATCGGCCTGTGGAGCTCTTGCTTGTCCCCTAAGACCAGCTCAAGCTTTTCTATCTGAACTCCATCAGAATTAGATGTTCTATGCTTGTAATACCAACCTCACTCAACACAGAGTTAAGAACAGTGTCCTTTTCTGCCTAGCACTGTCGGGAACTCCAGGACAATGGAAACCTTGCCCTGCTCTGCGTAATGACCTTGGAGATTCGCTCCATCCATGGTTTTGGAGGAAATTCAACACAGAAACTGTGCTTTATTGAATGAATGAAACCAACAGGCATTAACAAGTTGTCTTTCAATAAATGAATGATCGATGTTTCTAGAGTTATCTTCTATTGACTGTACACTTGTGCACCAACACCTGTCTGTACCACAGCCAACACAAGTGTATGCATTGGTTCATTCTCCCTTCCATTCATGCATTAATCTACTGAACCCTTCATATGACAGCACAGTGGGATAGATGTCAGATGTGTAAATAAACCTGACCCTGTCTTTAAAGAGCTCAGATTCTCAAAGACCCAACTGTAAAACAGTGCAGAACACATCAGGAGACATGTTCTTAGAATGAATTCATCTCAAAGAAACATTATTCTTTGAAAACAGTCTGACATCCATAAGCTTGTGATAAATGTTATTTAGTGGTTGGTGACATTGTAGAAATTTGGGAAGCGTTCAATCATCAGCCATTTCATTCTCTGGATGCCTCTTTTCGATTCCAAGATCAGCAAGTAAGCTTTTGAATAATCCTCATTTCAAGTTCAAAATATGAATGAGTTTCTGCCTGAGAGAAATGATGAATTCTTCTCCAAAACACAGTGAAAATTATTAGCACTTTCTGCAGGTGAGCTAACTAGGATTCACTCTCACCCCATTCACCGTTGTCTGATGGAGATGGAAGGTTTATATAGGCCTGACTAGTCCCCATGGCAACAGCCTTTCTCCTGGGTTACCATAGGAATGGCAAAGGCCTTTATAAGCCTCCATTAACAGAGCCTGGGCTGGCATCAGTCAGAAATGTCTGCTGGGGAAGGCATTGCAAAGTGTCAGTGAGGGCGTTTGAGAATTAATTTTACCCTGGAGTAGCTGTGCGGGTCTGTTTAGCACCCACCTCGACAGCTTCCAACATGAGATAACGCCAGGATCAGTCAGATATCTTGAACACTTCACATGAAAGGTTTTTTCCAACTCTAGCTACATACAGATAGGACCAGATTTTAAGATTTTGAGACACAAGGAGGACTCTCTTCGGATAAAACCTCACACTGGAAAGAAGTAAATCTTTCTTTTTTTTTCAGGACAGTGCCTAGAAGCTAAATTAATTAATGTGGTGACGGATGGTGAATATGGCTACTGCTTCTAGTCTACATGTTTGCCCCATATTTCATTGGTTGAAACTGAATTGCCAATGTGATGCTATTAAGAGAAAGGCCTTTAGGAGGTGATTAAATGATGAGGGCAGAGCCCTGTTTATAAGATTACTGCTGTCAAAGATAACTGTGAGGGAGCTGTTCACCTATGTATCCCTCCGTGTGTGCAGCAAAAGGCAACATTTATGAAGCAGAAGACAATTCGTCTCCAAATAGAGAATTTACTGTTACTTTGATATTGAACTTTCTAACCTCAAGCTCCATGAGAAATAAATTTCTATTATTTGTAAATCATTCAGCCTAAAGTATTTTGTTATAGCAACTGAATGGACCAAGACAATTGCACAACAATATGATGATCATTAACACCCTCAATCGTACACTTAAATTGCAAATTTTAAACAACATTTCTGCATTCCACAACTAAAAATTTCTAATTAATTTTGTTATAATTATGGCATGTCTATCATTAAGCCCGCACTATATGCCAGGCACATTAGGCTCTTCAGATATTCTGGGTTATATTATGCACAAGCCTTCAATTATCTCTACATTGAAGATTATTATTATCTCTTCATTGAAGATGAGGAAGCTAAGCTCTCAGGGGAAAACCACTGATCACTGATAGAGGCACCAGTCAAGTTCAGGTCCCGGCATCTTGATCTGCAGCCCCAGAGAATTAGTGTCACATTTGGAACAGATGATTGACCTGTTCAAGATGCCTTCTGTTGTACTGTCATGTGAAAGCCTTTGAATTCTGCTAAAATGTTTGTCATTTTCTTTCTTTCTTCTTTTTTAATCATATAAGGGATCTTTTAGGGTCTAATCGTACTAATGTTTGAATTCTTCTAATCAAGAATCAAGAAATGATACAGATAGCTCCATCAAAACAAGTTGACTTATGCACAGATTCACTACTCCTGGATTATATATGTATATAATCCACAAATTTATGGGAGAGCTGCATATATGGAGAAATGTTTAGTAAATGAAATTAGGAATTTGTCGGTAATTTTCATGAACTAGAAAACCTCATCAGGGCGAAGAAAATGGTTTCACTCCGTAATATGCAAAATACATACAATAGTAATCACCATAAGAAATCCTCTTTAGGGATTGATCAAGCATCATGGAAATAACAAAGAAAGTTCCAGGGAGAAGAAATTATAAGCCCTAGGTAACTTCTGCCATTGAAAGAGCAGCAGTGGGCATTGGTTATCTTCAAGCAAGCCCTTGGTACATGGCACCAGAGAAAAATCGCTCTTCCAAGTTTCCCCTTCTGTCAGGCACAGCTGTGAGGGACACTGAGTGGGATTCTCCTACCAAGGGTCTGAAGTCCTGGCCCCTGAGGCTGTCAGCTTTAAAGTAGGAACCCGACACAAGGAAGTCAGTTCTCTCTCTTCCAAGGCATAAGTGGAAAAGGAGACATTAATTAACGAGTAAGAAAAATATACTAATTTGTATCTATTGGTTTTCAATTGTTTTGCCTTCATAATACATTTTTCTAAGTATTGATTAGTAGTTCTGATTGGCTGCTTTGGTGATTTAAGAAAAGTTTTGAATTTTTGTGCTTTTCATATAAAACCTCTCCATCAGTCTTAATCATCTTTATGCCCCTTCCTCACCGGCACCCTCCCGTAGTCCCCCACTGGATTTCATACGTTCTGTCATTTGTGTTAAGGCCTATAGTGTCAGGTTAGTGTCCCCAGACGTTCCTCAGTGCAAGTTCATCTACTGAGGTCTAGTCAGCCTATGTAGAGTCCCTTGATTTAAGAAGACCAGCTATTCCTCATCCAGCAGAAATCAGTTGCCAATATTTCTTCATCTAAGAGTGGGGTCTGCTGCCCATTTCCCCAGATCTATGTTGGATTTTTGTCTGACTGAGTCAGACTGGGTCTGGTGCACGCTGTCACCAATGTTGCAAGTTCGTATGAACAGGTTCCCAGTGGCCTGAAAGTCTCTGTTTCCTCATGTTAATGCACCAGTCCTTCTTTTACACTCTATCCGCCCCTCTTCTGCAATGATCCCTGGGCTGTGGGTGGGCAAGGTTTAATGTAGGAGTCCTAACCCGGGACACCCACTCTTCAGTCTCTTATTCTCTAAAATTTAGCCGGCTGTGGTCTTCTGTGTGCATCACACTTTGTTGCATGAGGAAACTCCCCTGGTAAGAGTTGAAGGAGGTCCTGGGGAACTTGGAAAGTTGTTTAATGTGTATAGTTTCAATTTTGCAAGATGACAAGTTCTGGAAGTCTGGAATACAGCAGGCTACTAAACTATCCACTTAAATGTGTTCAAGATGATGACTTTTGAAGTTATGTTTTAACCACAATTTTTTAAAAAAAGTGAACCTGATAGGCTTCCAGTCTCTCTGAATGCTACCAAGGACAAGTCCTAAGGAAAGCCCTTGAGCCACCAAGGACAAGTCCTAAGGAAAGCCCTGGAGCCCATTGCTGTGATTGAACTTGTCCCTCTCTATCCAGCCTAACCTTTATTCCAGCTTATCCATCTCATATGTAGGTGGAAGAGAGAGCTCCACATACCGTTCTCTTTTCACAGACAAAGCCCCGAACTCTCATGCCTTCTTCTTGCACTGATCTCACATCCAGTTGGCGTCTACAATGCACCTTGTCCCTCCCTGACCTCTTGCCCTGCTTCCTGCTCTGGACTCTGTTTCTGATCATCATATTGATAGTGCACATGACTTCTTTGACCTTGACTTTTACTTCCTCCTGAAGTCTCAAGTTGAATTTAACCTCAAGTTAGATCTACCTGTGATCATCTGAGTTTCCATGTGGGTTTGGGTTTCTGAATCCTACTTTACTATGGGGCCTTCAAATTGGCCTGCATCAGAAACAGAATGTATTAGACATAAAAACAAGCTAAAATTTATCAATAAACAACACTCTGCTTTTTGGTCCCTTAAATTAGTTGTTTCAATCTAGGATTTAAATTGTGTCTTGACAGCAGAAGGTATGGTGCAGACTGGGATTTTACTAACCAATATTTACAAATCCAGTATTATTCAACAATGTAACACGGATATTAAGACTACTAATAAATGCTTCACTATAGCAGAAACAAGTAAACTCTTCTATGTAAGGCCAAATGGAAAATATTTCAGGTCATGCAACCAGGGCTATAATACTTCATTCTGCTGATGTCTGTCAAAGGCAGGCAAAGCCATACCAAAAGCAGTGTGGTGCTATTCCAAAGAAACTGACATTACATACCCTGGTGGCCAGCAGATTTCAACCAACCCCTAGCTCTGTCAACCTAAAGCAGTTTCTTACAGCACTTGGCAACATCAAGCCACAGGCCGTGCTGGAGTCCATTTCTGAGCTCTAAAACTTTCAGTGGCCAAGAAGAGAGAGTATATAGACCTCGTTATTGTTACCGTTTAGTACTGGCTGATTAATCCATCAGTGTGTGCAGTGTGCTGGTGTGGGGTCACTTGATGTTGCTGTTATGTGTGTCATTCATGTGATTGTTTTGTCAGCTGAGATTCCTTCTAGAAGTTTTGACCTTCCATTTGAGCTTCACTGTCTGGCCTCTAAGGAAAGCATGGCCATTCTTGACTCTCCATAATCATTTATATTTATATTTCCTCTGTGCAAGCCACCTTTCCTTTTTTAGAAAATCATGACTATTCATTCCTAGCTGATTGCGCTCTTCTAACATGACACCCATTTTCATAGCTCATCTAAGATAACCAAAATGGTACAGTCGCTCATTTGCAAGGTCTGGCATTTCCTTGGAATATAAATCTCCCCTGGCCTGGAGACAGGGAGCTTTGTGCCCACTTTACTCGTTTGGACTCCTATGATTTTTTTTTAACATTCTTGTTTTCTGAGTTCTATCCTTCCCCTTCATATGGCCATTCTCCTTGGCAGAGTGGATAGGAGGCCAAGAGTTTTTGAATGGCTGTGAAAGCATTTGCTCAAAGCATTTGCTCTAAACTATTTCAAACAGAAGTCTTTTGAGGATGTTCTGAGCATTCTCTACAGGTCATGGTGGATCCTCAAGTTTTGCTTTTCTGACATCATTTGCACAAGTATTTATCATCCTTTATATTTATTCTTTGGTTTCTTGTCATGTCCTTTAAAGATCTGAACTCGGGAAGAGCTCCCTGGGAAGCCATAGGATGATGGGATCCTGTTGATTGGGACAACACCTTTGCCTTTTTCTTTTTAAAATCAGAACTATATGGAATTTCAAAGACAAAAGAGCCAACCCAGCGGTCTTCTCAACTCTCATGGGACATATGACACTGTAGAATTTGAAAGTCATTGTATCTTTTCTCTAAATTGCTGCCCTGGTCCCCTGGTGAACACAAGCTCTTTCTTTCGGGCTTTCTCTCCTTTCTGATTATAATTAAATCGAGAAGACTTGCATCATTTCTCCAACCTGCTGGGAGAAATAATTGCGTGACAAGTAGGGATTTTTTTCTGAAGCCAGGTGGAATCCAAGGTTTGTTTAGGCTCAATGCCCTCTGGTTTCTAGTTTTAAAAAAAATCATGTCTTTGAGGAGACTCCTTGGAGAAGAACTCATATATATGTGATGTGCTGAGTAATTATCAAGATGGGAGGACATCTACCACACTACAGGAAGTCTTGGGAGATCTTCTGGGACTAATTTACCTTTAAAGAAGATGGATTTTTACTTTTAAAGAAAATGGATTTTGCATGATGAGTCATACAGTGACTGGGCCTAAGGGTCTCTGAAGAGAGATTCCAATTCAGAAGGAGAAACTTTTACTTGAATCTACTCTGACACCCCACCCCCACCATCTACAAAGACATAAGCATCCTGGTGAGAAATGAGAAATGAGTCATCTTATCGAGCTTTCCCACCAAATCAGTTATGAGATCCCAAACGAGACTGACTGTGCAGGAAGGAAAGGACCAGGAGGCCATAACAGTGGGCGTCAGATGACAGTGGAGAATCTAGTTTGCATAGTGAAGGTCCAAACACCTGCATGGCCTGCTTCCTTACCAAACCTGCGGCGTGGGGCAGGAACCCAGTTCTCCCATCGGGCTGGATGAACCGTAAGCTGCTACTATTTCAATAATAACAGTTTATATATTTTCTTTTTTTAAAGACTTAACTCACAACTCAATGCATCTTTATTCATATTTGTCTTATGATATTAGCATCACCATATCTCCCCATACAGGTTCAAGGATCTCACCAGCAAGTCTCCAGATCTGCCGTCTTATGGTAATATATCAAAATCATTCTGTTTCACACACTAAGGCAGATCTCTGTGAGATGGAGGCCAGCCTGATCTACATAGCAAGTTCCAGACTGTGGAACTTGCTGGAGCTACAGAGAGTTCCTGTCTCAAAAAACTTTTTAAAAGGAGAGAGATATTAAAAGACACTTAACAACAGAACCGTTTTAAGGTATGAGCAGAGTTATAGTGAGGATAAAGCAACCTATGGTTGGAAATAACAGAAAGCTTTTCACCATCCAGGCTCCAGTGGATGGATCCATACCAAGGGACAAAGGGGACACAAATTTGACTTAATAGAACTTAATATGTATGACAGAGTACATAAAATCTGTCAAGGGTTATAACAGGTGTGCAGATAGGGGAGGGGATCTAAATATGATCAAAATATACTGCATGAGATTCACAAAAACTCAAAACAAATGATAAAAATTAAGTAAATAAATAAACAAATAAGGCTTCCATGTGGGGTGGTACGTGCCTTTAATCCCAGCACTCAGGAGTCAGAAGCAGATGAGATCTCTGTGATTTCAAGGCCAGCCTGGTCTATACAGTGAGCTCCAGGCTGTGCAAAGCTACAGAGTAAGACTCTATTGCTAAAATTCCTTGGTGGGGAGATGTCAACAACATTTTCCTCCTCATCCTTTGGTCCCAGCAACAAACTCTGAGAAATCAATGAGTTTATTAGACTTACTTAAAGACCGATAGGTGAAGACTCACTTACAGGAGTGTAAGTGCTCCCACCTAAGACTGCACCTAAAAGTGTTCCCCCAAGCACGGATGATGGCTTCCTCATAGCACGCAGAATGCAGGAGAGACCATTCCCTAGTCATCCCAAGCCTATATACCACAGGCCTTCCCCAAAACCACTTGTAATTAGAGCCAAATTTCTCATCAAGAGTTGGGATGTATGCTGGACTCCCAGGGTCCTGTGACTCATGACTGTCCTTGTCCCTTCTTCCATGCAGGCACCTGGATGTCAATAAGCCCAGCTGTAACGGTCTTAGGCAAATGGGCACGGCAGGGCTCAGGAAGATGGCATCTGCCTGGTAGAAGAAAGCCCTATAATAGGCTCTGTCTCTACTAACTAAATAAATACATAAAAGCATATATATATATATATATGATATAGATATAAATAGATTAGATATAGATATATATCCTGGCCTTATTTCCTCTCCTCTGATTACCTGTCAAAACTTCCCACTGGTTAAAGTCAATTGAAAGCAAGAGAGCAAATCCTTCTAGCTTCCAAAAGACAGAACGTGGTGGAAGAGGACTTGAAGGAAAACAGAGAACAGCCCTTGGAGTTATTTAAGCCCTACCGTTAAACCCTTCCCTCTTTCCAAAAGGCCTTGACATCTGTATCTCAGACTAAGAACTCATTACTTCAGTGTCCAGCATCTTTATTTGCAAATCCAAATTTCATTCTCAGACATGTGTCTGAGTCTGTCACTGAATTGCCAGATAACCCTTTTTTCCTAAGCTACTTTTCCAAATAATAAAGCAAAAGAACAGAGAAAAGAGTCCACACCATTTCCTGCAAGTTCTGCAGTGTCCTGCTCAACACTGGAGTCCCTGGGGATTTGATGACAACATCTGCCCACACAAATGAATCATTAAGGGTGGAATGTCTCTGCAGATGCTGTCACAGCCCTGACACATTGGCTTCAAGAATCAATCCTCCCTGTGGTTAGGAGGTTGGTCCAGCTCAAAGTCCCTTCGTATTCTTTACACCTCGATTTTCTCTTTGGTCTTTATTATTCTACCTTATTCATTTTCTAAAAAGCAAGAATATCAAGAGTCATTCATCAGCTCCTTCATATTCCCTTCAGTCATGAAAATCTGTCAAGACTCACAATGACAATCAGTTACTGACTCAGTGCATAGCCAGCACAGCCCCATCCATGAAGGGCAGTTTTCACATTCCCAAAGATGAAGCAATAGTAATTGTATTTGTCATTTCCCAACACATAAATTGGATCACTTCTTCAGACATACACTATTGCTTTAAAAAAGACGTGTGCTCTAACATAATTATATACATAGAAAATCCTAAGGAATCTGTAGAAAATACTTCTGGGCCCAATAAGTAAATTTAGCAAGATCACATATAAGGACAATATATAAAATCAATTATACTTTATACATTGGAAATGAAAAATAGCAAAAACACCATTTATAACAACATTAAAATGTCAAACAGATTTATATTTAACACATATGCAAAGCCTGTACATTGAAAACTGTAAGATGTTTCTATTAAAGTTTAAGAAACAGAGATACACATGTGTTCATGACTGCAATTATTACAGTACTTCTGTCTAAATCAGTCTATAGATTTAATGTTATCCCTATTAAGACATTCATTTTTAATATAAATGAACACATTGATTCTAAAATGTCTGTGAGATTGCAAACGATGATTATCCTAAATAGTTTTGGAAAAGTAGCGCAAAGAGAACTTACCTGACTTCAAGTCTCACTATAAATATTATAACAATCTAAGCAGCTGGGTATAATGATATGCGACTGTAATGCCAATATTTGGAAGGCAGAAACAGAAGGATCGTAAGTTCAAGCTGGGATACATTGTGAATTCCAGGCCAGCCTAGTCTATGTAATAAGACACTATACCAGTAAGTTTAAATAAACTATAATAATCTAGATAATATGATTGGTGATAAAATTGATAAGGACAGACAAATGGATCAATGTGACAAAATAGAGTTCACAAATATATTCAAGTGATTTTCAACAAAGGTGCCAAAGTAATTCAGCAAAGCAAGGATGATATTAAAAGATGGTTATGGAGGAGCTGAAATATGGCTCAGTGATTAACACGTGTTTTTACTCTTTCAGATGACCTAAGTTTTGTTCCCAGTACCCCTGGTGTGTGGGTCACAACAACCTATAACACCACCTCCAAGGGATCTGCTGATCTCTTCTGGACTCTACAAGCATCTGCACTCACACAGCCACACACACACATACACACACACACACACACACACAAGAATAAAAATAAGTCTTAAGGACTTTTAAAATATGATACAGAAATTAGAAGGCACATGTATAAGGAAAAACAAAGAGCTGGGGAGAAGGCTCAGAGGTTAAGAGTGCTTTGCCTGGCGTGGTAGCATGCCTTTGTCTTTAGTCCCGACATTCGGGAGGCAGAGGCAGGGGGATCTCTGTGAGTTCAAGGCCAGCCTGATCTACATAGTGAGTTCCAGGCCAGCTGGGGCTATAGGAAGACCCTGTTTCAAACAAAACAAAACAACAATAAAAAAACCAAGAACCAATGTCCCCTAAGTGTTACATTAGAGTTTTTAAACTTAATTAATTGGATATTACATTTCTCAATCCTTTCTATGGAGAAAGAAAATTCTTCCAAAAAGAGATTTTTCAACTCTATCCTGCTCTGCCACCCTTAAAACACAATTTACCTGTATCTCAGATTCCCCATTGCTGAACCACAAGTCCTATTAAAAGGCTCACCCTATTCTAACTAAGGACATGGACATTGGTAAGAATATGTGATTCCTTAGAGGGCTCAGAGCTGTTAGAATTGCTTGAAACTCCCTTAAATTCCACAAACCTCTTGGGCTAGGCACACAATGAACCACAGAGACCTAAGGATAAAAGTAAATGAGTTCAAGATGTTCTCCATAGGAAGAACACACCTCAGTCTCAGTCACCAATCCGCTACCCTACCTCTGCTCTTACCGTTTACTGGCTCTGAACCTGTAGACTTGAAGTTTTATTCTTTTCCTTGAACCCAGTAATTTATGGGTTTCTGACCATGCTGAAACTTCTTAGCACCTTAGGGTCTGAGTAATGACCCTAACTAGCATCAGAGACAATCTTCCAGACATAGTCCAAGGTGACCTGATCTACCAAGATGTTGGTGCTGTCCCTTTTCTTTAAAAGACAGAGAAGTGAAAACCTTTTGAGATGTGGTTGCAACCTTGTCACACATTCTTTAGTTTAGTATTTTTTTGGCTCCTGGAGAACAAAATAGTCTTCATCCAGTAAATTATGCGCTCCTTAAGGAGAAGCTACAAAAATGTCTGATAATTTTTTGAGCTAAAATATGCTCTGTTTACAGAATTGGGATGAGAATCAGATGGAAAACGTAAGTTGTATACAGAAGTCCTTGTACGTGTTGCACACAAGGGTTCTACATAAAATGTGCCTTCCATTAGAGACTGCATTAATGGGATCCTCAGACTGAAAATGAAAGTGCAAAAAAAAAATGAGTTAACTAATTAGCAGAATCCTTGCTTGAATTGTAGATTTATACCCAAACCATAATTGCTTAAGCAGAGTGCTGACTTGATCTCCTTACTCTGTCATTAAGGATGGTATTTTAACTATTTCTTTTATGTGTTCGCTCTGTTTCCACTTAAAATAACCTCTCTAACTAGTTCCCTTGATGCTGCTTCTAGTCCAAAAGGACTGCTGAGCCTTCTCGGGCTTAGCATTGGCCATTCTACAGAGGAAGAGAAACAAGGATCCTGTCCCTGGCATAAAATTTAGGGCTGGCATCTGCACAGTTGCATGGTTAACTCGTGTGTAACTCTCCCTTCCACCCCTTTCGTGCTTACCCTACCCAGCCTCTTCTGCCTCATTTCCATACGTGTCAGTCTTCAGCAAACAAAACCTGCTTGTTCTCTTCATCTGGAGGAGGCCTCCAGCATTGTCTGGCTCAATGTTTGGCACACAACACGTACATATTTGAAAGGAAATTGACCAATACAACAAAATCTGTCTCAGAAAGATTTTTAAGTCTGGATACAACTAGCAAGGACTGTGGGACCCCTCATCTGGGGTTTGGATGGATGTGAAGTCTGAAATGGCCAAGAGAGACAGGAAGCTACAAAAGGCATCTTTGCTAAAAGCAGAGAAATTGCTAGAACCATCCCAGTCTTTCTCAGAGGCACCACTGGGGACTTGGGGATTACAGACCTTTAAGTTCTCCCTCAGTATCTGTTGGGACAACAGAAGGAGAGTATAAAAGGGACAAACTAGTACAACACAGATAAGGTGGGTGTGACAGTGAGTGTCACCCTGGCTCTCCCTGGGGAGCCTCAGCTTCTGTGGCCAGAATGAGGGCTTTGATAAGGAGAATGAAGGAGAAGACTGACTGTTCGGCATAGTTGGATGAGATCAGATTCACTCGTTTTCAGTCAGTTCTCGTGGGGAGTAGAACACAAACTGTCCAGCCCAAAATGGACATAAGAGTTTGCATGGGGTCTTATCTGGATTCAAATACTTTTTTTAACAGCAAGCAAATTTCATTGACTTGGGGAGCAAAACAGTAGGCTGGGAATTCCTAAGGACTCACTTAATACAAGAGATGCTTTCCAACCAGGCTAACTATAAAGACTTGACTGTGCTTCTATTAGCAAATCCTGCATGGTTGTTGTTTTCATTTGGTCAAGATCTTCTAAATGGAAATAAAGTCTGATCAAACCTACCAGAATATTAATCATGTCAGATGTTAGTTATTGTGCCAGGTTCCTGATGAGGCTGACCAGCTTCTGAAATATCTGGCTTCAACACTAAATTACATATCTTCCTGAATCCATATCCCTGACTATGTTTCTCTTTTCTCAAAAAAGCACCAAAATCCTCCTGTTCTTGAAGGTATGGAGCATAAGAGCTATCATTTTAAAAATACTTTTTATTAAATTTACTTTTGTTCCCATGTTTGTGTGTCTGTGTATATGTATGTGGGTGCACGTGCTATGGGGTCTCTGTGGAGATCAGCGGGTTCTTTCCTTCCACCATGAGGAATTGAACTCAGGTCACCAGGCTTGGTGGCGCATCTCAGTGGCTCAGCAGGCACTATCTATAAAACTCCCTCCTACCAGTTCCGTCCTTCATTTCAGTTAATGTCGCTGTAACTCTACCTTCATCAAGTCTCACTGGACTAACACAGCAGCTTCGAAATCTGTTCTTATGCCTCCAGGTTTCTCCTTTCAGACTCACTCATATCTTACATTGCTTCCAAATCAGTCTTCAAGAAGCACGTGTATAGGTGTGGGTCCTGGGGAGACGGCTCGGTGGGCAAGAGCATTCAGTGTGCAAGCGTGAGAACTTGTAAGTTCCCCAGCACCCACATAAAAAGGCAGGTGTAGTTGTACACATTTGCAACCCTGGCACTATGGGGTCAGAGACAGGAGGATCATGGGGCTTTCTGGCTGCCAGCCCACATTCATGTTCAATGAGAGACATTGTCTCAAAGAAATAAGGCAGAGAGTGATAGAGCAGAGACTTCTGATATCCTCTTCTGACCTCCGTGTGTATGTGTGTGTGTGTGTGTGTGTGTGTGTGTGTGTGTACCTACCTGCACACACATGTATATATACAACACAGATATTACACACACAAAACAAAACCAAAAAATAATTTTGAAGCACACTGTAAACATGTCATGATCTCACTTGAAAATGCATTCCCATACTAGAACCTTCTCTTAGGCCCCTGCATGCTCATATTTCCTCATTAATTTAATTCAAATAATATCTGCTATTTATTGAATACAGGCCAGATGGGTGTATAGTATTTCTCTATCTCTGTCTTTCTCTTGCCATGTTATATAACATAGAATAACATTATGTATCATATATGTGCCTATAAATAATATATAACAACTCTATGAGATTTGTCTTGTGATTGATTACTATGTCATATATTAGGAAACTGAGGCCTAGGAAGATGAAATAACCCTCCAAAGGCTATCCAATCAGCAGAGCCAAATCCTTACTTCCAAATCCCAAGCTGAGCTTCTCCATTCTCCATAACTTGCACTCTGAGAGCTTCTGCTCTGCTCCTATATCCCATAAAGGACCAATGGAGAAATCCCTTTTGTCTTGATGCTTGTAGTTTCTTAAAGCTTTTTTTTTCTTGTACAACCTGGAATGAGGAATCTCCTCCCTCCAATGTACTATGAAGATTTTAGTCACCAGAGCAGATCACTTCCAGTGATTACTTAGTGATATGTATTTTGAATTCCTATGCATCTGAAAGAATTTTCCTTGTAGAATGGACTGCTCCTCATGCTGCACAACAGACAAAGAATTGGATAAATGACATGCCTTCATTTATGGTCAATTACTTTGGTGTATGAAATAGCATCTAAACTGCCCTAGTCCAAGGCTAGATTTTTCACATGGAATTAAGAAATGTATTAAATGTGCCTTTTGGAAGGGATCGGGGAGTGGTCCAGAGGCATAGGGAAAATATATGATGCTGTAGATTCTTTACGAGTGCCTGAAGATGTGTGTCTTGCTTTTCTTGAAGTTAAATTGATGTTATTTTCAAAGCCCTTGAGTAATATTAGCCGATTACTTTCACAAGTCCAATTATAGTATCTGTAAGCACAGTGACTAGATTTTTAAAACAGAATTAATTGTCTCACCACCCTCGTTAGACCACTATAGTGTCTTGGTCTTCTCAGGCTGTCATGTCAAAGTATTTTATACTGGGCAATTTCTTTTTTAATATTTTATTTATTCTTTTTATTTTATGTGCATGAGTGTATTGTCTGCATGTATATAAGAGCACCCATGTCGTGCAATGCTCCCAGAGGTCAGAAGAAGACATCCAATCTCCTGGAATTGGAGTTACAGGTAGTTGTTAGCTGCCATGTGGATGCTGAGAACCAAACCTGGATCCTCTGCAAAAGCAGTCAGTGCCCTTATAACTGCTGAGCCAGCTCTCCAGCCCCACTGGGTAATTTCTTAATCAAAACATTTCTTTCTCACAGTTCTAGAGGCTGAGACATCCAAGATCATTGTAGAGTCAGCCAGTGCATGAGGAGAGCTTGTTTCTTACAGATGCCGCATGTCCTGGTGTGACAGAAGAATCAAGATGCTAGATAGCTCGCTCATGACTTCGTCACTTTCTCAGGGTCCTCACCTTTTAAAAACCATTGTTTTTAACACAATGTTTGGAGGGATGCAAGCACTCAAGCCCTAGTACATGACAATATAAAAATCCTTTGGCAGATTTTTAAGAGGTATTTTTGGTAAATTCCATGCAGGATCTATAATATTGTGAGGAAACCTTTTTCTGTCTTTCTTCATGTTCTAATATTTTCATAGTACTTCACAGTCTACAAGGAATACTTATGTTTTCTCACTTAATTTTCAGTTCTTCCTTGAAAATAGAAAAATTACAGATAAAGAACTGCGACTCAAACAGGAAAGACAGTTTTCATGCATCACTGAGATAATGTACAGAAAAAAAAAAAGGGTTGAATTCTGGCTTCTTATACCTAAATCCAACAACCAAAGTACATAGGGAGGGCCTCTGTGAGGAATCTTGAAAAAGGAGTGGGATTCAGCCATAGAAAGGCTAAGTAGAAAATGAAGATTTCTAGGCAAGGGGAAAACGTGAGCATGGTCACAATTGTTAGGGCCTGGTGGGGGTGAGGACTCTGCTCTGTTCATTGTTGAAACAGAAAGGGTTAAGCAAGGAGAACTGTTCAATGAGGTTGAAGCCAGCTGCAGGTGTTAGACCATGGAAGCCACTGAATGTGAAGAGCTCTCACATGTCCGTGTTGAGGCCAGGATTTTTTTTTAATGCTTCAATGTGAGATGAGGTTGGCCTGATCGGGTCTGTGTTTCATTAGATTGTGCTGGCTATGCTGTATGGAGAGTCTGGAAATAACTGGGACTAGAAGCAGGAAGGCCTATGCGAAAGTCATTGCAACAATCCAGGAGACGAGAGGAGAGAAGAGGGAGAAAAGTTCACTTGAAAAGATGTAGTATCATTGATGGTGACTATCAAAGAAGAGAGAGAGAAGTTGGAAGTGACTTCTACGTTTTGTCTTCGTGTCCAGACAAAAATGACTGAATTGCGGAATTTAGAAGAAGGAGCTAGTCTGGGACACTTGGTACCTAGTGTTTGTGAGGTGAGTTGGAATGGTCAAGAATGTAGTTGAACTTCTCATTCAAATTCAAGAAAAAGGTACAAATGAAAGACAGATACAGTCAGTGCAGTGACTTACAGCTGTTAGTAGAAGTCACAGAGGTGGAAAAGATCTCCTAAGGAAAGTCTAGAGCAGATAACTGGAGCCTTCCTTCCAATGTGCAAGAGGAAGAGGGGCTTTCAAAAGAAACCAAATTGTGAGATACATGAGAGTCAGAAATACGGTGTCCCAGATACCAAGAAAACCCAAAGTTTACAGAAGGAAGAGAATGATTGACATCAAGTACAGTAAAGTATGACCCAAATAGCATCTAGCGGAGTTGCCAGCAAAGGGAGTTTTTAATGATTTTTAGTGACAGTTGTTTTAATGAAATGGCTGAGATAAGAAGCCAAGATGCAGCACGAGAGGATGGAGGCGGACAAAGACGATGAGATGTGGATGAGGTGCTACCTAGTTAAAGGTGAACATGGGTAAAACAGTTCCGGGTTTTGAAACTCTTGGGAGGTGGGCTAGGGAGAAGGCTCAGTGGGTGAAGTGCTTATCACACAAGCACGAGGACCTGAATTCGATTCCAAGCACCTGTGTGAAAAGCCAGGCAAGGTGGTAGACATCTGTAGTCCCAGAACTGAGGAACAGGAGACAGGGAGTGTTGGGGGCAAGAGGTAGGGCTCAGGGAATTGCCAATCTAGTTAAAACAACAGTGAGCCCCAGCCTCAGTAAGGATATAGCTTCAAAGAGAGAGGGGAGAGAGAACAGAGAAAGAGAGAGAGAGAAAGAGACACAGAGACAGAGAGAACTGATTTCAAAAACTGAGGTGGAGCATGTAGAGAAAGACACCTAATGTTGACTTCTGGCCTCCACACATGCATCATAGGAGATCACACACACACACACACACACACACACACACACACACACCATACATTTGCATACAGCACAGACAAAATAAAATTAAGAAAAAAAATTGTTAAGGGGATGAGAAAAATGTGACTATTTTTATTTCCAAAAAGAGAAGTTGTCTAGAGAGAGAGAGAGAGAGAGGTGTTGACTTGTCAAGTACAAGTTGACACTGCGGGGAGAAAGTAGCACTGAGGGACGAGGTCCTCTGAGACTGAGCAAAGAAGACCTAGTGAAGGCTCAGCTGTTGAAAGTTGAGGGAAATCGTTCCAGAGAGTTCCATTTGCTCAGCAGGGCAGGACATGCAACCTTCTGTTAAGAAGGTGAGATGTGAAGAGTTACATACAAAGTCCTGGAGAGTGGTAAAGGTCCAGAGACTTGCAGAGATGGGAAGGGTCATCAGTCAGAGTCCAAAGAGGGGAAATCAGGAATAAAGGCTGGGAAAGAGCTTGTTGGCGAGGAGAAAATGGACGCCAAGCGGGGTATGAGGCGCCTGCAGGGGAACTGGAGACTTCAAATGACGTCTTAGTCCTTTTCAAGACTCTTTTATGAATACCCCAGAGTGGGAAAAATGTATGAACAACAGAAATGCCTTGCTTCCTTATTCTGGAGGCTGAGAACTCCAAGATCAGAGGGTCATGTGTGGTGAGGGCCTCCTTGCTTCACCATCCATGGCAGAAGGGCAGGGAGAAGGCGAGAAGGGGAATGGGCCGCACTCATCTTTCAAGGAAGCTACTTCCCAACAAGACACCCCCGTATAATAACTGCATTAACTGCATAGGAGGGCAGAGTCCCCACAGCCTAATAATTTCAAATCAGACCTGGCTCTCAATATCATCTCATCTTGGATTGAGTTCTCAAATGCAGGCATTTTTGAGAGACATAACCATAGCAGTGGGTAACTTTTTTGGGAGATGTGCTTTGATGGTATGATTGAAATTGAAGCAAGATGATTCTCTCTAGAAATAAGGAGCTCTAGAATTATGAGACTAGGCTGTTGGGTGGATTAGCTCTTGTCATTGAAATTTCCTACTATGATGGCAAGAATTTAGATGGGAAGATCATGGATTGGGTGCTGAAATCTACGATCAATGAACCATAGGGATGAAGTAAGAAGGTAGCAGTGAGACGAGAGAGACAGCGGATATACAACCAAACAGAATGAAAGTCAAAATAAACAGAAGTTTGAACCCGCTGGCAGGATAGTGTCTAGAAACATAAGTAACGGTCCAGGCGAATATCCATGCCTTTCTCAGCCCCGTGGTGCATGGGGACATGGAAGAAAGAGCAGCCTCCACTGGATCAGGCACCGAGAGCTCAGCAAAAAAGGATAGTCAGTCACCAAGGAGTGGGGACCCAGACGCACAGCAGAAAGAGATAGGGAGGTCAACGGAGATGCTGAGAGCGCTCAAGAAATGACTGTGGGAGACAAACAGGGGAAAAGGAGAGTTAGTATGGCCTCTGATTCTGTGATAGCTGTACAGATGAGAGAGGCTTCACTAGACAGCACATGCCATACCAAATATTCCAACAGTGATCCACGGGCATGTGATGCCCAGGGTGGGCAAGTGTCTCCAGTAGTGACTGGTTGGTCTCAGGAAGGCCAAGTAGTTTTCTGGAGGCTTATAAAGAGTTCTCCAGAGCCTTCCTCTTGCCTTCTGATGTTCAAAAAAAGTATTCTTAGCTTATGTCACATTAAATTTTTTAATCCAAAATAAATCTTCCCATTAAAGAAATCAAATCTCAATCCTTTCAAATATGCTAAATTAAAATGTGCAAAACAACCACTATTTTTTTCCTTTACAGAGAAACAGAGACAACTTTACATCTGCTTTTTCATATTTCATAGGATGAAAAAAAAATGGAACAAATGATGTGTTTGAAGCCAAGGTTGTCTCCAAAGTGTGAAAGTCTTTCTTCTCCTTTCCTTCCCCAGGAGCTAGGGCTAACACCAGGAGAGAAAGAGGACATGCAAATTACAAGATGGGTGAAGACCCTGCCCGAGGATGGAGTCTCACGTCTCCAGTGATGGGCAGCGGATGGGTCAAGGTAAAGGGCATTCTCTTTCTTATTTAAATAATTTCCATGAAGCTGTTCCATGGGAATGAGCGTTCGAGCTGCAAGCGTGGTGACCCTAGAGTTCAGGCCGCTGGGTCCGCCCTTCCACTCTGCTCACTATGCGACCTGCAGTTTGATCTCCTGTTTCCTGTTTTTAAAAAGAAAATAAACAATAAAAAGACCCTTGCTACAGAATACTGGGAGGATTAATGAAGTCATAGCAAGAAAATCACCTTGTAAAGTGAAAAGCCCTGGGGGTATATTAGTTAATGCTAGAGTACTGCAGAACTGATGCTTGTGAAATGCTGTCTAAGTCTAGGACAAGGGAGTTGCAATAGAGAAAGAAGACGGGAATCTGGGAGGCAGAAGGCAGAAGGGCAGAGACTTCAGGCAAGTGGGCTCTTGAACACTTACCAAATTGCACTAACAAAGGCTTGAGCAAGATGACAGAACAGGAAACTCCCTCCCTCCTCCCCCTGTAGATGCACCAAATAACCATCCGCGCAGAGATGAATTTCTTCGGAGAAAAAGCAAATGAGAAAATACCCAGGTAGGAGAGGCTAGGAACGCTGAGGCTCACGCAGGCCACCGCCACTCCAGGCACTGCGCCATGAAGTTAGAAAGAAATCCTCCGTTCCGTGCTCCTCCTGGAGAAGTGAAATGCTTCCGTGACACACGCGGCATCTAAAGTTTTGTTGCCCTCACCTGAGGGGCTGTACCCTTTATCAGGTAACTCTAGGAAGGGAGAGAGCTCTGCATTCGCAGGTCTCCATAGATCACAGCGTAAAGATGTAGTGTCAAAGGCCCGAGTGAGCGCTCGCAGTGTCTGTATTTCGTGGGCCCAAACAGAGAAAGTGAGCCAAATGCCCAGCTCCCAGGCTCTCCTGGAAGAACTTTGCACATGTTTCCAGACACTCCCTAAGGGTTGGGCTTCTAACCAGCCTGCTTGTGGAAGCGGATGAACAGTCGATCTCTTCTGCCCTGAACAGGAGAATGGTGACTTCTTTACGCCGTCTTTCTCAGCTCACTTCAGAGAGAAAAATTCCACATCTATAGGTTTTATGTAGAAGTTTGTGCATACATCGAATAAACTTACTTGTCCGGTTCCCATTTAGGGAATGGAGCCTTTATCACTTAGCTCTTAAGATGGGTGGGACTTTGTATTTGTGAATACCCTTAGACTGCAGAGCAAGGAGGTCCATTTCAATTGGTGCCCATGCAGAAGGTCTATCCCTAGGTTCAGAATGTGCAGTATGAGCCAGAATGCAAATATTGTATGAAATTCTCAAAGAATAAAAATTTTTAAATGAATGCAAATATTTGTCACAGATCCTCTTTTCCAGATTAATGGAAGGTGAATAAGAGCCAATGCCCAATACCTCAGCTTCATCTGTATCTCAGACACCTAGCTTCTACACCACCTGAACATGGCATACTTTATTACCCCGGGAACCACTGACTAAAAAGACAAAGGACTGGATTCTCACATTCCCTCCCTTTCCCTGAGGCTGGTTTGCTCTGTTTTGAATGTGTTTCCCTGTTCCTTTCTTTTCTTTGACTGTTAGTTTCTGTGCATTAAATAAGATAGCTGCCTCTTCTAATCTTGTGACACTGCCTTCACCTAAGAGCTGGGTCTCATCAGTCAGCCCAGCCAGAGATTCTAGATGGTTCTAAAATCTCTGTGCCTATCCAAATCATTGTCTTTTTACAGTGACTAAAAAGCCCTAAGTCTAGGGCTTTTTAGATGGATCAGTGGTTACGAGCACTGACTGCTCTTGCAGAAGACCTGGGTTCAAATCCCAGTACTCACATGGCAGCTAACAACCACCTGTAACTCCAGTTCTAGGAAACCTGATGCCCTCTTCTGACTGCTGTGGGCACTGAACAGCACAGATGCACTTAGATAACTGCAAGCAATATACTCATACAGATAAAATAAAAATAATTTTTTAAAAATCCCTCCAAGTCTAGGTGAGGGAATAGAAATCCAGATCCAGAAAGACAAAAACACATCAAACTGAAAAGTTAAGCACAAAGTAAAAGCTACCTCATATACAAGGGAATGCTTACAAGACTATCAGAAGATTTTGTTTTTGCATCAGGGCAGAAGTGGGTGGTTTATTAAACCAGAGGGAGCAGGTGGTACGTTAAAAGCACTGCAAAAAAAATCAAATGACCATCCAAGAATCCCACATCCAGAAAAGCCTGTCATACACAGATGAGAGACAAAGACTTTCTCAGGCAAACAAAAGCTGAAGACTTTTATACTAAAAAAGAAGAAAAAATCCAAGTATGATGGCACATGCTTGCAATACCAGCACTTGGGAGACTGAGGAGAGGAGAAGAAAGAGGAAGAGGAGGAGAAAGAAGAGGAGGAGAAAACGGAGGAAGAGAGAGAAGAGGAAGAGAAGGAGTGACGGAATCAGGGAGAAGCTGGTCGATATCAGCTAGCATCCTAGCATGATTCGACCAAACATTCGAACATTAATCAATACCATTCCTTCATAAACTCTTCCAAAAATAGACGTAGAAGGAATATTTCAAAGTCATCACAAGATTTGCATAGTCGTCCCTCTAGTAGCAAAACCAAAGATACCACACAAAAAGAAAACTACAGGTCAATATCTCTAGTGACAATATATTCAAAATCTTCAGTAAAATAACAGCAGACTGAGGGCTGGGGAGATGGGTCAGTGGACAAAAGTGCTTGCCATGCATCCTGACAACCTGAGCTGGGACCACCAGACATGCATAAGCACTGGCCATGTAGCACAAGCATCTATAATCACCAGGGACCAGCTAGCCTAGCTAAACAGCTGTGAAGACACCCAATCTCCAAAGATGGTGGAAAGCTGATTACCAAATGAAGGTTGTCCTCTGACCTGCACAGATGCACTGCAGCACATGAACACACATATACTTGCACATCTTCACACATACATGAGACTAACACATTCAACAAAAAGCGTGCTTTTTATAACTAAAAGATTTATCCTTGAGATGCCAAGTTGACAGAGACATAGAGAAAATAGGATTCTATATGTTATTGGTGGGGATGTAAATTAGTACAATCACTATGTAAAGTAGGATGGAAATTCCTTGAAAATATGACAATGGACTTGACTTAGCCACTCCCCTGCTAGGTGTGTCCCCAAGGAAATCAAATCAGCACCTCACAGAGATAACGGCACTATGTTTACTGCAGCAATTTTCATAAGGGCCAAAATATGGAAACAACCTACATCCCCCTCGATGGATGAAAGGATAACTCTATGCAGACTCTCACAGAGGACCAGGGTTCGGTTCCCAGCACCCAAGGTGGCTCATAACTGCCTGTAACTCCAGCCCCATCAGATGTCTTCTTCTGCCCTCTGAGGACATTTGCCCTCAAGTGTACTCACATGCGCGTGCATACACACACACACAGACACACAGACATACGCACGCACTCACACCTTTCTTTAAAACTATGTATAACTGATACAGAGACACATACGTGCATCAGCAATAATCTGGATAAACCTGAAGGACATTATTTTAAGTAAAATAAGCCAAACAGAAAAAAAATAATCTTATTAATTCACAGAATCTAAAACCAAAACAAGACAATTCCTGTCATACAATGCCATCTAGATGTCCACTACTTCCTTAATCTCAAAACCCAAAGTGAAGAAAGAAACTTAGTGGTTATGATTCTCACAGTGCTGACTTGGCTGGATGGCTCCATTACGGTTGTTCTTGTGGCTGCATTCAGGGGACAGATCAGCTGGGAGCTGGACTCGGCTGGGGCCCTTGACTAGAGTACTCGTTTTCCTTCTCTGAGGCCACTCCTTGTGGCCTGGGCTTTCCTGCAGCATGATGCTCTCAGGACACTATTCCAAGAAGCAGCATTGCACAGATGTGAAAAGACTCAATACAATGGAAGGAGCGAGATGCTCAAGGATGTGGCAGCCATCTTTAGAAATAACCTCACATCTGATTTCAGTTTCCTTCCTTCGTTTCTTCCCTTCATTTCTTTGTACCTTGTCCCTCCTTCCTTCTCTTCCGTCCTTTCTTCCTCCCTCTCTTCCTTCCTCCCCATCCCCCTCCTCTCTTTCCTCTCACTTCCTCATTTCCTCCCCCTTCCCTTTCACCCTTCCCTCTTTCTCCTTCCTCCTCGTTCAGCTAACAGTTGCTGAATACCTGCCCATGAGTTAGGCCCTGTTCTGAGTGCCAGGGACAGACAAGGCTCCTACCAGATAAAACTTATGTTCTGAAAATACATAAATGAGCTCATTTCAATGAGAGTTCACATCTGCAGACAGGTGCAACACAGAGAATGCAGTAGACTGGGTGGTCCAAGAAGCTTCTTGCAAGAGATGACGTCTGAGCTAAAGTTGGGTATGGAGACCCACCAGAGCAGCAGTCCTGAGGCAGGAGCAACTCTGGGCACGTGTGGCAGTGAGATGAGGGAGAGCAGTAGAGCACGCTCTTTGCTAATTAGTTACTGGCAGAACCAGGCCTCATCATTTCTAGCTACAAATGTTAGTGCTAGTATCAACTCTGTCTTATTCCCAGGCTCACTGGGGCCCAAATCCAACTGCTGTTACTCTCTCTTTATCCTTCCTGACATTCTTGTGCTCTCTCACCTAGCTCCTGGATATGCTCCTCTGCCAGACCCTGATTTCTTGCTATTATACTTCAATTAGGTCTCCCCAAAGCATCTGAATGAGCTCTTGAAGACACAACTTAGACATTTAAAAATCATCCACATCTGTCCCCTACTCCCTACCGTTGCTATTAGGTCAAGTCTAAATTCCTCTTCTCTTTGGAAGCCTGCATAATTTGGCCTCATCTATTTGCTGGACCAATCTCCCCACCCCGAGTCTAGACTCTAGAAAGGACCATTCTATTGAGGCTGGAATGTTGCTCTTCTCTTAAATGTCTGCATTCACAGTCTTGCATATATCAGCAAACCAGCTGTTTGAAACTCAGCCACAAAGACAGCAGAAAATCAGACCAAAAAGGAATCAAAGTAAAGACAGGGGAGAGAAGAGAGTCACAGAAACAAGGGCAAGGATCAAGTTTAAAGTCTGAATTGGAAGGAGGATCTTTAGGGGACAAACAAAGGGGGTGATAACTTAGGGAAATGGAAAGATCAATAGTCATTGGTTAGGACTGTGATGGTAATCCACAAATAATTCACAAAAGACTAGAACCAAAAATAACTTTGGCGGTTATCAAGTCTCACCTTATTGTACAGTTGAGGGTAACCAATAGGAGATCTAAGCTGTCAGGTCCCCTGGTTCCCTGGTCATGATGCTTGGTGTCACCCCACACCAGGGCATCCTCCCATCTACTCCAGAATAGGACGACTTCACGGAATCAGACATACCAACATGGGACTTGATGTTGGTGTAGAAGGAGGAGGATTTTCTGCAACCTTGAAGGACGGTAATTCCCTGACATGCACGGAACCCCCAAGACCAAGGAGTCTGGGTCAGAGCCAGAGGCTCCTTATCTTAGACTGTGCTTATGTGACACACAGAGAGGCTGACAGGAAAACAACCAAGTCCATTTATTTGTCTGCCATGATAAGTGAATTAGACCAATGCTGCAGCTGCGCTGAGGAACAGCTCAGAAAGATGTTATTAGGGTGGCCAAGAGAAAAGAATCCGTGCCTGGCAGTCAACCTAGTGGCCTCTTAGAGCTAAAAATAGCCATTGCATCACAGTCTTTTAAAAGAAGTTTCACATCCATTACACGGAGTGCTCCATCCAACACATCTGTGAGGTAAGTACTCTTTTCACTATTTAAGGATGAGGAATTGAGAACCAGAGGACACACCCAAGGTTACATGATCTCATAAGTACAAAAGTTGGAATTTAGACACAGGTGGTCTTGTGATTTCAAGCCCACATGATTACTCTTATTCAGCCTTAAAAGGGAATGAAATTCTGACATGTTTCATTAGGGAACAGTTGAAGATAGTATGCTTAGTGAAATGAGAAAAATGCAACAGGACAAATATCATGGGACTTCACTGATATCTAGTTAACTACTAGAGTAGTTAAACCAAAACACACAAAGTAGAAGAGTTGAGACCAGGGTATGGAGAGAGGAAGACCTGGAGGGATACTGTCTAATGTGAATGGGGTTAAAATAAGGGATGATCTCAAAGTTCCAAGGCTAAGTAGTAGTAACATTTGCAGTTTGCTTAAAGTCACCAAAATGTACTCTTAAAACTGCTAAAATGATAAAATTTGTTATGTATTATTTATCACAGTAAAAATCAAATTTAAAAATGTAAGTAAATGAGACTAAGTATGATAATTTTCTAACAATTCAATTTATAAGTCATAAAGAGTATTTGAAACAAAAGAAGCCCTTAGTTAGCCAAGAAATCAGGCCCTGAGAAGAACATGGATGAATGTGGGACGGACGAGTAAGGCCAGCAAATGTCTTCCCAAGCATACATCTTTTGGCCTAGCCTGAGTCCCTCTGCTCTTGGGAAACCTTCATGGCTAACTGCCCTTGACTGGTCACTTAATTGGCTCTTGTTTTTTAGGAGCTTTCTTTCATCTTTCTAATCATTTTTCAAAGTGCCCCGGGACTCAGTCTTGGCTCTCTGCTTTGCCTACAGCCCGTACCTAAAATGAGTTAGATCAGTTCCTTGTTCTTCATGGCAAAGTTGTCTCATCATCCTGATTTCTCCTCCAAACTCAATCAACATCTCCCCAACTGGAGATGCTAACACGTTTCAAATTAGTATGTCTCAAACTAAACTCAAAGTCTCACTCCAGAACATGTCCATCATTCAGTAAGTATTCCTTATACCAGTAAATAACACAGTTATATGGAGTCAACTTTGACCCTTCTCTTTCCATTGAATACATTTAAAAATCATCTGATGAGTTCTCCTCTAAATATATATCCCGAGCCTGGTCATTTCTCACCATTTCTCCTGCAACCATCCAAGAACAAATTACCATTGTCTCTTGGCCAGACTGTTGAAATAGTCCCCTGTGGTGCATGCTGTGACTGTGCTAATCAGAGTCCCCTTCAGGAGCCAATTCTTCATTCTCTTAACTGCTGGGAATTGGGGCTGCTGAAGGCTCATAGCTACATCAGTCCCTGGGAGTGGCCTTTGGAAGGAAGCTGCCTCACCCGGGGCTGCTCTTCCCCGAGATAGCCGCATGAGGTAAATCCTCATTTCCACACAGGTTTTGTTCAAATGTCCATCTTTAACACCCCAGCACAGAATCAACTATTCTAGGTCCCTTACTTTGCTTATTTTCTTCAGAGAATTTGCAGCTTCTCACCCACATTTACTTATGGACTTATGGCTCTGGAATTTAAAATGTAAAAGAGGGGCTGGAGAGATGGCTCAGTGGTAAAGAATACGTGCTGTTTTTTCAGAGAATCCAAGTTCGATTCCCAGCACTCACATGATGACCAGCAAGTGTCTGTAACTCCAGTTCCAAGGGATCTGATGCCCAGGATACTCATATACATAAAATAAAAATAATAAATAGAATATTTTTAAAATTCAAATAAGCAGTGCATGCATGTACACCCACACCCACCAACCCACCCACACACACACACACACTCTGGGACTCAGAACATAGTCTAGGACATATGGAACACACTCTGGAACTCAGAACATAGACTGGGGCACGTGGTAGACACATGTTTCTTTCCTTCCACTGCTTTACCCACTCAATCAATGCAGTCTTAGAGGCCTAAATAACATGAATTTGTCACCATAAGCTCTGAAGGCCAGAAGTTTCAAATTGGTCTCTTGAAGCTGAAACCAAGGTGCAGGCTGGGCCTTTTCTCCTAGAGGATCTAGGAAACACGTTCTTGGCTGCTTTCAGAGGCTGACTTGTGGGCCTGTTTCTCCGTCTTCCTATCCACTGCAGCTCTCTGAGGAATCTCTTGACTTTCTTCTCTACCTTTAAAGATTTTTTCATTGCATTAGGCCACGTAGACAATACAGGGTAATCTCCCTATAAAGTCAGTTGATAAGAAACCTTAATACTGTCTATAACCTCAACTCTCCTTTGGCCTATAGCCTAGCAGACTCATGAATGCTAGGGGATTAGAACATTGACATCTCTAGGCGTTTATTATCCTGCCAACCAAAACATGCAAAGGATATTTGATAAATAACTGAATAACTCTCTAAGTGGACTCATTCAAAAATTTTCTAAAACAGCACTACTCTTCTCCCATTTTAAAGACAGAGGAAGAATAAGGAGATGATCAATTGGTAAAGTGCTTGCTGTGAGACCATGAAGACCTGAATTTGATCCCAGGCATTCATAAAACAAACAAACCCACACAGGGTGGCACTCACCTGTAATCCCAATGCTGTGGCAGGGGAGACAGAAGCCCAGGAGTCCCAGGACTGGACAGTCAGTCCATCCAAATTGTTGAGCTCTGGATTCAGTAAAACTTTGTCTCAAATAATCAACCAATAGTCAAATAAATTGGAGACCAATCAAAGAAGACACCCAGCATCACCTCTGGCCTCCACAGATACCTGCATATACATGTGCATACATCTGTATACAAACTAACTAATTAACTAAGTAAATAAATAGGAATGGAGCTTGAAAAGTTAAGCCACTTGTCAAATTCAGCTACTTAATAAAAGAGCGAACACAACTCAAATAGAGACAGGCTGACCTGAGTCAGTGTCTCATCACACCCATTTATTTTATTTTTCTGTAGTGGTCAGCTCACGTCTGCCTCCCTCATGAATCTCATAGCTCCAGAGTACAGCAGCCATAGTTTTATGTGTTCAGCCCCAAATCCTGGCCCAGGACCCAGAAAATAGCAAAACCTATAATAATTGTGGGAATCTATTAAGTGTTGTTATAAGCACATCACATCACCCCCCGCTAAACTGAGTAAAATAAATCCCAATGGCCACATTATTAGCTTTGTCTAATATTCAGTTCTATGCTAAGATGTGCAGTTCAAGTCATATTAAGTCAAAGATGTTCTAAGACATCACCAGAGTCATAATCAGTCATCCCGTCTAATGAATGAACACTCACTTTGAATAGATGAAGACTATTCATTCTAGATGAAGACTTTGACTCTACAAACTAGAAAATCATGACTAAGGTACTGCAAAAACCTTAATTTTCTAGAGCATTCTTGCATGCACATTTAATCCAAACAGAACTGTAATAGAAGGAGAAGGACATGCTATTTCCCCTGTTGTGGTAGGAAACGCTAGGCTGGAAAACCTGAACAGCTTGCCTAAGGTCACTCAGGGAGGTCCACAGTCCAGATTTCCTGACTTCTACTTGTACACTTTCCTACCATGTGGTGCCAAGTAGAACATTCTATGCCTTTTAGAAGGGACTGTCCGTGTGGCTTGGCACGGCCCCCTCCACAGGGACTCTGCCAGCTCCTCCAGTCTGCTCTGCCTGATCTTTTGGGTCACCCAGTTCTCCCCAGTGATGAGCTTAACAATTTCTCAGTAAGCACAATGAAAAAACTAAGAATTTAGTTCCTTGCATAAAGCAAAAGTAAGGAGAGGTGGAGGAGAGGGAGGAGGAGGGAGGGAAGACTGTTGTCATTAGGGTGAATTTTTTATTTGCTCTGGAAAAAAGGTATCTTTACTGACTCTAAATCCTAAATCAAGTGGCAGGTTTGGAAGTTTCCTGGTCGGCTTTCATCAGTTTTTCTAAGCATCCTTTTATTTCCACTGTGCTAAGGAAAAAAAAAAAAAAAAAAAAAAGGAAAAGAACTCACATCTGGGATAAAGAGAGAAAGAAGAATCCTCAAGTTACAGAGCCTGGCTACCTCTTTTCTGTGAAGATTTGTGTGCTTCTTTGTGTGACAGTCATAGAAAGAAAAGACTTGTCTCCACATTATCCACCACTAGGCCAGCAAAAAGGACCTCTGCCTCAGGAGCAGAGTGCATCCTGCCACGAACTCATCCCTGCCAGATGGCACTCCTAGAAAATGACTCTATCCTCCCCTCCTTCCCCCCTGCACTTGTCTCTGATTTTGGGGTCAGGAGCTGCCACAGGAAAGTATCTAATTCCACTTTCACACACTAATGTGGTCAGTAGCTCAAATTCAGACATCTACTTGGGTCACGTTTTCATTGCTCAACTTAAAGGCGCTCACACAGCCAAAGGAGCGCACCTGCTGGACTCACTGACAGGATGTTCTGGGTCATTGCTAGGCTGCACTCATCCTGAATTCTTCACCTTGCCAAACGCCTGCCAAGATTTGGTATCCAAGAGACTGTGGGGTTTCTAAGTCCCATCCGTACAGCATCTCTAGCCAGACAGAGCTTTCCAAATCACAGATTTCTTCCCTTCAAATCTGTTTTCCAAATTGCCACCAAAGCTTTTCTAAAGCAACTTTTCTAAAATATACACTTATTCACTTGATGAATATAGATTCAGCTACTGTTAGGTGCCAGGCCCTTTCCTGTATGTATGATGAATGCCCAGAGATCATGGCAGGGAGCACCTGCTTTGGTTTAGACGTAGATAGATGTGGGAACAAACCAACCAATACTGTTCCTTACAAGTGATCCTAATGTAAGGAAATCAAAACAAGGCAGAGTCGATAATGGGTAGAAAGTAACTTAGATGGGGTGATTCTGTAGATAAGTCATATCCAGACCAAGGATTTCGGGATAAGAAAGAAACTGACCAGACTAAGATCTAGGCATTCCAGACAAGAGAAGAGGAGACTCAGCAGGTAAAATGGGCTTGAGTGTGAGCACAGCATGAAGGAGCCCAGGAAACAGAAGGACACTGAGAAGAGCCAGGTAGATGGCTCTGTGGGAAGCCTTGTTGCACAAGCATGAGGACTGGTGTTTGGATCCTCAATTCCCACGTGAAAAGCTGGGCAGGTGTGGTGGCTGCCTATAATCCCAGCACTCATGAGGCAAGGGTATGGGATGTCTAGACTAGTTGGAATTGATGAGCTCCGGGCTCAACAAGAAAACCCATCTCCATAAAAAAATTGGAAAGCAATGAAGGAAGACAGCCAACAACGACTTCAAATTTTCATACTCATGTGCACATACGTGTCCCACACATGAGAACACACACATACACATACAAAGAAAGCAGCAGAAAAGTAGAGTGGAGGGAGTTGGGGCCAGAGAGCAAAGCAGAAGCCAGAGCAGCCATGGGAGTGAAATACAGGCTCAAGATATATTTTGGAAGCAGAGAGCTGACAGCATTGATGTGAGAAATTAGGAAGCATGACTCTGGGATTTGGGCTTGAGCCACTGAGTGGACAAGGGGGCCATTTGGAGTAGAGGCAATTGAGGGAGCTAAGTTGGGAGAAAAACAAGTGTTTCACTTTGAATGTGTTCCATGTAAAGTATCCATTAAACACAAGTGAAAATGTCGACTAGATAACTGGATGTACACATCCAGAGGTAAGCAGACATTTCAAACTAAAGTGATAAATTTAAGTCACTGGCTAAAGATATACATTTGATTAATTGGCTCATATACCCAGTATTTAGAGCCATCCATTGTTAGGAAATGGATGAAGAGGGACACTCTAATACCCAGAGGTTTGGCAGAGAGGAATTTAGCAATGATAATACGAAAGAATGGTGAAACAGTACAAGAAAAAGAAGACAGCATCACCCAACGAGCCAGGAAAAGATAACGGTAAAGGTGGGAGAACCTCACTGTGCCAAGTGTTACCAAGTAGTTGAGTCAAAATCAAAACAAAAGAAAAAAAAACACAAGGAAGAGATGTGCCTAGTGGATTTGGGGAAACGGACACTGTTAGCGGCTGTCTTGACAGGAATGATGGATGAAAAAGAGGTAAGATTTTGTTCCACCAGAACCACTATGTAAAGCCCATCAGCAATTCTTCCTCACATCAAAGGATAAAGACCACTATCTCAACACTATTAAGGCAATCAGCAATTGTCATGACTCTTAGTTGCAAAAGCCAGAATCTACTTTAAGTTACATAAGCAGAACTGAGTTTGTGAAAATGTACGTTATCTCACAGAATCTTTGGGAGGGCCCGATGATAACCTTATCTGTGGGGCAGTTACAGCACAACTGCACCTAGAAGCTCACCATAATGCCCTAAAGAAGAAAGGATGTCTCCACCACAACCTGTCAGAGGTGCTGATCTGGCCATACACAGCTGACACCTTTTTTGTATGTAACTTCTTCTTCCCATACACAGATAGATCCTTGGCTACATGTAGAATGGAGTCTGTGGAAACATCTACCTCATCTCCCAACATCTCTTTCCCCTTCTCTGTTGGTTTTTGTTAGCTGGTTTTAGAGGAAGATGACTCTAGTTTCAACCTAAGGACAGTGCTTGTGATTTGACCTAAGGCAGCAAACAGAGTCACAGTTGCCGTTCCTGAGATGAGCATATGATCTGTCTGGTTGGTGGCATGAAAGAAGACATTTGCCTGAGAAAGTTCTGCAAAGCGACTGCCTTAATCTTGCAAGATAGCTCCCAGAAGCATTCTCCTCTGTCTACTTCTAGACTGAAGCCTTGTCTTCAAGGAAGATGACAGCCTTGGGAGGAATTAGTTACAGCCATCCTTTGGCTAGAGGGCCACTATCCTAGAATCATGTTAATCCCACAAAGGGCAGAAGAGAAAGACAGAAGACAGACTTCAAGAATAGTTATAGGCCACAGAAATAAGCTAATCATGAAATGTGCCCAACCTCTAGACTTTCCAGAGGCCTCGCCTAATACATCCTTTTAATGTTTAAGCAATTTTGGACTGCGTTTGGCTAACAGCAATGAGTAACGGTTAAGACCATCCCCTCTATCTGAATGTACTTCTTTCCTTCCTTCTTCCCTCCCTCCCTCCTTCCCTCTCTCCCTTCTTCCCTTGCTTTCTTTCTACTGACCCTAAAGTCCTAACTAAAATGCCACCTCCTCCCTGAAGTCTTCCTGGATCTCTCTGAACCTGCTTTGACTGGCATCAAAGTAATTCTAGAAGGAATGTGCCCTTTATTTTAGACCACAAGCCCTTTGAAAGCCAAGATGCTTTCGGTCCTGAGTGTCTTTCACAGTCTGGTATCACCTTTATATCTATACATTTGTTAATTCTCCAGTGGTTCCCAAAAATGTATGGACAGTAGTGGTTACCTCCATTGTGTTCTAGTAAACTTCTATTCTGAGATAATCTCATACAAATGTCTAGTCGATTCCCAAAGAATAAAGTGGGTCTTGATAACAGCTGCTTCTAGAATCACCAAGTTCTTCCAGCTCACATGCTCTTCCAGCTCACTTAATGAGGGAGAGAGCTGACGACCTTAAAAGGGAAAGATGTTTTGGGTGGGAGTTCCCATTTGAAATTCGGGTTTCGTTATTTCATGCTCATGTCACAACAGTGAGTTAACCTTCCATAGTGAGATCTGAACACAGGCAAGATCATCCTTGTCACTACCGGTCCCGCTGTCTTTGTTATCTCTGTCTTTTGGAGCTCTTCGGTCCCTTGCTTCCCTCTAGTCAGCTGGAAAAGCCACAGAGGGAAATCACTCACACGAGGGCTATGGTACTGCAGTTTTACCTTTGCTGGGGAGGGAAAGACTTTCTTGTCTTAAAGAGGGGAGGCTTCAATGGGGAGCAGGGTCTTCTCCTAGCTCTGAACTTCTCCTTCCTCCTCCTTCTCTGGGACATCAAATTCTTTTGAAAGTAGCCACTGGGTGGGTTAAAAATGCTGGGTGGAAGCTATCTGTAAATGATCTAGCCTTCTTCAGACCCTGGCTCTCTCCCACTGTGGACTCAGCTGGGGTCCCCTTCCTTCCCCAGCCCTGGCTAGCAGTTGCTTTCCAAGCAAGTGGGCAGCTGACACAAGTCCTGGAGAGGATGCAAGCGATGGCTCCTCCAGTCTGGAAAGGTGATGCTGAAGCTTGTGCTTTAAAGACAAATTGATTTTACAGAGTGATGGAAGCATGAGGATCGTCAACAAGAGGGGAAAGGGAGGAAGGACATTAAAGGCAGAAACGTAGGGAGAGGCACAACTAAGACTAGGTTTGTTGCATATATTGGGTAAGGCAAGCATTGGCATTGTTCCAAAAACAGTGTCCTACCCCACTGGCTCCCTGCGCATTGACTGAAGTAGAGCCTCCCAACCTCATGGTATGGCTCCAATATACCTTCTCCTCCTCAGGTGCCAGGCCTTCCTCCATACAATACCACGAGGCACATCCATACCAGTCAATAGCTTCCTATGTTTCAGAATCATCTGGTCTTTTAAACCTCTGTTGATTCTACATTCTTACATGGAAACCCTGCTGCCATTTCCTGTCACTCTTCTAGATCCTTCTAGAAGATCTCAAACGGTGTGTTTTTAAAAATCTTTTGAGTTTTAGCACAGTTAACTGGATTGACTCATCCTAACAGTGTGGTAGAAATAAAACACCCAGAGAAGTAATTTGGTTTTATTCATAACACTATACCCCCTAGATAAAATATTCTGGTTCTAACACCTAGACCTTGAGAAGCTGGCCTTATTTGTAAAAGGGGGGTTTTGCAAGTAGAATTCAGGCAAGGAACTCTGGCTTATCTAGGCTTAACTAAGTGGCTCTAAACCCAGTGACAGGTGTCCCTCTAATAGGAAGGAAGAGGACGATCTGAGCATAAGAAAAGGGATAGATACACCAACGAGAAGCCTGTGAAGTCAGAGGCTGACACAGGAGACTCTGCCGTGGCCGAAGATTGCCTGGAGCCAGCAGAAGGTGTAAGAGACCAGGAGGATTCTCCCCTGGACCTGGATCAATGGGAGAGTGGCCCCGAGGCCTTTTCTGGTCCTTCTGGCCACCAGAACCAGGGAAGAATAAATTTCTTCTGCCTAAGTCATCACATCTGTGGTAGCTTGTCACAGTGATCCAAAGAAACACACAGATGGCCACCAGTGATACAAGCACAGCGACACCACACTCTATGGCCCTTTCTGTCAGCCACAGGTCACTTCTTTTCCTCCCTTTACAAGCAAACCAGGAGAAACCAGCTCCATCTGAGGTCTCTGAAAGAGCCAAGGCCACAATATGCGAATGGGAAGAAATATCCTTTCCTCAGTGGGACTGGGGATGGGCTGGACTCCTTTCTAAAACAGATCAAAACTCCCATGGCTAGCCTTGGGCCTGGAGAGGTGCTCACCTCTGAGGAAACTGAAGATGTCGCTTCTCTGGAGGAAATCAATCTGATTGCATCAGCAGACTCACATCCACCCAGAGGATGAAGGTCTAACCTCACCTCTCACTCTGGGCTCCGATGTCTGAGAGGCACTGAAGCTAGAAAGAGGAAGGTGCTGTCTGTTGTGTGTGATCCTGTGCAAGAGAAGTCACTGTTCATTGTGACAGCTGCAAAGACCCCCACCTGAGTAAGCCAGGAGCCAAACCAAGGCCCCAGGGCTTTCCAGCCTAGAAGGGCAGATTCACTTTCCTTTTTTAGAGCTTGCTTTAAGAGCAGTGTGGAAAGTAGAGTGGATGGAGAAAAACTGCTAACAGAAGGATCACGCTCCAGAATGTTGAAATCACAGTCCAAGAGAAAGATGAAGAAGACCAGATGAAGGCAGAGGCAGTGTGGGCAGAAGCGCCGACTGGAGAGGGGCTCCGACACGGGACACTGAGCTCATAGCTGTTCTGCTAAACCAAGAGTTGGCCGGGAGACAAGTGCTGGAATTGTCTACCCGCTTCCAGTGCCCAGAGAACAGGGGGTGCTGGGCACCAGGGTGTCTTAGGCATCAGAAAAATCTGGACATTTGCTTGTTGGAGGCTGTAATGTTGAAATAAAAATAAATAAATGTAAAAAAAATTGAGAAGAAATAAATTGTGGTATATTTTAAATTTTGCTTTTTTAAAAATCGGAGCTTTGAAATCATAGACACAATGCAATGTCTGTTTACTCATCAAAGACAATCACAGCCCTTTCTTTCTCTTAAAAACAATGTTTGTGTGTATTTGCATATGTGTTTGCAGTGTTACTAAACCACTTCACAGTTATATCTGAATAAACAACCTGACTCTTAACTTTAGCTTTAAGAGTGGACCCGAACTCAGATGTCTCCTGGAACCATACTCCCGAACCCGACCGACCTCACCTGTGCTTTTATTCTCCAGTGTCATTTGGGGAATTACAAGCGTGGATCCACCCTTACCAGACAATCTCACCCTTTGATTCCTGATCCTAACAAATCTCACACACATACTGTTAGCATTCTTCTCAAATCTCACTGATTCCAGTGAGGGGACGAATATGAATGTGCTACGTTCAGCACTTTGATTTACTAATTCAAGCACCTACTTTCATTCACTATCTAGGTTGGAAGACAAACTGGGGTCCCAAGGGATCAAGGTCATAAGCCCAGGTCACAGAGAACCTGGCTCAGTAAGCTTGTTTACATTATAAACAGAAGCTTTCCAGTTGCAAGATTAAATAAGAGTCATTCGTTCAGATTCTGTCTATTTTGTAAAAGACGTTCATACATGTGTGTATGTGTATGTGCTGACATGTTTGGGGGCACACGTGTGTGTACAGGTCCATATGCATGTACTGTGTGTGTAGGACAGAGGTTGATGCTGGGTGTCTTCCTCAATGGCTCTCTACCCTCTATTCATTGAGGCACAGTCTCTTACATGAACCTAGAGCTCATTGATTTGACTAGGGTAGCAAATCAACTTGCTCTGAAGATCCTTGTCTCTGCCTCCCAAGCATGGGGCTCACAGGTAGGATGTGCTCACCCGGCATTTACATGCTGTTGGGGATTTGATCTCCAGACCTTACACTTGCACAGCAAGCATTTTACCTATCAAGTCACCAGCCCTTTTCTTTTTTTTTTTTGAGGTATCAGTTCATTAATGATACTGTCAGCTTAGTTCCACAAAAAGGCACAGTTTTCAATTGAGTGATAAGTCTTTGCTGGGCTTGGCCATGCTTCCCCGTTTGTATACAGTGACTGGGGTAGAGTTAAAATGGACACTGGGGGCCGATCAGATGAGACACTAGGGCCTCATCCCCTATTATAGACATAGACCTGGCTATGGATGCCCTGAGAGGTGAACCTAGAAACACTGTCCAGAGAAATGACCCAAAGGGGCTAACTGCAAAGAGCTAGACGTCAGAGAAATGGGGTTTCACGTAAAAGTGAGAGACAAAGAACCAGAACTTTGAAGCATGCTGGGCTTGCTAGCTGCCCCCATACAGTAAGGACATGCCCTGAGATTATGAGCACATAGTACAGAGATGAACACACCCGGTCCTTCCAACTGGCGTGCACGGAGGCAACACATTCTATAGGGCTCGGGGCTTCTAATCAAGTAGGAATTCATTTCCTTCCACAGCATTCATTTGAGCTTTTTGTCTGCAATTCTGGCTTTTGTTGGCATATATTTGTATTATCTTATTCTTCTATCTCTAACCTGGGCATGTGTCCCATGGGCAGGACAGGATGATAAGAAGGCGCCGGCTGTGAGGTCACACACACATAACTCACTTCCTTTCATTCAACAGTGCACTACTCTGAGCCTCGGTTTCTGTAGCTGTAAAATGGGGTTGATTTATTCTGAAGATTGATAAACCATAGTTGTGAAGGTGACATGGGACCTCAAAGAATCACAGAACCATCTCAAAGGCAGGTCTTCCTGTTGTAAGTAGTGTAGGGAGCTCCTTCTGACCCCAGGCTCAAGCCTGGGGACTGTGACCACAGCATTATGACTTACAAGGTCCCACGGCAGCTCTGGAACTGCCGCTCCTCATGACTGGGGGCTGTGGCATGCCTCTTACCCCAGTTTCTCCTTTTCTATTGCCCATAACCACCTACCTCTCCTCATGACCTATTTTGAATGTGTTCTCACATGCTTTAAACACCACCATAAGTCCAGCCCCTCAGTGGTCCTCTGTGAACACATGGGCTTTTGCCTGATCACTGACTGGACCTGGACTTATGCCTGGTAGATAAAGCATAAGGAAAGAAAACATGATCACACTGACCCTTTAACAAGCATGCCTCCCCAAGGCTGCTGTGCAAGACTGCGTGTTCCATCGAGTTGTCTTCAAGGCCCAGCAAAGAAGGAACCGCCTCCAGGAAGGCCTGACCTGTCAATGACCCAGAATGCTCTGAATTTGCTCTGAATTCTGAGTTCTGCCATTTCTTCTGATGTTTGTGAACATTTGGGACTTCATATTACCATGATGTGATTCACACACTGTTTCCTCCAGCAGGCCACCAGCTCCTTGAGTTACCATGAGTCTCTGACCATGCCAGACACACAGCAGATGTTCGGAAATATTTATTGGGTTTAAAAGATACAGCCCCCAACTCCTATGCCATTCCTCCAAATTTCATTGCTTCAGGAGTCAGAAAACTATAGACCACCACCTGTTTTTGAAAACAAAGTTCTTTCCAGGATGAGGTTATGCCTATTTATTTATTCAATGTCAAGCTCTGCTCTTTGTTGAACAGTTGTGATGGAGACCTCACAACCTGCAGAGCTGAAAACAGTTCCAGGCCAACTCCTCACAAAACCATTGGGAACCCCTGTTCTATAGCAAGAAAGTCAACGTCTCTTCATCTGCAATAGGTGGATAATATCCAGCATCACATTGTGAAGATATCACAATGGAGAGTGAGTAGAAGGTTTTCCACAGATGGTGTCCACGCTGCTCACCATGTGGGATCAGACTGAGCCTCGAAGTGTCAGGTGATGATGAAAAGTGTGAAGGTTCAGTCATGCCTCGGGGTGAGAGCGACCTGTTCCAGCTAAATTGATACCTGGCAAAGAGTCAGTGGTCCCCAAATATGGAAACCAAATATCTTCCCTCAGTGAACCAATTCCTTCCTCCTCTAAGATAGCCTTCCCCCATAAGACATTAATTCAGATGGAGCTATTGCTGCTGGAGAGAATAAAACAAATCTCTAACATTCCTGTTCTTCATTTGTGATAAGTGCTCTAAGAAGTAAGGCCATGGGCTGATTTGTATAACTGCATAACTGCTGGTGGTGACAGGTAAGAATCTTTTTTTTTTTTTCACTTGATTTGACAGAGCTAAAATGCAAACCCCCAAATATTTTCAATTAGCCTTCTGGATGGGTAGCCACATGGATCTTCCACTTCCTAAGGCAGGCCTCAGAGTCCTGAGTCACAGGAAAGTGGCATGTGTACAACTCCAGAAGTGTGAGTGGAGGGATGGCAGGCTCGGGCATAGCCCCGGGCTGCCACGGAAGAAGGCAGAATTTCGTTGAGACTGAGTGGGAAGCTGTGTTGTTAGGAAGAGAAGCCTGTGCTCAGGTTTAAAGGCCCTGCTGCTTGCACTCTGGGCTACCATTGGCTGGAAGGGTTGGACAGGAGCTGTCAGACGCCACCTCACTCTAACAAGCTAATATGGACATGAGGCCCAGATGCCTTTGTCAAGCCAGCTGTCTCCTGTACTAATGAAATAAGAAGTCTTCCTCAAGGAAAGCCGGTAGAGCTCCAAGCTCTCAGAGCAGGTCAGGAGAGAAGGTGGCTCCATCTGGAGCTCCTCATACCCATGTGGACACCCTCTCCACCATCTCAAGCTGCAGGCACTCTACTCTACTGGGTACCAGACTTTCACTGATGTAGCACCCTGTAGAAGAGGCAGAGGGTTGACACTCCAGTTATGCAGAGGGGAAAACTGAGACCTAGAGATGAAACAGTACTTGTGGTCCCACTAGGGGACCACAGGAGATCGGACTCCTGATCCCAATCCTGTAGTCCTCCCCCACCACACTGCCTGGGATAGAGATGCTCTCCAAACTCCAGGACAGACCACAGAACTATGGCTGTCCCTGTGATCCCCACCAGCCATCCCACGACCCTCTCCACGTGCCACTGACACAGGTCTTGCCATGGCTAGGACTAGGTGCAAGATGCTCTTAGACACATTGCTTAGGGTCATGCGAGTGCTGTCTTGCTGCTGTGAAGAGGTGAAGTTTGTACATATTGTGGTTAGAAACAGATCCTGGAACACAGTGGATGCTATGAAAAAAACCTCAGTACTGATATTAGTGATAGCAATAAGAGCTCTGAGGCTTTTTCTGCCACTTCCTCCAATATGGATATGAGACACTGTCCCAGAAAGCATCCTATCTTAGGAGGTTTAACTGCCCCCGGATGAGGGACTGTTAGCTATAAGGGACCATCTGACCTCACCCTGCCCATCTCACATGCCGAGAAGCTTGGATTCCCTGCTGGAGTTAAAAAAGAAGCCACTGAAGGGTTTAAGGTAGACATGACACCAGCTTCAGTTCCATCGCGCTTTCTGAAGATCCCTCTGGCCATGTGATCTTAGACCAGAGAGGGCCAGAACTGAAGGCTCAGACCCAAGAGAGAGGTGAGTGAATAGTCCCGGCAGTGAGGCCTGAATTAGGGCACCGAGTGGAGGAAAGAAAGGACCATGCAGGAGAGGTTGAATGAGAAAGGAAAATCTGTTCTTCACTCCTGGAAAACAACTGTGAATCAGTGATACCATCTTTATCCCCAAAGGCAAACAGATCCTTCATTAGTGCTAGCAATTGAGAGCTGTGTGAGGTTTGGTACCCACTAGCTGCTAAACATGCATATAAAAGGAAGCACACCATATGCTGTGATGAGTTCATGCCAATTGGCCCCGCTCACATATATGCTGCTTTAATTTTAACACTTCATTTGAACAAAAGTCTAGTTCTAATGAAGCTAAGGATTCCCAAAGAATTTCTTTCTGCGGGCCAATTTGATTTGATGTCTTTCCTCTGTGGTGAGATGCCTCTCTCCATCAAGGCCAGGAGATCAGATGTCGACTCCATAGAACGACTTCAGAAGCAGGTGAAATGAGACGTCTCAGAAGGTAATGAGCCCTCCATCAGTGAAGACATTCAAGCCCAAGCTGGATCAGCCACTCGATGGAGCTGTTGCTGAGAAGATTCAGATGCCAGAAGGTGAGTGGGATGGGGATGTTGGACTTGATGACTCCTAAGGTCTTTCAAAACCATGAAATTCTAAGAGGCTGAATCATAAGTGTAGGTACTAGCAGATCGGGAAACCCCATCAACAACAGCAAGGTCAGAATGAGGATCTAAGATTTTTTAAAGTAAATCTAGAAATTATAACCACCTCAGGGAAGAAATATGAAAGGCCTGTCAACCAACATGGGACTGAGGGCATGAGAAGCTTTGGTTTCAGCATCCTTGGGAGCCTGCCCAATTGAGAGACTTCTTTCGGAGATGAGAATTGGGAAAACACTGCTTTTCTATATAACAAACCACGTGTCCCCTTTCACTTTGGCTATCAGGAAGCTCATAACTTCATTTGCATAGAGAAACAGCAATCTTGCCACCTTCTGTCTGTTTGTCATTAGAGCCCTTTCCCTTTCTACCTCACCAACATCCAGCCTGTCATATGACTCTTGGTCTTTTATTTTAAATCCACAGTTTGCCTTTCTATTCTATATTTTTATAAACTACCTTAACTAAGCTGAGAAACAATAAGTAAATAATAAACCACTGTCTGGAAGGCCCATGACTGGTTTTTACTGATAAACTGTTAGGAAACAGTAGAGGGAGCATTAGATTGGGCTAAAGACTAGGAGGGAGCACGGGGACCCTTCCTCTCTCTGACTCCTGTAATAAGACACTGGCTTTCTTCCAGTGTCTGGCCCAGACCTCCACACGCATCTCCAGATGCTGCTGTCTGCCACATGCAGGCCGGTCCTGCCTGTAGACAGAAGCCGTTTTACGTCTTTATTTCAACAATACGCATGTATTGTATTTGTATGCTTTTTGTTATATTTGGAACACTGGCATGTGGTAGTTAGCATGCATCTCCTAAAGATCTGAGGAGAGAGGGCTTCATACAAGATAAGGAAACTGAGACAGTCAGAGATTAAGCAAATCACACGTGTGAGAGAAAAAGAGCTGGATTCAAATCCAGACAACTGAGCTCTAGGCTGTGGAATCCCTTCAAAACCAGTGGAAATCGCTCCAGCTCCTAGGCCCTGCCTGCATCATTAGCTCTCCTGGATGACTGCTTGTCTCCTGTTCAGTGAAACAAACACTTTCCTGAGTGCTACTGTAAACCAAGCTCTGTGCTGGGACAGGGACCAGGCATGAATAGCCACTGGTCCCACACATGTACCCCACTTGCTAGAATCCAGTGTCATGTGGAAGACAAGCTCACGGCTTTCCTGTGGAACTTCCACTGACAGCACTGGAAGAAAGAGTATTCAGCACAGGGTTGGCAAGGGCAAAGCCCAAGGCAGGAAGGACACGGGACAAGATCATGGGCTAGGACCGCAGAACCTTGAGATCTGCTTCCAGCTTCCTCGGGGGTCTTGTCTTGTGTCACTCTTCCCGTTCCACAGTTAGTGACTATACAAACTCTGTGGCATGACTTCTGAGTCAGGCCTGGTTCTGGAGGAGAAAGGAACAGCAGCTACAAGAGACCTTCATTCGCTGCCTTGCCCAGGTTAAAAGAGAAACGAGTTGTTGAATAAGATCAGTGTGGAAAGTCAGCTGGAGGTAGGTCCGCCAAAGACAATATGCGGGAGCCTCCATATGTGTGGCTTCACTTTCCTCAGTTCTGTTACCTGAAGTCAACTATGGTCCACAAACATTACATGGAAAATTCTGGGAATAAACAACTCATAAGTAGCTTTTATTACAGGTTACTGGTATACTTATCCTGTTTTATTATTTGTTATGTTAATCTCTTCCCATGTCAAATTTGTAAATCAACTTAATCACTTATACATGAAAAAACACAGTCTATCCAGGGCTTGTACTATGTAGGGCTTCAGGGATCCAGCCGGAGGCCTTGGAACACACTCCCTACAGATAAGGATAGCTACAGAGTAAAGCGACAGAGTGGAGAGGGTCAATACTTCAGGGCACCCTGTAAAAGGCAGAGAAAGTCTCTTTGATAAGGTAGCACTTTAGCACCTACCCCAATGCAAAGAGGCAGGGATCTGTGTGGATATCTGGTATGGGGGTGTTGTAGGCAGGCAGAGAAAAAATGTAGGTGCCTGGAAAATAACTGTGCTATTTTTGAGGAACAGCAATATGAGGCTTGGGAGGAGACAGGGAGAAGGTGGTGAGGGACTGAGAGCTGAGCTGAGGAGAGATACAGACATATGGAGTCTCGTTCAAGGGAGTAAGAACTTGGGGTTTTCCTTTCAGTGCCAGCAGGAAGATATTGGAAGGCTGTTGGTGAGCCAAACCATTATAGCCACATGAGTCTTTTTAAATCTCCTTGAGGTCTGTCTTGCCTCAGGGCCTTTACACATGCTGTGCCCTCTGCCAGGAATATTTATAACTCATTTTGTTTTGTTCCGTTGAGCCAGGGTTTCAGTATGTAGCCTTAGCTGATCTAGAACTTACTATAGTCTGGTCAGGTCTCAGATTGGTTATAATCCTCCTACCTCAGCCTCCTTAGAGCACAGATTATAGGCATGTGCCACCATGCTCTCCACCACCCATTTACTGACTTACTCTCCTTAGAGAAACTGGTCTTGGCTTTCCCAAATAAATTGGATTCCCCTGTTCGGCAGCCCCACCATCCCAGGCTTCCCTCTGTGGCATGTACCAAAACTACCGTTACGTAGTGATGTGCATAACTTTGAGCTGTTACTCTTTGTTCCACTGGATGTAAACCCCGTGAGGTGAAGCTGTGTCTGTGTTCTGTCCCCAGGTTCCCTCTGGTACCCAGAGTCTGATCTTCAAGAGACTCAGCAAATACTGGAATGAGTGGGAGAATAAATGAAGTGAAAGATAAGGATGGAAGTCTTGGGCTGGGGAAGCGGCTCCGGCCTGTAGACCATAGAAAGGCCACAGGCAAAGCATATGACCAGTGTGGTTCAAGGTATGATTCCACCAAATGCCTGATGACTGTGGGCAGGAGGAATGGAAAGGAATTGAGACTGCAGGCAGAAGGAGGAGAAGGTTTTTGTTATTTTTAAAGCTGTTTGGGGACTTCCTATCCATAGATAATGGACCACGCTGAGGGATAGGCACTGGGTTTAGGCTCTGTTTATTGCACAAGTGTTCAGATTTGAACAAAACATTTACTCTCTCTAAATAAGGAGAAAGGACTCTGTGGCAAGTAAGTGTTCTTCCCTATTAAAGAAAAACACATAGACTGGAAGTGTATAGCTCAGCTGGTAAAATGCTTGCCTAACATGTGCAAAGCCCTGGGTTTATCCCAGCACCACATAAATGAGATGAGATGGTGTACGCCTACAGACTCAGTACTAGAGGTGGAGCCAGGGGAAGAATCAGAAGTTCAGAATCATGCTTCGTTACCTTGTGTCGTAAAAACAAAACAAACAAAACAAAAAGATCCCCAGAACCTGAGTTCAGAGAACTGAACTGGGTCTCTACATAGGAAGGAATGGCAGAATGCAAGGCCTTAGTCCTGCCCCCTTGAGCTTCCTCCCCCACTTAGAGTTCTTGCTTTGATTTGAATGGCACACCCAAAGACGCTGGCATTGCTTTGCTCTCTTTTGATGGGTGACACAACACAAATCCCTACTTGTACCCCAAAGCCTAATTAATGGTCAGGGCTCTTGACACCTTCCCTGACTCCCCAAATGCCTCCCTCGAGCCCCACCCAGCTCATGAAGTGCTGACTTGGGTCATGTTTTCTTCCCTGTCTCCTCAGACTTTGGCTAAAAGTCCAGCCCGGAACACATTCTCTGTCGGCAAATGGATAAAAAGGCAACAGGCCGAGTTGAATGTTAGAATGCAAACCTGTAACTGGATGAGTGAGACAGAGGGATTATAAGTTTGAAGCCAGCCTATATTTTATAGTGAGACCCTGCCTCATACTTAGCCATAATGAAAGGACGGAAGGAAGGAAGGAAGGAAGGAAGGAAGGAAGGAAGGGAGGGAGGGAGGGAGGGAGGGAGGGAGGGAGGGAGGGAGGGAGGGAGGGAAAGAATGAATTGCACAGCTTTCCTTAATTCGGGGAAATTTTATTCCACAGTCTTGCTGGAGATCTAGTCAATACCATTATCCTGAGATTCTCTCTCCTCTGTGCCTATGATGCATAAATTTGGTCTTTTCATGGTGTCCCACATTTCCTAAATAGTCCATTCCTGTGTTTTTTAAAATTGATCTTTGCTTGAGTCGTCCAGTTCTTCAACTTTATCCAATATTGATCTTCTGTCTTCCATTTCATTCATTCTATTGCTGAGGCTTTCTCAGGTCATTTCAAATTGGCTTACTGAGTTTTTCCCTTCCTTCTTCAGTCTGAGTTTTCTTTAATATTTGTACCTCATTTGTGAATTCAGTCATAAGTGTATCCCCATCTTCTTTTATTTCTTTGCTGGTGTGTTCTTTAAATTCATTTTCTTTGATCATGTTTATGATTTTTCTTTTAAACTCTGTGTCCTGGATCATCTCCATGGGGTTCTCATTGTAGAACTCTTCTATAGGGCTGATGCTTGGTGGGGACATATTACTTGGGTTTTTCATATTATTATTTTTTTCATTGTGATCTTGGCATGTGGATTTCTTTTGCTGTTTGTGATCCTGATGTGACACTCAAACCTTTCTTTGTTGAACTGAAGTCTGATTCTGTGTGTATACTTGATATGACTCGGTTTTCTTATTGGGTATGAAAAGCTGGTTGGTCAAGGCTTCAGGCTCTCTGTTTTGATTTTATATTGGAGGGACCAGATGGCTCCTAGTCAGGAGTACCCCTCAGAGGCACAAGTTAGGTGAGATCAGATGCTTTCTGGCTCTCTCTTAAGGTCTGGGCCCCTCTAGCCAGTAAGTATAGCACAATTTGGGAAGATTCTTAGGCAGAAGCTAAATTCAGGCTTTCTCAGGCAGTCTGCAAAGATCTGGTCCCCTAGTAAAGGGCACAGAATAGTAGCAGGGCAGCCGTGGGAGAGGCTGCAGAGAGTACCAATGCAGGGGGATGGGCACAGTGCAATTTGCAAAGGTCACAGCCCGGCAGAGTTAGAGCATAGTCCAGAGATCTGGGGGACTAAGAGTAAAAGTGTGTCTGTGTCCAAGGCTAGAAGGAGAACAGGATGTGGGGTGAGAGAGTTTGGCATTGTTGTGGTGGTTGGAGAGTAGAGACGCAGTGGGTAGGATTAGATTTACCAGGGGAAAAGGCTGATCTCCGGAATCCAAGGCATGTTGCAGGAGGCGGGGGTGGGGTGGGGTGGAGGGCACTGCCAGAATACAAGTCTGGTCTCAGGAATTGCAACGGTAAGTTGTGGTGGAACAGCCTGTGAAGGCTCTAACAAACTAGACTGAAAAATTGAGCGGGTCTGAGTAAGGGGGATCAGGACAGAGTGGGTGGGGTCTGGACTAAGAATAGTCCAGGAATCTGGGGTGCTAAGTGCAAGAACAGGCAAGAAAAGGAAAGAAAGGAAACGAAGATAGATAGAAAAGAAAGAAGGAAATGAAGGCAGAAATAAAGAAGGGACGTAAAGAGAAGAAAAGGAAAAGCAGGCTAGTGAGGAGCCGACGGGCGACTGTGATAAGAGTCCCAGAAAGAGATGATTCTCACCAACACAGGTGAGGTCATCAGTGACTACTGATGGAGAGGCGGGGAAGCTGAGAGGTGTGGGGCGGAGTGGGTGGAGATTTGGGTCAAAGGAACTGTCTTGTCTGACAAGGTAGAGTGATGGCTCAAGTGTTTGTTTTCTCTCATCAAATTACACATCAGGCCATGCCTTGCAGTTCAGAGGTCGATGCCTTACCAAGCTCTATAGAGATATGCTCAGGTCTCCAGAGAGGAGTTTGAGTCTCAAGTGACACAGGCTTGATGCTTTTCATGCCTTGACCATCTCCACTTCCAGACTGCTACGAGCTTTTCAAAAAGAATGCTATTTAGTAAGAACAAAGACATTGATTCCCAAACAACATAATCACTCTAGGTACCTTGAAGCCATGAGTCTCGTTAGAAGTGAACTCTTTGCTCTGAGTCCTGAAACACACACATTCTATAGAATCTAAAGCAAATACGGGAAAGCGGAGGCAGCTGTTTCATGCTCCCCTTGGGGCACCTCTCAGGATGGAAACTTCAGTGTCATCACAAGTTTTGATAGAACATTTGCTAGTGAGGTCTAAAGCCCCTCTGATTGACAGCCAGCTGCTCCCTCTTTGGCAGGAAGATAGGCTGGTCAACACTGTGTAAGAATACCACAGGCTGAGTTGCTCATGAACAGCAGAGAGGTTGAGGATGGTGTCCAGGGGTAGCTCAGGGATGCCAAAAGTCACATAGTAAAAGACATGATGAGCCCTTCTCCATCTCCCTCGGAAATCACCAGAAAATTCTTCCTGATTCCTCTTAGAACATGAGGATTATTTCACAGGACAGAAAGAGAAGCTGAGGTGTTGAGAGCCATCAAACATAGAGGGCTGGCATGAACTGGGCTCCATTTAAGCTTTCATTCCATGAGATAGAACATATTATTCTCATGTAGAGCTGTGGGGGGAACTATGCTTACAGTATAATAATACTGTATGAAAATGCATTATGGGGCACAGTACCATGTACAGTGAATATATACAATCAAAAAAGAAAAAAGAAAATAGTAGCCTTATTTTACAGATAAGGAAAGAGGTTCAGAGGGATTAACACACTTGCACAATACACACAGCTCAAGTGGCTCTGTAGCTCTTCTGACAGCTTTGCTTGATTCCAAAGACTCTTCCAGGCCTGCAGGGAGTTTCGGATTCTATGACTGCTTCCTACTTAAGAAAGTTTGATAAGTCTCATGATGCCTTTGCCTGAGTTGCAAAGCCATATTTTTTTCAGCCATGCTAATAAGAGTTGTGTGCAGCAAGAGATGAAGGATGCTTCTAGCCATGGGAATAAATAGCCTACTGATCTCCATCTTCGGAAAGGGACCAGAAGCAGGGTTGCAGCAGGCGGAGTGACTGCACGTGAGGCGAGCAGCCTCTTTGCACACATGGGCACACACTCACACACTGCCGAAACGGGATTGGAGTTGTCGCGGCCATCTTCTCCACTAACGCCCACCGCAGAATGACATCACTGCCAAAGCCCAATTAGCTCAGAGAAGACCCTGGCACTCAGTGATATTTCTTCAAGATGGCATGAAATTCCAAATATAAATTGGGTCCGCGCTGGGCGATGATTCAAGAAGTTGAATTGGCCAGTTCACAAGACCAGAAATATCCATTAGAGAGGCTTTGGAAACTGGATCACCCCCTTTAAAGACAGGGGTCTAATTACAGCCCTGACACTCAAGAATGTCTAGAAAAAGAAAGGTTGGGGTTCTCTGGCAAAGGTGTGGTTCTCATATCACAAACTGTACTTGCAGGGGGTGGTGGGAAAGTTCATCGAGATGCACGTCTTCCTCGGCTGCCTTATCTTTTTAGGAAAACTGTTAACATTTAAAATAGCAAAGCTCTCACATTTGAATTGCTTTTTACAATTCACTTGCATGTCCTTTTGCGATCTATATAATTATTGTCGCTCTTTTATAGAAGAAAGCCTGAGTTTTAAGGGAGGTACATGCTGAGGGTTATTTGAGAACAGGGATTTATAGCCATCCTTGTGTCCTCAGCATGTATTCTAGGTCTGGACATGTCCTGGGCACAGTACAAATGCCTATCAAATGGAATGGGACAGAACAGACTTTCCCAAGCCTCGAGTAACATCAGCAGAACTCACAGACCATGGTTCATTTCTGTGCGATGGTGTCCATGTACTTACACAGTGTCTGGCCATAGGCTAAACACTAGAAGTCCAGGAGAGCCCATTATGATCACAAAGGTCTTTAGAAATGGAAAAGTGAAGGACAAAGAGGGAGCCAGAGATGGCTGGATGAGGAGGACTTAGCATCACTGGCTTGGGGAATGGAGAAAGAGGTAGGTTGTGGTAGCTGGAAATGGCAAAGCATGCTTTCTTCTAGAGCCCTTGGATTGAATGTGACCATCCTGCCACTTTTACATCAGCATAACGAGCCCCATTTTGGATTGATGTCCAGACTAAGATACTGTTATGTTGTGAAACCACTAAATGTGTGGTAATTGGTTATAACAAGAGGAAACTCATGCAGAGTAGCAGAGGAATAAGCCAGGAAGAGTGATTCTTTCAGGAAACAAAACCTGACAACTTTTAATATTTTTATCTACATCTTACATCTAAACATTTGTGCTAAGAAAAATAACCAGAATTCTTACAAAGGGCCGTGTGAGAGTGTTCATTTACAGCATTATTATTCCAGTTGAAAAATCCAGTAACCATCCACATAGCACAGTATTAGGTGGCCATTAAGAATCATTTCTCAGGGTGGGAATGTAACTCAGTTGGCAAAGCATCTGTCTAGCATGGTCTTGGGTTTGCCGCTTGCCTGTGATCCCAGCACTTCGGAGGTAGAAAGAGCAGGGATGGGGGGTCTAAAGTTCAAGGTCGTTCTTGGCTACAGAACAAGTCTAAGGCCAACCAGAGTTACATAGTGAGATTGATGACACCTTGGACTAGAGACCCTATCTCCCCTCCAAAAGAAAAACAAAAAAGAAACATCACTTTTTAAAAACAATAATAAATGACATGGGAAAAACTGACAATCAAGGCTAAAAAGCAAGATACAAAACATCATATGATCCCAGTTTTATAAAATGAAAGGAAATCTCTCGAGAAGGTAAATAATGAATCAAAAATTTAAGGGAATTACTGTAAAAATTCATAATGGTTATCTTTGTGGCATCAAATTCTGAGAGGTGTTTGGTTTCCTCAGAGATTTCTACATATTCCATATGTCCTGAGATGAGCATAGATTACTTTTAAAATCAGAAATATAAACAATTTTTTATTATAAAGCCAGCCCCTAGGGTTGTAAGAATTACAAAATTAATCATGCCTTTGACTGAGTAATCTCATTCATAAAAATATATCCTAGGGAAATAATTCAAAGCAAGAAAAAAAAAAGTCAAAAGTAAAATGGCTCGTGGAGCAATGTTACTTATAATAGTGCGAAATGGGAAAGAGCCAGAATACCAGCAATTTAATTATGATAACGAAAATTGTAATGCATTTTCCTGATAGAATAGTGTGCAGTCATAAAAATAATTAATACAAAGATTATCTGGAAACACAGACAGCATACAATAGTATGAAGTGAAAAACTTAAGCTCCAAACACAGAATGTTACAATTGTAATTATTCCACTTACATGTGGATAAAGATGGAAAGCCGGAACAGAAATTCTAAGTTACTACGTTAAAGAAAAAGTGTTCTGTGAGCGATGTGTGTAAAGTTGCCTTAATAACTTAAACAGTAGGGATGCCTGGATATCTCCTTCCTCTTCTCTTTCTCCTCTTCCTTCCCTTCCTCCTTCTCTTCTGATGTGCTCTAAGTACTTAAACAGTGCTTGGCATGCATTGGCTCACACACACACACATTGCTTGTAGGATGAATAAATGAATGAATGAAAGAAAGCTTTCAGTGGTCCCTTAAAGCTCAGACTCTTTAACCTGGCATAAACATTGAAGAAATGTCTTCTATGAAACTCATCAGCATTAGTGACTGCCCTCCTAGCCTATGACAAATTCTGTTCATATTTCACCAAATATAGAGGACTCTCAGTAGCCTTGAGACTCTGTCTGTGCTGCCGCTTTTGCCTAGAATGCTCTTTGCCATCTGGAAAACCCTAATGTCAGAGTCAGGTTGATCTGCGATGCTTTGCAGACCTTTGCTGACCTCCCTAAATGTTCTCTCCCTGGCTCCTCACAGTGCTGGTTTTCCTTCCTGCATCAGAACGGGCAGGGCCCTAGGCTGTGACTACACCTCTTGCTAATGCCTATCATTCCACAGCTCTCTCCGTTCCATTAAATGTGCAGCCAACTGTATAGTGGGCTTCATCAGTCCCCTTCAGGCCAGGATTCCATTGGTCACAGTTGACATGTAAAAGAGCAAGAATTGAATCCTAGTCTCTGGGTCCTCTGGATCCCACAAAAGAGCTAAGGGAGCTGAACTGACACCTACTACTATGTAATGAACACTTGGTAGAGTGGAAAGGGCATTTTCATGGGACTGACATAGATCATGAAGGTCAAAATTAATATGATTAAGACATGTGGGTTAGCCTGCGATGTACTTTGGTGGTGGGGTACTTGCTTAGCATGCACAAGGTTTTATCTAGGTTCAGTTTATACTATCACCAAACAGAAAGACAAATAGGTTTAGCTTGTTAAATTAAAGGTTGAATGTACTAATAGAATGAATGCCAAAAGTCACTGAATTCAACAGAACAGAGCCTGCACCTTATCAGAGCAATCCAAAATAACAGGCATGTCTCTGAAACAAGAGTCTCAAATTATTTTTCTCTAATTCCAAATCCTCGAATAGAGCCTGGTACTTAAAGGGGACTCAGAGGAATAAATGAATGAATAACATGCTACTGAGAAGCACAATTATTTTTCAGCTTTCCAGTGACTGTTTTTCTTCAGCCCCTTGACCCTGTCAATCTAAGGGGACTGAGCACCAATTTCTTATATTTAATAATTCTGATCCTGAAACACTTCTGTAATGCTGAAACCCCACATGAAACATTCCTTCGAACAGATTCAAGATACTTGAATGAACAAGTATCTAGTTTTTAGTCTGGATTTGAAATACGTCAGACGAGAGACCCCTACATACATAAGTATGCATACACACATGCAGGCATACCACACATGAAAAGAAAGACAGGGCAAAGGCAGTGCTCACAACTGACAAATGTTTTAAATCAATGCTGAGGGGCTCAGGAGTGTCATCTTAGGATGAACGTGGGGTCTTGCTTCAGATATTTTCTTTCTCTGCCTCCCTGTCTGCTCTCTTTGAGCTCCGGGGAGGGGTAAGAGCCTCAATACTTCTGGAAGAACCAGGTTGGATCACCCTTCACCCATGTGACCCTTCAGCCTGTGACCCTTCACCCATGTGACCCTTCACCCATGTGACCCTTCACCCATGTGACCCTTCAGAGATTCATTCTCATCTGCTCTGTCATCCCTGGACCTGAACTTCATGCATTCCTCCTTTCATTCATAAACTTTTTGCCCAGTGCCCACATTTCTGTGAAGGGGTTGGGAACACAGTAGTGAATAAAACAGGCAAGGTCTGAGATCTTAACTGAAGGGAGGAAACAGTGAAGAGAAGGCATCAGTGACTGGGGAATTCAAAGCACCCAACGTTTTTACTGTAGTCTACAAGGTATCTTGCCTCTATCCCTTCTATTAGGACTTCAAGCAAACAGGTGCCATTCATCTAGACCAAACAGCATGCCACCTTGAAAGAATTTGAATACAGGAAGTGGACCAGTGAGAATTTGTCTATTTGTTTCAGTTTTGAAATAGAAATTCACAGTGTTCGATGAATAATGAATATGAATAATTAATGCATATGAGAAAGGAAATTTTCTTACCTGTCAGTTACTTATCTTCAAGATTATATATCCATCATTGCTCCCCCGAGGGGCAAGACTCATCTCCATAGAAACTGGGGGCAACCAGAATGCTAATTACGCCTGGATGCCAGATTTCCCCAGAACATGACTCACTGGAGGAAGGCCTTCTAAGACTAATTTGTTCTGAAAGGTAGAATTTTTAGTTTATTTGACATATTTTTTAAAGTCTCCAAACATAAAATATCTTAGTAAGGCTATCAAAAAACATACTCTCTATATATACATTGCAGAAAAGGTGTTAGGATTTGAATGTTTGTGTCCTCCCCAAATTCATATGTTGAAACTAAGTCCCAGCACAGTAGCATTAGGGGGTGGTTAGGTCTCAGGAACAGTCACTGTCTGCTCTTGCAGAGGACCTGGATTCAGTTCCCAGCACCCTCATGGCAGCTAACAGCTATCCCTGACTCCAGTTCCAGGAGATCTGATGCCCTCTTCTGACCTCTAGGGGCATTGCACAACATGGGTGAACTTACATACATGCAGACATACACTTATACATATAAAAAATAATAAAGCTTTTAAAAACAACCCCAAAGTTCTGTGAAAACTCATATAAACACAAAGCCTTACAGTCCTTATCCTGTTTACTTGAATGCTAGTATATTCTGCTGTAGAAATATTGATGTGTTTGCTTTGGGAAGATTTTCTAGGTCCTTGATGGGTTTTATTATGATTATCTTTATATTATCTGCATTGTGGTACCTTTCCAAACCCCAAGATACTTACTCTGAATTCCAAAACACACTTGGCCACAATAATCTTGGGCAGCCTCGTACCATTTCCAGAGTTTATTTCTGAGATCTTTCTGCTCAGAAAAGTTAAGAAATTTATCCAATATCATGGTGATAATGAATAGATATAGAAATCAAAGCCTTCTTTTGTCTTAGTTTCCCTAATCTATACCAAGATGCCCAGAAATCTGAGATTAAGCATTAAGGCAATTGTTTCATGAACATAGACAGGTAAGATCCATCAGAGTCAGCACAAACTTGCTATCTGTGGGTTTGGAGACTGAGATGGGATGCTTACGGTGTAAGGGGGTCTTGTATTGAAAGACCTTGGCTCCTTCCTGAATGAGGTATGTTCTGGAACTCCAACTTTTCTGAAGGTCCTACACTGCAGGACATAAAGCAGAAGTTCACCAATGATTGTCCTGTGATTTCTTGTGAAAAACTTAGGTGTGGCCCAGATGACTATAAACTACCATATCTGCTTTTACCTGAAGGGAAGTAATACCAGAACTCTCTTGGAAAGAGAATAATAACACTAAAGAAGAGGTTGGTAGTTCTATCAGTCAGGAGAATTAAGGTTATTTTGCAGCAAAAGTCCTCTAGGCTCTGTAGCTTAAACCAGTAAAATTATTGCCCATTTAACATGCCCATCACGAGAATCCAAAGGATGATCCTATCACTGTGGTCACTCTGGACCTAGGATAACCATTCAGCCTCTGTGCACACATCACTTCTTGCCCAACAGAAAGAAAGAGAAGGCAACATGATTGCAGCTTCTCTAGGATTCTGCCAGGGACCATGTGCTATCATTTCCACGTACGCGTAAAGTGGCTAGGACGTCAAGATTTATGAATTCTGAATTTGCCTGCATGGCATATGCTTTTAGAGTCTCTGCTGGTGCTAAGCACTGTTGTATACACTAGGGTTCAACACCTGTGTTGAACAAAAGTGAAGCTGACGATAGTTGTGAGGGGGCTGTGCAGGTATTGCGGTTTGTGATCGCTAACTTGACAGAGTCTAGAATCACCAAGAAGGCAAATCTCTAGACATGCTTGTGAGGAAGTTTCTAGATTGGATTAACTGAGATAAAAGACTCACTCTAACAGTGGGTGGCACCAACCCATGGACTGGCATTCTAAACTAAATAAAATGGAGAAAGAAAGCTGCGTACCAGGATTCACCACCTCTCTCTGCTCCCTGACTGTAGATGTGATGTGACCAACTGCCTCAGACTCCTACTGCCATGACTTCCCTGTCACGATGGACTGCATGCCGGAACTGTGAGTCAGAATAAACCCCTCTTTATTGATTGCCTTGGTTAGGGATCTTGTCACAGAAACGAGTAAAGGACTAATGCGGGAAAGAAGACAAAACCAGGCCAGGGGAGGATTCTCTGAAGAAGATACCTGACAGAGAAGACAGAAACAGCAGGCCCAGGGGGATTCTGCCTTTAAGACCAAAAGAGGACTCAAAGAACTCGAATCCCAGGAAAATCCACCATGATTCTTAAAATAGAGGAGCGAGCAGCCAGGCAGTGTCTGTGGGCCTCAGCAGTTGAGCTGGTGTCTCGTCCAGCCCCACAGCACACACTCCCACTTCCTTCTTTTTCTGACTGAACAACACATGCAGCTGAACACTTCCTTTTTCCCCAGCGGTTAAGAAACATGCAAAGGGGTTTTACTTCAGGAGAGAACAAAGCGAGTGTTCTGCAGAGAAGATTCTCTACTAGTTCCTGGGCAAAATCTGTATCATGAATCCTAGGTGACCTACAAACTTGAAGCTAGCGAATAGAGAGGGTGTCACCGAAGGGTAAAATACAGAGACTTGTTGTCATTTTACAGAACAAAAGTAAACTATGAAGAGAGGTTACTAGCTTTCTGAAAAACATGTAAAGATATTTTTTATGACAAAGATATGGTCTGAGTTCCAAGATTGTGCTCTAGATTGCTGTGAAACACAGCAAACCGTAGGGCATGGTGTGTATGTGTGTGTGTGTGTGTGTGTGTGTGTGTGAGTATATATATGTGTATGTGTGCGAATGTATGTATATACGTATTTATGAGTGTGTATATGTGCATATGAGTGTGAATGTATGTATACACATGTGCTATATGGTACTCAGACATGCAGAAGCCAGAGAAGAACATCTGGTATCCTGTTCTGTCACTTCCTGTCTTTGAGACAAGGTCTCTCATTGTAGCTAGGACAGTGGCCAGCAAGCCCCAGAAATCCTTCTGTCTGTCCACCACAGCTCTGGCGTTACAGGCACCTGAGGCCATCCTCTGCTTCTTACGTGTTGCTGGGATTTGACTTTGGGTCTCTATGCTTACATAACAAGCTCTCTTGCCTGCTGAGCCATTTCCCAAGACCCGAAGAAAACTTGAGAGAATCCACAGCTATCTTAATTACTGTTTCATATTTAAAGACAGAATTTCCTCTATTACAGGAAGAAAGAACAGCATCTAAACCTCCTGGCTCAGATGCCCTTTAGAATGACCAGGCGTTTAGCACAGGTGAGCCTACCTTCAGAATTCCCTTCGTCACAGCTTCAAGTATCTGTTGAAAGATTACCTTCCCAAGGGAGTGTCTACTGGGGCCCTGTCTCACACCATCTCCTCCTAAACACTTCCTTGCACCTTATAACATACTACATCATTTACTGGCTTACTGTTGTCTTGCACCATAGAACTCAGGTCTGTCAGTGAGGGAAGCAAGCTCCAAGAATGTCTGCTATTTTAAAAAAAGATTTTGCCCTGCCCTCCCAGCCTAGAAATGTCTTGTATTTGAATAAGAGGTCTTAAGCTGGAGTATATTAGCGGGCTTGGTAATATCTATTAACTCCCTAAAATTATATTGACTATGTGGGAAAAGAGTCTATTTATAGAAATAAAAATAAGTATCAGGGTCTGAAAGAAACTAATAATTCACAAGGGTTTGGAGTGGAATATTATTTACCTATAGAAGACCTGACTTCCTTAAATATGCTACAACAAGGATGGAGCTGATAAACATTATGCTAAGGGAGAGAAGCCACACACAAAGGAGCACATATTGTATGATTCTATTTACATGAAATGTCCAAAATAGACAAATCCAGAGATAAACGTATGAGTGTTGTCAACGACGAGAGAAGAGGAGAGAATGGGATTTTCTTTGGGGATAATGAAATATTACGAAATTAAATCTTGGCAATGACACTGAATTATATACTTTAAAATAGTTTCATTGTTCAATTTTAGTTTTATTCCCCATAATAATAAAAGAATCACTGTGAATACAGGAAAGCAGATGACAAAGATGAGGAAAACCGTTTGCAGCATCTAACAGGATGGATGGGGGAATCCAAGTCTGAAAAGCTGTTAACTATACTCAAATGTTCCAATACCACACAGAATTGGAATGTTTATGATTTTAGGAATAACAGAGTACACTTTTATCAGGTTTTGTAGTTTGGAGCAAATTTCCAAATACATTATTTAATTTAACTTGCTAAGCCTTGTGAGATAATCAGGATAGATACAACCCCATGATCATCTCCATTTAAAAACTGAGAACAAGTCTCAGAAAAGCTGCTACCAAATAAAAAATGAAGGTGGAAGCCCATATCTGCTTGTGCTTTGGGTGCTTTTATTTTACCAGCTCTTTTCAACCTGTCATGATCTTTCTAGAAACCCCAAATTTTCCTGTGGTGTGGTACCAAGCTAAGGATAAACCATCGTGTTTCTTCCGTTATGTATGGACTCACATCATCACATCATCCCAGTCTGCTCAAGTCTGTTTAATTCACTGTGATCAGAAGTTCTGACCAGAAATGATATACACCTCTGATAAATGAAACCATAGAGAAAAGAAGATTGTTATGTAATAAAAAAATTGTGGGGATAACATGTCAAAGTGTGAAGTCAATGGTAATAAATGGTAATCAAAACTAACAAAAGAAAGCATGTATCTTATCCAGCTTCCTCATTCGCCCCTGGGAAAACTAGGGCACAAAGAGCTAGTGGTATTTCTATGTTGATTCAGGGAGCTACTGCCAAAAGTAAGTTTAGAACCCAAGGCTTTCTGGTGCCCTGTGAAAGCACGGAGATGCCTCCCTAAGCTGCTGAGGATGACTTAGTTTGCTGATGTGTAGTTGAAGAACAAGCTTCCATTGTTACAAACACAGAAAGGAAGAATTAGGGATTTGGTGGCTGTCACATAAACAGCCCCGTTTAGGCTTAGGTCCATGCATTGTCCAATTTTGGTTGCTCCACTGGACTGAAGTACAATAGTAGAGTTGCTTTTTTTCTTTTGTCTAATAGTGCCCAATTATCCAGAACTTACCAGCTATAGTTTATCAACACTGTTAGTAGTTGGGTAAATATTGTTGGCAAGGCAAAGCCTTTGAGGCCTTCCAGTCTGGGATTCCCAGGCACACTCAGCTGGCCATCAGAAAGAGATGTTTGCTGCCTTGAGACGATCCGATTCCACCTTCCTCCTCCCTCTCCCTGTCCTCACCCGTTGATCCGTCTGGCCCACCTAAGGGGAGAAGTAGAGGAGAAAACTCAGACATCTGTAAGAACAAAATTGAGTTTCACAAAGTCCTTTAATGAATCTGCCTTGATGGTCAAAGTTATTTAAGTTAGACTTAAACTCCTTTTATGAACCCTCAGGAATAGTTTCAGACCCAGGGAATGGATGGGACTTGCCTTAAGTCACAATATCAGGAAGCAGCGGAGTCCAGACTGGACTCAGATCTTCTGAATTCCAGTCCCAGGCCATTATGGTTCCTCCTAAACTCTCATCATTCACTTTAAACACAATAACTCTGATTTATGGCACAGCTAGACTACATTAAGCAACGGATAGCTTCACACATTTCACAGGGTATAATTTGGCTTGTATGTGTAAGATCAAGGATTTTTGTGTGAGGCACTTACATCTCTTAACAAATAGCCTCCAGCCTATCCCAGAAAAGGTGTGGATAACAAGAGTAGGCAGACTTTAGCTTAAGGATATTTGTGCTGTGTGGTGACAAATTTTAGTTGTATCTATTCATAGGGTACAGAGGGACAAATACATCAAATACAGGTAACCCATCACCTAAAGAGAGAGAGAGAGAGAGAGAGAGAGAGAGAGAGAGAGAGAGAGAGAGAGAGAGAATGAGAATGCTTGAGGGGGATTGGGAGGGAACATTTTAGATTGATTCTCTTTTGGGTGTGTGTTGTTGATATTGATAGTGTTATTGTTGTTGTTGTTGTTTGAAACAGGTTCCCGCTAGTCTCAGCTGGCCTGGAACTTACTCTGTAGAATAAGCTGTTCTCAATCTCACAGAGATCCTCTTGCTTCTGCCTCCGAAGTGCTGGGACCGAAGGCATACATCGCCATGCCCAGCTGGATTGATTCTCTTGATGACACTGGAATGTAGAGTCCTTGAGAATTTACCACACTCGTTACACTGGGTAATAGATCTCAAAAGATCAAATATGCCAGGGTGGTGGTGCACACCTATGATCCCAGCTATGATCCCAGCACCCAGGAGTTGAAGGCAGGAGAATCAGGGGTTCGAGGTCCTCCTAAGCTACATAGCAAGCTCGATAGCACCCTGTTCATTGGCTTACCAGGCATTACTTTGCAGATTTTTCAGTGTGGTCCTGATATTTCTTTCTTCCAACTAGATCATAAACTTTCCTGATATGAGGCTATTTGAAACTATGCCTCAAAAAAGAAACCATTGAACAAGAATCAACCCCTCCCTTCCTATCTAGCTAAGACCCTGTACCCTCTCATTTTTCTTCCTCTCGGCCCCAGCCTCTGGCAGTCACCATCCTTTCTGCTGCTGAGAGTGGACTTGGTTTTGACTCTGTGGTGAGGACTCATGGGGTCTGTCTTTTGTCCATCTAGCTTATTTTTCTACTGTGTAATAACGTAGTCATGAAGCACTTCGCAACACACTGTCTTTACTTAGGATCCTTTCCTGTGCCTCCTGCTTGTCACCTATTGAAAATTATCATGTTTCATTCTCCTGCCCCTCCCCCATTTTTATTTCCAGTGGAGAAGAAACTGACAGAACTGGCAACCACACAGCTTTGATTCCCACTGCCATCTCGACTATTGCTGACTATGGAACATAAACAATTTCTTCAAACTGCCCACATCTCAATCTAAGCAATTGTCAAAGAGTCATAATGCTCTTGTTAGATTATTTTTTTCAAAAATGAAGAAACAGCATAGGTAAAATTCTCAGTTTAATATGTGACACATAATTAACATCAAAATTTAATTGACAAGAAATATATATATATATATACATATATATATACATATATATATATACATATATATATCTGTGCTGTGCAACACAATGGTTTGACACATGTATGTGTTTTGGAATGGGTAAAATGTGCTGGTTCACAAATGTATCACCTCATATACTCCTCTCTTATGGCATAGGAACACTTAACATACATGCTGTTACCCATGTTCAAGTCTACAGTCTATGAGCTGTAGTCACCATGATGTAGATAGATCTCTTAAATCCATTCCTCCTCTCTAACTGAAATGCTGTGGCCTTTTACCAACATCTTCACAAGGCCCTCAGGCCCTAGCCTTAGATAACATCTGTTTTACTCTGTTTCTGTGAGTACAATGTTTTATATGTGGTGTTTGTCCTTCTGTGCCTGACATATTTCTTTTATAGTGATACCTTCCAGACCTTTCCATGTTTCTGGAAATGACCAAAATTCCCTTCTTTTCAAGGTCATAGAGAATTTATACTTCCTTTATCCATCCATCCATGGGATGAGTCCATATCTTGACTATCAATACTGCAATTAACACTGAAGTACAAGTATGTCTTGGACACACTGATTTTATTTCCTTAACACATATGCTCAGTAACTTCCTGAGAAATGCTGATTCTCATCGCCCAGATGACCTCCTCAACTCTGGAAGCCCTGTGACTGCAACTTTTTCTTCACTGGCTTTTTGCACATTGCAGATTTTCAGTGGCTTTTCAATATCTCTGCCTTCCTACTAGATCATAAACTTTACTCATCAGTGAAATCTTTGCCTCTGCGACCCCCTTCACCCCACCACCTCCTGCTTTGCCATGGCTTTAAACCAGGGCCTACTAGCCAGGTTTGGTGGTACACATCTATAATCTTAGCATTTGGAGACTGAGGCAGGAGGATCACAAGTTCAGGACCAGCCAGGGATACACAGGAAGGTGGAGGCCAGCCTGGGATACATAGCGTGGCTATGTCTCAAAAAATAATATATAAACCAACAAACAATGCCTGGCACAAATATGACACAAAACATTTATTTCGGTGACCTGTGTGGTGGTGATGGGGAAGGGTGTTAAATATTAACTGAGCCTTTCGGATACACTGTCTGCAAGGCCACCCCCAGTCCCTCTGCTGGTATCTTCTAGATTTCCTGACACCGGGTCCATTTACCCCAGGTGTGTGACAGTGACACCTTCCCACTGAGTACGCATCTAAGAGCTGAGAGCCCCTCAGTGAGGGGCTGAGGTGCCTCTGTTCTGACTCCTCATGCCCCCACCAAGAGGAAGTGGCATTCTGGGGATGGCAGATGACAGAGTGACATCATCCACCTCCGTCAGGGCTCATCTCATTTCTTCAATTTCTACAAAGACATGATAGGAGAGGCTGTTCTCTTATGGCAGGGGTGACCTCTCTGTCTTGTATTGAAAACAAGGGAGGGTTCCCCCTACCCTGCCCGTCTTTTTAGAGCTTCCCATTTCAGTCTTAACTTTCTGGAAGAAGTAAAGGTCAGTAAATGAAACTTAAATGGTAAGTTCATGCACCACATCTACCCATATCATTATCTTTCTAAAGGAACAAAAAATTCAAAGCACCAAAGTATGAGCTAACAGAGTTTGCTCATGCCTGAAATCCCAAGACTTGGGAAACTGAAGCAGGAGAATTATCATGATTTTGAGACCGGGCTGGGCTATGCTATGCATTGAGCTCCAATCTAGCCTTGACTATAGAATGAGACATTTCTTTTTTAAAAAAAACAAAACAGAACAAAATGAAACACAAATAAATCAGAATCAAAGCACTGAAGCTTCGTGTCCATAAGATAATCACAGAGGTTGACAAATGTCTATAAAGCATCACTGTCATGTAAACTTTATGGAGCTGGTATGATCCCTGCCTGTGCTTTCTGTCCATCTGTCATGTCTGTGCCTCAGCTAGCCTCTATTGAAGGCAGCATTCACAGAGAAGATAGGTAATCTGTCCACATCGAAGCTGGCAGGTCCTTGTCCCTTACCCAGCTGTTCCTGGGATTGAGTCATGAGCCAGTGACAGGGAAATGAATAACACACAGCCCCCTTCCTCACAGGGAAGCTAACTGTTAAGAATACAGTCACGGGGGCTAGAGAGATGGTTCAGCAGTATTTGTGTCAGGTAGCGCTCACCCGCCTAGATCTCCAGCTCCATGGAATCCAACGTTCTCTTTTGGACTCCACAAGCACCTGAACACACATGTACATACACTTGGGCTCATACACATACACATAAGTAATTAACAAAATCAATATTATTTTTAAAAAAGAATACACTCACAGTACATATCTGATATATCTGTACAGGTCTACGTCTTACACGGCCAACACATATTCTATATAGAGAATGTGTGCAATAACAGTGATTGGTGTTGTATCAACATTACAAACAGTAGGCTACCAAAGCTCTCAAGATAGAAATGAACCTTAAGTTGAGGTATTAATGATGATGGAGAGAAATGAGAAGAGATCTGAGATTATTCTAGGTCTGGGATCATTTTATTTCATTAAAAACACTGCTGTGTAATAAGTTTTACAGATGTGAAAAGCAAGTTTTCTACAATAGCAACAACCACCGAGTACACCCTGTGTGTTAGGTACTGGTCTAAGTACTTTTAATCCTCAGAAGAATTCAAAGCCCATTTTTTCAAGGTGAGGAACCTAAGGAGGAATCCAGAGAGTTGAAAGCCCTGTACATCAGACCTCACCAGCAGCTAGAGACCTAGCCAAGTGGAAAGGCTCAGTTGCTCTATCACATCCAAAGAGGAAAAGTTAAGTGACCAAAGTCATCAACTTTGACAGGGACCAGGCCAGGATTTGGAGCCTGTGTGTGTGTATAATGAAGACAGGACTCCATCTAAATCTTTATTATAAAATCATGAAAATGTTATTTTTAAATCATAAAAATGTGACAGAAAATGTGCATTGGATTAAGTGCTCTGAGTGCTAAGGGAAACTCCCAAAAGATTGTGAGCAGGAAACAAACAACAAAAAGCCTAATCTGGAACTCTGCATTAGGGAGGAAGAAGCTACCTCTTGTGCGGAGAGAAAGGAGCGGTGAGCTCGTCAGAGGGACGCTTCCGCAGGCGCGGTGGGAGTGAAGAAGGTTCGAGCCAGGAGAGGGGCTGGATAAAGAGAACAGAGCATGATTCCAGAGCAGTGCAGGTATGGCATTGACAGAACTTACCCGTTATGGAGAGAGAAAGACCCAGAAACAAAACCCAGAGCCTGTAGCCTGAGTGACTAAGTGAACGATGATATTCTTTTTTAATGAATATTTTCATTAATTCTTTGAGAATTTCATACAGTCTTGGTCATATTCGACCCCTAACTTCTTCACCTAGATCCACACCACCTTCCTACCCTGCCCCAACATAATGTCCTCCTTTTAAAAATTAATCCAGCATTTTCACTTTGCGCTGCCCATTACTCCTGGGTGTGAGGACATCCACTGGAGCAAGGTCAGTCTACCAGGAGCCATACCCCTAAAGAGAATTGACTCTCCCTTCCCCAGAAACCATCAACTGTCCATCACTCCTCACTCAGGAGTTGGGGCCCACTTCAAGCTAGAATGCTTACCGGCTTAATCTAGTGCAGGGCAGGTCCTGTGCAGGCAGCCACAGCTGCTGTGTGTTCATGAGTGAAGCTGCCCTGGCATGTTTGGAAGACCCGGATTTGTTTCAGTCCTCCTCAGCCTCTTACAGTCTTTCCATGGTCTGTTCCACGATGGCCCTTGAGCCTTGGGAAGAAGGTGTGGCCTAGAAGCCCCACTGGTGACTGAGAATTCCACCATAGTCACTGATTCTTTGTATTTTGACCAACTTTGAGTTTCTGCATTAGCCCCCATCCACTGCACAAAGAAATGTCTTGGATGAGGTCTGAGAACTGCGGTGATCTATAGGTGAAGCGACACCAATTTAGATAGCAGTTTGATGCTATATCCATTTAGCAAAGTAAGAATAGTAGGCTCACCTCTGGGTCCCCTTGTGGGTTCTTCACCAGTTTGCATGTGTTATCTCTTCTGGAACTGGTCTTAAATTCTATCAGAAATCAGTTGGTTACCTCTGTCTTTCATGCCACTATTGCATGAAGATATTCTTCTTATAGTTTTTAAAAGAGATACTTGTTTATTTTTAAAGTTCAAAGTGGGGTCTGAATGTGATCAAAATTCTTGAAGAATCAATAAAAGCATTTAAAAATAGAATACAGATACTGTTAAGTGATTTGGAGAAGAAAGACTTGTGGGACTTTCTGGAGCTGATAAATATACCAGCAGAGTCAGCCTGAAGAGGAAGCTGGCATTACTTCAGGATGTAAGACTTATTCAGCATCCTGGTGTAGTAGACCTTTCCCAAGGATCCATCAGGATTATATAAGACACTTGTGTCCTTGTAAACTGTTCGGGCCACTAAACCAGAAGTTATAGCATCATTTCAAAACATGTACCCACCCACTACCATCCCTTAGCCACACCCAGAATGTCTTGCTCAGAATCTTCCAGTTAAAAGAAACAGGTGGAAAATAGAATGTAAACAATTCCCAGAATACCAGCTGGAACTCTAAAACAAGAACTTCTCTTCTTTCAAACTTCTACTAACTTGAGAAATGCTGGGGAAATAACCTGGTTAAGAGAAAGAAAACAGAGAACCAAAGAGTTTAATATTATACATCCCCCAGAATAATAAATGTACATGCATATGAACCTCTGTATTCTGTGTGTAGACCATCATTACACACATACATTCAGAAGCATATCTTATACATAGAAAATCATACAGTAAATGGGTCAAATGTTAGCATAAGTCTTTCACGAGGTAGTTCTTTATGCCAGGCAGTATGTTATTTATTAGATAGGAAAGAAAAAAACGTACAGTTTGTGAAACAATTCAGGTACAGAATCCTTCTGGTGTTTGTAACTGAATCCTTACTTTCAATCATCTCTCTATGGGCATAAAACATACCCCAAAACATCATCAATCCCACACCCAAGGTTGACAATTATTTTAGTAGTTTATCACTATCAAGAGTTTTTAGAACATTCCACTATATGTTCATAGAGATAGCCTCTTTTGCACTTGTATGCCATTGATTTCACAGTACATAATTAAATTCTCTAATTACAACCACAAGCATTTCAGATTTGTGAGGAAATGTGTGTGAGTTCTTGGAAAGCAGCCATCTTCCTAGTGATCCCTGTACTTCATATTCTGCAGTATAGGGATTGTTCAGCATAGTGAACAGAGCAATTAAAAGTCCACCTCACCAAATAATTTTGTTTAGTCCACTGAACAAAAAGTGAGCAAGGGAATATATACGATATCACACTTGTGGTCACACTGCTGGGAGGCACCAGTTCAATCACACTTACTTCCCTGTGGTCACTGTTGCAGCTGCTACCACGTCACAACACAATGTTTGTTGGGGTTGCATAGTCTCTCCTATGTATATATAGCTGATACATATAATTAAGTCCCAACTCTCTCCCTTAGACTTCAGAGATAACTGAATTTAGAGATAGGATTTTACAGAGGTAATTGAGGTAGAATGAGGTCACATGAGCAGGTCTTGATCCAGCACGACTGGAAGAAGAGAACAGGACACAAACAAAATGCACAAACCAAGGTGACCATGCTAAGAAGTAGGCAACCACAGGCCAGCCACAGAGAGACCCTCGGAGGAAACCAAGTGTGGTGCTTGATTGACAACTTGGTGGGACTTAGAATCACCATGAACATAAGTAAGTCAGTGAGGGAGTTTCTAGATTGGGTTAAGTGCAGTGAGAAGAGCCAACTTACATGTAGGCAGCCACGCCCCATCAGCTGGGGCCTAGACTGAGCAAAAAGAAAGCCAGCAGAGTACCAGCATCCATCCCTTTCTGCTTCCTGACTTCAGATGCAATGAGACTAGCTACCTCAAGCCCCTGTCAATGTGCCTTTCTGCCATGAGGGACTCTACCCTCAAAGTGTGAGCCAAGATAAACTCTTCCTTTCTTGAGTTGATTTTTACAGGTGTTTTGTTACAGCAAAGAGAAAAGTAGTTACTGCACAAGACACCTTGATCTTGAACTTCGCATTTCCAGAGCTCTAAGCAAAGACCTTCTATTGTTAAAGCTACCCAGCCTGTGATAATTTGTTACAGCAACTTTGGCAAACTAGTCCAGTGTTTAAACTGAATGGCTGGCATGTGAGCAATCGCAGAAATGGGTAAAATCAATGAGTGGATAAGGACTGTGTGTTCCCCTCTTCTACAACTTTGGAATTAAATTTGGGGGCTTCCCTCCCACAGAATTATTTTTTAAATTAAGTAAGTGTGCGCACTCTAATTCTTCAGTATTCACTCTTTCTCTCCCTTAATATCAGAGATAAGTATGGGAATTCCTGCAAGTCCCATTTAGGAAGATGTACAAATGATGGGTGGGAATCCCAGCATGACCAAAGTATACTCACTCATAACATACTTCCTACAAGCCTTCTTCCCCATCCTATGCAAGCCTGTCTCTCTAGACCTTACTGAGGCCCCCAGAGGCACACTGACTGGGCTGAGATGTGAAACTGCTAAGAAAGTGGGCAGCCAGCCAAGGAAGTTTCCAAGACCTTTGAGTTGTACATCCAGGGCTACTGGCAGCAGTGTTGAGCTTTCTCTCTCTCTTTCCTCCCTAAGGACACAAACTAGGGGACTCGAAGACCACAACCCTCTACCTGGTTGTGCTCCCAGAAATATCTATCCAAGAAACCATAGTGACAATTTACCTGAATTTTCAGCCTTAATTCAGAATACTAGCATCCACCTGACCTTTAAAAGGTACTGGGCAGCCGTCTTCCAGTTTTGAAAGGAAGGAAATTGACACCACAAAAGGGAAAATTCTGTCCCTGCTCTTGTCATGACATTTGTAAAGTTTTAGAAGGAAAAACTATAGACAAAGGGAGCATTGCAATCTTTTCTATCGTTACTTATCGAGGAGAATGTCCTCCTCAACATCTCTAGTGAGTGTCTACTAGCCTTTGCCCAAAATCTTCTAGGAATGTTAACTCCCAGTGCCCCGAGGCAGTGAGCTCATCCTTGAATAGATCAAACTGTAGGCAAGTCATGTTATTGAGCCCAGATCTGCCTTCATGCATCTTCTTCCCAGCCATTGTCTTACACCTTGGTATGTATTACGGAAGAACTCTGACTCCTCTTCTCCATGGTGGCCTTTGAATATTTGAAGACAAAGGGACTTGATCCTCCTGGTCATTCTCATCTTCCTGGTCTTCAGCTTAAATCCCCACAGGGAATCAGCAGTGAAATACAATATTCTAATCAATCAGCTCTGGGCCCTTGATCTGGGATGAAATCATGTGTGAACCATCCTTAAATGGTGGGAATGGTGGAGCGTGACTGCTTCTGCTTACTAGTAAAAACCATAGCACCGTCCAGGTCCAGTTTCTAGCTGTCCTGCCTGAAACCCATTCCTTCCCTGAATAAATTCCACCTCTATCTCAAAAGGCCCTGGCATCTTCTCCCAACAGTGCCTTGTCCCTCCTGAATCCTGCCATTCTCTACCTTCCCACTATTAACCCCAAACCTCTAATAGGTCTGGAGGGACAGAAAGATAATTCTAGAAGCCTCAAACACCTGCCAAACTCCTTCCAAGGAAGTCACTCCAAATTCTCCAAATTCATTCTCCCTCTTTCTGTTACTGAACCCTTCTAGACACATTTAGAATAAAATGATTAATCTTGTCCTCATTACCAGGGCCCCTGGTTTGGTCTATACTAGAGCTAGACTGTTGTAATCCAACCTTCCATGAGGTGGATTCCTTATTGAGGGAGTCCTGGCATGTCGACCCGATCAAATCCTGTTTGGTAGAAAACAGAAGAAATGAAGAAGCAGAGGACAGTCATCAGACCTTAGAAGTTCTCTTGAACTGCTTCTTATGACTGGGTGGGAAATGTATACTGCAGAAATAGAACTAAGATGACTAGTGGCTGATGAAGGGACATCCCCATACTTCCTTGTAATAAATAACATGCCTAAACTTCAGAGTAGATGGTTTTAAGGTCTGTTTGTTTCTGCTTCTCCCATAACCCCACATACTACCAAAGACGAAGGGCAAGATGTTAAATGGTGACTTTGCTCTGCTCTGGTTGTTTTATCGTCATTTCTCTTTACTTAGAATTCTCCTTTTCCCTTTTCTTGAGTGTATAATTGTGTGTGTGTGTGTATGTGTGTGTGTATGTGTGTGTGTGTATGTGTGTGCAGTTGAGGGCATACCATGGCACACATATGAAAGTCAGAGGACAATCTCAATCTTGGGTATCCATCCTCGGTCTCTCACCTTGTGTGAGACAGGATCTCTTTGTTGTTCAATGCTGTATAAACCAGTTAGCCCACCAGATTCTGGGACTCTTCTGTCCCTACCTCCCATCTTCCCATAGGAGTACGGGTGCATACTATTCGCCTAGTTTTATACGGGTTCTACGAATTCAAACCCAGGTCCTCACACTTGGTTGGCAAGCACTTTTACTAACGGAACCATCTCCCCAACTCAGAACTTCTCTTTCAGGTCATTCTTAATAGGAATTGGACTTTTCTTTGTCTAGTAAGTAAAGTCCACAGGAGCTGGAATTTTTTCACATCAGGCTCTGGATACTGAGAGGACGTGAAAAAAATTTAAATTCCTTGGGGTTCAGGAACATTTGAATAATTAGAATGTCTTAAACCATTAAATGACTTTTTAGGGGGCCTCTCCTAGGAAAATAAAGTCACAGAATTGGAGCCTCCTTCTGGCCTCCTTTGTTTCTTTCCCTTTGGAATGTATCAGGGAGGAGGAATGGGTTTTGACAGCGGAAAGACAAGGTTAGACCCCAGCTCATCTAAAGTTTCAGAAACTTATCACCTGACAGATATGAGTCTCTTCGCATTTCTACAGATAAAATTCACATGTGTTCAGATAGGATCAGGTTTAGTCAAAGGAGGTTATTGGACAATTCGATGCAGCAACTTTCTAAAGTGTGTAGATGTAGCAATAAATATGACACACAGAAGGGTTGTCTTCACGGAGTTTATAATCAAATGATTCTCGTATCTTACACTGATGATGAAAACAGAAGTCTTTACCAAGTAGATTGATGGCAGAACAAAATATTCAGTCATGCATTCACCATTCACCTGTGTTTAGCCCTAGACAAGTGCCATCAAGGACAGGCTGGTATAAAAAGATCTATAAAATGTGGACTCTGTCCATAATGTCCTCAAAGTACAATTAGAAAAATAAGATACAGGTAACCAACTGAAAAACTAACACTGTGCCAAACTGAGTGGCACAGATGGCTAATAAGTAAAAAAGCTACAAAAAGGTTAATTATTGTGGTCTTAGCAATACATTTTAAGGAAATCCAAGGAAAGATGGATATAGATATATCAGAAAAAGCTTTTTGGAGAAAGTAGTACCAAAATTAGGTTTCGAAAGATGGGCTGGAGGGGGTGGGCCAGAGTAAAGGCAGGAAGTAAAAATAGGTTCTGACAATCAACAGCAAGGGTAACTGAGGAGAACCAGCTAAATAACCACAAATTGTGAATGTTATAAAACAAAGCCAAACAATTCAGATCACACCTAACAAACAAAATTATAATAGAAATACTACATCAGCTCCCCAGCACATGCACATTCGAACACATTCTTGGAAAGAGTGCAGTAACGTTGATTTATATCTGACAGTCCAAGTGAAAAAAAAAAAAAAAAAAACAAACAAGGAGCTGCCAAATCTGCCTATATAAATCCCAGTGATTTCACATGTTTTCATCCTATGAACTGAAGGCAGCAAAAAGAGATTTAAGTCTTTGAGACAGCAGACAATAAAACGGGGTTCTCGGCGAAGGTTCTCGGCGGAGCCACTAGAATCATATTTATCTTGTCGAAAAAGACTGACGCTAATTCTAATGCTCAGACACTCTTCAGCATTCAGGTGCACAATATTAACTAACTCTAACAGTGCATTTATCACGTTATGCAGAGGTGCATTGTGTTGTACAGAGAGAAGGAGACTGCACAGTCCGATACGCCACTGTAGTCATGCGCTGCTTCTCTAAACAGATGATTGACAAGGCCCTCTTCTGAAATCTTCCTGAATGACAGTGTGTCTCTTTTTCCTTGTGGAATCAAACTTTTAGACTGTAAATGCCCTGAGCAACTGATCAGAAGCCAAAATGTACCTAAGTGTGGGTCCCACCTCTAGATCTGACCAGCCAGTGAAGAGTGGTGGTTTTGTCTTGGTAAGATAGAAGACAGTTGCATCTCCAACCATCAGGTAGATATACAGTCACTGCTGCATCCCAGAGCTTGTTAAAGGATGTCTGAAGGTTATTCAGCCACCACACTGATTAAAGTCCCAGGCAGACCAAGAATCTCAGGACTAGTACATGGATCTCTGGGGCAGAACCAAACATCTGCATTTTAAACAGCCTCCCCAGATGTTGTCCTAAGGCAGTAAACTACCAACAAGCACCGATTCTCAGATTCTAAAGAATACGCCAGATTCTTTAAAAGGAATCTCCTCCAGACTGGAGATAGAGATGGTGACTGGACCATTGTGTTGCTCAGAGGTGTTAGATAATGAGAACAATGCTAGATCCCAGTCCTGTCAGCCACTTCTCACTAAAGGTTTCCTTTGATGGGAAAAGGAGAGTTTCAATTTTGGGTTTCAATTCTTGCCTGAGATATCAAAAAAACAAAAATCTGAAAACTGAAAACTGGTACTAACGGTTCCTGGCTAAAATTTCTAGGTATAGCTGCCTCCCTTTCTAGTTTTGACTCCTTTCCCTAAGTATTTTTTTTTTAAACATAACTTATAACTAAGCCAGAAACTTGAGAAGTTATAAGGCATAGATTACACATTTATACAAGGCACATAATCCAGATTCAAGCTCTGCCTTACATCTGAGAGTGCCGCTTTCTCTAGTCAGCTTAGCAATGTGGGTGAACATTTCATTCTTCAGCTTCACAGTAATGATGGACTCCTATCAGCCTGCCTCACTAGACAAATAGCCGAGGGTGAAGGGCTGGGAAGGAAGGGATGCCAGCCTTGGGAGGAAGACCCGAAGTCTTGACCCGTTGACTCAGAATTTGTTTCTTTCTCTCTCTCCCTGCCTCCCCCATCATTTCTCTCCGTCCCTCCCTCCCTCCCTCCCTCCCATGAATCTGTCAAAGAGAACCAGCTGTGCAGTAAACACAGGGCTGGACCTTCAATCAGAGAACTGAGTTGAAAGCCCACATCTGCATGGCAATGGGTGTTATTACCCCTGGTGGGCCAGTTCCTCACTTGTGAAATGGGGTTAACAACCTCAACCTTGTCTTTCTCTTGTGATTATCAACAAAAGTGCATCATAAAAATGAAATGTTTTATGAAATGCAAATTATTTAACAACTAATGCAAAGAGCTCAGAAATGCTAAATAAAATATCTTTGCGTGTGATAACGAATACTTCAGCTAAGAGGGATTTTCTGTGCCTAAGGAAAGCTGGTGGGTTTTTACAAAGAAGTCTCTTTTGGCGTGTTCTTCAAGTAGAGGAAAACTCTTGAGTAGAGCACTGTTGGCAGATGAGGTTTCCAGCAAGGAGAAAAGGTGATGTTTACATTTACCTTGAATTTGCATTAATCAGATAATGTTGGAAGTAGTATATTAATTTCTTGACAGCTCACTAAAAAGCGGCTTTCAGATCTGCAAAGCATCTAAAAGTAGTCAGCCAGAGGAACCAGGGGTCTGAAAATAAGGTCCCACCCAAAAATAGTTAAAGAAACCTGGAATGTACAGATTGGACCAGGTTTGGGAGATAGGACCCCATGTCCAGCTGTATATTATGACATGAAATGGTCATGTAGAAAAATAATCATTTTTTCCCAAAATGGATCCACCATATATGAAAAGTTGTGGAGATAAGATGTCATTTCAGGGGAGAGAAATTTCAGTGTGGAGGACATTAACACGTGCAATGGTTTCATGCTAAGATGCTAGTAGTCAGGTGTTTCCAAAGTGATTCTTGAGAAGTTGCAACAGATCACCTTTAAACATTCTGACCATACATTGCCATAGATCATTTGCTTCACCATTCCCACATACCATATCTCATCTTTGGCAATCAATGAGAATCCTTCTGATAAAGAACATGAACTTTATTCCAAGTGATAGAAACAATGATTTCTGAGCCATCTTTGATCCGGGAGCTCTGAGCCCATCACCTGGCAGAAAGGTTGCCCCTCCACACCTTCTATGCCCACCACTTCCCTGTGACCGCCTGGCTGCTCAGATCAAAGCTGGCATCAGCATCCTCCCCCCACGCTGCCTTCCTTGGCACTGTGCCAGGAAACCACGGCTGCCATTTGTGTTTTCATTTAGTAAATAAAGATCAGAAATGGCTGCTGCTTTCATAGATGGAAAACGTGGGTCTGCAAATAAATATCTTGGGGGAATTAGAGAAGATTTGGAGAACAACAGTCAATCTCAATGTAATTAAAAATAAGCTCTCACCTGCTACTAATTTCCTCCTTGTTTCTTTGCTAACAGAAATCTTTGTTTGAACAAAGAGGTAAAAGGCACAGTTAGAAGCTGTTTACATAGTGCAAATGAGAGTGTTAATTGTAGGGAACCTGCATGTTAATGAGAAAGAGGTTATTTATCAGTGTGAGATTCTGAGTGCAATAAATTGCAGGTGATATTTCAGGAAACATTCATTTTCTAATGATTTCTTTTCACTCCCAACAGTGACTCCAAATCAAAGTGCAGTCGCGTTGTAATGAAATGAGAAATGGTCTGGAAACCCCAAGATCTGGCTGGAGTTGGCAGCTAACTATGTGCCTTAGTATAAGTAGTTTTCCTTTTCTGAGTTTCGGGGTTCCATATCTATGGAGATTAGGGATTGCTAAATTCCATTTCACTCTGGTCATGGCAGTGTAGAAAGTACTAGAAGGGTATCTATTACTTTTACTGAGAAAATAAGTTTCTCTTTCTTGGGGTAGACATTGTTGTTCTGAAACTAACAAAACTTCCTTATTGGAAGGAGACTGGCTGCCTAATTCCCAGGCTTTCCCCTTCCCTGGTGGCTACGGTCTGCCCAGTTCTTTCTGAGGAACTCTTTGAGGATCCTTGGGAGGATGCCTCCACCACAGTCCCACAACATCACATGTCCTCTTACGGCCCTTCCATCCCTTTCAGCCCAAATCTGGAGAAGTGATTGGCTGCCTGGCCTCCCAGCAACTCATTTGTGTCAAAAACAACATTCAAGCACCTATTATGTGCAAGATACTGAGGTGAGCACCGGGAATAAGGAACTCTGCCAGGCAGATATGCATAGTTCATGCTCTTGTGGGACTATGGAATGGGAGTGTCAGATAATCTGTCAAAGAATTACCCAACCTCCAATGTGATAGTGCTACATGCAAAAAGTGGAGGGGTGCTATAACAGGAGATCTCCCCACTTATCCTAGGGGGAGGGTCAAGAAAGGCCGTCCTGAGAGACATTTGCATTAAACTCTAAAGGAGATGCGGACTGGTCTTAAAGGGAGAGGGGGCAAGGTGAGGAGACAGTGACCATAAGGAGCCTGGGTAAGAAGGAGCCCAGCGCATCTGAGGACCAGAAAATCAGAATAATCAGAGGACTTTGAGTAAACAGAGAATGGACAGATGGTGTAGGAGATGTAGGTAAGACCTACTCATGTGGGTCTCTGCAGGTCCTATTAACACAATCAGACGCTATTACAGGCAAACAGATGTGATCAGGTGGAAAGATTGTATTAATCTGTCTCAATTACTGTGCTGAAATACAGATTCCTAAGGAACCTATCAGGACCCCTTAAACCTCCTCCATCCTCTAGGACATACATGTATATCATATACACCTGCATGCAAAGCCCCAGGATCAAAGAGTATTTCAGTATTCCAAAAAAGATGAATCCACAAATACCATTTTGGCTATGATCCTGTAGGAGTCACTGTGGTGATTAGCTTCAGTTGTCAACTTGACGCCACCTAGAATCACCTGAAGGGACTGTCAATGAGGGATTGAGGGATTGTCCTCATTGAGTTGGACTGTGGGCATGTCAGTGGGGGGACTGTCTTAAATTAATTGACGAGGGAAGACTAAGCCCAGTGTAGGCAGCACCATTTTCTCAGGCAAGGGGTCTTGAACTGCGGGAGAGTGGAAAAATCATTCTGAGCACAAGCAAGGAAGCCAGTGAGCACATATGGGTTCATTTGAGGCAACACTCCACGACGGTGGGGAAAGCGTGACAGCAGCGGGGATAGGGGACCAGCTGGATACGTGGCATCAACCCTCAGAAAGCAGAGAGAGACTCATGCTAGTGCCAGGCTCACTTTCGCCTTTTAATCCCCCAGCCTGTTGAATGGTACTGCCCACATTCAGGGAGGTTTTCCTATCTCAGTTAAACCTAATCTAGATCATCCATCCCAGGTGTGCCAGAGGCTTTTCTCTTGGGTGGGTCTAGGCTGTGTTAACAATATTAACCATCACGTGGCCTAGACAGGTAAGACTGGAAAGCAGAGTCTAGCATTTCACAGATTACTATAATCCTGACAGTGGGAAAGTGGGTTTGAATGGTGCCTGTATGCAAGCACCTAATGGACCAAGTAAGATACTTGCCCCATGGTAGTGATGCGTCAAAAGATGGAAATTTTGTGCGCTACAGACTCTCATTCTGCATCTGTGATGCATTATTCATTTGTAGATATCTACTTGTTCATATTCATCCCTCTCTAGGGTGACCATGGAAATGAACTCAATATGTAAAGACAAGGCCCACTGGGCAGCCTCACCTTTGGGACTCCCCTGGTGACTTTTCCACCACAAGGTCCTTGGCAAAAGTAATTGAAAATTCTTACTTTACATCAACAAGTCCCCCTGCCATGTTGGTAAGGGCCTTAATGTCTGCAGAACAAAGTGCTACACAGCAGAGTCTCATGTCTCTGACCACTGAGCCTGACCCTAGAGTGCACACAGTGGGCACTGAAGGAAAGTTTGTTGAATGAATGAATGATTCCTCCCCAAAGAGGACCTCTTCGTTTTAGAAATTCTCAGGGTGATATTTCACACCAATTACAATGTTCCTCTGGACACAGACACCAAGGCTGGGTTCTTGCAGCAGATCTCTAGGTGCATCTGTACAATCTGATAAATCCTCACAAAGTCTCACGCCAGTTCTACAGGGGAGAAATTGCATGGATTTTGGCATACTCTCCTTCGTGCCTTTCCTGCAGCTCTGACTGTACCCTGCCATCTGAGTCCCTGGCACTTTGCCTTTATATTTCATCCTTCGAGTCTAAACTGAACTCAAAGATCAGCCCAGAAGGCTCATGTTCTTCCTAGGACAGGACAGCTGTATATCAAGCCTGGGCAATGGCATTGGTCTATAACTGAGGCCTAGTGCTCACCCCCAGGGTGTTGTTTACTAAAGACAGGGAGGTGAAATCCCTACTGAACTCATTAGAACTAACTACCAGCGAACCATCAGGTTAACAGAAATACTGGTGAAGAAGGAGGACTGGCCAGGCAGGGTTGAAATCAGCTCTTCTGCAAAAGCAAAGAAATGAAGCGCCAGACAATTTTTTGTGGCAACAGAGGGAAATTTCTAGGCTCACAGAAGTCAGCCCACTCACTGGGTAGCCAGAAGGGAAGGTTGCTGATCTAGCTCTGTTTCCCTTCCTTCTGGGCATGGGAAGCAGTGGTACTGCCTACAAATGGTCCCCCACCCAAGTCACAGGGAACGGTCTCAAAGAAACACTCCTGTCTTCCATAGTCAAGAACGCATCTGACAACAGATCAGATAAGAAAATTATTCCAGGGAGGCAAAACCGTAAGCTAATATTCATTACCTGGAAAGTAGTTTTTTAAAACAAAACAAAACTAAAACGAAGACGTTCCCTTTTATTTTTATCATGATGGGAAGTTCCCACTTTTTTGTTTTGTTTTGTTTTGTTTTCAGGGAAACTTCTTGTGGTTCTTGCAATGGATTCAATGATGCACAAGCAATAGAAAGTAGAAAGACTCTTGATACTGTTCACACATACACACACACACACACACACACACACACACACACACACCATGGACAGACAGCAGACACACACCACAAACCCACATAAACACTCCCCACACAGACTGATATACACACACACAGACAGTGGATACACACACACACACACACACACACACACACACACACACACACACATCTCCTAGGGAGCAAGAGGTACCTGATCAACAAACCAGGGAGTGCTATTTCTTGTCTGTCTGAATGGCCTGAAAGAGCCGCTGACTTTCCCTCTACAGGATGCTGAGTCTGAGAGTGTGAATCTAGAAGGATTCCTGCTTGGGGAAGACACAAGACAGGCAAGCAGAGACGAATCACCTGGCCTTCTGAACTTCCATCTGTGCACCTGCTCACTTCTCGATACCACCCAGAGATTCCATGGTTTAGAATGTGAGCTGGGTACTGCATATCTTCTTTATATATGTCTAGCAAGTCCTTGACATAGGGTCTAAGTACTTGTCTAATTCATCAGTCAGCACTGATTAAATTATTTCATTTTTGCTATTTAGAAGACATACAGTATAAAAATATAATAAAAATATAGATCAAAACATAAATTATATCTTGAATAAGATCAGAGGATTGAAGGTAGAAATAAAAGGTCAGGTTAAGTATGAAATGCCTTGACCTCAGGAGCGACAAACCAAGAGAATGTTTTACTGTGTTCTCTAAGATGTAGACAAAATAATTCAGAGCATGATTTCTAATTGCAAAAATAATGGCTCCTGAGCATCATTTCCAATAGGATATATATTTCTCCCAAACAATAGAGAAGTTAAAAGGAAATAAACATGCATCATATAAAAGACATTTTAAAAAATATTTTTATTTATTCTTTGCAATTTGCATACATTTATACAGTGTATTTTGATCAAATCTATACACCACTACAGCCCTCCAGCTCGCCTTGGTCCCCTCGCCCCATCTCCCTCCCAACTTGTTGTTCTTCTTTTTCTTTATTGTTATGAATACCCACCCCTGAATCCGACCAGTGCTGCCCATATGCCCATGATATGGGGCCATCCACTGGGGTATGAGCCGCCTACCAGAAGCCAAGTCCCTGAAGGACCGTCCCTTCCTCAGCAACCAGATATTGCCTCTAGGCCGCAGATACACACCACAGGCGTCGGGGTCCCTCTACCATCCAGGATAGAATTTTAGCTGGCCTAATATCACACAGGTCTTGAAGAAATGAGCACTGTTGTGAGTTGATGTGTGCGATAGTTGTGTTCTGAAAAGTTGTACTTTTAAAGGTAAAAACAGTATCAAAAAGAACAGGGATGAACGAAAAAAGATAAATGTATATAAATTGTTACTGATATGTGCTTTATCAAAAACATGATTTATAATTCCATCATATATTCTATTGATTCTGTCCCTCTAGCGAACCCTGCCCAACACAACCATCTATTTAAAGATGCCTACACTGGGACAAATAATGAAACCTAACTACTTGTTTACTAATAAAACAAACCAACGGAAACTACCAAGAATTTTTGGAGGGATATTGCATAAATGCACATAACAGATTGACCCTAATACTGCTATCAGAAAATAGTGACTACCAGGCAACTGCAAGAGAGATTCTCATTTTATATAAATAGACACTGTAACTTACAATGGTTTGCATGTAAGGAAGGGATAAAGGATAGAAGGCTGAAAAGCTGAACATAATTATCAGACCACTAAAATTAATTAGTGGAAAAACTGAAACCCTGAAGGAGACTTCTGGGGGAGGTAGGTGGAGGAGTGTCTGACAAAAACATGACTCTTTAGGTGTGTTCCAGGCATAAAGAACAATAGCACTGAAGGCTCAGGATAACAAGGGACATGGATGACAATGTATAGTCCTCCATGCCCTAGAATAGCATAATCCCTTGGCCAGTGCTGTACCTTCCCTCATTCATAAAAACGACCTTCAACTAGAAAAAAAAAGAGAAAAGGTTGCAGAGGTGGGCTGCTGACTAGTGCTGTATTTAATGCAATATCACTATTATAAATGTCACTAGCTTTGTCTAGTAGAAATGCGACCCAAGCTGTATACTTCATTTTGTCTTCTAGAAATCACATATTTTAAAAGATGAAACAAATATCAAATTCCAAAATGTCATTTCAATGTGAGTTAACAAGAAAAAAAAAAAAAAAAAACAAGGTATTTTGTCGCTTTTTTTTCTAAGTTGACAACATCTTTTTTCGTATTATACTCATGGCACATCAGGATGTCAACTGACTGACCACGTTTCAGATGCTGAGACTGTCATACTGGATACTTTAAGACAAAAATATGAACTAATCTCTTCGGGGCAGCACTCTGAAGGTCGGGGTCATAGGAAAATGCATCCCTCTCTCCGGAAGGAAGACCCCGCTACCAGGTGAAACCTCAGACACCTTCACCCGACAGACAGGGACAGGAGTCTCTGCTGATGTGATGGAACTATACAACCATGGCTCTCCGGAGTCTAGGGGTCAGGTTCAAGGTAAGCCTCCCTGAACAAGAAACAGCCTCCATACAGTGGCTTGGTGCAAATAAATCTCCATAATTCTTTGTAAGTAGCAATCAAAAAACACCTTCGACCTGCATTGTTGATATTTGAAGTCATTATCCTAGCTCATAAGCATTGGTTTAAGTTTCTCCATTAGATCCATCAGACAGCTTTTGAATTTGCAAACTAGAACAACATGGTACAGCAATGTAGCTTCAAGTATTTGTATGTCTTTGTCTTATTTAAAACATGCATGATCTCACATCATTGTAATGAGGAAAAGGACAAAGAAGCAGTAAGTTCTGATGGGAGTTCCAAGTCAGTTGACACCACTTTGTTCTAAATAAGCAACAGAGATATGAGCCATTGCTCACATAACTGTACATATTTTACCACGTGTATTTTACGTGTATATGCTAGATATAGTACACACACACACACACACACACACACACACACACACACACTCAGAATTTGAAGAGCAGGAGTCCCAAGATTCCCTAAGGATGCTAAAATCTGTGAATGTTCAAAACTTTGTTTTAACAAAAGGTATGGAATTTGCATTTAACCTGTATGGATCTTCACCTCCAGTTTACTTGTAATAATAAATCTACTGTAAGTGATATGGAAGTCCTTATTACTGTACCATCTAGGGAATCATACACACACACACACACACACAATTGCGAACATATTTAAATAACGTGGGAGAAAATAATCGTTAGCTCATTAGCACATGTGACCATAGACTGATCATTAAGAGTTTTTTTTCTCTGCCAGTGTTTAAACAATGGCCTTTGTAACCAAAGAAGTTTTAAAAAGGTGAAATATCTCACTTTTAGTAATATTTTAATAACGTTCAAAATTATGCGTCTGGGAAAGTGAATAACATCACTCATGGTCATTTTTCCGGCTGTTATTCTAGAATATTCATGTGTGTGGTGCAGGTTAGAGTGGGGATCTTTGCTGGGATCCTTGTTAGTGAGCTAAAAACACCTGTTTTCCTTCTGTCGCCATCACCTGTTATTGGCATGCTCCAACCTTTAACAAGGGTGTTATCTCAGTATGAACTCTCAGAAAAAAAAAAGGATATTCAAAACTATGATGAAAACATTCAAAGTCATTATGCTCTTTATTTTTGGCACCAAATTTATTTTTTTCTGGTATTTTGCCATGTAGAAGAAATTCCTTCCCTCTTTCTCCATAATAAGATCATAATTGAAGCATATCTTCTTGCTTCCATGGATTGATTTAGAAAACCAAGATTGAATATTAAAAGTTGAATGTGAAAGCATCAGTCATATAAGTCCCCTTGACTAAAACTTATATTTGGCAATGTAGGTTTTGTCTATTTATTTACTATAGTACTGAACCCAAGATCTTATGCATGCTAAGCAAGTGTTCTATCACAGAACCCTATCTCCAGCCTGCTTTATGTATGTTTTTTATTTTGAGACAAGCTCTTACTAAGTTGGCCAGGGCAGTCTTGAATTCACTATGAAGCTCAAGCAGGCCTTGAACTTTGATCCTCCTGTCTCTGTCTCCTGAGGAGTTGGGATCATTAGCACATGGCATCACCAAGCACTTACATTTTAAAAGTCTAAGCTCTGCAAGATGGGTACCATCTCTTAAAGTTATTGGCATGTTTGTAGACTATCTCAGCATCTATGGAGCTGAGTGCATCTAGTTGCATTTGCACTACACACACACACACACACACACACACACACACACACACACACACATACACCTTTTGAAGGTTCTGCTGCCTGAGTCTGAGTAAGAAAGCAGCAAGTAGCCTATAACACCTGACAGACATGGGAGTCTCAACAACCGCAGCCTCAGGGAAAACCATGCCAAGACAAGGGAGGAAGAGTTCTAAATGGGAGGCAAAGCAGGTGGGGACATCGGAAGTTAAATCTGAATTGGTTGCCATAATGGCATAACTAGAAAGTCAGAGAAAGCCACAGGTAGTGAAACATAATGAAACAACACCTAGAGCCAGGAGAGCAAAAGAGTAGATAATAAGCAGTGGAAGAGCTCGGCTGGTGGGCACAGCCAACCTGCCACCATGTCCTTTAGGCTGGCTTGAGCACAGAGTGGATGCAGGGCATGCTTTGTAGACCAGCACCCAGGCTAATGCAACCAGTCATAGAGTGCTCTAGGGACTTTAAGAAAGTAGAATCTGGTGATTTTGACTCAGTTCATCACCAGGCATGAAGTGGAGATTCCGTGTTTCCAATTTTGATCAGAAAGGAATTTAGGGGGAAGAATCTTGTTATGAGTCAATAATCATTCAATGACCCTGGCAGCTTTTAAAAATATTCCCAAATCCATGCTCTTCAGGAAACACACTCAATAAGCAGTGTGCTGAGCCTGTGTAAGGATCACTGCCAGGCAAGAAACACTGTGTCCCAGAAGTCATGGCGTATAAGAAACACAGAAGGGCCCTTTTGACTCCTTCATATCTCAGCAGTGACCGTGTGTATAAGTAGTAATACAAAGCCTATGATAACCCAAAACGTGCCAGGGAAATACCTCAGTCAATAAAGTCCTTACTGTGCAAGCATAAGGACCTGAGTTTGGATTCTCAGCACCTATATGAAAAGCTAGGTATCATGTGTGCCTGTAATCCCAGCTCTGGAGAGGCTAAGACAGGACAATCCCTGTAGCTTGTTGGACAGTCAGTCTAGTCATTTGGTGAACTCCATGTTCAATGAGAGATCATGTTTCAAAAGAGGATGGTGAAGTGCAGTTAAGGAAGACACATGATATCAACCTCTGACCTCAACATGTACATGCACATGTGTGAACACACATACAGACCACATAACAAAAAAATGATAACCCCAAGCCCACGGATATTGACACTGGTAACAGAGACTAAGCTCCTAATGGTGTTGGCTCTGGGTTTCTGCTTAATAACAAACTCGAGGAGGAAAGAAAAATATGAACAAAAAATTCCAGAGCAGTGATTATCAGGGTCTTAGTTAAAATCCCCAACACAGCAACATCATCAAACCCAAATTCATAGAACTAAAGGCTTTTACTGCCAATGTTAACAAAACAGAAGAATGGGGAAGTTCTAGAGCAGCCCTATTTGTCAAGAAATCACCAAAAAATAATGACACCATAAGTGCTTTTTACATATTACCTTATTTAATCCTCACATGAAACTATGCAGTAAATATGACTGTAAATATGACAGACCTCACAGATGAAGGACCAGGTTTCAGACAAATGTAGCAATCTGTAACAGGTCATACAACTATTAAAAAATAAGCCAGGACTCCAAACAAAAACTGGTTGAAATTTTTCTATAATAAAACAAAATTTTAGTTGAAAGTTCATTTACTGTTGTGGCCAAAATATGTAATTTTAAATGCCCATAAGAACATCTACTCAAACTACTTCACAAGGTGTTTGTGAAGCTTTAATAAAATAAGATATTTAAAGTATCTTGGAAAATATCTGTGGGGGAAAGAGAGAGAAAGAAGGGGGGGAGAGAGAGAGAGAGAAAGAGAGAGAGAGAGAGAGAGGAGAGAGAAAACCAAGGTATTTTGGAAACTCCAGAGAGTAAGTTCACTTGTTGATGTAGTAAATTATCATAAGTTCCAAGACTGTGGAGCAAGACAAGTCGAGACTGCAACATAAATCAAAGCTTCTTCCAGCATCTAAAGATAAAGAGAGCTCTTTTAAACTCAAAACTTCATCTCCTCTTGGCCTTGGTACAGTCTGTGCTAATTTGTATAAATGAGCTTAATTATGATGACAATTATCTCCCTGGTTCCTAAGAAAATACAAACAGAATTCTATCTCCCTTCTCCTCTCCTCTTTCTCCTTTTCTTACTCCTTCACTCTCAATTAGCTCTAATCTTCACTTCCCCTTATTATGTAGGCAAAAACCCAAGGTAAGAGATGAAAATGATCGACCCAAGGTCTAACTAGACAATAGAAGTCCTTACATTTGGTTCACTTGTTTCACTCCATGCTGCCTTGTCTTTGAAAGAGAACTGGAATTAGGATGGGCTCTGCTTTCATTCGGAGAAAAATTGCTTTCATTTCGTCTTAATCCAATATTTATTTATTGGAGACAGAGTTGTATAAGTACTAGGATCACAAGAACTAGATTAGTGTTTACCTTCCCAAACCTAGAACTCTCCATGCTGGGTACAAGCTTATCCTTTCTGGGGAACACAAAAGTTTTAATAATATAAAAGCAAAGTCAGACTTGAGGACTATCCTTAAGAAGCTACCACTGCCAAGCATGCGGTGCATACCTTTGATCCCAGCACTCAGGATGCAGTCAAAAGTAGATCTCTGAGCCTGAGCCCAGCCTAGTCTGCATAGCAGTCTCCAGGCCAGTTCAGGCTACATAGAGACACACAAACAAATAATAATAATGAAAAAGTCAACAAAAAGGAGCTATCATCCAACTGAGAAGGCAAACGCACAAAGTTAAATGTACATAAAGATGTAGGATCCTAGAAAGTGAATAAAATTGTGATGAGTAAGGAGAAGAAAACCAAAGAGACAAATTACTGAGTACTAATAAATTCAGAGATTACCTTGTAATCTTGTAAGCAGTGGAGAGTCACTAACTGAATGTTATTGGAATACAATAATTCATGTAAATTTCAGGAATAATAAGTCAGAGAAAGAAGTCATAAGAGAGGCACACCAGTTAGGAAGGAGCTAAATGTGTTGTTCAGAGGTGTAGCCCTGGCAGGAAAGGTCTCACTGCTGAAGAGCACGCTTAAGAAACTTGATCTGAGCAGGGTGTGGTGGCACACACCTTTAATCCCAGCCCTTGGGAGGCAGAGGCAAGTGGATCTCTGTGAGACTGAGGCCAGCCTGGCCTAGTTCACATAGTGAGTTCCCTACCAGCTGGGGCTACAAGGAGACCCTGTCTAAAAAAACATAAAAGACCAGAAAAAAAGACAGAGAAAAAGAAAAGAAATTTGACCTGAGCCTCTGGGACCATGTGGTTGGGAAACCAGTGTGAATAGGATTCAAACAAACTAGGAGTTGTGCTTGACTTGGGGGAAGAGAGCATTCTACCAATGTAAGAGACTTAAGAAAAAAGACAGTGGTTTGGTGGAATATATAAAGAAAGTCACATGGTCTGGACAAGACTTCTAGAAGAGAGTCAATGACTGGAAGAGACATTACAAACCTAAGAAATCCTCCTATTAGTAAAGTGTGAGATATATATATATATATATATATATATATATATATATATATATATATTTAGATAGATAGATAGATAGATAGATGATAGATAGATAGATAGATAGATAAAGTATAGCTATAGATATATACTATAACTGAGCTGTCAGTCTGGTGTTACTAACAATAGTTACTATTCGTTTTATTCTACATTGAAGAGAGGGCACCATACAGCTATTTCTTCAAAGTAGAACCAAACTTCACATTGGGAACTTTCCCAGACCCTTCAGGTCAAAGTGTTTGATTTACAGAAATCTCTATTCTATATAAGACCGCTTTCTTAAAAACCATTATAAATCCAAAGATAACCCCCCTAATTCCCCCACATAAAACCATATCCAAAGCTCATCTGAAAGACTCTAAGGAAAAACTTTGCAGGCCTCACTTTTAAGGCATCTTAGACCTCAACTAATAGGCCTTGGAGTCTGTAGGGTCAGAACCTGGCCCCGTGGTACAAGCTCATTCCTCTTTACAAGGCTTCAAATGATGTCACCCAGTGGTGACCACACTCTCCTTCAAGTCATGCTATACTCTGGGGACAGTTTGACATTTCTATTGGTTTCTTCCTTTCTGACCACCTGCAGGTCTCAGGTCTCTCTGCCTAAGGCTGGGCAGACACAAAGAAAATCAGTTCCTGTCCCGTACCTCATGATCTAATATGGAAGCTGTACCATAAATTAACAATAGGAGCAGGGAGAAAATGCTCTGTAGAAGTTAAAGAATTGGAAAAGAGAAAGATAACTTTCATATGGTAAAGAATAGCATTCATCAGACACCTTGTAGATGAAGCAGCACTTTGGGCCAAGATGAGAAGAAAGCAGTCAGTTAGACTTAGAGGCAAGTAAGAACCTCTTGATCCAGAGGACAAAGGACACCAGCCTTGTTTGAGAGTGTGAAGAGGACCGGGCAGAACAATGGACAGATATTGTGTTTATTCATGGCAGTTGCAATCAGGGGAAAAGAATCTCTCTGTTCATGCCCAGCACAAGTTCTGTACTCACAAGCCTTCTGCTGTAAAGAGTCCACTAAACCTGCATGCAGGAGGAAAAGCATTTTAGACCCAGTTGGTACCACAACACAAGAGCATGATAAAGGAGAAGGGCTTGCTATCAGGCTCTGAGCACCAAGGAAAACCATCAGGTGTTAACTGCTACACCAAGAGTGTATGTAGATGAAATAGCATTGTTTAGATCTTAGACAGTGCAACAAAAGACATGGCAGAGGGGAACAGCAGTGTAGTAAATTAATCAGAACAACAGCAAATCCCCTTCAAAAGCCCGTGTCATGAAACAGCCATTGGCACATCTCTTGCCCAGATGACTCATGTGTCTGTAAGTTTTACCCAATACCATCGTCAGCAAGAGTCTGGCACCCAGATTAAAGATTCACCAGGAGGAAAGTTCCTAAAACAAATGAGTTGGAAATCCCATTTTATCAATCATGTCAAACTTGAACAATGGGGCAATGAGCGAACCCTTCTTAATGACATTCTCAAGAGAGTACACCTAACAAACACAAGTTACCCTGGGAGAGCCACAGTCCCGCAGTGGCATTTTATACTTGGTTGGTTAAACTGCCTTTTCTGTATCCCTTTGTCTGAAGGGGGGCTTTCTTTTGTCAATATTCTGGCTCTTTTCTTTGCCTCTTGAAACTCTATAGGTCATAAAGGGAAGGAGCACATTATCTGGGAAATACTTAGGAATAAACAGCTAATTGTGTTGAAGTTAGGTAAATTTGACGGTGACTATTTTTAAAAGTGCCATCGCTTGTTTTATAAAAGTGAACCAACTTCAGAAAGACAGACACAAATGCTATATAAGCAAAACTACGTTTCTATTCAGCAGCCAGATCATCTCAGACACCCTGATCCTAGGTGGGAAACACTGATGAACCCAGATGAAATCAGCTAAACAGGGTGTCCTGCTTTCTAAGAGGCTGCAGGACAGGGTTTGGCTGGTAGGTCTTTTCTCTGATCCTCATCCTACTAATTCAATTCCTCTGATGAAGGATAGTCAAGACAACAGGGAAGTTTTTGGGAAAAAGGTTTTGAAGGCAGCTACACAAAACTACATGGGCTTAAAATCATATAAATGAGCTAAATGGAAAAGGGGAAAGAAACAAATAGAAAAAGAAGCCAGCTTCAGCAAGAGATCACTGTATTTTTGCTTGAAAGCACTCAAAAATTGTCATCACAAAGAAAACAGCATAAATTAAATTCCACGAGAGTTGAGAGGTCATTCTTACAGTGTGGTTATGTATGTACACACACACAGACACACAGGCACACACACAATTTGGCACTTTAATGCCTCTGACAACTTACTCATCCTGTCCTTTTCCCTTTCGTTCAACCATGAAAACAATCTCACTCCTAAAACATATAACTGAGTGACAAAGTAGTTTCAGGAAAAAAATTTAAAGGATGCTTTGATTCCTTCAATATTTTATCCCTTAATCTTTTATTCAAAGATCATCTCAGTGCCTCTTGCTCCCCACACCTACTGGTGACTCATGAATGTGGCTTTGGCAGTGATTGGCAGGCACATATTCCAGTCCATATCTGTATTTACACTTCTCACACCATTTAGAAAAACTGGAGGAGCCATTGTATTTGAATCATTTGGAATGACAATCTCAAGCAGCCAGAAAGGAGTTAGGAGATGGCAATCATACTTTTGAATAAGGTCCCCCTCTGGAAACAAATTTGTGTCAGTTCATCAAGACCAATGAGAGATACAAAGTCTCTTCACTCAGTGTCATGTTTGACTAAGTGTTCTGAGATGTACTTATATACCAGAGGAGAAGCGGGCTGGATGTCATACGCCCAGCAAGCCTTGTTTAAGGCCAACAGGAGGAAGATCCCATAGTGTAACACATTATCTAACTTGAAGATAAGATGAAAACACTGCATACTTCAGACACAGGACTTGGAGGAATGGAGCTGGAACTGACATAAAAGCCTCCTCCCCGAAGCTTTATCCTGAAGGTAACTAACAACTGCCTAATTGGACTTAAGGCCCACTCAGTGTGTGGTAATTTGCTCCTGGTACTGTCAATCTAGCTAAACATCTAAGGCTAGAGAGATCACAAACATCAGAGGAGCCCCTACTACCATCACTTTCCTAAACCAACATAATATTTAACCATATTTGGAATACTCATCCTATGTTCACAAATCTGTGCAACTCTCACCCCTCATCAGAGAGGTTTCTTTTTGCAACAGATGGAGACTATTGTAGAGGCCCACAACTGGTACAAATGCAGAGAAAAAATGAGGGCAGGGAGCTCACCCCAACTGATACATCTACAATGCAACCCCTACACCAAAGGCTCAGGGAACGTCATGGAAGAGGGGACGGGAAGATTGCAAGATCCACAGTGCCTGCCACTAGATAAGGTCTTCTAGACATCACAGAAACGCTGTATCCAAGCCATGAAACCTCAACGATGTGGTTGCAGAATGACAGCACCATACGACATGCCAACACGGATGAAGAAAATTTCACAATGCTGCACCTCCAGATGAAGAGCGGCCAGCAGTCAATGGTTGCTGAAAAAGAGAGAGACCCAGTTTTCTCCATATTCTAGCTCTCGGATAGGTCACCTAATCCCAAGTGGCCAGCCCTAAACATGTACTCATGAGCAACATTAAATAGACTCAGCAGGTTTTTGTGTGTGTGTGTGTGTGTGTGTGTGTGTGTGTGTGTATGTATATGTAACAATAATAATTACAGAAAAAGTGGTCACGAAATTGACAGTGAGTGGGGGCATATAGGAGTTGGAGGGGAAGAAGGAGGAATTGAAATGATGTAAACACAGTACTCATGTATGAAAGTCTCAAAAAATAAATGATTGAAAAAATAAAGCACCAGAAGAAAATGCTTATTAAAAAAAAATCTGACTACTTTCAACCCCTCAAAACTCTCTCAAACTCTACAAATACCTATCAACCTACAGGGACAGTGACCTCTTTTTACAGTTCCATTCTGTACTATCTTCAGGATGCTTCATGGGTGTTACGTTTTCTGGGTGGTGGAATGGAAATATTTAGATCCTGGTGTATTCGGAATGTTCTTACAAATTCTGAGCAGTATTCCTTGGGCTTCTTAAGGTCTCTTCTACTAAAATCCATATTGTTCTGATATTTGCACTTTTACTCTCTGCTGCAATCTTCACTTACAATCCCCTGAGGTTAAAGTAAGTCTCCTACAAAAGAAAATCTTCTCTGTCTTCATAAGAAATAGTAACATCAGTTTGAACCACTTTTTTTTTTTCAGTTAAGTAGAAAAAATTAACTATCATTAATTTTATATAGTTCTGCACAGGAAACCAAATTCAAATGTCTTTTGCTAGTAATTCATGGAAAATCATTACATCTGAGGGGAAATATGGGTTTATGGAGATCTGTACAGATGAAAAAGAGAAACATTTGAAGAAATAAATATTTCTAACCATGTTAACTCAGGAAAAAATAATGTATTAATTGAACAAAGTTCAATGAGCTTTAAGCACATTTCCCCTCTGCACAATTCTATTCCTGATGATGAATATTTTCTCTTTCTGCTTGACACAGTGGAGATCATTACTTCCAGCAAACAGTGATTTCTGATGCACTACTCTAATGTACATGATATTCTCTATCCTCGATTTCTCAAGATTTCCTATAAACAGTCAAAAATAAGGAAATGCTCTTCCTTAGAATTCAACAGCTGGAAATTCCATTTAGGGCAACATTGAAACATGAAAATCTAAAATTGGTCATTACGTTTGAAATGACTGATAAATATTTATATGAACTAGGCCAAATCACGTGAGGGATGCTTTACCTAAACTTGATCATATTTGTAAACTTCACAGTGTGGAATGTGTTTAATTTATCTAGCTTCCATTCTTTTTAAATTGCTTTATTCAAAGAAAAGTATTTTAAATATTTTTTAAGTCTATATTTATCTGACATCCAGGTCTAATCAATTTAAAATATTGTATCTCACAAATCTGAATTACAAGTCTAAATAATCCATCATGTAACTCCCCAAAGACCTGAACTATTATGGAATTATTATAGATTTCTAGAACGTGCCTTCCCATTTAAATATATCAAGTATAATTTACCATCGGTTTCTTCAGAAAAAGAAAGAATTATGGCCAGATGGGATAGATTGTAAATATCCAAAATGCTAACCTATTTATAATATATGACCAACTAAAAAGAGAGGAAAGAGGAACTGAAAATGCCAAAAAGAAAATGACTAAAGGGAGATTTTGATAATTTTTACTAAGTTTCTGGATTTGATAATTTTCTTGATGTTTATGAACATTGAAAAGATTATGAAATCACAGTGTAATGAACCATAGGAAAAAAAATCTAAATCTAAAACAGAACAAATAAGAGAGAAAGGCAAAACATCCATTTTATTATAAGAATGTTCTACTTTTATAACTTTTGTTTACTTTTTCCATGACACATGATATTTTATTATATTGTAACATACATTCATTATTCAAAAGAGTGAGCTTTATTATTAAATTTCATACATGTATATTTTGGGTCTTTTTGCAACAGGGTCTCTCTGAAGCCCAGCTAGCCTGGAACTTGATATGTAAACCAGGCTGGCTTTGACCAGGCTCTCCCACAGACCAACTTGCCTCTGTTTTCTGAGTGCTGGGATCAAAGGTGCATGCACCATGCCTGGTTCCATGTATACATGTATATCTTTTTATCATATCTTCTTCATAGCTTTCAAAATAGCAAAATATCTTCAGTAAATACTGAAAGAATGATACTTTAAAAACCTGAATATAGAAACCTATGAGAATTTCCCCAAACTTATACTTCTTTACTGTCTTTCTGTCTTAACAGTTATGGCCTGAGCAGAGCTGTTCATTGAAGAAAATAAAGAATACGAAAATGGTTGAAATTCTTTCATCATTAGCCTCCAACCATGTATTAATGGTAGATTTTTATCTTATTTTTTATCTTATCTAGTTCTTTAAAATTCTGTCATAAAGTCTCCAGTTTTCATCATTATTTCTCATAAGTGTCCCATACTTAAAAGCCCGCCCTTCTTGCTACCTCTTCTGAGTATACATTCATATTGCTTACGGAAGTTCAGAGATGATTCAGTAGGTAAGAACACTTGCTGTGAATGTAAGAGGATCTGAGTTCAATTTCCCAGTACTCACATAAAATCTGGGCATGATTTGCATAGCTCTAACCCCAGTGTTGGCAGACAGAGACAAGTGGATCGTGAGAGCTCACTGTTCACCAACCTACCTGAACTGCAAGCTTCAGGTTCAGTGAGAGACTCTTCCTCAAAAACTATGATGAAGACATGCTAGAGGAAGACACCAGAAGTTGTCTAACTGCTTCATATATGTACACAAGGATACATATATGCCACACATATACACACACAATTATGTCATATGTGATATGACATAATATCATAATTGTATCATTATAATGACATTTTATAAGTTCCTTCTTTCAGTGACTCTTTTCAACAAACTGGGCTATTAAACATGTCACAAAAGGGTGCTCTGTCATATTTTTAAGACAGAGCTGGGCTGGGGTTGTAGCTCAGTTGGTATCATTCTTGCCTAGCATGCACAAGGTTCTGAATTTGTTTCTCATCACCATATAAACCAGCTATGGTGACACATGTCTGTAACACCAGCACTTGGAGGATGGAAGTTCATCTTTGGCTACATAGCAAACTCAAGGTCAGTCTGGGCTTCATGATACTCTGCCTAAATAAGGCAGAGCTGGTGTAAAGCAGGTTTGGGAAAGTGAGAGAAAATTACCTGGTGAACATGGGTTAGTCAACATAGAAAAGGACCTCACATGACACTATGAGGAATTGGGACTTCGCAACAAGCAGTATAGAACTGGTAATGGCTATTGTCTTGTTACTTTTCAGGATAGTTTCTGAGCATACCAAAGGAAATGCTAAGAAATGAAAACCTTGCTTTAAGACATGCTTTGTGAAATTAGGGGGGCAATGACAGACTGACTGTTTTCATTCTCTGTAGCACAGTTCTTCTGCTCCCAGTAGAAGCTGCTGGCTCTCCATGCTCAGCTGCCTGGATCCTTTAACTCTTTTCCTGGACTGCCCTATAGGGTCAACACCAGACGGCTCCTGCCGTAAACATGGTTAGTCTGAACTGAGACATGCTGTGAGAATTAAATATTCTCACATTCTAAAGACTTGATGGGAGGGAAAAGTTTAATCGCTTCAATAATTTTAATGGTTCACATGTTGAAATGACATTTAATTTATATTGGATTAAATAAAATGTAGAGTCACAATTAATTTCACCATTTTAAAAGGTTGCACTGAAAACTTTGAAACTACCTTGCGGCTCACCTCCTCTGCTCACCTTTGATTGCTCTTTGGGACAGTGACACTGTAATCTACATGAGAAAGAAGAGCCATGTCACCCCCGCCTACTCTTTGGGACTCACATGCATCTTACTACATGTCCAAACCGAAACAGCCTGTGTCACACACTTCTTTCTCCTCTTTGGGAAATGATCTATGTCCTTGATTATACTCCACGGTGTTTAAGGCTCAGCATGCTGCTCTGTAGAGAACTACCTTCTACACTCTGCAGCTTTCCCTCAAGTCATGCTCCATCCCAGTGGAGATTTGCAGAAGGATGGGGAGTAAGAATAGGAGGGAGTCGTTTCTGACCTTCATGAGAGAGAATGTATTGACAAAGTAGAGGGCTGAGCCACTGTCAAGACACTCACACCAAGAACCTGGAAGGCAGGCACAGCAAAGAGCCTGTGGGCCCCAGAGTGGACACACTGATGATTCCACAGGGCATGTACAACTGTCCCAGGGTAGACACACCAATGACTCCACAGACATGCAGAGCAGAGGAAGAACTGCTCCAGACCCACTGACAGGTTGGTGATGGTCAAAGCACAGGCATATCCCAACTCCCTCTCTCCCCACTGGTTTGACTACACCTTCGAGAACAGAAAGCCTCCTCTCTGCCACTTAGGATTCCAAAGAGGAGTGTTAGCCAGTAGACACTTTTTAGAAAACACAGCTAGGCGGAGAAGATCATAGTGTATTTAACAAGAAAAAAGAAAAGTAACTGTGCCACATAGAGAATGTTTTCAGAACTGAAAAAGACACCCTTGCAAATCATCCCATCCTCAAAGTGAACAAAGCTGAGAACAGCCTGATTTATTGCCCAGCCCAGGAACTGGACAGATTTTCTACAGCCTGGGAGGGCTGTCTTTGTGCTGGTATTGCCTACGGCTGTGGCCTGGGAGACCAGCTCTCTGACTCTCACTTGAGAAGCAGTTCTGATTCTCTCAGGCTTCTTGGGTGGTAATCTCTTTAGAAAAAGTTTTAGTATCTATGGGCACAGGCATATCTAAATATATGTACATGTGGCTCACTGTCCTGGGTTTGTAGGAGTGTGCGTGTGTTTTGACCTACAGGCACATTATTTCACAGAATATGATAGAAACTTAAAAACGTCGTACCAAGACAAAAAACACAGACAACTGGCTATGAAAATAACACTCAGTAAAGTCAGGTATATAGATGAGTTTCCTATTTCCTTTGATATTGTAAAAATGATCAATGAGTTTACCATCTGCAGCAATTTAAAGTTCAGCTTTCCTAGTTCTCAAGATGATTTTCCTAATGACCACATATCCAAAGAAATGGGAGTGGCCTAAAGGGTCTTGTACAGTGAGCCGAAGAGCGTAAGGTTAGGCCACGTGTGGATTCAGGCAGGGCTCTACATCCTTGAATCTGTTTCCTTTTCTGTAAAATGGAGTTCATAACCCTGAACTGCCTTTTCCAGAAGAGCTTGGAAGGAGAATCTGGGAAAAGGCTTATAAATTCTGAAGGATTAAGTAGAAAAGGGACGGGTATCACCGTCGCAGCAGTTGTTACAGCGTGACTCACATCTGAGAAGAATTGACAGTGACAAGCTCTTTGGTTCTGGGAGACATAGAAGAAGAGACACAAGGTTCTGACGCCCACCTGTCCTGTGACTTCATTCACGAAATTCACAATGGAAGTTTAAGATACTTACCCAGACTTCTCATTACAATGACTTTGACTTCAAGGGAGGCAAGAGTCAAGATGCAACAAAGATTTTTAGTCGAATATGTTCAGAAATGTGGGGTTTCAATCATCATGATTCCTTAAATTAGAATGGATCTTCCAAAATAGATACATGCAAACATTTTTTTGCTAATTTTTTTTCATGGAAGAATATGCAGCCTGCTATGTAATGTCACACATTAAAATAACACTGGCAGAGAATGGAGATAGAATCCTTTCTCTGGAAATAAGCATATGTTATTAAAATTATGTATCATTTGTAGCCAACTACGAGAAAAGACTCCACATTGAAGTGTTTCAGCTCAGAATTGATTTGGATTATTGTGACATGGTGCAATAAATATAGGACTAGGAGGAAGAGGCTGGGGCTCTACCTCCAGATACTCCACTAGAACCCAGGGACCTGAAAATAGTCTTCACTTTCTCCTATACAAGATGGATTCACATTACATGCCCACTTGTCTGTTTCACATAATCCTTATGAGATTTAAGTGAAAATAGCTCTGAAAGGTGCTTTACCAACTATAAAACGGAGTACAGGAAAAAAAAAAAATTCATGCACTTTAAGCCATGGTAGCTTGTGCCTGTAATTCTAACACTCCAGAGGAAGAAGCAGGAGGATCTGAAATTCAAAGCCATCCCAAAAAGCAGAGCATTTGAGAACAGCCTGAGCTACATAAGACCCTGTTTCAGAACAAATAACCCAAAAGCTGTTGTAGGAAATTCACTTTGTACGTGAATTCTCATCCTTTGCCACAGTTCTTTATCATTTGCATGACTCATACAGATATTTTGATAATTTTGCTCTTCACCCATTAATCTTTATAGTAATGTAAGATGCAAATCACCTCTATCTTACTAATAATCCAGATCAAGAAGAGCTAAATATGGTTCACCCCATCACTCTTCTCTGGGATTTCTGAAGAAAATGCAGCTTCTCTGAGTGGTACAGACTTCAGGTACTCCAACAAAGCGACGTTACTGCAAGTGGCAGTTTACTGCAAGTAAAGTTTCTATAAAGAAACTCTAAATAAATAAAGATACTGGTGTTTTACACTTGAACTATAACTTAATAAAAATGGAAATGAATAGGAAGAATATAAATGAGAGACTTAAACATTCCCTAAACAGGCGAGGCGTGGTGGTACACACCTTTAACACCTTTCATACCAGTACTAGGGAGGCAGATGCAGGCCGGTCTATGTAAGATGGAATCCAACCTTGTCTACATAGCAAGTTCTAGGCCAGCTGGGGCTATAGGGAGATCCCGTCTTAAAAAAAGTTCTACAAGCACAAATTACTTATAGAATTATAATAAGAAAACAAGACTAAACAATGTGGTTGATGTCTGAAGTCATTGTGTCCATTGAATGTAACAAAGTAACTCTTCAAATAAATCTGATGATATTGTGTCTCATCATGAAAAACTTAAAGGAAACCACCTGACTACCTGAAAATACATAGAGACACCCTGTCTTAGTCTGTTTTGAACTATAATAAAATATATGAGAAATCCAGGGTATATATAAAGAAAAGAAATGCATTGACTCATAGTTCTGGAGTCTGGGATCTCCAACATCAAAATGACAGCGGCTGGCAAGGGCCATCTTACTGCATCATCATCTGTGGAAGAGGAGATGAGAGATAAAAAGAAAAAGAAAAAGGGAGAGAGTACACCTTTGTAGAACAGCATTAATCCTACTCACAAAAGCAGAGCCCCTCATGTCCTAGTACCTCTTATCATCACAATTCTTAATACAATGGTAGTTAAATTGCAACATGAGCTATAAAGTGGAAATACATTTAAACCATAGCATAACCCAGCACATCTAACAGTAAAGCTTATGACTGAAAAAACCAGCAAACTCTCCTACATTATCGGGAACAAAGCAAGGAGACCCACTCTCAATAGTTCTAGTCAACATAGACACGGCAATCAGGCGAGAAAAAACAATGAAACAGAACACCATGGCTTTCATTTGCAGTTGGCACAACCATACATAAAATTCTAAAGACTCCTTCAAAAGCTCCACTAAAAACAATAAACAAATTCGATAAAGTTTCAAGACATAAAATTAACATATGAATATTACTTGTATCGCTAATTATTTGTCTTAAAAGGAGGTTAAGAAAATAATCTCATTTGTAATCACATCAGAAAGAATAAAATACTTAGGAACAAACCTAATAGGGCAAAAACCAGTACTATGAAGACTATAAACCATTGATGCAACAAATTAGGGAAAACAAATAAATGAAAATCTTCCCATGGGTTGAAAGACAGCATTGTTAAAATGCCGACACAAACCACAGCAACTGACAGATTCAATTCGTAGCCCATCATAACCTTAATGACATTTGTAAACAGAAAAAAATTTTAAAACAAACTTAGTATTCATATTTAACCACAAAAGACCCCAAATAACCAAAGCAATCTTAAGCTAGAGGCATTACACACCCTGATGTCGAAATGCACTACAAAGCTATAGTCTCACAGATCCATGGGACAAAATGAGGTCCAAAGTAGTCAGTTTATCTTTGACAAAGACATTGGGACAACCCAAGGGAGGAAGGGTAGTCACTCAGCTAATGGTACTGGAAAAACTGGATATCCATCCCCAAGTAAAAAAATGAAATTGGACTCTTACCTTGTATTGTTCAAAAAATCAGTTTAAACTGTAGTAAAGATGTTAATATAAGACCCGAAACTGTAAAACTCCTACAAGAAATATAGGGGAAACTTTGTGGCATTGGTGCTGGCAATGATTTCTAGAACATAACATCAAAGGTATGGGCAACGTGAGCCAAAGTAGATCAGTAGGACTACAGAAGCCTAAAAGCTTCTGAAGAACAAAGAAAATAACCAACAGCTTGAAATGGCAATCCGGGAAATGAGAAAAAAATACTGTAAAGCACATATCTAAAACAGGGTTAATTCCCAAAATATGTGAGGAATTCCCTCAAATCAAAAGCAAAGATCCACTAATTCGCCAATTGAAAAGTAGCCAAAGGACTTAAACATATATTCTCCAAAGAAGACATGACAAACAGGTTTATGAAAAACTATGCAATATCATTTTATCTTCAGAGAAATGCAAATTAAACCATAGTGAGAGATCACTTTGTAGCTATTAGGATAGCTTTGTCAGAAACAAAAAAGATGGCATATGTTGGTGAGGAATATACAATTCTACTTCTGTATGTTGTTAATAAGAATGTGAAACTGCAGAGTATTGAAAAAAGTATGGAGTTTTCATACACACACTCACACACACACACACACACACACAAACTGTAATAGGACTTCTATATGATTGAGTTATACTATTTCTAGATACTTGTCTTAAGGATTTGAAATTGGGATATTGAAAAGACATTTGCATCTTTCAATTATTTTATTTCATGTGCATGAGTGTTTAACCTCCAGGTATGAAAGTGCACCACAAATGTGCACTGCAGGTCGGAAGTGCACAGACGTCAGAAGTGGGCATCGGATCCTTTGGAACTGGAGCTACAGACAGTTGTTAGCCACTATGTTGGTGCTGGGAAGCAAACCCATTCCTCTGCAAGAGCAGCCAGTGTTCTTAACCTCTGAGCCATCCCTCCAGCCTCCTATGTTTGCATTCTTATAGCTATCGCAGCATTATTAACAACAGGTAAGATGTGGACCAACTTAAATGTCCATGAACAGATGAATGTCAAAAGAAAATGTGGTATGTATGCACGATGGGTTTCATTCAGCCCTAAAGAGAAGCAAAACTTGTCATATGCAGTAACACGGAGGACATTTTGCTAAACGAAATCAGCCAGTCACAGAAGGGAGAGCAGCGCATGTTCCCACTTAAAGTATCTAAAATGTCAAACTCAAAAAAAGCAGAAAGTTAGAGCGGTGGTTGCCAGGACGAAAAGGAGAAATAGAGTCATCAATGGGCATAGATTTTCTGCCATACAAGCCAAATAACTTGTAGAGATTTTGCTATACACTATTATGCCTGTAGTTAGCAATTTTCATTGTGCCTTTAAAACATTAAGTTAAAGGTTATTATCAGAATCATATATAGATGGCATCATGCACGCCCATATACACGCTTGTAGAATAGCAAAGACTTGTGTACCCTTATTTTCATCTTCAGCATACAAAAAGCTGCCTGACACATCAGAGACAATTAGGAAACATTTGTGATTGAATAAATTAATTACTTTCTACACCAAAGACAACCCAAAAAGAGAAGAAAGGGAAAATTAAAATTAAATGAGCATATTGAAAAATTGAACAGGCGTGGAAACTAAATCTGAGATCTGATTTGTAAAAACAGAGGAATAGTAAAAAATTAATCAAGAGTAACATACGAGTAAATCAAACCGAAGAAAGAATAGATAATAAAATAAGAATAAAATGAACAAATACACAGCTGGATTAAAATGGATTTCATCCAATAAATAATAATTAGTATTTATAAAAAGAAACTGACAAATCAAAGTTAAAAATCAAAGAAAGTGGAGGAATTGCATGAGTTTATAGTTAAAATGTCTGAAATGATCAGGAAACAGCACCTCTGTTGTGTGAGCCATTTTGAATATAGAAAAGAATCATAAAACTCTGAGAAAAATAGACCTAGAGTCTAAAACCTGATAAATATAATACAAAAAAGCTACAGGTCAACGTCATTTATTAGAATGTGTATAAAACTCTTGAACAAAATGTGATGAGAATTCAACTGCATAGTAGACAGTAATATGCCACGAACAAGTGAGATTTGGTGCAGGAATTGGAGGAAATGTTCAATTTAAGAACAATTATTACATCAGTAATACAGGTTATAACAGCTATATTTAAATAAAGGACTCAAAATTTAAAAATAAACAACTGAACTAAGCTGTAAATTTTAAACAGAAGTAGAAATAGAAAAATGTTTCATTTTAACTTTTTTAGATGTTATTGACTATTATGTGGAACGTCATTCAATTCAAAGGAATATCTACTTAAAACCATAACTGAGCCTTCTATACAACTGGAAAAAATGTCAGAGGCACCCTCATAAAGAAGAGAAAATGTAAATACATTACTTTCATTCTTTACCAATTAACAACCTTACAGTATTACAAATGCAATGACACTCAGGGACAGTTTAGATATTAGAGAGTAACAGAAAGTGTTATGGGCAACGTCACTGTACATTAAAAGAAAAAAATCTGCTCCAAAATTATAAAGGCGATAAGAGTTCAAAAGAATAAACATTTGGGACTGAAGAGATGGTTCAGCAATAAAGAACACTGGCTGCTCTTGCAGAGAACCCATGTTCGATTCCTAGCACCAATATGGTGACTAATCACCTTCTGTTACTCCAGTTCCAAGAGATTCAACACCCTCTTCTGACCTCTGCGAGCACTGCATGGCACAGGTGTCCTTATATACACGCAGGCAATACACTCATACACATCAAAAATAAAAATAATCTGGGTATGGTGACACATGCCTTTAATCCTAGCACTCAGAATGCAGAGACAGGCAGATCTCTGTAAGTTCAAGGCCAGCCTGATCTACTTAGTGAATTCCAGGCCAGCTAGGGTTACAGGGAGGCTCTGTCTCAAAAAGAACAATAAATAAATAAAATGTTTTTAAAAGAATATAAATCTGGATACAAGTCCATAGTGTTTCCCCATCATTTTTGTCATTAAATGTAGTCAGAAATTTAAGTACAAACAATTCAAAGCACAAATAACTAAAATGAGGAAGAAAACGCTTTAACAAAACACAAAACTGATACCAAATCGTGAATAAAAGCTCCAAAAGGGAAAGAGAAAATAGTAGAAAGATACAGTAGAAAGGAAGTGAAAGGAAAACCTCTACAAGTTCATCTAAAAATTAAAGCAGCTCAAAGTTAATCTCAACTATTTGTAAAACCTTGAAAAGGTTTTACTTTTAAATTCTCATGCAATAAAATTCCTTCTTAGAATGGAATCAAAGTAGCAATCCCTGACACACTGCTTCCAGCAACTCGGCAAAACCATCAAGAGAGACAAGCCCCAAACAGAAGGCAAGTCTGAAAGTTGAGACGTGTGCACAGGCTTGTCAGAGTCTGGAGGGAGATTTCACTACCAGCCGGAGCTTGGAGCTGGGTTCAGAGAAACACCTCTGGCACCCTTTTGTTTCACAGCAACAGTAAAAGTTTTAATTTCAAATAACGTAAAATATAATACGAAGGGCCTTGTCTCTCTTTACAGAAAACCTGTGTCAGGAGCCACCAGACCGTTGAGCAGCCACCGTCTTTCTCCTAGTCCCCTATTCCTTTGTCAGGACTTTTCTTTCAGCCTGCTCATTTATCTGTCTTCAGAGAGGGCACCTTTAGGCAAAAAGGTATTTCACTCTAAAAGCATAAGGGACCGGAATGCTGGGGTGGAAAGTCTTCTGGTGTAAAGAACTAAGAACAGGTACGTGGAGAGGGCAGGGCAGCAGCCAGAGCACCACAGCTTGTCCTTCACGCCACTAATGCAGAGCCCGGGAAAACCAGGAAGAGAGAATTCAAACACAACACCTCTGGTGAGCAGGACTATGAGGAGTGAGTGTTGCACCGACAGTAAGAATTGGGCTCTTAAATGTATGCAGCCGACTGCAGATCCAAACAAGACTTCACAGAGAAGATGGGAGAGGATGCATGCACATGATTTCATTTTTAAAATATTTTGATTGAACTTTTGTGCATTTCAAACAATGCACTGTAATCATATTTGATTGTGATTTCATTTTTGTAAGCTCTCTGTATAACTGTCTGCATTTACATTCAAAATGAGTGTCTCACACGCACACACACACACACACACACACACACACACATACATCATGGGCCTTAAAAAATAACAGAAAAAAGGGGAAATTTTTTTTTAATTAAAAGAAAATGTTATTTTGAAATTAATCTGTGAAGGCATATGACTTTGTTAAAAAAAATTGTATGTCAGGACTAGAGAGAGAGCCAAGCAGTTAAGACCACTGGTTGCTCTTACAGAAGACCCAAGTTCAAATCAGCATCCACAAGGCAGATAACAACTGGCAGTCAACTCCAGTTCCAAGTAGGATCAGTGCCCTCTTCTGGCCCCCACAAGCACAGCATGACATGGGTGCATATACACACAGGCATAACACTCATACACGTCAAATAAAAAATTTATTAATTAATTAAAAATAAACACAAAAAATTTGTGTGATAACTTTGTGCAAAAACTAGGTTGCCAAGAGACCATACAGCCATAAAGATAAGGAGGAACAGGTGAGAGAAGACAAAAGCATGCAAATTAAACTTAAACATAAACAGGGCATGGTGATCTAACACTTACAAGGTACAGGCAGGAGGATCAGGAGTTCAAATTTGCGCTCAGCTACATAGTGAGTTTGAGTCCATCCTGGGCTACATGAGATCCTGTCTCAAAAAAAAAAATTTTAATCTAAACAAACCAATTAAAGAAATTGACATACTCCTGCCAAACAAACAAACAAACAAAAAACCACTGCCTGACACAGCTGGTTTCACAGGTGTAGTTTTCCAATCTTTCAAGGAACAGATAATCTCATAGAAGCTGTCTCAAAACTATAGAAAGCTTCCCAACTCATTATCTAAAACCATATAATCTGATTTCCCCAACTGATGAGACCAAGAAAATTGTTGTCTGGAAACCTCTGTAGATACAGATGCAGAAATCCTACATGAGATATTAACTCACTGGATCAAAAAAATGTATTAAAAATACACATCATCATCATATGGGCTCCACTCCAAGAATTCAAAGAAATATAGCATTGTGATTCACCATACTAAGCAACTAAAAGAAAAATTATGTGAGTATTTTAGCGGGTTTCATAAAAGCATTAGGAAGAAAGCTGACCTCCTAAACAACACGATATGACCTTTGAAGACTCACTCCTTCATAAAAGCAAGAAAAACATCGGGGTGAGGGTTCATAATCAACCCTTTCAGGACTGTCGAGATTAACCAGCATTTGTTTGTCTCAACTTAAAAATAATTATTAGTGTTTGTTTGTTGCACACAGTGATAGGTTCCCTAATGACATTTTTATTCAAGTACATCATGTTCTTCAATCGTAATCATCCACCATGATATATATATATATATATATATATATATAAACACAACTATATACATAAAGCATGCATCATATATACTCATATACACACAACTATATATATATATATATATATATATATATATATATATATATATATATAATATGTATATGTCCCAAAATCATGCACTGTGGCCATGGACTGGATGATCAGGAACCTTCAACACTCTTGGAAATACTGAGAACTGACCCGCCATTCTATTACTCTGTTACCTACCACCAGTCAGAGAGAACTGTATCTACTCTGCTTCCAAAGGAAACATCCACTGTAAAGCTCTAGTCAGTATTACAAAGAGTACCAGAGACAGGAACCTTCTACAAGGTCACTGCCTCTGCCCACTGTTCGGCTTAGGGACTTCCTCTGGGTTCTGTCTTCTTTTTAATCTCTTGGTATCATCTGATATTCCTCATTCCCAAACGAAACTTTCCCTTCCTGCCCTGCCACATCAGACACTATTAGTAACCTATCACTGCAACCACCTGCCTACTGCCAAGATCGTATCACAAACAACTAGACAGTTTTCCTAAAGGGAGACCATTAAGGAATCAGTTCAGCGGCTAAAGCTAGCTACATTCAGTTGACCTTAACTTCCTCAAGTAAACCAGCCGAAATCTTGTTTGTAATGATCAATATTGGTAGGCACATGCCCGTTTATGCCACTCCACGGCTTAAAGCCCTTTGATAGAAACAGAACAAAGTTAAGGTCTTCAAATTGGCATCAAGGTTTTGCACACATGGGTTCTAAACTGTCTGACATCTTCAGTCTACATGCAGGCTCCGGCCAGAACCCTGTCTGACCTCTTCAGTCTACATGCAGGCTCCTGCCACACTGCACTGCCGGTTTCTACGTGTTCTCCATGCACTCAGATGCCTGCATCTTCCTTCCGGCTGTTTCCTGTGTTTACGCTGCCCCTGGTGCCTTCTCCCCGCCACCCATTTCTACTCCCACCTGCAATTAATCTTCCCAGTCCTTAAGACCTATTCTAGGTCATCTTTTCTTCATCAAACTTTTCAGCTCTTGCTTTCTCCTGCTTCCTTGTCCACTGTGTTCGTGTTCCTGCACTTGCACTCTGTTTACAAACCTGCCTTCCTCATCAGACTGAGTGCGCTTCAGGGTCGGGTGGGGAATTAAATTCACCCTAGCATCCTTGGTGTTTGGTACATAATAAGGGCTGGCTTCGTAGTAAGAATGATGAAGCCAACGAATAAATCCAACCACATAAGCTCTGACCATCAAGTACGCTAGTCAACCGTAAACAAACCGAACCCATTCTCAGAAAGGGCATTGCCCATCTTTGTCTGCCAAAGTTTTGCCTAGTACAAACTTTCTAGCCAGACAACAAGCCCCACACTCCCTCCAGTCTCAGGGATATGCGCAGCTTGACTGCCCTCTTTCAGCTCACAGAAATGGATAAAAACCAGATATCCCATGCATCATCTCTAACATTGTGTTTCTTTTTTGGGTTTGTCTTTTCAGATCACATCAGATTCTACAAATCATATAATATAGATATGAGAATATATCAAATTGAGGGGACAAGGGGGGGCGTGGATAAAGGAGATGTTCTAAATATCATCAAACTATATTGTATGAAAATCACAGCTATTCAATTAAAATAGAAAGCACAAAAATTGGAATAAAAGAACCTGCATTCACCTCAGTCAGATTAATAGGGTAGGTGGGATAATCTGAGAGATTATTATTATTATTATTATCTCACAGTAGTAAAAACAAATTCTTCCACCCACACATAAGCTTTTCAACCACTATTTCCCTTATAAATTGTTCCAGGATAATTGTAATTATTACTAAACAAGAAGAGGGTTTCATATTAATCTGTAAAATAACCAACAATACACAATAACCAACATGCCATTGCCACTACCAGAACAAAGCCAAGTCATGTGTGGACTAGTGTCTCACGATCAGCTGGGCCCTGGGCTTTGTTTTTGTTGTACACACGTGTGTACACGATGGCTTCCTCTCTTGATTCCTATTAGCAACAGACCAGAAAAAAAGGAACCTGAAAATCTGGAGGCTTCTATTGTTGTACAGACATGTGACTCCTGTCTAAATGACATTAAAATTGTTCACACAGTGAACTGAAAGCCAATGTGCCTGTACCTATTTCATTACGTAGGGAAACCAATGTAGGCTGCGTTGCGTGTCACCAAATGCCCCACATGTGACATACAGAAAAAGTGACATAATCCAAATATTCGGCAAAAGCAGCCCACAGTAACAAATGCATCATTTCTGAAGAGGAAGAGAGAGCAGATGGCTCAGCAAGCAATTGTAGAACAGCCAGCTTCCCCCTCCGCACCTCCAAAACCAAATTGCCTCCCAGTGTCTCATCCTAGGCCCTGGGGAAACTCAGAGACAGAGCACTCAAGTATCACATTAGCAGCAATGTCAGAAGGAATCCTCGGTCATGGTGCCCTGGGCTTGGGCCCAAAGGACCTGAATTCACAGCAAGATTCTCTTTCCTCTCTTCTGTTACCTGAAGCAAGCTACAAAATGTCCTTATCCATAATATAAGATTAACACAATTCCAGAATGTGAGATATTAGAATGACAGTGCTCAATGAACTAGAAAGTATTATATAAATGTAAACTCCATTCATTTAAAATACAGATTAGACAGAACTAACAGAAGCCCACCTGACATTCAGTAGCATTTATCACACATTGGATTGGGAGAGCTCTGGCCATGACTGGTCACATTTCACAGATTCACTGCAAAAATGGTCCAGGGGTTTTGATCATCTGTTAAAAAGCCACCATAACTATACTCATCTATTCCATTCATTTTTTATTCAAGAAACGTATTTTACGTGCACACACTAGCTAAGTGACAAAGGAGATGACTCGCTTCGTTTGACGCTATTTTAAAAGATGATTTTTCTTTTACTTTTGTTGTTATTAAAGAGCGAGCATGGAAGAAAACAAAACAAATATTTGAATACATCAAGAAAGGCTAGACAGGATATTTTTGAATGTCTTGTGTGTCAGCCTGAGAAAGAATAATGGCTTACATTCATTTCAAACTTTGATTCCCTGCATGGTAATTGATTTAATCTGTGCACTGGCCCCATTAAGTAAGTAGTTCTGATTCTTATAAAGCTTGAACACAAATCCAAGTCTAAAATCTAAAACCTTCCCTGTTATACCATGTTCACTTTCACTTTAACACCAAGAATCATCAAGATGGGAAAGTTTCCTCTGGCAAGAAAAATCATAATTACTTTTCAATACTCTAGTGTAAATTGTTAGAACAGCGAATGTCCAGGACTCAACTGTCCTTAAACTCCAATAGTGATAGAAAAAAAAAATAAGGCTAATATGGACGTTAGAAAAAGCACAACAGTGAGACAAAGTTAATTTCAATAATCCTTTCTGCTAGTTTTAATCCCACATAATATATTTATTTTATTGTTTATTCAGTGACATTCTGTTAACTGTTGAAGAATCTCCCAAAAGCAGAAAGACCAAACCAAAATAGTAGAACACTACTAATTGGCGGATCAATAAAGTACTCATTCTGTTTGCATAAATAGACATTTTGATGCCAATCCTTTGCTTTGATGGTAACCAAAATAGATTAACTGGATCTTTAATAGATGTATATAATAAGAACCACAGACAATATGCCCTGAAGAGCATCATTCTTGTGTTCAGGCAGATGGTAGAAATGGAGGAAGCGAGGGGAGGGAGAGAAGGGAGAGAACATTCTTAGAGCAGCTGTTTTTTGTGGGCACCATGCTGGGCCCTTTACATATTTTAACTCTTTGAGTTTCATGACAACCCTAGGTACAGTTTTACAGAGGAAGCTGAAGCCCCCGGAAGAGTACAACACAGCCCCATGTCTGCACTCGACTGCACTGCTATCTCATCACTTTGGGAGCCTCTGATGCAGGAGATCCAGAGCATGCGTCATGAAGGATCATCTCGACTCTTCACGCTTCTGAGAGGCAGAGATTCAGGAACTGGATGTTGGGGTCACTTACCTCTTTGGCCTATATAGAGAGTCCAACTGAGAACAGTAGGGGAAAAGAAGGTTTTGTCTCTCTCCCTCTCTCTCCCTCTCTCTCTCCCTCTCTCTGTCATCAAATGTGGCACATAAAAGAACTAGAAAAGTGCAAATCCATGGAAGTCAAGGTTGTATCGATCAAATGCTAAATGGCTGCTACAGTTCGGGTGTTGAATACCCCTTGAAAACCCACGTTTCAGGCCTTGGTCTCCAGGTAGAGTACTGGATACTCTACTTGGATAGCACTGCAGATGGGTCACTGGGGCTGTGTCCTCCCAGAAGACTGTGGGACCTGGGTCTCTGTCTCACTCTTTACTTCCATTACATGAGTAGTTTGCTCCATTGTACACTGCTTCCATGAGGTGCTGCTGCATCTGAGATCCAAAGCATTGGCATCAGCTTGATCTTGTTCATGAGCGCAGTAGAACCTTCCTTTTGTTCTTTGTTTTTGTTGTTGTCATGCAATGGATTGTTGTTTTTTATAATGGAAAATTGCATAATTACTTTGTGTGATTATATAAATTAATGGATTTCACTCTGACATTCCTATATATGCAATATTGTGCTTTGATCATCTGTGTCCTCATCTCTTGCCCTTCCCTCTCCCCTTCCCTCTCTGCCCTAGGGTTCCTTCCTCTTCCCTAATAATTTGCCCTCTATTTTCACAAACCTTTTTCATCAGTTAATTATCTCAGTTATTTTATTATAGTAATGGAAAGCTGATTGACAACGCTCAATAAGAATGAAGTCAAAGAAACAACCTTAAGATTTAAGATACAGTCTCTATCCTGCAAGACAAGAATATCAACAAAATGCATAGAATTGGCTCATTTTTAAATGACTGTAAAGCATGAGGATACATTTTACTATAAAAAAAATGTAAGTACAAAAATGTAGAAAGAAGGAATCACCATGACTCCACCAATTACATGACTGTCATTTCTAAATTTTTCCTAATCTTTGAGAAATTTTTACACACTTAAATTCATACTATGTAATTTTATGAGCCTGTTTTTGTGTTTGACATTGCCATTATCACTTGTCTGAGTCTTTAAAAACCCCTATAACTGACTGATCTAGAATGGCATTGAGACAGACAAGGATGGTCAGGTCAATGCTTCATTCTTTTTGTATGTTCCCATTGAACTCACCATAGTCATTTGCAGGATGGATGTGTTAGCTTTCTGTCAATGTGGCAAAATACCTGAGGCAAAAAAAGGAAAGATGTATTTTGGTTCAGGATCAGGATCAGAGGGCTCAGTTCATGATCACTTGGCTCCAGTATTTCTGGGCTAGAAGTGTGGTAAAACATTACAGAACAGAGCTCATAGTGGAACAAAGATTATCACCTCATATTGGAAGAGAAAGTCAATCTCCCATTGACTACATGTCATAACATAGTTGGCTTCAGTTGTCAACTTGACATATGGGAAGAGGGAATCTCAAGTGAGGAATTTCCTCCATTATATTGGGCTGCGGTCATGCCCTGTGAGGCATTTTCTAAATTGATAATTGGTGTAGGAGGGCCCAGCATACCGTAGGCAGTGCAGGCCGGGGCTGTATAAAAAATGTAGCAGAGAAAGCCAGAGGCAGCAGTTCAGTGAGCAGTATCTCTCCATGATCTCTACTTCGGTTCCGGCCACCAAGTTCCTGCTTGAGCTTCTGACCTGGCTTCTCTCAATGAACTGTATCCTCTAAGCTGAAATAAATCCTTTACTCCCCCAAATTACTTTTGGTCATGGTGTTTATTGCAACAATAGAAAAGCAAGCAAGGATGCCACACCACAACTCCTAAAGTTTAAATTATCTTTCAATATACCATTAAGTAACAAACTCATCAGTAGTGTCCGTTGATGAGATCAAAGCTTTTAGAATCTAATGACATCATCCCCACCCCCACAAGACCTCACCTTTGAACACTGCTGTCTAGGAAACTAAGCCTTCAACAACACATCATCTTTTGGGGGCAGTCCAGATCTAAAGCCAAAACCAAGCATTCAAACAAATATTTCTTGAATAGAATATTAATACAATGAACTCCATCACCCTTTAATTTTCCAGTCTTCTGAAGCTCTGGACTCATGCTTCATTTTACATACATGGTGTCTAGTCTCAGGATGCTTCAGGGGAATCCTCACTACACAGTGTGTTTCATGAAAAAAAAAAGGAATCCATATCTTCAGTTCTTTTCATTTTAATCTTTTCTAGCGTGTTTATATAATGTTTCTTCCAAAAATAAACAATCCCATTGAAACATACTGTATTTATAAAATATTCAAAGAAACACAATATATTTTATTTTATTGATCATATTTGCAGCACCAAAAGAGACATCCTTCCCAATCCCCTAAGGTTTGGTCCCTGGTATCAAGTCTTTTAAAAAGTATTTTTGTTTTGGGGGGCTGTAGAAATGGCTCAGTGGCTAAGAGCACTGGTTTTCCAGAAGACCTGGGTTTGAAACATCCATAACTTCAGTTCTATGGGATCCAATGTCCTCTTCTGACCTCCATGAGCATTTCACACACAGGTGCACTTACATACATATAGGCAAAACACATAATATAAAAATAAAGAAATAAAGAAGAACGTTAAAATACATTTGTAAATGAAATTGATTCAATCAATTAAGGAAACAGGGAAATACCGAGTAGGGAGATGGCCACTGAATTGAGATTTGGGGTTTTATTTTCTGTCAGTGTTTTATTTAATGTTTATGTTCGTGGGGCTTGCTATGATATTTCAATACATGGACACAATGTGTATTGATCAAGCAGGGAAATTAGCATTTCCATCTGCTCAGCTCCATGTTGGAGCCTTGCACTTCCTGTCTTTTAGTTCTTCATAAAATATGTAGTAGGTTATTGTAAACTGTGGTCACCCTACTGTGCTGTAGAACACTGGAACTTGCTCCTTCTATAGAATAGTATTTTGGCACCCAGCATCCAGTCCCCTTCTAGAAAAAGAAACTCTCTATCCACAACCCTAATTCTTCTCAATTTCTAGTAATCATTAGTCTATTTCCAGATACATTATTTTAGCTTCCACATATGAGAAAGAACATGTGGTATCTATCCTTCTGTGTCTGGCTTATTTTACTTAACACAATTTCCTCCAGTTCCATTCATTTTGTTGCAAATGATAAGATTCTATTTTTTATGACTGAATATAGCTGATTATGTATAGATACACCACAGATTCTTGTCTACTCATGCACTGTTGGGCACCTAAATCGATGCCACATCTTGGCTATTGTGAATGATTCTGCAATAAACATAGACTGGAGGTATCACTTTGATAGGCTGATTTTATTTCCGTTGGCTCTATACCTAAAAGTGAGATGGCTGGATCATATGGCACATTAATTTTTAGTTTCTTGAAGATCCTCCACACTGTTCTCATAATGGTTACACTAATTTACATTCCAACAAGTTTTCTCTTGTACATATCTTCCAGCTCGAATTCTCTTCAATCTTTACCTCCTTTCTTTTTCCCCACACAGACTGAAACTGTTATACATATGCATATATAGGTATAGACATATATGTGTGAGTATGTCTGTGAGTGTATGTGTCTTTATATGTGTATAGTGGTACATGTATATGTGTAGCTACCTAGCCATGAGCAATATACAAATCAGAAAGTACAATGTGGTCTTTCTTTGCACTCCTAAAAAGTCATCAAAACAATATACTTTAATTGCAAGGACTAAGATAATATCATAGTCTGGTTTATGATGATTAGTAATCCCAGGAGATACTGTGCTCATTTCAAAAGTATAAAAGCGTTAAGGGAAAGTTGCAAGGAGAATGACATCCACAGTCAAGAGCCCGGGAAGGTGATGAGCCTCAAAAATAGAAGCAATCATTAAAGAAGATGAATTAAAGTAATAGAGCCTTGTGTTTTCTCTGAGAGAGCTTTGAGAAGGTGAGGTTTGAGAAGAAAAGCGACAAGACACGAGAGGAAAGCCATGTTGGTAAAAATGGAGCCTTGGGGGCAAGGATGAAATAGAATCAGCAACTAGAAAGCTGTTATAAAACTCCAGAGTCTGTGATTCCAAAGGATATGTGCATCCACTGTGAAGAAGTCTGAGACAGATTAGCATGGGCTGCCTCAGAAGGCAGTGAGAGGTTTGGCCACTGGAAGTGTCTAGATAGAAAGCCACTTGGCACATTCAGAACACTGAAGGAACCTTCCAGTCTTAAGTGTCATTGTCCAGCATCGACCCCATGACCTTGGCCCAGAATAGCACATGCTTTCAGACAGTAACTCCAAGCCATGCTTGCAATTTATTTCTTATTCTAAAAGTATATTTAATATTCATTTTATAAAATCAGAAGTTAAAGACATAAGTAAGCGTAATGAAAAGAAATAAAAGTATTCTGAGGTAGTCAGTAATCACATATCTATATTTATCTTACTCTATGTATATATATATACGCATATGTATACACACATATATACATGTATACATATATATATATATATATATATATATATATCTTTCTATTACATTATCTTGGTAGATGTAATTTTAGACAGTAGGTGATAAAAAGTGTAAGCTCTTTCCCATAACTAAATAAGATTGCTATCTTTGTGGTATTTTATAATCTTCTTTTCAAATATAATATACAGTGAGTAAATTCCCCTATCAAGTTGTATTTCCTGCCAGAATCAGAAACTCCTTCTAAGAGCATTTAAGAAATGGGTAAGTAAGTACAATAGAAGTCGGCAGGAAATATATACGGTTAGGAGATTTCCCTGAGGAGACTGTGTCTAGCCGCTAGGCGCTTCCCACATAGTTGTAAGGGGTGTATTTTGAACTGTCTCCTATTACAATACTTCACAATCCTCTTTTGGCTTCAGTATCTTTCCCTCCATCATCATAACAAGCTACATCCCCTGTCAAGTGACAGGAACACAATCAGAGAAGAGCATCAGAAGAGCATCTGTCATGCTAATTGAGCCTCTGAGGTCTCCTCTTACCTTTCCCTTGTTATCTCCAGGCATCTTGTGATATCACAGCAATGATTCATTCCACAAGCTCTTCAAAGTTTCCAAGTGGCTCTGAGTTTAGCTATCATCTTAGCACCATGAGCAATACCTCAGTATGTCTTCAGATTCAGCAATCACAAACTCATTCAACATCAAATATTTCTTGAGTATCTCTTGGGTGCCAGGCACCATACTTAGCATTTGGGATAAAGCAATGTATAAGACAGGAACAATCTCTGTCCTCAGAGAGCGTTTGCTTCTGTTGAAGAAAATAGACAATAAACACAAACCAACTATATTAGATAGTGATGGATATGCGGAAGGAAGGAAGTAGGACAAAGAAGGGTCTGTAACTTTAAATAACAGGGTCAGAGAAGTCCCCAGCACAAAGAGAGGCTTTAGGGCTTTGACACAAGATAAAGAAAGAATGAATCTATGGGCAGTAGGACTACAGCATTCCCCGGAGGAGCCCTGAAGCAAGAAAGCGCTTGCAGCAGAGGATGGAGGCCAATGTGGGTAGAACCGAATAAACACAAAAGCAGTAGATGATGATGTCAGAAAGTCAGCTAGAAACGAGGCCGCGGGACTTCCATCATTTCATCTTGAATTCTTGTCCAAGGGACATGGAACCCATCTGTGTTAATGAGAATGTCACATGACTTGGACTTTGAAGGATAACTTTGGAAGGTAAAAAAACAGAAGCAGGAAACCAATCAATGGCTAGAAAAATACAGAAGGCAGTGACTCGGCCCCAGAAAGAAGCTGTGTGGCTGGCAAGAGGCAATCAGAGTCTTCATGAATTTTGGAGATGCAGGCTCAGGCTCAGGTACAGGAACGGTTTGGACATGGGTTGAGAAGGTTCAAGGATATCATCAAAATTTTTTGTCCTGGAACTGAAAGAACAGGTGTGACTTACTGAATCAAGAAAGGATCTAAAGAAAGATCCAAGCTGAAAAAAAGTCACGTGCACCAAGCAATCCTTTAGAGGATGTCCCAAGAATTCTAACAGTTTATTCATGATATCCAAAACTAAGATTAAAAGCTGGTAACTAATAAGATTAGTAAAAAGTGGCTATAAAATGTTAGAAATTAAATGTATAATTTAAGAAAGTATCCAGTGAGAATAATATCATGATTAGGCCAACAGCAAAGCTGTTAAGTACAGGAACCACAGGCAGACTTTCACAGAATTTAAAACAGATACATAGACTTTTCTAGAGTTTAAGGAATATACATTGTGGGGCTGAAAAGCTGGCTCAGTGCCTGGGAAACAAGCATGAAGACCTGACCTCAGCACACATGAAGAAGCAGTGTGTTGGCACACATCTGTAACCCAGAGGTAGGAGGACTGTGACAAGCAGTTGCTGGCCAAGCAGTTTAGCTGAAATGATGAGCTCTGGGTGAGAGAGTTTACCTCAAAACATGAGGTGCAGTGGCTCCTGGGGCCCCACCACACCCTGAGGATTTATAAACGGTTAATGATTGTTGAGAGAGAGAGAGACAGTTTTCTCCCGTGGTGGAGTTACTGTTAATGTGTCCATGTAAACAAATTCTCATCCACCATAACATTGTAATAGCCTTGTGAACAAGACTAAAGAAAGCCATCCTGTTCTCTTCCTAGCCTTGGGAACAGGCCTGCTCTTGCTCTCAGCACCCCAGATCTCTGGACCACCCTCTTATTCCAGACCCTCCCACTGCATCCTGAGCCCCTGTACTCAGACCAGCTCAATTTTTCAGTCTACTTTGTTAGAGCCTTCACAGGTTTTCCGCACCCCAACTCAACCTTTGCACTCCAGAGACCAGCCTTCTTTCCTGGTAAGTCTGATCCTACTCAGGACATCTCTACCCCCTTACCACCAAACAATACCAAAATCCCTCAACCCACATCCTATTCTCCTTCTAGCCTTTGGCACAGGCACATTTTTACTCTTAGTCCCCCAGATCTCTGGACTATGCTCTTACCTCTGCTTGATTGAGAGTTCTCCAAATATCACCCTGCCCATCCCCCCACATTGGTCTCTTCTGCAGCCTCTCCCAGCATTGCACTGTTAGGCTTCTGTAACTTTAGTAGGGGCCCAGACCTTTGAGACTACAGGAGAAAGCCTGAATTCATACTCTGCCTAGCAATCTTCCCAAATTGTAGTGTGCCTGAGAGCATCTGATCTAACCTAACTTGTGCCTCTGAGGGAACTCCTGAGAAGCTGGACTACATCCATCTGGTCCCTCCAATATAAAATCAAAAGAGAGAATTTGAAGCCTTGATGACCAACTTTTCATACCCAATAAGAAAACAACTAAGTCACATCAAGTGTACTCACAGAAACAGACTTCAGCTCAACAAAGGAAGGCTTGAGTCTCACATCAGAATCACAAACAACAAAAGAAATCCACATGCCAAGATCACAAGGAAAAACCCCATAGAGATAAACCAAGACACGGAGTTTAAAAGAACAATCTTAAACATGATCAAAGAATTCAACAAACAAATCAAAAAACTAAAAGAAGATAAGGATAAACTTCTGACTAAATTCACAAAAGAGAACGTTTGAAGAAAACTCAGGCTGAAATGAAGAAGAAAGTGAAAAACTTAGTAAGCCAATTTGAAATGACAGGTGAAAGCCTCACCAATAGAATGAATGAAATGGAAAACATTAGACAATAAAGTTGAAGAACTCGAACACTCAAGCAAAGAATATTCAAAAAAAAATTTTAATACAGGAATAGGATATGCAGGAAATGTGGGACACCTTGAAAAGACCAAATTTACACATCATAGGCAGGAGAGGAGAATAATCTCAGGATAATGGTATGGACCAGATCTTCAACTGGATGGATTTTAGAAGAAAATTTGCCAAAATTAAGGAAAGGCATGCCCACACAAATACAAAGAGATACATAGAACACCAAATAGACAGGATTATAAAAGAAACTCTCTACAGCATATCACAGTAAAAACCCTAAGCATACAGAACAAAGAGAGAATTCTGAAAGCTGAAAAAGAAAAAGCAAATCACATATAAAAGAAAACCCATCAGAATTACAGCTGACTTTTCAATGCAAACTATGAAAGCCAGAAGAGCCAGGACCAAAGTATTCCTAGGTCTAAATGATCATAGATGCCAAACTATAGTACTATTTACCCAGCAAAAATGTCAATTATAGTTGAAAGGGAAAGAAAAATCTTCCACAACATGAATAGGCTGAAAGAATTCATGTCCATAAAACCAGCTCTTCAGAGAATACTTGAAGCAACACAGAGAGCTAAAGAAAGAAATGATTATACCCAAGGGGCAACAGAAAGAAATCAAATAAAGGTATGACTGGGGAACCACAAAGTTAGACCAAGAATTCAAGCAGAAAGTAAAATGATGGAAACCAATGCACCTCCTACAATAATAACTGTAGATAGCAATGGACTGAACTACCCAGTCAGAAGATACAGGCAAGCGGAATGGATCAAGAAACAAAATCCATCTTTTTTGCTGTCTGCAAGAAACGTATCTCACCTTTAAGGACAAGCACTGCCTTAAGATGAAATGACAGAAAATAAAAAATTCCAAGCAAATGGCACTAAAAAACAAGCAGGGGCTGCCATTCTAATATCTGACAAGACAGACTTCAAACTAAAACTAATCAGAAGAGATAATAAAGAGGTCACTTCATTCTGATCAAAGGAACAATTAACCAAGAAGATATTACAATCATATACATGTATATGCACCAAACTCTGGTGCACCTAATTTCATAAAATCAGTACTACAGGACTTTAAGACAGAGATTAATCCCAACTTACTAATAGTAGGAGACTTCAATACCCCACTGTCTCCATTACACAGGTCATTCAGATAGGGAATAAACAGACATCTGAATTAAACAATACCATACATCAAATGGATCTAACAGACATCTACCGAATATTCCACCCAAGCACCAAAGAATACACATTCTATTCAGCATCCCATGTGACCTTCTCCAAAATCAATCACATCCTGGGGCACAAAGAAAACCTCAAGAAATACAAAAATAATTGAATTAAGTGCATGCATTCTATCAAACCACAATGCAATAAAGCTTAAAATTAACACTGAAAGAAGCCCTAGTAATTCATGAACTCATGGAGACTAACAACACAGTACCAAATGATGAATAGGTCAAAGGAGAAATTAAGAAAGAAATAAAAGTATCCCTGGAATTAAACAAAAGTGATAATCCAACACAACAAAACCTCTGGGACAGTTTAAAAGCAGTGTTAAGAGGGAACTTTATAGCTTTAAGTGCCTACATTAAAATAATCATAAAGAGCACAAATAATTGAATCACGAAAGGCAACAGCAAATGAAACCCAAACCCAGGAGAAAAAAGAAATACAAAAATTAGAGCAGAAATTAATGAAATAGAAACAAAGAAAACAATGCAAAGTATTAATGAACCCAAGAGCTGGTTCTTTGGAAAGATAAACAAGATAGACACACCCTTAGTCCAGTTAACCAAAAGAAAGAAAGAGCAACTGCAAATCAATAAAATCAGAGATCAAAGGAGAAACAAAAAACCAGACAACAAAAAGCTACAGAACGTTGTAAGGGAATACTTTAAAAAACCTATATGCTATTAAATTTGAAAACCTTAAAGAAATGGATGTATATCTAAAATCATGTGAATCATCAAACCTAAATCAAGAAGAGATCAACAGCTTAAACAGACCCATAACATATAAGGAAATTGAAACAGTAACACAAAATCTCCTGACTAAAATAAGCCCAGATCCAGATGGATTTACAGCAGAATTCTACCAGACATTCAATGAAGACCTATATCCAATCTACTTAAATTATTCAAAAAGATAGAAACAGAGGGAGAACTCCCAAATTCCTTCTAGGAAGCCACCATCACTCCACTTCCAAAACAAAGTAAAGATACAACCAAAAAGGAGAACTATAGACCTATATCCTTAATGAAAATAGATGCAAAAATTCTCAACAAAATACTTGCAAACCACGCACAGACACACATCAAAAAGATCATCCACCATGATCAAGTCGGCTTTATTCCAGAGATGCAGGGGTGGTTCGATACATATTAGTTAATATATGTCATAAAGCAAATAAATGGACTCAAAGACAAAAATCACATAGTCATCTCAATAGATGCAGAAGAGGCCTTTGACAAAATTCAACATGCATTTATATTAAAAGTCCTAGAGGGAAATGAACTGGAGGGAACATACCTCAATATAATTAAAGCTATAGAAAATTATCCCACAGCCAACATCACTAAATGGGAAAAATTAGAAGCATTCCCATTAATCAGACAACACTGTCCACTATCTCCACTCCTTCTTAGTATAGTGCTTGAAACTCTTGCTAGAGCAATAAGACAAGAAAAGCTAAAGGAGTACTTATTGGACAAGAAGAGGTCAAACTGTCCCTTTTTGCAGATGACATATTATACCTAAGAGATGCCAAAAATTCCGCCAGAAAACTCCTAGAAACAATAAACACTTTCAGTAAAGTGACAGTTTACAAAATTAATCTACAAAAGTCAGTAGCTTTTCTATACACCAATAACAAGCAATTGGAGAAAAAGTACAAGGAGACTCTCCCAATCACTCAAAAACAAATCTCAGAATAAACCTGACCAAAGACATTAAAGATCTCTAAAATGAAAATTTTAAACTGTTAAAGAAAGAGATTGATGAGGACACAAGAGGATGAAAGGACTTCTGATGCTTATGGGTTGGAAGAATTAATATTATGAAAATGACCATTCTACCAAAAGCAATGTGTAGATTCAATGTAATACCAATCAAAATCCCCATGACATTTTTCACAGAATTAGAACAAAAAAAAATCATCCTAAAATTCATATGGAAGCACAAAAAGACCCCAGATAGCCAAAGCAACCCTGAGCACCAAGAATAGGGAGTTTTACTATACCAGGTTCCAAACTATATTACAGAGCTATAGTCACAAAAAGCAGCATGGTACTGGCACAAAAATAGACCCATAGACCAAGGAATACAATTTAAGATTCAAATACGAGTGCATGCAATTTCAGCCACCTGATAGCTGACAAAGGGGCAAGGGCATCCAGTGTAAGAAAGTTAGCATCCTCAGCAAATGGTGCTGGCAAAGCTAGATCTCCACCTGCAGAAGAATGAAAGTAGACCCTTTAAATAGGAAAAGCACAAAGGGAGGGTTAGACAAGGTGAGAGAGAGAGAGAGAGAGAGAGAGAGAGAGAGAGAGAGAATAATTAGTGCCTAGCTCATTTTAAATACCGAAGGGAATCATATTAGTCTAGCAACCTAATGACAATTTCCGCATGTATTATCTCTACCTGAGTCCATTGCATAGCTGAGGGCCACATAACAAGAAACAGGAGAAACCATCCTTTGAGTTGTTGGACAGGGTGATCCAAGAGACTCCAGGGATTACACAGACTATTGCCACAGTCCTTGATTGCATCCCAGAACTTGAAGGGAAGACCCTATTGCTGAAACAGGACAGATTTCATAGACCAGATTTGGAGCAATGGGGCTGGAACTGACTTGGAAGCCCCTTCCCCTGAAGGCTAGCTCTTGTAGCTCTGGAGAGCACTATGCAAGTAGCTAATGGAGAACATTGATGATCCAACACCAGCTTCATAACCAAATAACCACGTCAATGACTGGCACAGCATCTGACACTGGTGCAGTAGTACTTTTATCCTGGGGACAATCATCAACTTCCAATTGATCTTAAAGCCCACTGAATGGGAGGAAATTCATGCATGGTACTATAATCATAGCCAAATACACACAGCTGAAGAAGTCATAGATCTTAGAGAGATCCCCAGGGCTCTCATATCTGTAGGCTAATGTAACTTCTTACTAAAGGCAAAATATGTAGCCTTATATTTATAGTGAGGTATCCCAGTCACTTCTCATCAAAGAAGCTTCTTTTGCACCAGAGTGCCACAGCTCATCACACATATACATTTTCTGGGAATTGCCCATGCCTCAGGGGCATATCTGCAATGCAGCCTGTATACGTGAGGCCCACGCAATAAAGAACGAGAGATAAAGAAGTCACTAATGAATCTCTCAACTCTCATTAATGAAGCTCCCGCATGCAACAGAGGGCCAGTACCACAAAAGGTTACACATGGCCAAAGAATGGAGATGTAGAATCTTCAGGGTGTGGGTCCCTGGATAGGACTCTTACATTGAACTTCACTCACCCAAGGCTCAGGGGCCATTGAGGAAGAGGGAGGAGGAAGGACTGTAAGAGCCAATGAGGAGGTGCATGACCATATGGAAACAGACTCCTACAAACTCCTGGGATCCTGTTCATATGAACCTTCAGCAATTATTTTAGCATGCTCAAGACCCACGCAAACTCAAGCAGACAAAAACCCAGCAGATATCTGGAGAAATGGGTAATTGTCTGCAATCTTAGCTGAAGAAAGATTGGCAACTGATTACTGTTGGGTGAAGATGAGCTGATCTTCCTAAAGTGAGGGACTCTGGATAGGCTAACTAGACCTCAGTGGATGAACCTACACTGAGGAACATGTGCGGACACTAACTTGACATGATAGACCTTAACTCAGATGAAAGAATGTATGTATTTCAGTTGGGGGGCGATTGGGAGTGCCCGTGGAGAAAGTGGTATAAAGATGATTAAGACTGATTTAGATATTCTGTATGAGAGACACAACGATTCAATTTTAAGAAACTAAAACATTACTGATACAAAAAACAAAAACAAAACAAAAAAGGACATCAAACTAGAAGTTAAGAAGATTCTAGTGACTAGGAGATGGTCAGGAGGAGACAAGACATGGTTAATGGGAGGAAGGCGAATATGATAGGAATATATTATGTGCATGTATGAAATGTTATAATGAAACCCCTTATTATGCAAAATACATACCAATATAAATCTGAAACATAAAGTGAAGAACAATCAAGGAAGACACTCAGTGTTGACCTCCAGCCTCCACAGGCAGCCGCAAGTGCATCCACACATATGTATACACATGCACATACTACACAGACACATGTACAAGGAAAAAAGAGATGCATTGAGGACTTTCTCTATATTTGGAGGGTGGGGGAAGGCAATGAAAAGATACACCAGAAGCAATCAACCATCCTTAGCTGTCTGTGTGTGTCCCAAGAGTCACCTGCACACATACAAAACTGAAAATCTACCAAGGAAACAATGCAGAGGGACCACTCCGAGTCATCACTCAGCAATGCAATTCACTATAGACCAGAGAGACAACTGACTAAAGACCTTGTAGGTTTCTCAGCAGAGCCTGGCACTGCCATTTCTTAGCTCTAAGAGAGTCATATTCTTTTTATTATTTGGTCCTTCCATTCCAGAGAGTTCTTAGACTCACAGATTGATTCATCAAAGAATTGCATACCTACAGACAGGGAAGATACCACTGGCTTAGTCAGTGTCATCATCCTGTAAGTGCATCCGACGTGATGTAATAATAGTCAGCTTATGAAATGCAGACCCCTTTTAGTAGAGTGTGTGGACAGTCTTCCCTGATGCTCTTGTTTCTGACCTCTCAGTATAACACTGATCCCTATTCTGGCTTAGATGTTGGACCTCAGGATTTTTCCTTAACCCCAGGAGAACAAGGAAAGAAACTGGGACCAAGCAGAAGTATGTTGGAGGCCATCTGTCCTGGTTACCCACCTTCCGTAGACCTCTTCTAAACGTTTATCTCCCTACTTGATGATCCCTTTACTCTGCCTTTTGGAAAAGAGCTTGTTTACCCCATTTCTACGACCTTGCCTTGATCTTTATGGCTTCATGCAAAATAAAAAGGGAGAGTAGAATCCAATTAAGGATCTCACCTGAGACTCACGATTACTCTAAGAAGCACACGTGCACACGTGCACACACACACACACACACACTATCACATTGTGTGCACTTGGAGAACCAAGCAAAGCTTCCACTTGTAAATGAGATGTCTTACTTCTCCAAAAAGAGCAGTGTTTATTGAGATAAATGAAAGGAAGGTGGTTGTTTAAAGTCAGTATGACTAATGTTAAGAATACAGCTGTAAGGAATACTAGGTAATCACATGCACACAGCCACCAACTGGGAACATTGTAGTGCTGGACCTACCATAATTTGGTTCTCCCTCCCCATACAGTCACTGCATGGCAACTGTGACCTGGGGCCTTGCACATTAGAGACCATTAGGAAAAGCATCATGATTCATCATCCTCTGCTTGTGTTATTTTAACTTAGTCATTTGGGGGCAGATCTTCTGAGACACTAACAATAGTCTGAGACGCAATTGATTTTCTTCCTTTAAATAACTTGTGGATTTTAACCATTGCATTTCTGCCATTTCAGGTAAAGATGCATAAAATTTTAGGGTTGTAAGGGAACTTGGATATCACCTAGAACAGTCTCTCATTCTCACCCAGGTGTTTCTGCTAACTCCCCCCGCCCCCGGCCTCCTCGAGTTCCTTCTGCCAGAAGTAAGAAGCCCGCCATGTATAAAAAGACCATTTGATTTCAGATAGCTCTAATTATTAGAATACCTTTTGCCTTAATATATCTGTATATAATTAATCACTCACTTCTCCGCCCTTCGTTATTCATCTGGGATTCACAGGATAAGCACCTGCAGTTTCCCCAAATTTCCTCTAACCTCTTCAGCATCCCACCCTCTTTTGAATGAATATCTCTTGGAAAATGCAATAAAAAATTATCAAAAGTTGGGGCTGGAGAAATGATTCACTGGTTAAGAACACTGACTGCTCTTGCTGAAGACCCAGGTTCGATTCCCAGAACCCACATGGAAGCTAATAACCATCTGTAACTCCAGTTCCAGGGGATCCAATGCCCTCTTCTGATCTCAGCAGGCATTGCATCATACAGGTGCACTTAATACATATGCAGGCAACACACTCATACACATAAAATAAAAATAATAAATAAAATATTTTCTTACAAAATTTAACAAAAGTCTTCAGATATGACATGGCCAGAACAAAGTATAATAACACGATGCTAAAGATGCAACCTTAGCTTCTCTAGAACCTGTATCGCTTTATTGCCCCACCTTGGTTTGCAGACATGGGAGCTATAGGTGCTCTTTACAAATAGTCGACCTTACTGTCCCATGCTTTATCACTCAAGCATTGGTTTTTGCTATAAGTTCACTATGTTATATACTTACAGATACTAAATTTTGTCTTGTAAGCATTAAGCCAATACAGTAGGTAGCAAGACCCTTTAATTATTATGATCTACGGTACCTCCCCAAATCGCATTATAGAAAAATGTGAGCTTCATCTTCTATGTTAATCTTGAGTATCCAATGAAGGAACAGAGTGCTCAATATATCAGCCCTGTAACCAATGATCTTCAGAGAAATGTCATCTCTCACTTGTCAAATTAGACCCTCATGGTAAAAATGTTCCCCCAACTATCTGAGTTGCATATCATCATGACCTTCACAATGTCCCTAACCCCCAATTGCTCATAGAATTGTTCTGCCCATCGTACTTTGGCCCACGGGAAGGTACGTGATAGGAAGTACACGTGAAACTCCCCATTGCACTTCACATAAGGATGCACTGAGCAGATGGCATACTACATGACATATGTCCTCCTTACGAGGACCCAGCAGAAGATTCTCTCTGTTCTAGGTACTGTTTTTCTTTCTTATAGACACTTTTATTTATAACGCTTTCTCTTTGCTTACACTGTCAGAAGCCCACAGGAAAATCTGTAAACCACCTCTAGGAAGTGTACAGAGGATAGAATAACATAACATAATGGCATATGTTCTGTAGCTAACCACACACACGAGGCTTCATTTTATTCTCCCTAGCCTTGTTTTCCCTTGGCCCTGGCTTCTTTACTCTTTTGTCTTATCCCAGTGAAATTTATGTACTATACAAACCACCAAAAATCTCCTTAAAGATAAAAATGGAAGAGAGGGCTGGAGAGATGGCTGGTAGTTAAGAGTGTGTACTGCTCTTACAGAGGACCTACATTAAGTTCCTAGAGTTCAGGCAGCTCACAACCACCTGTAACTCTAGCTCCAGGGGAGATGACATTTTCTGTCTTTTGTGGATACCTGCACATAGCACTCCCCACATGCCCCATACGTATAAATAAAAATAAATGGAAGACAGACAAGTGATCCAGATCATATTTTCTAAATATTTTATCCACAAGTGGATTATGAGAATTTTATTATTGCTTTGCTATGTCAAAACAGTGTCTTCAGTATTAATGTGGGCCATTGGACTTACAATAATTTAAATGAAAAGGAAAAACAAAACCAGAAAAGGGAACTTCTCTAGTCCTCAAAAAAACCACACCAGTTCCTAATAATCACTGTTTCCCGGGTGCTTCCAACCTGTAAATAAGTAGAATTGACATTTTTAGAACCGATATCAGGGCTCAATGTCAAGGTGGCTCTTCTAACACAGCATGGATGGAGGTAACATAAACAATTTGTTCTTCCTTTAGAAATTCAGAGTCTTTGTTCATTCCAAATATCTGGAATCCCTACATCCTCCATCCCTTGTTAGTGACTGCTGATGAAAGTTGAAGTACTTAGCTACAGTTTTCTCAATATTCTGGATGATAAATAAATGCAGTGAATTTTATATTTAAGCCCAAGAAAAATTAGGCATTATTCTTTTAAGAATAAGCTTTAAAATATGTTACAAGCTATATGGTGGTGACATTACAGTAATTAGTCTTTTGTGCAGATAATTTTAATCCCAGATCTAAGCCTCATGAGAGAGGACTAAGAGAAATCAGAGAAATGAATTCTCTGAGAACTCACTTTACACAGACATTGTATCGAGGGCTTGATGTTGCTTCATATTCACAAGAATCCTGTGACACCAATTATCACGGATCTTACAGATGAGAAAAAGTTTCAGAGAGGTTGTGATCTTCATAGATCAAAGAAATAAATTGCAAATCTAGGACTTCAATCCAAAGTCATGCTCCCTTTTCCAATAGCAGGTGTATTAAATTAGGAAGAGTAACTTAAACTATCTAGTCACAACTTTTATCTGACTAGAAAGTGATAGTCATCAAGGTTATGCCTGTCTCAAAAATCTTGTTCTTAGGTGAGTATGGTGGTATGTGCCTTTAATCACAGCACTCGGGAGGCAGAGGTAGGTATCTACCTGTGATCTTTGATCTCTGTGAGATCATGAGATCAATGCCAGCCAGGGTCACAGGGAAGACCTGCCTCACAAAGATCAAAAAAAAGAAAAAAAAGAAAGAAAGAAAAAATAAATTTTGTTCTTTCAACAAAAAAGTAAATCTTTTAACTAATAAGATCGACATCAAGAATCATGTGTCTACAACAATGGTGTCATATGCACAAGACCCATGCTAACTCAAGCAGACAAAACCCTGCACAGAATTGTGAAAATGGGCAGTCTTAGCCAAAGAAATATTGGTGGCAGCTGATTATTACTGGGTGAGAAAAAGCTGCTCTTCTTAAAAGGAGTGACTCTAGTCTGCCTAGACCTCAGTGGATGAACTTGCACTGAGGGATGTCTAGGGATACTAACTTGACTTGATAGGGCTTAACACAAATGACAGAATGCATGAACTTCAGTGGCGAGGTATGGGAGGGTGCTGATGGGGAAAAGGGTGTAAAGATGATCAAGATGTTCTCTATGGAATACACAAAATTATAATTAAAACTTCCCAAAAAACTTGCTTTACTTGTGTATCTCTCAGAAAAATAAACACAGCTGATGGATGATAGTTACATAGATAGATAGACAGACAGATAGATAAATAGATAGATAACAGATAACAGATAGATATATAGATAGATAGATGATAGATAATAGATAACAGATAGATAATAGATAGGTAATAGATAATAGAGATGATGATGATAGATAATAGATGATAGGTAATAGATAGTTAAATGATAGAGATAGAGATGATGATGATATGATGAAGATGTAGATAGATAGATAGATAGATAGATAGATAGATAGATGATAGATAGATCATAGTTAGGGGATAGAGTACTTTATCAAAGTACTAAGAGTCAGCAAAACAATTCATATGGAAGGCTGAGACAAAGTCTCAGGGAAAAGGTAACCGTCACAAGTCATCATGAGAAAGCAAAGCACTATCCTTACAGAAGAGTGAAGAAAAGGTAAAACAATGAAAAATTCGATCCGACCATGCCAATTTTATTCAAAGCTTAGTTAAATCAAATATATTTAAACTCAGTTGTGTATGTGCCTTTAAATTTTCTTTCATTGCAGGTGACGCCACAGCAATCACATATAAAGGAGAGACGTCCTGGAGGTAGTGGTGGGTTGCAAGAACCCATCCTTTGACAAAACTCTCAAAGATAGGCCTGTGGTGCCCAACCTCAGGTGAGAAATTTGGCCACTGGTTTTGTACATCATGGCCCGGCATGTAGGAATACGGCAAAGCAAGGCTATCTTCTAAAATGAACCAGGCTGCATGTTAGCATCACCCTCAAGTAATGATAAACTCCTCAAGAATTGGGAATGGACAGCAGAATAAGAAACAAGTGGCTTGTGCTTATCAGATACCAGTTCTAGAGTCAGGCATAGCAGCAACCGCATCTACCCTACACTTCTCGGGAGTAGTGGAATGGCTGGGCTGAAGGAGGAAGCGGGTCTCCACACCCACTGCAGCATTTGCCTTTGCACAGTCATGACTCTTTGTTTTGACCATGTCTTTTTGCCCTTTGTGCCAGAAACTCTACAAAGACATTGCTGTGTCAGTATTTCTCACCATGTGCTCCCAGGACCTAACAAGAACCTGTTATCTAGTATCTCATGCCCACTGAAACTTTAATGAACAATGAAACACAGACTCCCTGGGGCCAGCCTTGCCAGCAAACTGGAGTCTCTTTTAAATAAGATTATCCTTTGCAGATTAATCTCTCCATGTATCTTGGGGATTCTCTTCTGCCTGAATCATGGCCTCCAGCTCTTTGCTCCTAGTAGTGGATCCTCCATCTACTAGCTCAGTCTCATCTCTGAGGATCAGTTGCACTTAGAAAACCTTGTCTTCATGGAATTCCTCTCTTTGAATGCAATGCTACCTACAACAGGCTTCCTCAACTTTGTTTTGCCAACATAAAGCTTAGTTATATAAAATAAGCCTATTTTCACTCAAAACTTAAATTAACACTGTCTATAAAGTGTGTTGGATAGAAGAGAACACCAGAGCAAGAGAAACTATAGTGTCCCTTGCTCTTTACGTTACATATTAGCCCATCTACCCTTCCAATAACCTTAGGAGAAGGATATATCAGTTATTGCTAGTTTTCCAGAGGGGAAACTGAGGCACAGCATGTTGTGTGACTCATCCAAAGCCACCCAGCTGTTAGGTAACCTAGGACTTAAGCCCAAGGACTCTGACTCCAGGACCCAGGCACTTAACCATAACCTTGATAGGCATTCAGAAAACAAGAAGGTACCCCAAGTCTGAACCAAGACAGTAGAAGAGGAAATGGGAAAGGGTCATCTACATACTCACAGAGAAAGACTGACAGTAAAATGTCAACACTCCCATAGCAACAGCAAAAGGCAAAAGTTAAATCAAATTGCCAGGCTCTAAGAAAGAAAAGACTCAGGGCAGAACATAGATAACCTTAAACGATGAGATTTTAAGCAAAAGTATTTTTAGGATCTGAAGATTCATACTATCTAGGGAGCTAACAGAAAGAGTCTGAACGTGAAGATGACCGGTGGTCAGAGCCAGGGACAAAATGTGAGGACTGAGCGCTACTAGACCCATTGTCTAATACCTGAGTCAAGCTGAGGTTCAAAAAATGAAAAATTCAAAAACAGAATCAAGGTCTCAGAGGCCCAGCCCATGTGACATGCGTCCTCTTGAGAGAGGCCCCTGGATTTCAGAAGTCTAGAAATGTGTGTAAAGAAATAAGGCAAAACACAGCAGGTGATGCCAGCTGGAACCTTCTCTGTTTTATTCATGCTTCATTGCGGACGGCTGGTTCCCAGGAGGTGGCTGAATCTCACAAGGTTCAGATGTAACAGGAAACAAATAACTAATTGTGCTGAACCTCGGCTTGGATTCATTCTGGGTGTGGACAAGTGTGTGTGTCTCCAGAGACTGCAGTGAAGTGGAAAGCGTGGATTAGCAAGCTTGGTGATCTGAACTGAGCAGACTAATTGAATAGCAGCCAAATCTGTGGGTGACTAGATGTCCTGTGGGAGCCAGGACAGTCCTGAGCAATCACGGCTATTGTCAACGATGGCCCCCGCTTTAAAGGTAGGCATGTCCCCATTTTTCCCTGGTAATACATTATGCAGCTCTCTAATCTTAAATTTGGTTTAATTCTGTGTTTTTTTTTATCTGTATTCTACCTAGATAATAAGTCAACACCCTGCTGTGTCAAAGAACACTTTCTTTTATGTGTTTTAAAACTACCTATTTGGCACATCAAGCCCCACCTCCTGTTCTAGTTCAATTCAAAAGCCAGAATTAGAACTGTTTCTGACTGTTCCTCTGTCTACAGGATCTTATGCTCCGAGGTGAGCAAGTGAAGGAAAGAGAGTGAAGGGGCTGGTTTTGCTCCGAGTACCTTTCAAATCATGGGAATGCAGGCACAATCTGATATAGTAGAAATCCATGAAAACAGTGTAATTAAGTCAACATAAGATCTCAAGTGATGACTCAATTCACTATATTGAGGGGAGACTTCCTAAAGGAAGTACCTCAGCTTGACCTTGAAAGTACAGTAAGATTTCAATAGGAAAAGAAAATAGTAGTTTGAATCCCCCAAGTTTCTCATACAAATAAGATTTTAAAAGTAAGATAAGCCTTGAGGGTATTATAGCATCTGCAGAGAGTCACCATGAGGACACCTGGGAGGTAGCTGGCAGTTGGGGATTACAAGTACAGACATGGAAGCACATGTTCATTCCATAGTAGGGCAGGTATGAGATGGCAGGTGGAAAGACCCATAAACAAGGAACCCGAGACAGATCCAAATGAAAGGCAAAGCCCCAAAGTAGAGTCAGACATATGGACTGAGCAGTGGGGACAGAAAACTGACAGCATATTAACAGAGAAGAGCTTCTGAAAACAAATATTTTGTAGGTTGAAGACTAAGATGAGGTTACAGGATCTGACACTTAGAGGCTTCTCGTGAGTGGGCCAGTGGAGCTGTGTGAAGCCTGGTTGCATCAGACTAAGGACTGAAACAGAGGGAGGGCAAGGGCGTGCTGGAGCTCTTTGCTTTTAATAAGTCTGGGAAAGGCAAGATGATACATTAAATGGAAATCTGGGTTTAAACAAATGGATTTTCTGGGGCTGAAGAGATGGCTCAACAATTAAGAGCACTTGCTGCTATTCCAAAGGACCAGAGTTCAGTTCCCAGCACCCACATCAAGTAGCTCACAACCACCTGTAACTCCAGCTCCAGGGGACCTGATACCCTCTTCTGGCATCCATGGGCACCCACACACATTTGCAGGTATACACACACACACACACACACACAAATTAATTAATTAATTAACCTTTAATAATAAAAAAGAAAAAGGGTGTTCCTCTTCACAATGGTGAGGCACTATGCAAATGAGCTAAATCAAGAGATTTCCTCATTCTTTGGAATCTAAGAGAAAATTACAACTGGGTCACACAGACACATATGTGCTATTTATGGGCATTGTGTGTGTGGTGTGGATGTATGGTTTTAGTACTGGTAGTGAGCTTTTATACTTTGCTTTGCCCGGATCTTCTTCGGAAGGACAGCACGCTCCTGGTAAGCTAGACCCACCTGAAGAACGTGATTCCATCTGGATTCCCAGTGCAAGTGCTCCCGCTCGTATATATGCATGAGCTTCCTGAACTAAGTGGTTGGCATGTAGCCAATCAGGCTAATCAAAGTTCCTACTAGAACTTTTCAAACAAGAGTTAGAATAGAGTGAGGCTCACTTGAAGGCAAAGAGGGAAGTTTGCCTGGAAGCCACTAGGAGCTGTTTTGGAAAACAGAGAATGAATCGAACACAGAATGAGAAGTAAAGACAGGAGATGCAGAGAAAGGAAGAGAGCCCCACACGGTCAAGTGCCAGACTCCAGAGCCCATGACCAGCTCTGCCCATCTTGCCCCGGGCGAACCTTCCACCGAATTTCTCTTTTCATTTAAGCTAAGCAGGCTCTTATCACACTCAGACAAGAGTCCTGGCTATTATGCAAGGATCAGAAAGAAGGAGAGAATTGTTAGAAATTAAAGTTTGGTATTTCCAATTGATCGAAAGTATTTCCAAGACTTTTTTCTTCTTGGAAACTGTGCAGATAGTGGGAGCTGAGACAACATAGCAAGGGAGATTATGACTTTGTAGAAAACTTAGAAGTCATACTGAGTAGTGAACACTCAGGAGAAGGTGCTCTGTAGATAACAGAAAATAGAGCAAGTTTATGCACTCAAACTTTGCAGCCAGGCTGTGCGGGCCAGAAGCCTGTGTCCCCTCACCCACCAGTGGTATGATCTTTAAGCAAACTTTCCTTTTATTGAAGCAAAATGCATACATGCTAAAAATGACCATTTTGCCATTTCAAAATGGACAATTCAGTGACAGTGAACACATTAACAATGTCAAACAAGTACTTTTGTCACCCCAAAAGGGAACCCCATAGCCCACCCCACCAACCAACCAACCCTAATCTGTTTTTGTCTCAGTGGAATCAGAGATGTCCCTTTTGGGTCTGGCTCCTTTCACTTATATACTATTGCCGAGGCTCATCACCTATTGGAGTCCTATTCCTATTTTATGCCTTTTTATGGCTAGGAGGTATTCTGTTGTATAAATATTTGCATTTCATTTACCTGTTCGTGAAACTGATAAACATATGAGTATTTCTACCTTTGGCTCTTGCAAAAAGTGTTGCTAGGAAGGGCTCTGTGAAAGTTTTTGTCTGAGCATCTGTGTCGAGTCTCTGGTGTACACAACCCGGAGTAGAATTGCTGTGTCATAATATCATAATTGCATGCTTAATTTTCTGAGAAGCCACAGAACTGGTTTCCACAATGGCTGCACAATTTTACACTCTCACCAGCAACCTGAAAAGATTCCAGTTTCTCTACACTAGTGCTAACGCTTTCCACCTCTGGGGGTGTGTGGGTGTTGGTGGGGTGGGTGGGTGTCCTGTTGTTTCACACTGCTATCACAGTGGGTGTACGGAGGTATCCTGGCTGAGGGTTTTCTGTAATTATTAGAAATCCCTTGATTAATGATCTTAGGCTCTTTATGTCCTCCTTGGCCACTTGTACATCTTCTGCGGAGAGAGTTCTGTTGAAGTCCTCCTCTCCTTTTTAATTAGGTTGCTCCCTTAACACATATATTCTGGATGTTAGATCCTTATATAAGATTCAAGTATTTTTTCCCATTCTGTGCATTGTCTTCACTTTCTATATCTTGTCCTTTGATGAATTTTTTTTTAGTTTTGATGGTCTTATTCATCTTTTTTTCTTTTTTATTTATTCTTTGATAATTTCATACATGTATATAATGTATTTAGACTATACCTATCCTGACTTCTTCCTTCCAAATCCTCCAAGACCCAGTCACACCCCACTTCTACCTTTTTGTCGTCTCCTCCTCCTCCTCCTCCTCTTCCTCCTTTTTAACCCACTGAGGCCAGTTAGTGCTGTCTATATGTACCCCGGTGTGGGAACATCCGCTGGAGCACATGCAACCTACCATTGCAAAATCCATGAAGAAAACTGACTCTCCCTCCCCAAGTAGCCATCAACTGTCAATAGGTCTTCAGATAAAGGGCAGGTCTGTGTGTGTGTGTGTGTGTGTGTAGCGTGTATTTGTAGTTTTGGTTTCATACCCAGGAAATCACTACCAAAATTATAATCACAAAAAATTTAATATTGTGATTTCTCCTAAGAATTTTATGGTTTTAGTTGTCCATCTGTCTGCTTTTACACTGTGCAATAGGTTCTCACTCTGCAGCCGAGGCTAGTCTTGAACTCAGAGCAGTTCTCTTGTCTCAGCACCCGCTTCTCCAGTGCTGGGGATACAGGTGTGAGTCACTCTGCTTTTAACTAGGTCTCTGGTCCATTTTGAATTCATTTTTCTCTCTAGGTGAGGTAAGGCTGCCGGGCAAGTTCCTTTAGTTTCCTTGTCTGTAAAACTAAGACAACAGACAACAGCAGTGCTCACCTATGGCACCTCCTCAAGGTTAAAGAAAATCAAATGTGTGAAGTACATAAAACTATATTTAGCATATGCAATAAGTAAATATTCAAGGATGTTAGTTATGATTTGCTCTTACTGAGTGTGGTCTCATAGGATTAACCCGATTGAGAGTCCCTTAAGGAGACTGGAGGAGAAGAGTCAAATTAACAACTCTCAGTAAAACTTAGGTGTTTTAGGAGCTTAAATCAACTTCAGTCATCTATACTTAAAAAAAAAAAATCTAGCCAGTACTGCCCACTGTAGAAACAGACATGTGTGTAAATCCTAAAGGAAAAGAAAACTACCTTAGACTAGTCAGAATATACCTGGGATTTTGTGCTTTTTTTTTCCAAGCACGCTTACAAAGATTTTTTTTATATTTATTAAAATGTTTGTTGAACAGTTTTGCTTTTTTAGTAATTAAATTTGTTCCTTTACAAATATATATATATGGAGAGAGAGAGAGAGAGAGAGAGAGAGAGAGAGAGAGAGAGAGAGAGAGAAATGCAGATTTCCACTGATAAACAAATAAATAAAATTGCTACCACTTGACATCCTGGGCCAACATGGAAAATAAGCCACTGTGGGTGGCTGAGGCAAGGTTGAATGCTCATGAGAGAATGACCTAGAGGAAATGAACTTGAATGAAAAATGGTGTTTATGGACTGGAAACCCCTTCCCAGTATGGGTTCAGGATCTAAAATGACATCTTTTTTTAAAGAACAATTCTGGAGGCTGATTTTTAAATAAGTAATTCTTGACCATCAATATAAACATGCACACACACATGCATATATTCATATATACATACATGCATGCACATACATGCATACATATACTTACATACATGTATACATGTAGAGATCGAGTTATACATGATCTTGACATATAGCTTCAATATGGTAAAATTTGATTTTTTTTAAAGCCCAAAGACTGAATCTGATACTTCCACCAACCCACCATGTGTTCAATTTTACTTTACATTTCAAGGAACTCAGTGCTTAATTTGATATAAGCAAACAAAATAGCCATCTGCCTGTTGCCAGCAGCTACATTTTAATTTTCCTATAAATTTTATAATAAAAATAGTTTTTAGGCATTATAATATTCCTAAGATTTTCTAGTTCACCCTCTGTTGTTGCTATTACCAACTGTTATTGCTTTGTTAGCCTGTGAGATTGAGAAGCTTACCATTATTTATTATGGAACAGTTTACACATAGAAATGATCATCCATTAAAATCGCTAAAAGATTACCTGTAATTCTGCTAGTTTCATACATTTCTGGGAATGAGCTGTCAGTTTTTATAATTTTACCAATGGTCACTGAAGGTTTGAGTTTTTATAGCTATTTGAGGTAATTTTGTTAATATCTCTTCCTAGGAAGTTGTTCATTTTATGTGGATGTTTTACATCTTTGGTATGGTCTGCTTTAATTATTAATAATCTAAATTTTTATTTTCTTAAATACATTTCAAAAATCTCATATCTTTACTGTTTTTTAAAAGGTAGTCCTTGTCTGGAAATATAAGAACCCATATTTAGCACATAGTAAGAAATTACATTTGTCTAGGGATATGACAGCCTTAAGGTTTTCCCTAAGATCTATGACCTCTCCAGCCATGTGTATTTGGCTGTGTTTACAGGACCACACATGAGTTTCCTTTCACTGAGTAGACTTTAAGTCCAATTAGGTAATTGTTGATTACTCCCGAGATAAAAGTGCCACTACTGCCCCAATATAGTTTGCTCTCCCGGTCATTATTGTGGTTATTAGGCCTTAAAGCTGGGGTTGGACCATCAATTGATGTTCTTCCTTAGCAGCTTGCATAGTGCTCTACAAATCTATGAGAATTAGTCTTCAGGGAGGAGGCTTCCAGGTCAGTTCCAACACCATTGCTCCAAATCCCATGCCCAAAGTATGTCTTGTCTTCACCAATAGGGCCTTACCTTCAAGTTGTGGGAGGCAACCAAGGGCTGTGCCAACAGTCTGTGTAATTTTGGGAGTCTCTTGGACTAAACCGGCAAATAGCTGGAAGGGCAGGTTCTCTTGTTGGACACTGTTTCTTGTTATGTAGCCTTCAGCTATGCACATGAACAGACACTTGTAGAAATATTGTATGTGTAATTTTTCATTAGGCTTTTGAACTAATAGATTTCCCTGTGTTTTTTACACCAACTCCATCTCCATGTCTAACCGTTCCTCCCTCTCCCCCAGTTAAAGTACCCTCATTTTCCCCATTTCACCCTTGCTAATATCTGTCTCCTACAGTCCCTCCTCTCTTGAGCTCCTTCTTTCCCCATTATCCCCATAATTCAGTAGCCAATTACCACTCATCAAAAAAGCTTCTTTTGCAACAGATAGAGACAACTGCAGAGTTCCACAGCTGGCCATGCACAGAGATTCAACCCTAAGTGACACATCTACAATGGATTCTCTACACCTAAGACTAACGAACTATAGTGCAACAAGGGATAGAAAAAATACTAATGTATCTCTCAACTCTCATCAACAAAGCCCCCTCATGCAATAGAGAGCAATGAACACAAAAGGCCACAAGTAGTCAAAGCATAGAGAATAAGAGTCTACAGACTGTAGGTCTTTGGACAGGACTCCTATGTTAAATTTTACCCACCCAGTGCTCAAGGACCATTGCAGAAGAAGAGGGGAAAAGATGGTAAGAACCAGGGGAGAAGGTGTATAAACATATGGAAATACAGTCCTACAGGCTCCCAGGACCTTACTCATATGAACTCACAGCAATGGTGTCAGCATGCACAAGATCCATGAAAACTCAAGCAGACAAAAACTCAGCACAGACTGGGAAAGGGCAGTAGGCCCCAGACTTAGCTGAAGAGCTACTAGGCAGCTAATTATTCCTAGGTGAGGAAGAGTTGATCTTTTTTTAAGGTAGTGACTCTAAATAGACTGACTAGACCTCAGTGGATAAACTTGCACTGAGGGACATTTGTAGAACCTAATTTAACTTGATAGGTGTTAACATAAGTGACAGAATGCGTGGAACCCAGTGGGGGAGGGGCTGTGGAAGAGCGCTAATGTCCAGGAAGGGGGTATGAAGATGATTAAGATGTTGTGAGTAAAATACATAAAAATTCCATTAAAAATATATGAAAAAGAGTATTTGGATGATTTATCTTTAATGTAGTTATAAATCTGGCCGGGGTTAAACCTTTACATTTATTTGTGATATCACTCATCACCTCTTCTTTGATCAGTTTTCTTTTCTTGCCTTTTATGGTTTCATTATTTTCCTAAAAGAACCTCACTTGATCATCAGTATGTATGTGTGTGTGTGTGTATATATATATATATATATATATCATTAGCATCTGTATGTATTTACTTGTTTTTCTAGTATTTTAAGAGATTTTTTGCCTATCATAATTTTGATTCTCAAAAGCTATTACAGTAATCATTTATAACCTGCAAACCTTCAAACTTTTTCTCTGTTGGCCCTCCTTAATCCTTTGAAATGTTGTTAGCATACACTTTATCTTCTTTGTATGTTATAAAAATAGCATTACCGTTGTTTTGTGATTGTAATTAAGTGCAAAATACATGATTCTCAGTAAAATAAAAGATAGTTCTTTTGTCTATTGAGCATTTGTACAACTTCTCCATTTTATAATTCACTAGAGCTATTTTTTCCAATTCTAACTTTTCTGGAATGTGAATAATCTTTTAGTAGATGTCAAAGAAACTTGGCATGGCCTACAAGAAAAGTAAATTGAGGCATAATCATAATTATAATACATAATACATGTAATCTGAGCTGTGCATGCAAGGCTAGAATGCTTATCCAATTGTCACCTCAAAAAATTATTTGCATTGATATTTCACCATACGGATAGATTTGAGCTTAAAAATTATTTCTGCATTTTCATTTAAAAAGTGATCCAAAATATAATATCTTTTATAACCACATTGACATGAACACTTCCGTGCCTGTTCAGATGATTTTATGTCCCATGTAAGATGATGCAGTAAAATAGAGCAGAAATTAACCAGTTTCTCACAATACAGTTTCTATGATGGAGGTGTTTCCTTAGGAGAGAATAACAATGTTCTAACTAGAACATTATAAGGCTCCAAAGGACAACAAAACCTACAGGCCTCATGAGGCACATCCTCCAGGTTAAGTAGTAAACAACTGCTGGGGATGTGGAGACTATTTCATCAAGTAGCTATGTGCAAGTTGTTCAGAGAACTCCAGAGATGCTGCTTTTGTGAGTCATCACTGAAGCTAAGGGGTACTTTTCAGTGACACAACTTCCCAAGAGTCAGTCATGCTTCTGTAAGTAACACTATAGATGGGACAAGGTCAAAGGCAGGCTATGTAACAGTTCCATAGTCCTTATTGTGGGTGATTAAGACTAGCAACCAAGGCAGAGTTCTTCGCAAAGAAAGAACTTTCCCATGTAGGGGAAGAATTATAACAGAAAAAAAGATGTGTGGAGGCTGGAGGATAGACATGCAGATGCCATCTTTCACTTTAACCTCTGGATTAGCAGGGAAAGTGGGCTAGAGGTGGATGAGTTGGAGGTGTTGGTCTCTTGTTTCTTAGAGCTGGTAGGACACAAAGGAAAGATAGTATGAATTTGATCTGTGCTAACAAGCCCTTCCTGGCATCCGAAAGCTTGGAATCCATGGGAAGAACTTGGCAGTGGGAGAGAAGGAGTGAAACAGAAATGACAGACCTCCCCTCAGGTCCAACTTCTGAGACAGAGGAAAGGGGAAGTCCCTGCTTCCACGTGTAGACCGAGCCTCCGTAATGACCAAGACAGGAAGCTATGACAATCAATGAATATTGTGCTTGTGAACTGCTTGCCTTTAAAAAGAAATAAAAGAGCTCCTCACAATCTAGCATGTGAGGACTGCAGGACATAGAGAAATATGGGATCAGTGCGAATATTGTGGAAGTGGAGAAACTGAGTATTACTCAACCTTCCTTGGGGCAAAGGCTACGTAATCCAAGGCAACATGAGGAACATCAGTCCCTGATGGACTGGCTCATATGAGACATAGGGACAGTGTATTATTTGCAGCTGAAGTCCACACGAATATCAAAGACTGCAAGACTGTAGGGAAATGACAGGCAGACTGAGAGAACTGGGTGCTTGGGGCAGTGTTAGATGCCTAGTTCATGGGACTAGACAGGACTAGGTCAACAGGAGAGTTAAGAAAGCAGTTAATTCAGCAGAGACCTTGGGACTGGTATGGGGCTTCAGTGACTTTGCTGAGACCTGTAGTAGAATGTGATCTTTATGAGGAAACATGTCAGATATAAATGATTTAGATAGACTGGCATAAATTGGACTCACAAGGTTGTAAATCACTCAGAAAGGAACAGGTAAAACAAGGAAAGCAGACAGTGAGGCCTGTCCAGGCCACTCAAGAACAACGTGGCATTGTTTGTGATAATCTGGAATTCTCAGGGGGAAAAGTGACAAGAAGTCAAATTCCTTGCCTATGAGCCCTTGGAAGGCTTCAAAGCCTGAACATTTCACTGAAGGAGTGGTTCAGGTGAACACTAAGCTGGTCCTGGGGTCATTCTCCCAAAGATGCTGTGCACAGTTCACTCCTTCAAGGAAGTATATAGGGGTATACATTGTTCACCCAGTACAGGGTCCTTCAGTTATAGTTGATGGAGAGGCGACCGTAAAAACAATCCAGAACCTGTCAGACTCAGGGAATCCGCTCCAGCAGTAGGTCTGGCAGATGCAAGCATGTGCTACTTCCTCTTGGCTCCGGGCCAAGCTGAGCAGTGCAAGCGGGCCCTGCAGAGAGGCGCAGCCTCCCCATGGCAGTTCCCCAGGATGGGAAGGCCGGATGACTCACGGAGAACTATCATACATTACGGAAAGGGGTGGCTGGGACACTGCCACTCATCCACGCCACTCATCCACGCCACTATACACAACTGCTCTTTTTTCCCTTTTCTTTTTTTAAGTTTTTTTTTCCTGTGTTTTGCTGTTGTTGATGTTGCTGAGACAGGGCCTCTCTCCACAGCCCAGCTGGTCTGGAACTCGCTATGTAGACCAGGCTGGCCTCAATCTCATAGAGATCTGCCTGCCTCTACCTTCCACATTAAAGGTATACATCACTACACTAACCTTGCTTTTGGTGGACAAGTGATACAGGTGATGAGACCTTCTTGGGCTGCAGTAGACCTGACTAACTTTCGCTTATCACCTTATCTGCTGACTCCTAAGAAAAACTGGCATTTGCTTGGAACAAATACCAGTGACCCTTCAGAGTATTTATTATTCCCACAAGGTTACCTTCACAGTCCTGTCATCTGTCATGGGATGGCAGGACCTTTTTTGTTATCCTGCCCACTGTTTGTAAGACACTTTCATCATATAATCTAGCTCCTGAATGTGTTACAGGTTTGGGAAAGTATCTGGAAAAATAGCAAAAACCAAAGTTAAAGAGTTTGAATAAAAGCACCCTGTGTGGGTGGAGCCATAAGGTTGCTGGATGAAAACATCAGAGCCAAGGTAGTATCCATTAAGCGTCCGAGGCTCCACACACAATACAGGCCGTCACCACTAGTGTTGGGTGCATTCTATAACTGGATGGTAAGACTCTGTCGCTGAAGACAATTCATACTTTGGTTGCAAGACATGTGGAAATTAGACTGGGACTCTGATAATCACTCTGTCCCTACTGACTGCTATTCCCAGTGGTAGAAAGTGCTATATTGACTGCTGGAGTAAAATTGGCATTAATGGTTCCTGCTATCAGCAAGCCAAGCAAAATGTGCCCATAGCTGTAATAGTGTCATAACTGTCGTTGGGTGCAACCACTACCCTCCCATTTTATTTAAAACCAGTTCCATAGGAGAGAACTCAAGTTCTATAATAAAAGTCAGAACAAAATCCTGTGGCATGGGTGGTTATAGGCTCCGGTGAAAGCTATGGCTAGCCTTTTAAATGAATGCTATGTGTTTGTCAAATTGCTTTCTAAACATCTGTGTTTATACCTACAGATTAATGTTGCTGTCAGCCTTGATCAAAGAGGCTTCATTTTGCAGTGAGTGGTAGTTACTTCAAAGTCTTATCACCAGTGAAACTTCTGAGAATAAGTTACTGTTGATGTGGCACAGCAGCCTGATGCTCAGACTGAAATGGAAGGAAATAACCCTATGTCTGCCCCTGCTCCAAGGTTCAGGGAGCATTACAGAAGTGGAAAGAACATAAGATTCCAAAGAAGGAATAGAGTGTTGTATAGCTGTTTCCTCTAGATTAAACATTGCTTCATGGAGGAGGCAGAGGCTCACAAGACTTACAAGTGGTCCCTTCCCAAGATTAAATAAGGAGCAAGCAAGGACCAGAGGAGGAGCAGAGAATCTTTGGTGGAGTGGCCTACAAGCTTGGCAGGCCTATAGGTAGACAGTTTTTGAAAGTCATCACATACGTTAGGGTGGAACTGTTTAGTGAATTATCATCCATGTTGAGGGAGGACAATGAGGATGCTCAAGAGGCTCTCACGCTTCTCTAGGCAATCCCTCACCAAGTCCATCTTGGATAGAATCGTTCCTATGATGTAACATTGCCCTCTCTAGGGTGAATGTAAACAGACTGCAGGAAACATCATCTAACAGCTTTCTAGGAATGGAAGTTTGACTAACTCAGCTGAGTTCCTAGAGAGGTGTCTCACAACTATCTGTAACTCCAGTTCCAGGGGACCCAATGCCCTTTTCTGGCCTCCATGGGCATTGCACACATCTGGTACACTCACAAACATGCAGGGAAAACACCTCATACACATAAGATAAAAATAAATAAAATGTGTATTTTATTTTCATGTGTGTGAGTGTATTGCCTGCATGTATGTAAGTGCACCCATGTCAAGCAATGCCCTCAGAGGTCAGAAGAAGGCATCACATGCCCTGGAACTGGAGTTACAGATGGTTATTAGCTGCCATGTGGGTGTTGGGAATCCAACTAAGGTCCTCTGCAAGAGCAGTCAGTGCTCTTAACTGTTGAGCCATCTCTTCACCCCTCAAATATGTGCTTTTAAAAAGATAAACAATGACTTTGACCAGAAGAACAGAAGTGGAAAATAGTGTGTCACCATATGTTATACAAAAGTGATAATTACAAAAGACATGCAGAATGGTTTTTAGACTTTAATTGTGAAGAAAGCCTAAACTAAAAAAGAGGGAGCAATATTGAAGAGGAAGAAAGTAATATGTAATTGTATTTAAAAAACATATTAAGTAAAGTTATTGGCAGATGACATTATGATATATATATATATATATATATAATTCTAAGAAATCTAACCCAAAATATATTAGAGCTAGTAAGTTGATTCTAACAAGGCCATAGTAGACTCAGGAATATATGGAGCCTGATTATATTTCCATGTAGTAGCAACTGGTAAATTACATTTTATAAAAATATGACACATTGTAAACATGCCAAATGAATTACATATGATAGTTTATGCCAGAACATAAAATGCTAACAAAAGCTGTGCAAGGCCTTTCTCTACCTTTAATATTGAAAATGGCTAAGAGAAATTAAAGAAGAAATAAAAGTACATTAATATAACTCATGTACTTTGCTTGGAAGACTCAAAGTTGTTAAATTGTCAGCTCTTTCCAGATTAATACATAGATTTAAATGTTTCCAATTAAAACCAAGCAGACTTTTTTCTCAAGAAATTAAGTTGACTCTAAAATGCATATGAAATCACAGAGTTCTGAAATAGTAAAAACAGTCTTTAGACAGTAGAGCAAAATCAGAGAAAGTATAATACTTGATATTAAGACTTACTGTTTTGGGGAGCAGGGACACATGTCTTTAATCCCAGCACTTGAGAGGCAGAGGCCTTTGGATTGTTGTGAGATCAAGGCCAACCTGGTTTACACAGTGGGTTCCAGGCCAGCTGGGGCTACAAGGAGACCCTGTCTCAATAACCAAGTAACTTACTGTAAAATTGGGTATGGTGGGGCAGGCCTATAACCTCAGCACTCAGGAGGTTGAGACAGAATCATTGTGAGTTCGAGGCCAATTTGGGCTACATAGCAAAATACTGTGAAAAAATTTAAAGAAAGAAGGAGGTAGAGGAAGAGAGAGACTCACCAACACTGCATGTAATATTGGTATTAAGATAGATTTTTTTAAAAAGATCAATGAAACAAAAAGAATCCACAAATACACTTACTACGATCGACTGCGATAATGCCCAGGCAAATTACCAGAGGAAGAGAAATCTTTGCCCATGAGTGGAATAAAGAAAACGAAATAACTGTAATAAACAAACTGAATTTCAAGGTTCTACCTCACACCAAGCAAAACTTGAAATGAGTTATATAATATTCCTAAATGCTAAAACATTTTAAAAGCTTCTAAAATAAATCTTAGGAGAATATTTTCACAACTTTGGCATAGCCAAAAACACTAAGGGCTGGAGCTACCGTTCAGTAGTCATGTGCTTGCTACATAAGCACGAGGACTTGTGCACCCACATAAAAATCAGGTATGGTGGTGTAAACTTCTGATCGGGATGCTGAGGAGGTGAAGCTTGGCTTTCCAACCAATCAGCTGAACAGGCAGGCTCCAGGGTTACTGAAAAAGCCTATTTCAACAGAGAAAGTAGAGAGCGGTTGATGAGGACCCTTGACATCAGCCTCTGGTCTCCACGTGCATGCATGCGCACATGCACACACATATAGATGCGCACACACATGCAAACATACACATACACATACATACACAAAAGCAGAAGTTATATAATCGTACTAAATTCAACTTTAAAATTTCTGTTTATCAAGACACCATGAAATAAAAAGTTAAGTTACAGACAGGGACATGGCATTTACAACACACGTCTGAAAGTATTTACAATACACTCTCCTATAAATCAGAAATTAAATTAATAAACATTGAGACTTGATATACGACAGCTAGTAAGCACATGGAAAAGTGCCTGATCTCATTACTCTTCAAGGGGAAATGTAAATTTAATCCATAATGGGATGTGTTATCATACTCATTAGAGTGAAGAAGAAAATTTTAAAGCCAGTGACAAATGTTGATAAAGACGTAAGAAAGCTGAAATACTCATTCGCAGCTGGGGCAATTTACTAATTTTGAATGGTCTGTCCATTTTTAATAAAGTTAAATCTATACTGCAAATGCATATATTTTCAAAGTACAGCAAACTACATTTGATATTTTATGTCTCAGTACAAATTATTCTTCGCTAATCCTTAACTACATCTTTATCATTGGGAAGGGCTCAGTGGGAAGGGCTGAATTTAGGAAATTTAGAGGCATTAATCTAAGTCTACTGGCTAAAGATACACTTGTAATTTCTTGTTTGCCATAGAATTATTTCTTTTTATATTTTATTTACTATTTTTATTTTTATTTCATGTGTATGTATGTATCACCTGCATGTATGTAAGTGCACCCGTGTTATGCAGAGGACAGAAGAGGATGTCAGATCCCCTGGAACTGGAGTTGTGGATGGTTGCTAGCCACCATCTGGGTGCTGGGATTCAAATCCAGGTCTTCTGCAAGAACAGCTCTTTAACCAATAAGCCACCTCTCTGGCCCCCATAAAAATTAGTTCTGAGACTGATTCTTTTTTTCATCTAAAATGGTTGGTATTTTTTTAATTTAAATACAATTGTTGATTTCTAGTTTTAATGCGCTGTAGTGAAAATGCAATTTGTAAAATTTCTCCTAATATCTGTAAACAATTATTCTTTAAGAGCCAATGATGAATTAGTATAAAGAAGTGGCCAACATCTTTAAAAGTGTAAAATATCTGCGTAGAGATATAAAATATAAAGAATAAACAGATAAATTGAATAGAAGTTAAAGTGAATAGAAACAAATAGAAGATAAATCACACTTTAAATGAATATAAAACAAAATGAAAAAAAGTTATTTTCTTAACAAAGTTTTAAATAAAACCTACAATAACTAATTTTTATTTATATTTTGAGCAACTTTTACAATGCATCCCTCAAAGGAATGTTATTTGGTCTGCTTAATCATTTGGAATTATATGCCTTGTGAAACAAAACTTTTCTTTTTTTTATTTTAAATTATTTATAATACTTTACTTAAGTATATTTCTACAAATAGAACTTCATTGAATTTTATATAGTTGTTTAAATTTATTTTTAGTTTTATGTGTATGAGCATTTTGCCTGCAGGTATGTATGTGTCCTGGAATGCTGACTGAGGCCAGAAGAGCGTGTCAAATCTCTTAAACTGGAATTAGAGATTTGATTTTTTTTTTTTCACCATGTTGGTACTGGGAACCTAATCCAGGTCCTCTGCAAGAGTAGTCAGTGCTCTTAACTGCTGGGCTGTTTCTCTATTCTCAAATTTCATATCTTTTTTTAAATCAAGAATTCCTCTTTTAAAATGTAGCTTATCTGAATTTTTACATCTACAACTGACACACCAGACCTTTACTCTTTCACCTTGTTTGATATCTTGCTATTTTCTTGTTCTTTTCTTTGTTTTATGGCTTCTTCAAGATGAATTAGAACTTTTCTCTTTCATTATAACTTCTTTTTTCATTCTGGTTTTCAAGGAAGATTCTTCTCTAGATTAAGGATTTTATGACGAAAATTTTTTTTCTAAACATAAATATTACATGTCCCTGTTTACTTGATTTCAACTCTAAAGACAACCCGTGGGGAAGACCATTCATTGCTTTCCTTTTAAGTAATCATTTTCAAGAACAGGACACAATGCTGAGTCCTTGAATATCTAAGATATATTTCTGTTATTTCACAAGTTAGAGATGACTAGGCTGGGTATAAAAGGAGAAACTTTTAACTTTGATTCTCAAAACTTTGCATACAATACATCATTTTCTTCTAAATTTAAGCCTTTGGAGTAAAAGCCAGAGAACAGCCAGATTTTTGTTATATTTTTAGGTACTCTGCTTCTTTTGCTTAAATTCTTATAAAAGTTTTTTTTTCTTATGGTTGTGAATTAAAACTGTTGCCAAGATACATCTTCATGTTCGCCTTTGTTCATTGATTTGACTAGGACACAGCGATTTTTTTTTCAGTCTGGGTTTTACTTCTGTTCATGATTTTTTTTCCTGTTCCTTCTTTAATTGTTGCAGCTTTTTTTCATTTGTTTTAGTATTTCCTTCAGGAATGCCAGTTATTCATAGATTTACTCTCTGCTCCTCAGCTTCTGCGTCTTTTGCCTTTCACTGAGAAAACCCTCTGGGAGAGCAGCGGCTGCCTTGTCTCTGCCATGTACTAGCTGTGCACAGCATTTGGCCCACGGCTCAGTTTTCTACAAGACATATCTCTTCTACTAAAGTTCCATCTTGCTCCACAAGCACAATCTGATTTCCTGATGCTGTGATTCTGCAGTGCACATAAAACTCCATCATGCCAAGCGTGGGCTGCTTACCACCGTTAATTGTCTTCTTTTGTTTGGGTTTCCAACACTATTGAAATAGCTCTACCTGCAAGACGTTTTCCTCTGAATTGCAATGGTTTACCAGCCCTCTTTTACCTGGTGCCCCGTATCTACCATCCACTTAGGTTTCTGAAATTTTTTATTTTTCTGGGTATAGAATAATGACAGGACTATCAGCCTCACAAATCAATCCATATCGGTAAAAAGTCCTAATGCCAGATTCTCATCAATCCCCGCCTTGAGTCTTCAGGTCTGATGATGGGCAGGATGATGAGGACACAATGCCTTCTCTCCTCATTTCAAAGGGATTCTGCATCATGTAGTAAAGTTGCCAGTGTGTCCTAGAGAAACATTTGAGTGGATGTGTCTCAATCTTGCTCTTTGTAATTTTATAGCTTCTTCCCTGATTTTGAAATTATATTGGCCATTGCTCTTGCTTTTGTGCTTAAATTATCTATTTTCTCCCTCTGTCTCTACAGTCACTTTAGGAGGAAAGTTGAGAAACACTTCATGGGGGGCTGCTAGCCAGACTCCATTTTTAGCTGGAACTCCCATAGTTTTCTAATGAATAATTAAAACATGTCTGGGGAGGATATTCAGCAACTAAATCAATGCTGGAGATTATTCACCGAGGATGTAAATGCTGGATATCTCAAAGTGAAAAGAAAGAATATTATTTCTCAGGGGAGGAAAAGAATTCCTAACAACTGACTATGATTCCTAATAGAAATGACAACAGAGAATGGTATTCCTAAAATAAAAGGCTTATGCAGAGAGCTCAAGTTGCTCTCCACCCAGGCAGAATTAAGAGTACTATTCTGCAGATTTGGAATTAATGTCACCACATCAGGTCCTAGCCATGATGCAGGCAATAAGGTTTTGTAAGAAAGAACACCATGTGGTGGCCTTGCTAATCTTCTGGATGAAAATCAGTTAGAAGTTGGCATCACATATTGACATGCCTTGGACTAAAAGTAGTTCTTAACATGACACAGCAGTTTTTAGGGCTACTCAGAATTAATATGGGATACGTAGTCAAATACAGTGTGTAATACAGGCAACTGTCAAATAGGCAAATGTGAAGTCAAAAGACATTTTCAAAACTTGGAAAGGTTTGAAGCCTAAAGGTTAGTAGTTTGATGTCTACTAACAAATGTAAATGGGATGCAGAATGAAATGCTGCCAATATGAGGGGTCTTTTTAAGTTTAAATTTGCCATCATTTTGGAAAAGAAATTTTCTAAAGACCCTAAAGAAAGAAATGGGCAGGTGTCGCCTTCTGAGAGATGAAACTGTTACCATCAAGAATAAAATGTTCCCTCATGAGAAATATGATCTCTCACTGTTCCAAAAGCACTAAATAAAGGCGGTCCCATCACTTTTCCAGGGTCAGTGTTAATACCCTCCATGTCCCAGAGCTGAGCTTCTCCAAGTTCTTCAATAGCCAAATGAGAAGAAACTTAACGGGAAAGAGCTTGCCTTCGGCATACTAAAGAAAGGTTAAAACTATGATCTGGTTAACTTAATTCCCCAAATAGGAAGTACCGGAAAACAAATTAGGAACAGGGCCATTGAAAGGGGTGGGAGCCGAGTAACTGAGACAGATGGAGTTCGGAGGTGGCAAAATATTTTTCAAAGCAAAATCCTAATAAGGAAACATCTTGTTTGAACTAGTCTGCCCCGTCCTTTCAGTAGGAGGGCTTTGCTAATCCATGGATAAAATTATTTTAGAACCCAAAGAAAATTCAGAGATTATCTAGTGCCACCTCATCACTGCAGGACACTTAGGCCCTGAGAAATTAAAATGCTTGCTGTACTCACGTGGTAAATTAGTTGCAGAAGTAGAATTACATCCCCAGTTCTCCTGATCCTCACTGAGGTGTTTTTTCCATAACAATCTCCTCATGCCTCCGCTTTGGATATTCTAAAGGAAGTGGGCATGGTGTGGTGGAAAGACAACTGCATGACCCTGAGCTCTGAGTGTAGATGTCTGCATGACCCTGAGCTCTGAATGTAGATGTCTGCATGACCCTGAGCTGTCAGTGTAGATGTCTGCATGACCCTGAGCTGTCAGTGTAGACGTCTGCATGACCCTGAGCTCTGAGTGTTCCCTTTTTGTTCAAATAACAGAATTCTAGAAGACAAAACTTTATCCAGCTCATCCTGCTACGCAAGACAAGAAACTTGCATATATTAACCATTTGGTAGACTTTTGTGAGTCCTTTCAGGGATGTAGACATCTGTATTGGCCAGCTTTCTGGCACTGTAACAAATACCTAAGAAAACAACATATAAAACAAAAAGGTTTATTGGGACTCAGTCCTTAGTCAGGTGACTCATTGCTTTGGAGCCTGTGTGGCAACACATGAGAGTGGAATCACATGGCAGAGGAAGCCTTCATTTTATGTCAGGAAGTAAAAGAAGGAGAGGAGGTGGGCCTCAGGTCCAGCAGGCCTTTCAAGGGTGTGCACATGAGGATCAGAAGACCTCCGAGAAGCCCTAACTCATGATGTTTCTGCCTCATGCCAGTTGGGGAGCTGATAAAACTTGGAATCGGCTTTATTTACTGACTTGAAGTCAGCTTCCTTGAAACTTACACCTTGATTTCTAAGAAGGATGTTCATTTCTTTAACATAATAGCACTGTCATTTACTTGACAAATTTGCTCTGAAAACCCATGCTTCCTAGGCTCTGTTCTACAGGTTGGAGCCAGAAGTTTGACATTGCAGAACATATAACCTAAGCCGAAAAATATTCCTTAATTACTACATATGAAAATGTATATATACAATTGCTAGATACATGCTAATGCTCAATAGATATTAGACATTTCTTTTTTCTCTTTATTTTTTAGGCTTCTTTTTTAACTTATGTGTTTATTTGAGTGTGTGGTGTCTGTATGTATGTGGGTGCATGTGTCACAGAATGTGAGTGGCAGTAGAGGACAACCTCATTGGCTGTCCTCATGGTTCTCTCATTCCACGACATGGGTCCAGAGATCCAACTCAGGTCATCAGGCTTGGCAACAGACACCTTTACCCACTGAGCCATCTCACATTTTTGCTTTTGACTGGGGTGTTTGTTGGTTTTTATTTATTTGTTTTGGTCTTTTTTTTTAGACAGGGTCTCACTATGTAGCCTTAGTTAGCCTGGAACTCACTATGTAGACCAGGCTGACCTGGACTTCACAGAGATCTGCCTGCATCTGCATCCTTAGTGCTGGGATTAAAGGTACGCCCCAATACACCAGGCCTGGTGGCTTATTTCTGAGACAGGACCTAGCTCAATACCTAGGCGGACCTGGAATTCACAATCCCTGCCATTATCCTCCTGCCTCAGCCTTCCCAGTGGTGGGATTACAGGCTTGTACTATCAAGCACAATTTAGAAACTATTTTTATTAACTATTACCTAGTTCATCTGTTCTCACTGGTGCCCAAACTAATTCTCCATTTCCTCTATAACATGCAGTGCAGAATATTGTTTCTAGACCAGAGGTTTGCAAACATTCTGTGAAGGCCTGAAGTAAATACTTCGGGTTTTGGAGTATCATTGGCATCACATTCCTCAGACGCATTTTTAGCATGAACTCCACCACAGAGAAGTAAGTAGGTATGACTACATTCTATAAATACTGTTTTATAAATCAGATGGCTGATCACATTTGACCTGTGGGTCATAGCTTGCCAACCTCTATTCTAGATGTTCCTCTGTCCTCATCACCCTTGTCTACTTTTCCAATGGTCTTTTATAATGTGTCACCTAAAGTTCTAAAAATCTTGCTCTAAAGGTGATTCAAATGGTATAATAAGGTTATTAAATACTATGCATAGGACATGTCAGTTGTTTGGGGTGATTAGTTTTTTAACTAATAAGAGCATTTACATAGACCCTTAAAATGCCTCAGCAGGTAAAAGAACTGGCCACAAAAGTGCAGGCTCGATGACCTAAACTCAGTCTCTAGAACCCTTGCTGGAAGGAGAGAACAACTCTCAAAAGTAGCCCCCAGACCTCTGCACATGTGCTTTGGTATATCATGATCATCATTGTCATCGTAAACATCATCATCATCATCATCATCATCATCATCATCCGTTTTCAAAGTAAAAAGCACTTATATTCACTTATTTTTAGTTTTTTGGAAATATGTTTTGTCATTACTATCTCATTTAATTTTATTCACCTGATCCCCTATGTTGGCTTATATTAATCTGAGGTCACCTAGAAATCCTGATTGCTCAGACTAAAGATTAGATAGATGTCTTATTGAAATAAAATAAATGATAATCAGTGTTCTGAGTCATGAGGAGCATCCAGACAATTTCCCTAAGCAGCTCTCAAGATTTTGAGAGCAATAGTTAAATCTACTGTCTCACCAGGGAAAGAAGGCAAAGGATTCCACTCTCTGAAATACACAGATCAGAAAAAGATCTTTTTTTTTAAAGGAATTTAACTCTAACTGAAGAACCAGGTTCTTTGTCACTAGACAGCGAAGTCCACAGTGGTCAAACTCTGCCCGTGAATGTGAAGTTTTCACTCATCTTCATTATAAAATATGGACAGTGAAGGGTCACCAAACACTTCAGAAAAATTTCCAATATTTAAGACCAGTATAAACATTCAAAAGAACCACAAGCTAGAAACAATACAAGAAATCTTCCTTAATACACATACACAAAACCATTTTAATACCCTCAGAAAGATGTATTAAAGTTCATTAGATTCAGTAAACAAGAATAAAATGCCATTGAGAGGAAATGATATTCACAAACAACGATCACAGTATTGACCTCCTTGAAACAACAAGTAGTTTTGAACCTAAATATTTTATGTTTTTCTGTTTATTATTTTTATTTTATGTGTATGAGTGTATTGCTTGCATGTATGTAAGTGCACTCGTGTCATGCAGTGTCAATAGAGGTCAGAAGATGGTGTTAGATCCCCTGGAACTGGAGTTACAGACAGTTGTTAGCTACCATGTGGGTGCTGGGAACCAAACTCAAGCCCTCTACAAAAGCAGCCAGTGCTCTTAACCGCTGAGCCATCTCTCCATCCTCTTATGTGTCTTTCTTAAACAGAAATAACCATAATAAAGTTTAATTTATAAAATAAGCAGAGCAAAAAATTAAATATACAAGGCTTGGAGCAATTGAGCTGGAACTGACCTGGAAGCCTCTTCCCTGAAGAATAGCTCTTATCAGAGGACACAATACAAGCTGCCACAGGAGAAAACCAATCAATGGTCCCATCCAGCTGTAAACCCTCATAAACAACATTGACTGGCCCAGCAAACTATCACTATATGTGTGGTAGTGGTGCTTTTATCTCGGGCACGGTGGGGAGGGGCAGGTAATCAGCAGCTGTTTAATTGTGGGGGAGAACGCTTGTGGCACTCTATCCACAGCCAACTACACATGACTGGAGAGGTCATAGATCCTAGAGGAAAATCTATTTTTGCCATATTCCTAGACCAATGTGATTTCTTACTTTATTCTAAATACGCATTCTCTCATTTCACACAAGAGTATCTTTTATCCCTCATTAAAGAAGCACCTTTTTGCAACAGATGGAAACTATTATAGCGTTCTAGAACTGGTCAAATGCAGAGAATAAGTGTCCATAAGACTCTTAACCCTAAGGGACACATCTTCAATGCCACCTCTACACAGGATGGCTGTGTCTCTCAACTCTCACCAGAGACATTTCCTGATGCAGTAGATGGTGGTTAAGACAGAAACCCATAACTGGCCAATGTGCAGAGAACAAGAGACCACAGAGTGCTTATCCCTGAGTAGGACAGCTATTTCAAGCCTCTGCCTCTCCTCAGTGATCATTGCAGAAGAGAAGCCAGAGAGAGTGGATGACCACAAGGAAACAGAGTCTTCCAGGCAGCTAGTCAGTTAAGCATATGAACTCACAGCAATGGTGACAGCATGCACAAGTCCTAAGCAAGCTCAAACCAGACAAATCCCCAGCATTGACATGGGGAAGTAGGTAAGAAATTCTAAACCAACGTAACGAACTTTTGGCAATTGACGCCTGCTGGGAGGGAGAAAGACAATGTCTTACAGGGATGGGACCCATGGTGAGTCCAGTGGATGGATCCATACTGAAGGATATTTGGGGAGCAAATCAGACTCTATAGTTCATATTATTATGCACAAGAAAGTACATTAAATTGTGTGGAGGAAAGTTGGGGGAGGAGATCTAAATACCATCAAACTATGTTGTTTGAAAATAGCAAAAGTTCAATAGAAATAAAATTATTCAAAAATAAAAATTTAATTCAATTTTTTAAAACAGAAATCTCAGAAACAAGGAAGCTACTTTCTGTCCAACTTTGTCATTTAAGAGGCTCTATTTTAAGGGGAGAAAAATGTTCTGTTTTATAACCCCAACCCACTCCCACCCCCTCAAAATAGAAAAGGAAACCAATTCACTTGAAGAGGTTCGAGGAATAATTATCCCCTTAATGAGATAACGGACTTATGCGTCCAGAAGCCCCTCACCCAATAGCTTGTGCCACACAGCACGGCTCGGTCTGCCTGACATCATGACTTCTAACTCAAAAAGCATGACTTCCTTTTCCTTTTTTCTAGCTGTATGTTGGAGACCTAATAAGAGTTAGGAATGCTTTCCTTGACCCTCTGGGCTCTCTCACCCAGTCTTTGAAACTCCTCCCTGTCCTTCAACTGCTTGCTGACCTCCGTTGATGAACATGCTGGTTTTCTTGGACCCTAACGCCAAAAGCATGGCTTTCTTCCTCTTCTCCATCTGCCTTCACCTGGCAGGTGGCAAGCTTTACAGTTTGCCTGGTTTATTTTACAGTTTGTGTTTATTTTATTTATTCACTTTTTGGTTTTATTTTCTGTGTATGAGTGTATTGCCTGCATGCGTGTAAGTGCATCCATGTCGTGCAGTGCCTGATACCAGGTAGGTTGACCAGGCGCCAGGGCATGGATCCACACCTCAAGTCATTTGGGGAACCACAAGTTAAACTTAGCATCCCTTAAAAAAAAAAGGACATGAATTAGGTGAAGGGGTAGAAGGTGAGGGTGGATCTGAGAGGAAATGGGGTAGGGGTCTGAATGCAATGAAAATACGTTATAGGAAATTTCAAAGAATCAATCCAAATCACGTTATTCTTCCTGTTTTATAATCATTTTACTCCCCCAAACATATTGGGAATATCTTTTTATTTCAGTAGTTTAACCAGTTCCCTGTATTGGACAATATTGTTGCTCTTTGTTATCACAAGCACCGCCAAAGTGAATGCCACATGTACACAACTTGCCTGGCCATTTCTCTCCTCCGAATTCTTAGGCGTACAATTGCTGGCGTGATTATAATTAAAGCTTATAGTGGCTTTGGCCACACTATCTCTACAAGTACTTTGCACTCTTACACCAATTCCATCTGAGTACTTCATATAAGCTCACCAACAGGCAGTACAACTGTATTAACCTGGATCAAACTAATGGATGCACCTGTTTCACTTGGAGTTAGTTCTGTTTTCCTGTTATTTCCTCACGTGGCTACCATACATGTTAAATTATTCCCTTGGTTATTATTTTTCTGTCCTTTGCCCGCTTTTCTATTAGATGTTCATGACTGGTGGGAAGGAAGAGATTGGAAGAACAGATTTTGTATGCTGATAGCATTTCAAGTACAGAAAGTTTAAAATTTTTAAATATTAGCATGTAATTTATCATTTATCTTTATGTTGTGCTAAATTTAAAAACTTTGTGTATATCGTTTATTACACAAATTTATAGTAAATTTACCCATCTAAAGTACTTTCACAGAGTGGTACAATGATTTCTACAATCTAATTGTAAAGCATTTCCACCATCCCAGGGAGAAACAGCCTCAATTCCATTAACATTCACAATTTAGTCCCTTGCTACCCACGGGTAACCAGTAAACTTTCTATCTATATTTTTGTCCATTTTGGACATATAGACTAAATTGACTCATACCACATATGAGTCATGACTGGTTTCTTTCACCATGTCAACTTTTAGTGCAAATGTCAGCCTATTTAACATGCATTATATATGTATTTGTAATATATATTTGTATATATGTATATAAATATTATATATACACACTTTTCATGATGGCTTATCTCTGGAGGTCACTTTGACTAAACAGAAGAGATAAGAGATCCAGTCTTAAACAAGGTGAAAGGCCAGAACTGGCACCTACCATTATCCTCTGACCTCCACTTGGGCTCCAGGGCTTGTGTGCATACACGCATACACATACACACACACACACACACACACACACACATACACACACACACTCAAGCTGGCATCATAAAACAAGTAGCATACATTTCATGTTACAGTATATGGGAGAATAGCAGCCGAATCAAGGGTATAAATGCTTAAATACTAGTATTAATAGACTAATAACATTTAGTACAATCAGCAAAATGATGGACTGAAGTGAAAATTAAGCTGGATTTGAAAAAGATTAGTAACTACATTCTAAAAAGGCCAAAACAGAAAATCTAGAAATTAAAATCATAGTCTTTGAAACTAAAATTTTTTAATGGAAGGGTTTTAAGAACAATTTGGATGCATTGAGAAAAAGAACTGGAAGATAGATATGGAGAAATCCAGAATGCAATGCAGATCAAGAACTACATAAAGAAAATGCAAAACAAAAGCTAAAAAACCTGATAGTGAGAAATGTCTGGCATATATATATATATATATATATATATGTTTGGAATTTTAAAATACTGTCATACCTTATAAAACAGAAATATCATTATAATCATTAGAGAAATTGAAGCAGAGATATAAACTTTCTGCATAAGAAAAACCTCTAACTTGAGATTTTTCACCAACAAGTTCCACCAGTCCAAAAAAAAAAAAAACCCCATAATTTATGAAAACTTTTCCAGAGAATTAAAAAATAATGAAATACTTTATAATCTTCCTTTTCATTTTATAAGGCTAAGATATGCTTGATTCCTAAAATCTGACAAGGACTTCAGAGGAAGAAAAGCCAGGCCAGTGTCAACCAAGAACAAGGAAGTAGTTCATTAGTTCAATACTAGGAAATCAGTATAATTATCTACATTTATAGGAGGAAAATGATGCAGTCACCTGTCTTGAAAAATGAAAATTATGAATGAATGAACATTCATTCTGGGAACAAAAGTAATCTAAAAAGATAAGTGGGCTTGATTAACCTGAAAGAGGATTCAACAACATTACACAAAATAGACATTACACAAAAGTACACAAACACTAAAAGTTTCCCTTTGTCGTAAATCACAAGGCAGGATTATTATCATCACTCTGATAAAAAACAATGTTCTAGAAAATCCAAACCAGTGCAGTAAGGTAAGAAAAGAAGCAAATGATATAAGAATTGGAAAAGAAAAATTTGAACGGTCACATTTTGGACATGCCAGAACCCAAAACAGTTTACAGGTAAATTGTCAGAACTAAAAAGAAAATGTAGCTTGTTGCCAGATACAAAGCCAATTTACGGAGATCAATTGCAGTTCTGTTACAGATAAAACCAATCATTAGACTGTTCATTACACTTAAAAATCTGCCATTTTCAATAGCATCACAAAGACACCCAATAAAGGATACACAAGTCCACCTGGAATAATGAAAGAAGAGGACAAGAAATTGAGACAGATTGGGTGGACATGGAAGGATTGTAGGAGACTTGACGGAATGGAAATCATGCAAAGAAAATACTCACGTATGAAATAAATTTAAAAAGAAAAGCAAACGAAGAAACATACACTCGGATACATCCTATTAAGTATAAAATGACTTCAAATGTAGAAATTAAAATCATTGAAAAGCACCCAAGAAGACCTAAATAAAATGAAACATAAACCATATCTACTGACTCAAGATTCTGTACTAGCAAAGGTACATGTTTCCCCACAGCTGATCTAGAAATTTAATAAAATGTTCAACAAAATCCCAGTAGGTTTTGTGCTTTCTTTGGCAAGCCTATTCTAAAGTTTATTTGAATGGACAGAAAAATCAAGACTAATCAATACATTCCTGAAGAAAACCAAAGCGGTTTGCCTTACCCAGTATCAAGACTTTATATAAAGCTAATTTTTAAAATGTAACATTAGCCTGCTAATAAGGAAATCAATCAAAAGAACAGATTATAGAGCCCAGAAACTGATTCACAGACGTATGGAAACTCCGTTTAAGATAGAGACGGCATTGAAAATCTATGGGGAGAGGACATGTTTTTATTAAATTGTGCTGGAACAAGTGGCTATGATTATTGTTATGGTTTGAATCTCCCTTTCCCAAGCTCATGTGGAAGTTTAAGTGCCATTGTAGCGATATTAAGAAATGGAACCTTTAAGAGGTTCTACCTGTGTGAATAGATTCATGCCCTGACTGAAGAGCGAGGCTTTTATTTCAGAAGCTGGTTTCTTCTGAGGGTATTTGCACCACACCCCCGTGAGCCTCCCCTGCCTTTGTCCTTCCACATATGAGGGCACAGCAAGACATTCTCCCAAGGAGGTGGCTCTTTGATCTTAGACTGCCTAGATTCCAGAACCAAGAGCCCATAGATTTCTGCTCATCGTGAATTACTCAGTTTGCGACAATCAGAGATAACAACAAAGCACAGAGTAAGACATTTATATAAAAGAAAAGAGAAAAGAAAGAAACTGCATTTACTTTAGATGACACACAGAATCAACACCAGGTGAGCTAAAAACCTAACTGTAGAAAAGAGAATTGCAACATTTCTGAAGAAAATGTGAGATTAAATGATCTAAGGAGCACAACTGTTAAAAGTTTGATAATTTTGACTGTATTAAAATTAAGTTTTATGGGCTCATTCCTAGGACCATATAAATAGTGAGAAGAACGGGAGAAGGCCTTTGAGCCCACATCACTCAAGGAATTAATATTCTGGTTTTATGAAGAACTTCTATACAAACCAACAAAAGAGAAATGTGAGCACAAGGTTTTAATAAGCTCCTCATAGAAGAGAAGCTCTATGAAGATATGCTCTGTCTCGTTACATACCAGAAAACTGTATATTAGAACCAAATATAGAACCACACACATCAGATCAGCCAAAGGTTCTACTCTCTACAGTCCAAAGCTGCTCAGCTTGGGACACGATCTGAACTCCTACACATTGCTGCCAGTGCAGTCGCCTAGGAAATAATTTGGCATTATCTCTGTCTGCGAAGAATTCCATATCATATGACCATCAGAGTCAACCTCAGATATACATCATGAAGAAACTGTTAGAGATCCCTAATAAAAGAATACATTCACACATTAGTTATGTTGCCATTTGTAAAACTGAAAAATAGAATAAGCCCAAATGTCATCATGGGCAATAGCTTACGGTATGTTTATACAATGAAATATCTGAGAGCAATGAAAATGAATACCACACATGCAACGACAGGGGGAAATATGTAATACTGGGTGACAAAAACCACAGACAGTGCATCTGGTTGTGAGTCCATTTAAGTATAGATAAAAATACCCACGAGGCTGCTCATCTTAGAGATACAATAGAGATATGGTAAGACTATTTCTAATTAGAATAAATTACAAGATGTAGAATGGTGACTGTGTTGCTTATGAATGGAGAAAGATCAGGCAGAAAAAAGCACACAAGGCCTTTTAAAGATAATGATGATATTCTGTATTTATCATTGGATGGTAAACATACTAGGTATTGATTTTATGGTAATTCCTTATAATTTATGTATAATTTGGAATTTTTATATATACTTAACATTTAAGAAACATTTTATTCCTGAGACAGGGTCTCCCTGTAGCCCCAGCTGCCTTGAACTCACTATGTAGAGCAGGCTGGCCTGGAACTCATAGAGATCTACCTGTCTCTGCCTCCCTATGCTAGGATTAAAGGTATATGTGACCAGGCCCAGCAAGACACAAAATTTATACAAAGAGTATCTACTGACATATGAAAATGCATGACCCATTATTTACTTAACTTATCATTGTAAATATTATGTAGTAATATAAAGAGATGCTTTTAATATGTTACTTTAAAAATAGAATAGAAGACCGGGCCGGGTGGTGCACGCCATTAAGGCGGATCTCTGTGAAAGACAAGTTCCAGGGCAGTTGGAGCTACAGGGAGACACGGTCTCAAAAATAAAAAAAATCAAAGCAACAAGCAAAAAAAAATTAGACTAGAAAAGCCAGGTATGGTGACTCATGCCTTTAACCCCAGCACTCAGGAACCAGAAACAAGGAGAACAAAAATTTCAAGGCCACCCTGCTCTACACAGTAAGAACTTGTTTTGAAAAAGCCAACAAAATCAAAAAGGAAATTAGAATAGGAAATGATAAAATCTGTGGTTATAGCTACACATAAATTATAACAAAGGAGAATAAAAATATTACATTTGTAGTTTAATTTTTTCTATATTTTCATTTCCATTAATATAGTCATAATTCTGTGCCAATAATTAAATGACACAAATTAAAATGAACAACAAAAACTAATGCTCTGAATAAGTCTTCCGTCAATACTATTTGGACCAGGGCCCAAATGACCAAGGTACCAACAATAACAAAGTATCCAAGGGAAAAACTCACTCTAGAATGCTGTACTTGGGAACCTTTCTCTGTGTAGCAGTTAAAATAGTCCTCATCAGCCTCCCTCATTCCCAGGGCTTAATCGTAATCTGACAACCACTGAAACACAGAACCTAGACAGACACCATAAACCCTTCCCAGGCCAGTTCTGCAACACGGTGCTCATTTTGTAAAATAGTGAATTGAGGTCTGCAGAAAAGGAAGATAAGGATCAACTTTCTCTTCGTTTCCAGGGACTAAGAAGAAGGAATACGATTTAAAGAAACCCTTACCAGGTTCTGTTTGACTGGCAAACAAAACTATTCTTACTATTTAGCCCTAAAGTGTCCTAGATAATTCAGACATCAAGATAGTTAATACTGCAAAAACAGCTTCACTGTTTCTCCAAGGCACATAAAAAGAAAGCAAGGCCTATTAACACTTACTGTTCTACCTGCTCAAATACCTAAATTTGAGAAAGAACAGAAAAAGAAGTCAAAATTATTGATTGTGCTAAAGGGATTTTTAAATCACAACTGAAGTGTTCATGCCATCAAACTTAAAAAAAAAAAAACCAATACTGCTGTGTTGAAGTTAAGAATAAATTAGAGACATGTAAAAGTCTGGAATAACAATATGCTATAAAAATTACTGATATAAAAATATGCCATTTAACAAATTTGATACTACAGAGGCATAAAATTCTACATAGAGTCTGGAAGCAACCATGTGAACATAAGGAGGTAACTGGGGTGATGCCAACATGGTTAATTCAGAAAGAAACTCAAATTTATAACTGCTTAGGTTTAATTTCTGTTTTGAAGATAAATTACATGCCAGAAAACTATAGACTTTAAATTTTTTTTGCTAATATTTAAAGGTAAAAACTGGACAATATAAAAAATATATTTTCAGTAAATATCTTCTCTCTTTTCTTCCTCAAATCTCAAAATGGCAACATTTACACTCACACACACACACACACACACACACACATTCATTTGTACATTGTAGATTTTCTGCAATGAATAATTCCAGGTTATGAACTGTAATATATAGGTTAAAAAACATTGCAATTATTTAAAACCTAGTTATGTCATTTTGGTTCAAAGAACATTCAAAGATTTTTAAAGAAATATATTTATGAAAAGTTGGAAAAGAAGCCCAAGTTGATTGACAGTTTGGAGTTTGTGTTTCCACCATCTGATCATAGCCAAAAATGCAAATGGGATTAAGTTCTGAGAGACAGGGATCTGCGAAGTGTCTACAGCTTATTAGAATCTTCTCTCTAGGTCCCATCCAGTAAGGTCATCAAGGGTGACCTTGTGGCTTCTAGCCACAGGAGTCCCTTAGATGAGGGAAGAGAGAATAATCTTTATTACAATATGGTCCACTGGAGGAGTTGTTATTGGAAGGTAGGATGCAGATTTGTGCCTTGGATCTCTAACGGAAAGAACCAATGTATTTGTCTGACTGACATGGTAAATGGGGGCAAAAGGTGATATGAGTCTATATGCAACCTAAGAAAATTTTTGCAATTGTCTACCTCATTGGGGAGCAAACACACTCACAGAAATTTGAACAAACCATCGTAAATACAATACTTTTGTACATAAAAGTTTAATGAATATAAACTGAGTATAATCAACCATTTTGTGCATGTGCTGGCAATTTGGTTCAGTTGGTGAGGGTGTTTGCCACAAGCCTGGTGACCTGAGTTCGATCCCTGGAACCCACATGGTGGAAGAAGAGAATGAACTCCTGAAAGTTGTCCTCTAACTTCCACATGCATGTCTTTATGTACACACACACACACACACACACACACACACACTAAATGAATAAATGTAAATTTTTTAAAATGTACTTTGTGTCTGACAGGTCATAATTGCATTACATATCCTGTATATTGTTTTACACACCTAGTAACACAGAATAAGAACTGGTTTATGCCCCCAACATATCTGTAAACTGAAATATATATATATATATATATATATATATATATATATTTATATAAATTACCAGCACACACTGTGTCTATGAAAGAAACGTGTACAGTATTGAGCAGACATGTAGAGAAAACAGATAACTCTTCTGAAGGGAATTCCGTTTTCTTATAGGAAGCAGAATTGATTTTGGTCTTGAAAGATGGGAGGTATTTGCTGGATGAGGAGATTGATGAAGGTATTTTATTCATCAGTTAATCAACAAACAAGATCTTTTAGTTTTGCCAAAATTTATGCACATGAATAATAATAGAAACAAATGCCAGGTCACACTTTCCAGAAAGCTAGAAGCTTGGAGGCAGGTGCATAGGATTTAATACAGGAACAGAGTAGTGGGAATGGTAATGGGATTACAAGGCAAACATTAGAGAAAGCTGTTTGATAAAGTGAAGAATACAATTATCAACCACAGCCTGGGGTGTCTGTTTCTACCTGGGATGAAAAAGATCTATTCAGCCCTCTCAACAATAAAAAACACTGGGTGGGCTACAAGTCAAAGCTCTTCTTGAACTGTCACAGACCTACCTTGCAGGACAACCAAGAAGTCTGAAGTGAAGAAGAAATGAGGGAACCTCTCATGAGCCAGGCCACCAGAAGAGAGACTGGGTACCATATACAAGGATAAGAAGAACTAGGTTCATTTTTTTTATTGATCACAAATGGTCAAGTGTGAGATATCTTCTACCACTCTTGGGTCAGCTACCATATACCCATTGAAATAATAGGCTGGGACAAGAAGGCTGCTGCTTATTTGGGATCTTGAGCAGGCGATTTTTCCAAAACTACCAACATCTCTATCTCCAAGCTTTCTCTGTTCCCCTTGTTTCTGTTTTCAAACCAGCTTATGCTTTCCTAGTTCTGTCCCGTTTGTGGAAGACATTGCTTAATGCAGCAAGTAAAAACCAAAACAGGCTGATACACTGGCTCCTGGTAACCACTCCCCGCACCCCCCAGGACTTGCTTAAGGATCAAATAAGCGGCTTTGCATTCATCTAACATGAGAAAGTCTTCAAGGGCTTTAAAAAGTGCTTAATAGGGCTGGAAAGATGGCTCAGCAGTTAAGAGCACCTATTAACTCTCACAGAGGACCCAAGTTTGATTCTCAACACACAAGTCAGGGGACTACGGCTGCCTCTAACGCCAGTTCCAGGGGATCTGACACCATCTTCTGACCTTTGCAGACACATAACTACACCTAGGCACACATACTACATAGAACTAAAAAAGAAAATAAATCAGTTTTTAAGTACTTACTTTAAGACTGCCATAATTTATACGTTTCTGTATCTAGAAATTTGTTCTGTTTCAAAATCTTTGCTAGCACTTTAGAAAATATGGCTAGAAACAGATTAGAGAGTTTAGAAATAGACCTACACACCTACAATCAGGTGACTTTTGTAATTCAGTAAGGAAGTTGATTTGAAATATCTGGGTATGACTTTTTCTTTAATGGCAGAAAGATTTTTACCTCTATCTCACACCATACACACAAAAATATCTATTTTAAATGGGTCAAAGACTTAAATGTGAAGGCAATACAATATACAATAAAGTTACAAGGAAAAACACATAAAAGTATAAAAGAAGCATACCGCGACCTCTGCCAGTGAGCAAAAATTTTTATGAAGGACACAGAATGAATCGTACAAGAAAAACATTGACAAACTGTACTAACTCAAGCCATACAGCGTTTGCTTATCCAAGACAACATCAAGAAAATAAATAGTAAGGCACACACTGGGAAAAGAATCACTATATATATATATATATATATATATATATATATATATGACAAATATGTTGTGCCCAGAACATACAAAGAAATCCTATAATTCAATAATGAAAAGATGACCCAATTTTTAAAATAAGACTTCAATAGATAGCTCACAAAGGAAATACAAGAAAATATGAATTCCCAAGGAGCACAAGTAAAAGTATTCAGCATCTCCAGTCATCAAGCTGGCCCAAATTAAAACATCGGTACACACACAAAGATAAGTGTCATTTTTTTTAAAGATGAACACTGGCAAATGTAAAGCATGATTCAGAACAACCCAAGTTTTTATGCATTGCTGGTGGGGGCAAGTTTAAAACAGCATAACTACTTTGGAAACTGTCTAGTACTTTTTCTTTGCTTCTCTTTTCTCTTTCCTTCTCTCCTTGCCTCCTTCGTTCCTTCCTTCCTTCCTAACTTCCTGGATTTTTTTGAGACAGGGTTCACTACATAGCCGGGTGGCCTGGAACATGCTGTATAGATCTGGCTGCCTTGAACTTGCAACAATTCTCCATGCTGCCTCCCAAGTGCTTGGATTACAGTGTTAAATATAGGTTCATTCTATGGCCCAGCAACAACACTCTTCGCTACTTTATCATGAGACATACCCAGGAGACACCTGAAATCTAAGCCTTCATCAAAAGTGTTCATTAACTCTAAAAACTGAGGTGTAATTTATCTACCATGAAATGCTCAGATCTTTCAATTCAATCGATTTTGAGTATATTTATTTACAGTTTTATGTAAGAATGTTCAAATTCGCTTTATTTCTAATAGGTAAAAACTGGAAAAAAAATAGATAAACATCCAGGAGAATTGATTTTAATAAAACTGTGATAAATTCAAAGAACGAAATACTACTTGGCAATAAAAAGAAATGAACTACTGTTACAGTGTTAGTAAATCTGAAAAATACTATGCTTAGTGAAAGAAAAAAGTCACAAAAGAGCACAAGTCAGGCAGTTCTATTTAAAGTAAACATTAGAACAGACAAAACTCACCTTTGATGATGAAATGTAGGTCAGTAGTTGATTGGGGGGAAACATGTTAGTGACCAGAAGGGACGTGAGGTGCTGATAAGAATGTTCTAAGTCTTGATGGATAGTGATCAAAGTGGATTCAACTTACAGATGCAAGTATTTCCATGTACATAAATCACATATCAGTATTGTAAAGGCTTAGATTTAGGTGGTACCTGCCAAGGCATAACTGATTAAATAGAAGCCTTTGCTGAAGTTCTGGCTGTTCACTGGCTTCTGGGGTAGCTTGAGATTCATTTAGCCTAGATTTCAGTGAACCCCCTGCACTTATACTGAAAGTGAGGTCATACTCTCCATCAGAAATTTCACTCAAATTCTGGGATAGAGCAAGAAATATTTAAAAAGAAACTGCGAAAATGCCATGGGTTAAATCAGTGAGATACTCCAAATGGAACAGAGCTTTGCCCCCTGAGACAGGAGACTATGGTCCAGAGCTACATGGCCAGGTACAAAGCCATATAAGCCATGAGAAGAATGGTACTCATCCATCCACTCACAGGTACAGAGCAATAATACAGAGATCTTGCCTTATGTTTTCAATGAGTCATAGCCTGGTCAAACTACACAACTCGCTGAGTTAAACTTTTCCATCTTGTCTCTGGAGTAGGCAACTCTGAATTTAATGTTGGCTGAATGAAGGAATCTGAGTTTTGTTCTCACAAAAGACTGCAAAGAGGGGAACATAATTGGCTTTCATCTAAGTGCTTGGTCTTGAAAGTGCATGAAGTCATTGGTACCCGCCTCAGGTTGGTTTTACATCCAGAAATAACCAACTGGGCTCATAGTTCCTGGCAGCAGTTGGCTCAATTAAGCCTGCTATCATCCTCCAGAGATGATGTCTTGGGGCATATCTAGAAATGGAAGAAAAAGTCTCAGGCAAGGAAGTCGTTTTTAATGCGCTAGTTCAATGTTAAGACAAGTGTCCCTGTATTTTAGAAACATTTGGAATCAGAGTGCAAGTCTGGTATGCTTTGGTCACAGGAACACACTGTGACATCTCAAATGTAGAAAGTAAATTACTTAACAATTCTTTAGAGCGGGATTAAAAAAGAGGAGGCATCTTGATGGTTTGGGGTCATACGGAATCTTATTCTGGACTATGATATTCACTAGCAAAAGCTACAGCCTCAGTGTGGTCTCTCTGCTGTAGTTAGGATATCCAGGGGTAGGGAGCCTCTCACCTTTGTGCTAGAGCTAGCTTTACATTTGACTTGCATCCATCCTTAAACAAGTGTCATAATGTTAAATAAGCAACCCCACAGACCCCAGGTGATTTCTCTCCTGGGAGAGAGCTACTTTAATCCAGGGAAATAAACACAAGATTATAATTTAGAACAGTATGGTGCTCCATTGTTTAAATCTCTGGTCCTCTTCCTCAGACAGGCCCTTTCTCTCTGTGTGACCACTACTTGCAGCTTTTCAACCCTCTATCTCACTTCTCTATTAAACTTTCCAACTCAGTCCTGCTCGTGTAGCATTCAGGCTGCTCCCCCCAAGCCCCCAGGACTCTGCAAGTTGTACTGAACAACCCTTAGGAAGCCATTCATACTAGAGACACGCCTGGAGGTATGCACGGCACAAATGATATGGCCGAAAGCAGAGGCCCTGTGAGACTTTATATTCATTCTCTCTCAGTCCTCACCTTCGAAAACTCATCTGCTTGTTTGAAACATCTTCCCTTGTTCTCCACTCATCAAATTCCAGTCCATCTCCAAATCCCACCTCTCTTCTGCAGCCAGTCACAGTCATCTACATCCCTGAGCTCCTGCTGTGTGCTTTCGATGTGCAGTTCTCTGATGTATATACACTACAGTCTGCACATTGACTTAAATGTCTCACGTGCCCATTAGTGTGCTGTGGTAGTAAAACAATGGGATAGGGTAGGAAAAGATACACCTAGATTTACTTCAGCAAGAGCAGGGAGGCCCTGCAGTCAGCATTCACTGGCAGAGTGCAGGTAGGGACTTAACTACGAAGTGGTAGCTCATTCCCTTATTGAAAAGATTACTGGGACCTGGTAAGCTGTCATGAGAGTCCTTGAAAAAATCTAGTCCTCAAGCTGTGAGGAGAATCATTTGCCTGCTGCCACTTTATGAACATGAAGCCCTGTGATGGTTCATTTTATTCGGCAACTGTGCTGAGCCATGGATCCAGACTCCTAATTAAACATTATTTCTGGGTGTGTCTTGTGAGAATGTTTCCAGAAGATATGAACACTTGAACTTGGGTTTGGATAAAGCAGCTGCTCTCCACCATGTGGGTGGGCATCATCCCATCTGTGGAGAATCAGAATAAAAGGAAAAGGCTATGCTGAATTCCCTGTCTGAGCGATGGCTTTCTCTGAGATA